>OY744481.1:75412068-76612068 GCA_963556165.1 Tipula helvola
GCTCCGATTTCGATGATTGATACGTCTACCAATAGGTGTTGAGACCTGTAATTATCATACAAACGGCCATTTGGATCGGTCGAATATTTCTACACGTTCCGTGGAAAATTCAATTTTTTTGAAAATCAACTGAACTATAGCCCACAAATTCAGAGCCACAAAATTCGAAAATCTGCTCCGATTCTCGATGATTGATACGTCTACCAATAGGTGTTGAGACCTGTAATTATCATACAAACGGCCATTTGGATCGGTCGAATATTTCTACACATTCCGTGGAAAATTCAATTTTTTTGAAAATAAACTGAACTATGGCCCACAAATTCAGAGCCACAAAATTCGAAAATCTGCAAATGTGCTCGGATTTCGATGATTTATACGTCTACCAATAGGCGTTGAGACCCTGTAATTGTCATACAAACGGCCATTTGGATCGGTCGAATATTTCTACACGTTCCGTGGAAAATTCAATTTTTTTGAAAATCAATTGAACTATAGCCCACAAATTCAGAGCCACAAAATTCGAAAATCTGCAAATGTGCTCCGATTTCGATGATTGATACGTCTACCAATAGGTGTTGAGACCTGTAATTATCATACAAATGGCCATTTGGATCGGTCGAATATTTCTACACGTTCCGTGGAAAATTCAATTTTTTTGAAAATCAACTGAACTATAGCCCACAATTTCCAAGTCACAAAATTTGAAAATCTGCAAATGTGCTCCGATTTCGATGATTTATACGTCTACCAATAGGTGTTGAGACCTGTAATTATCATACAAACGGCCATTTGGATCGGTCGAATATTTCTACACATTCCGTGGAAAATTCAATTTTTTTGAAAATCAACTGAACTATAGCCCACAAATTCAGAGCCACAAAATTCGAAAATCTGCAAATGTGCTCCGATTTCGATTATTGATACCTCTATCAATAGGCGTTGAGACCTGTAATTGTCATACAAACGGCCATTTGGATCGGTCGAATATTTCTACACATTCCATGGAAAATTCAATTTTTTGAAAATCAACTGAACTATAGCCCACAATTCAGAGCCACAAAATTCGAAAATCTGCAAATGTGCTCCGATTTCGATGATTGATACGTCCTACCAATAGGTGTTGAGACCTGTAATTATCATACAAACGGCCATTTGGATCGGTCGAATATTTCTACACGTTCCGTGGAAAATTCAATTTTTTTGAAAATCAACTGAACTATAGCCCACAAATTCAGAGCCACAAAATTCGAAAATCTGCAAATGTGCTCGATTTCGATGATTTATACGTCTACCAATAGGTGTTGAGACCTGTAATTATCATAACCAAACGGCCATTTGGATCGGTCGAATATTTCTACACATTCCGTGGAAAATTCAATTTTTTTGAAAATCAACTGAACTATAGCCCACAAATTCAGAGCCACAAAATTCGAAAATCTGCAAATGTGCTCCGATTTCGATGATTGATACGTCTACCAATAGGTGTTGAGACCTGTAATTATCATACAAACGGCCATTTGGATCGGTCGAATATTTCTACACGTTCCGTGGAAAATTCAATTTTTTTGAAAATCAACTGAACTATATCCCACAAATTCAGAGCCACAAAATTCGAAAATCTGCAAATGTGCTCCGATTTCGATGATTGATACGTCTACCAATAGGTGTTGAGACCTGTAATTATCATACAAACGGCCATTTGGATCGGTCGAATATTTCTACACGTTCCGTGGAAAATTCAATTTTTTTGAAAATCAACTGAACTATAGCCCACAATTTCCAAGTCACAAAATTTGAAAATCTGCAAATGTGCTCCGATTTCGATGATTTATACGTCTACCAATAGGTGTTGAGACCTGTAACTATCATACAAACGGCCATTTGGATCGGTCGAATATTTCTACACGTTCCGTGGAAAATTCAATTTTTTTGAAAATCAACTGAACTATAGCCCACAAATTCAGAGCCACAAAATTCGAAAATCTGCAAATGTGCTCCGATTTCGATGATTGATACGTCTACCAATAGGTGTTGAGACCTGTAATTATCATACAAACGGCCATTTGGATCGGTCGAATATTTCTACACATTCCGTGGAAAATTCAATTTTTTTGAAAATCAACTGAACTATGGCCCACAAATTCAGAGCCACAAAATTCGAAAATCTGCAAATGTGCTCGGATTTCGATGATTTATACGTCTACCAATAGGCGTTGAGACCTGTAATTGTCATACAAACGGCCATTTGGATCGGTCGAATATTTCTACACGTTCCGTGGAAAATTCAATTTTTTTGAAAATCAACTGAACTATTGATACCTTGATTGATACCTCTATCAATAGGTGTTGGGACCTGCAATTGTCATACAAACGGCCATTTGGATCGGTCGAATATTTCTACACGTTTCGTGAAAAATTCAATTTTTTTGAAAATCAACTGAACTATAGCCCACAAATTCAGAGCCGCAAAATTCGAAATCTGCAAATGTGCTCCGATTTCCATGATTGATACCTCTATCAATAGGCGTTGAGACCTGTAATTGTAATACATGCGGCCATTTGGATCGGTCGGATATTTCTACACGTTCCGTGGAAAATTCAATTTTTTTGAAAATCAACTGAACTATAGCCCATAAATTCAGAGCCACAAAATTCGAAAATCTGCAAATGTGCTCCGATTTCGATGATTGATACCTCTATCAATAGGCGTTGAGACCTATAATTGTAATACATGCGGCCATTTGGATCGGTCGGATATTTCTACACGTTCCGTGGAAAATTCAATTTTTTTGAAAATCAACTGAACTATAGCCCATAAATTCAGAGCCACAAAATTCGAAAATCTGCAAATGTGCTCCGATTTCGATGATTGATACCTCTATCAATAGGCGTTGAGACCTGTAATTGTCATACATGCGGCCATTTGGATCGGTCGGATATTTCTACACGTTCCGTGGAAAATTCAATTTTTTTGAAAATCAATTGAACTATAGCCCATAAATTCAGAGCGACAAAATTTGAAAATCTGCAAATGTGCTCCGATTTCGATGATTTATACGTCTACCAATAGGTGTTGAGACCTGTAACTATCATACAAACGGCCATTTGGATCGGTCGAATATTTCTACACGTTCCGTGGAAAATTCAATTTTTTTGAAAATCAACTGAACTATAGCCCACAAATTCAGAGCCACAAAATTCGAAAATCTGCAAATGTGCTCCGATTTCGATGATTGATACGTCTACCAATAGGTGTTGAGACCTGTAATTATCATACAAACGGCCATTTGGATCGGTCGAATATTTCTACACATTCCGTGGAAAATTCAATTTTTTTTGAAAATAAACTGAACTATGGCCCACAAATTCAGAGCCACAAAATTCGAAAATCTGCAAATGTGCTCGGATTTCGATGATTTATACGTCTAGGTCTACCAATAGGCGTTGAGACCTGTAATTGTCATACAAACGGCCATTTGGATCGGTCGAATATTTCTACACGTTCCGTGGGAAAATTCAATTTTTTTGAAAATCAATTCAACTATAGCCCACAAATTCAGAGCCACAAAATTCGAAAATCTGCAAATGTGCTCCGATTTCGATGATTGATACGTCTACCAATAGGTGTTGAGACCTGTAATTATCATACAAATGGCCATTTGGATCGGTCGAATATTTCTACACGTTCCGTGGAAAATTCAATTTTTTGAAAATCAACTGAACTATAGCCCACAATTTCCAAGTCACAAAATTTGAAAATCTGCAAATGTGCTCCGATTTCGATGATTTATACGTCTACCAATAGGTGTTGAGACCTGTAATTATCATACAAACGGCCATTTGGATCGGTCGAATATTTCTACACATTCCGTGGAAAATTCAATTTTTTTGAAAATCAACTGAACTATAGCCCACAAATTCAGAGCCACAAAATTCGAAAATCTGCAAATGTGCTCCGATTTCGATTATTGATACCTCTATCAATAGGCGTTGAGACCTGTAATTGTCATACAAACGGCCATTTGGATCGGTCGAATATTTCTACACGTTCCATGGAAAATTCAATTTTTTTGAAAATCAACTGAACTATAGCCCACAAATTCAGAGCCACAAAATTCGAAAATCTGCAAATGTGCTCCGATTTCGATGATTTATACGTCTACCAATAGGTGTTGAGACCTGTAATTATCATACAAACGGCCATTTGGATCGGTCGAATATTTCTACACATTCCGTGGAAAATTCAATTTTTTTGAAAATCAACTGAACTATAGCCCACAAATTCAGAGCCACAAAATTCGAAAATCTGCAAATGTGCTCCGATTTCGATGATTGATACGTCTACCAATAGGTGTTGAGACCTGTAATTATCATACAAACGGCCATTTGGATCGGTCGAATATTTCTACACGTTCCGTGGAAAATTCAATTTTTTTGAAAATCAACTGAACTATATCCCACAAATTCAGAGCCACAAAATTCGAAAATCTGCAAATGTGCTCCGATTTCGATGATTGATACCTATATCAATAGGCGTTGAGACCTGTAATTGTCATACATGCGGCCATTTGGATCGGTCGGATATTTCTACACGTTCCGTGGAAAATTCAATTTTTTTGAAAATCAACTGAACTATAGCCCACAAATTCAGAGCCACAAAATTCGAAAATCTGCAAATGTGCTCCGATTTCGATGATTGATACGTCTACCAATAGGTGTTGAGACCTGTAATTATCATACAAACGGCCATTTGGATCGGTCGAATATTTCTACACATTCCGTGGAAAATTCAATTTTTTTTGAAAATCAACTGAACTATAGCCCACAAATTCAGAGCCACAAAATTCGAAAATCTGCAAATGTGCTCCGATTTCGATGATTTATACGTCTACCAATAGGTGTTGAGACCTGTAATTATCATACAAACGGCCATTTGGATCGGTCGAATATTTCTACACGTTCCGTGGAAAATTCAATTTTTTTGAAAATCAACTGAACTATAGCCCACAAATTCAGAGCCACAAAATTCGAAAATCTGCAAATGTGCTCCGATTTCGATGATTTATACGTCTACCAATAGGTGTTGAGACCTGTAATTATCATACAAACGGCCATTTGGATCGGTCGAATATTTCTACACATTCCGTGGAAAATTCAATTTTTTTGAAAATCAACTGAACTATAGCCCACAAATTCAGAGCCACAAAATTCGAAAATCTGCAAATGTGCTCCGATTTCGATGATTGATACGTCTACCAATAGGTGTTGAGACCTGTAATTATCATACAAACGGCCATTTGGATCGGTCGAATATTTCTACACGTTCCGTGGAAAATTCAATTTTTTTGAAAATCAACTGAACTATATCCCACAAATTCAGAGCCACAAAATTCGAAAATCTGCAAATGTGCTCCGATTTCGATGATTGATACCTATATCAATAGGCGTTGAGACCTGTAATTGTCATACATGCGGCCATTTGGATCGGTCGGATATTTCTACACGTTCCGTGGAAAATTCAATTTTTTTGAAAATCAACTGAACTATAGCCCACAAATTCAGAGCCACAAAATTCGAAAATCTGCAAAATGTGCTCCGATTTCGATGATTGATACGTCTACCAATAGGTGTTGAGACCTGTAATTATCATACAAACGGCCATTTGGATCGGTCGAATATTTCTACACGTTCCGTGGAAAATTCAATTTTTTTGAAAATCAACTGAACTATAGCCCACAATTTCCAAGTCACAAAATTTGAAAATCTGCAAATGTGCTCCGATTTCGATGATTTATACGTCTACCAATAGGTGTTGAGACCTGTAATTATCATACAAACGGCCATTTGGATCGGTCGAATATTTCTACACATTCCGTGGAAAATTCAATTTTTTTGAAAATCAACTGAACTATAGCCCACAAATTCAGAGCCACAAAATTCGAAAATCTGCAAATGTGCTCCGATTTCGATGATTGATACGTCTACCAATAGGTGTTGAGACCTGTAATTATCATACAAACGGCCATTTGGGTCGGTCGAATATTTCTACACGTTCCGTGGAAAATTCAATTTTTTTGAAAATCAGCTGAACTATAGCCCACAAATTCAGAGCCACAAAATTCGAAAATCTGCAAATGTGCTCCGATTTCCATGATTGATACCTCTATCAATAGGCGTTGAGACCTGTAATTGTCATACATGCGGCCATTTGGATCGGTCGGATATTTCTACACGTTCCGTGGAAAATTCAATTTTTTTGAAAATCAACTGAACTATAGCCCACAAATTCAGAGCCACAAAATTCGAAAATCTGCAAATGTGCTCCGATTTCGATGATTGATACGTCTACCAATAGGTGTTGAGACCTGTAATTATCATACAAACGGCCATTTGGATCGGTCGAATATTTCTACACGTTCCGTGGAAAATTCAATTTTTTTGAAAATCAACTGAACTATATCCCACAAATTCAGAGCCACAAAATTCGAAAATCTGCAAATGTGCTCCGATTTCGATGATTGATACCTATATCAATAGGCGTTGAGACCTGTAATTGTCATACATGCGGCCATTTGGATCGGTCGGATATTTCTACACGTTCCGTGGAAAATTCAATTTTTTTGAAAATCAACTGAACTATAGCCCACAAATTCAGAGCCACAAAATTCGAAAATCTGCAAATGTGCTCCGATTTCGATGATTGATACGTCTACCAATAGGTGTTGAGACCTGTAATTATCATACAAACGGCCATTTGGATCGGTCGAATATTTCTACACATTCCGTGGAAAATTCAATTTTTTTGAAAATCAACTGAACTATAGCCCACAAATTCAGAGCCACAAAATTCGAAAATCTGCAAATGTGCTCCGATTTCGATGATTTATACGTCTACCAATAGGTGTTGAGACCTGTAATTATCATACAAACGGCCATTTGGATCGGTCGAATATTTCTACACGTTCCGTGGAAAATTCAATTTTTTTGAAAATCAACTGAACTATAGCCCACAAATTCAGAGCCACAAAATTCGAAAATCTGCAAATGTGCTCCGATTTCGATGATTTATACGTCTACCAATAGGTGTTGAGACCTGTAATTATCATACAAACGGCCATTTGGATCGGTCGAATATTTCTACACATTCCGTGGAAAATTCAATTTTTTTGAAAATCAACTGAACTATAGCCCACAAATTCAGAGCCACAAAATTCGAAAATCTGCAAATGTGCTCCGATTTCGATGATTGATACGTCTACCAATAGGTGTTGAGACCTGTAATTATCATACAAACGGCCATTTGGATCGGTCGAATATTTCTACACGTTCCGTGGAAAATTCAATTTTTTTGAAAATCAACTGAACTATATCCCACAAATTCAGAGCCACAAAATTCGAAAATCTGCAAATGTGCTCCGATTTCGATGATTGATACCTATATCAATAGGCGTTGAGACCTGTAATTGTCATACATGCGGCCATTTGGATCGGTCGGATATTTCTACACGTTCCGTGGAAAATTCAATTTTTTTGAAAATCAACTGAACTATAGCCCACAAATTCAGAGCCACAAAATTCGAAAATCTGCAAATGTGCTCCGATTTCGATGATTGATACGTCTACCAATAGGTGTTGAGACCTGTAATTATCATACAAACGGCCATTTGGATCGGTCGAATATTTCTACACGTTCCGTGGAAAATTCAATTTTTTTGAAAATCAACTGAACTATAGCCCACAATTTCCAAGTCACAAAATTTGAAAATCTGCAAATGTGCTCCGATTTCGATGATTTATACGTCTACCAATAGGTGTTGAGACCTGTAATTATCATACAAACGGCCATTTGGATCGGTCGAATATTTCTACACATTCCGTGGAAAATTCAATTTTTTTGAAAATCAACTGAACTATAGCCCACAAATTCAGAGCCACAAAATTCGAAAATCTGCAAATGTGCTCCGATTTCGATGATTGATACGTCTACCAATAGGTGTTGAGACCTGTAATTATCATACAAACGGCCATTTGGGTCGGTCGAATATTTCTACACGTTCCGTGGAAAATTCAATTTTTTTGAAAATCAGCTGAACTATAGCCCACAAATTCAGAGCCACAAAATTCGAAAATCTGCAAATGTGCTCCGATTTCCATGATTGATACCTCTATCAATAGGCGTTGAGACCTGTAATTGTCATACATGCGGCCATTTGGATCGGTCGGATATTTCTACACGTTCCGTGGAAAATTCAATTTTTTTGAAAATCAACTGAACTATAGCCCACAAATTCAGAGCCACAAAATTCGAAAATCTGCAAATGTGCTCCGATTTCGATGATTGATACGTCTACCAATAGGTGTTGAGATCTGTAATTATCATACAAACGGCCATTTGGATCGGTCGAATATTTCTACACGTTCCGTGGAAAATTCAATTTTTTTGAAAATCAACTGAACTATAGCCCACAATTTCCAAGTCACAAAATTTGAAAATCTGCAAATGTGCTCGGATTTCGATGATTTATACGTCTACCAATAGGTGTTGAGACCTGTAATTATCATACAAACGGCCATTTGGATCGGTCGAATATTTCTACACGTTCCGTGGAAAATTCAATTTTTTTGAAAATCAACTGAACTATAGCCCACAAATTCAGAGCCACAAAATTCGAAAATCTGCAAATGTGCTCCGATTTCGATTATTGATACCTCTATCAATAGGCGTTGAGACCTGTAATTGTCATACATGCGGCCATTTGGATCGGTCGGATATTTCTACACGTTCCGTGGAAAATTCAATTTTTTTGAAAATCAACTGAACTATAGCCCACAAATTCAGAGCCACAAAATTCGAAAATCTGCAAATGTGCTCCGATTTCCATGATTGATACCTCTATCAATAGGCGTTGAGACCTGTAATTGTCATACATGCGGCCATTTGGATCGGTCGGATATTTCTACACGTTCCGTGGAAAATTCAATTTTTTTGAAAATCAACTGAACTATAGCCCATAAATTCAGAGCCACAAAATTTGAAAATCTGCAAATGTGCTCCGATTTCGATGATTTATACGTCTACCAATAGTTGTTGAGACCTGTAATTATCATACAAACGGCCATTTGGATCGGTCGAATATTTCTACACATTCCGTGGAAAATTCAATTTTTTTGAAAATAAACTGAACTATGGCCCACAAATTCAGAGCCACAAAATTCGAAAATCTGCAAATGTGCTCCGATTTCGATGATTTATACGTCTACCAATAGGCGTTGAGACCTGTAATTGTCATACAAACGGCCATTTGGATCGGTCGAATATTTCTACACGTTCCGTGGAAAATTCTATTTTTTTGAAAATCAACTGAACTATGGCCCACAAATTCAGAGCCACAAAATTCGAAAATCTGCAAATGTGCTCCGATTTCGATGATTGATACGTCTACCAATAGGTGTTGAGACCTGTAATTATCATACAAACGGCCATTTGGATCGGTCGAATATTTCTACACGTTCCGTGGAAAATTCAATTTTTTTGAAAATAAACTGAACTATGGCCCACAAATTCAGAGCCACAAAATTCGAAAATCTGCAAATGTGCTCGGATTTCGATGATTGATACGTCTACCAATAGGCGTTGAGACCTGTAATTGTCATACAAACGGCCATTTGGATCGGTCGAATATTTCTACACGTTCCATGGAAAATTCTATATTTTTGAAAATCAACTGAACTATAGCCCACAAATTCAGAGCCGCAAAATTCGAAAATCTGCAAATGTGCTCGGATTTCGATGATTGATACCTCTATCAATAGGCGTTGAGACCTGTAATTGTCATACAAACGGCCATTTGGATCGGTCGAATATTTCTACACGTTCCATGGAAAATTCAATTTTTTTGAAAATCAACTGAACTATAGCCCACAAATTCAGAGCCACAAAATTCGAAAATCTGCAAATGTGCTCCGATTTCGATGATTGATACCTCTACCAATAGGTGTTGGGACCTGTAATTGTCATACAAACGGCCATTTGGATCGGTCGAATATTTCTACACGTTTCGTGAAAAATTCAATTTTTTTGAAAATCAACTGAACTATAGCCCACAAATTCAGAGCCACAAAATTCGAAAATCTGCAAATGTGCTCCGATTTCGATGATTGATAGTTGATGCCTCTATTAATAGGCGTTGAGGTCGAATATTTCTACACGTTCCATGGAAAATTCAATATTTTTGAAAATCAACTGAACTATGGCCCACAAATTCAGAGCCACAAAATTCGAAAATCTGCAAATGTGCTCCGATTTCGATGATTTATACGTCTACCAATAGGCGTTGAGACCTGTAATTGTCATACAAACGGCCATTTGGATCGGTCGAATATTTCTACACGTTCCGTGGAAAATTGAATTTTTTTGAAAATCAACTGAACTATAAGATGGCCTTGCGACCCATTAATTGTTTGCTACGAGTATGTATAATAAACTGACAAGCCTAAAAAGTAATTTCTGGAAGTTCAAAAAATTAAAAGTCTGGCTTATGTAGACGAGGTTTCAACAAATTTTAATATAACGAATAACTTAACCCCGACGGCACTAAAATCGTTTTCGTTTTGTGTCAAAATCTTGGATTTCAAACGAGTTTAGCGAGTTTTTTATAAATCTATATATCTGTTAGAATCAGAATCCAAAGACGTTTTTACTTTTCCTACGAAATTATAATATAATGGACAGATTTACACATTTCTCTACACCTGAGCTGCCTTTTCATCCTTGCTGCTCACATTATGTTGTATTATTATCAGAACAAATGACATAAATCTTCGAACATTTTTTTTTTTTGAATATTATCGGTACCTACTCTAAAACGTAAGTAGGTATAAATAATTACCATTTTGGAAAATTAAATGTCACAGAAAATTATTATTTTCTAAAATATAAATAAGAACTTAAGCATATTGAAATTATTACCAAATATAGAACGGTGGTGGGCGAGTGGTTAGGGAGAAGATTAGGAGGCTGTGGTCTCGGGTTCAATCCTCGACACTGTAGATCAACAAATGTTTTTTTTATTAACATTTACTAATTTTGTATTGGTGATTTTTTTTTTTTTCTTTTTCGCTGGCGCTATGAAGTTTCGTAATCGTATTTATAACGGATAATGAATGATTAATTCATTGATCCTACATTAACCAGCCGTGATTTTTTCATCACCCGCCGAGAATCGAACGCGTGGCCTCCGGAGCTTAAAGCAAGCATGCTAACCACTGTGCCACCGGGGCGGCAAATTGGCGATTGCTTTTGAGTTAATTATGTGCCACCTCAATTGGATCGATGTGTTATTTCCAAAAATTTTAAAAAAAATTTTCCTTTTGATAATGAAAAACAAATTTATATTTTTAATTATAATTTTAATTATTTATTAGATAATTAAATAAATTTAGCGTTGGTCCAAATTTTCATCATCAAGTATCAAATTTTCTAATGATGAATTGTCTTCTATGGAATAACTGGACTCAGATTTAAATGAATTTCTGGTGGTTGTACGAGGTAGAGAATCTATTTTATCCCACATACTTAGTAATACCTCCTGAATTCTCCGCTTCGTTTGCCGGTAAATAATTCTATCGGATGCCGCATTAACTTCTCGTAGTTCGCATGCCACAAATTTTCCAAAAATTGTAAATTCATCATCAACCCCCACTCTGTCGCACTGCTGTTCTGTTACTAACTTTCTCATTTTAGATATTGTTTTTATTGTTTCCGCTAGTAGGTTCTCACAACCGTCTTTACATTTACGTTTTCTGATTGAAACGTTATGATTTTGTAACTTCTGCGGTTCGGGTTGCTTCGGCTGCGGTGTAACAACCTCTCGATGTAAAGTAATCTCTGATGTTGCTGAACCATAGTCTAGAATTGAATAAATTTGGAATAACATTAAAATTTATTTAGAATTAAGAATCTTAAATTGGAACCCGTTACGAATGGAAGTGAAAATAATTTTTTTGTTATCACAAATGTGAAGCTACTAGACCCTTTCATACCCCGGTGGCGTTGATTTCGAACATTCGGTTGCTATCAAATATTTGTTTGGGTTCATTTTACACGTGAATTAGTAAAACAAATAAAATATTTTGAATTTGTAACGTACATAGGAGCTAGATTCTTCGGTAAATATAAAACGGTTGTGCCAAATATGTGATTCGTAGGTTGTGTTGGTAAAATACTTCGCTTTGTAATACTTTAAAATGTTCGATCTAAGTATCGTGTGAAACGCGAGCACAAATTGTTCGATGAAGTGATGATGAAAGAAAAGGTCCACTCCTAGTGGATGTTGAATTTAAAATACATATTATTTAAATGAAGTATGCCCGGTTTCACAAAAAAAGAAACTGTATTTTGTGAAACCTGTCGTTAGTATTTAAATTAATTAGCATTTAAAAATTTAGTAATGTTATTTGATATTTGAAAAATGTATTAAACTCATTCAAAATATTACCAATCATAACAAAAATATTTCTTAAATCCACGAAAAAAAACACAAACGAACATAAAATGTCATGATAGACAATTTGTATAGTGTAGACAGCGCGATACCAAGTCTGTCATATGTACCTCATATGTAGCAACTAGCAAGACTTATAAAACAGTATAACAAAAAACATTAAAACTTAATATACCCATATACGATGAATTATTTTCTTCTAAAAAAGGTTCATTCACTGTTTCGTTCAAATTGGAGTTATCAGCATCAGTTGAACCGTCTAAGAATTTAAGCAATGGATACCAATACACTGTCGGTTTATAAACAGAATCCGCGTCTACCCCACTTTGTAGGCTTCTCGTTACCTGTAAAAGCATTTCATAAATGTATGTAAAATAAAAGTAAATAAGATAAATACAATATGTTAAATTCACTATTAAATACTTAACCTGTAACTTTATGTAATGTATTGTTCAACTAAAAAATATTTACCTTTAATTTTTCAGACAAGTATTGGCTTCGTAAACCACTTATTTTTCTTTTAAGATCCTTTAATTGTAAACCCTTTTGCCTCGCATTTAAGATATTAAGAATCCTCTTGTATGCCGCTAATCGTTTGGGCCGATTTTTGTAGTCAGCGTGCCGCGGATTATATAAAAATTCCTTACTTTCGTATTCATTTATTAAAATTTTTGTTAATAAACCGCTCCAATTATATTTATCTTCCATTTTATTTTATTGTTTGTGAAAAAACAAAAAAATATCAGCTGTCAAAATTATATCATAATAGATAACTTCATGAACTATCATAATAGTATACATATTACATATACATATGTACATATAAATATTATAACAGAAAAAATATGTACAAATTTATTGAGCCGTACCTAATCGAAATGCAATAATGTTAGTGTTATACATAGTGTGTTGTTTCTATATGACAAAATTTAGACTAATGTTTGCATTGACAATTTGTAAGAAAATTGTTAAAATATGTTATATATCGTGCATTTACTAAAAATAAAAATTAAAATTTTATCAGTTTTAATACAAAATTTCAATTTATTGTTGATAATTTATAATTTTTAATTTAAGAATATAAATTGAAATTTTGTATTAACCCTTAAAGAACGAGAGCTTTTTTTTTGTAATAGTCGCCTACGACAGAAAATTAGATGAAGTTCTGAAATATGGCCAATTAATATGGAATTTGGTTATTCCTTAACCGATTTTAGTGAAATTTGGCATGCGCGAGGGAAATGAGATTCTAAATTTATTTTTGGATAAAGTTCTGGAATATGGCCAAAATTATTATGGAACTTGGCTATTTCTTAACCGATTTTCAAAAAATTTGATAAGCGCGATGGAAATGGGATTCTAAAATGATTTTTGGATAAAGCTCTGAAATATGGCTCACTAGGATGGAACTTGGCTATTCCTTAACCGATTTTAGTGAAATTTGGCATACGCGATGGAAATAAAATTCTAAAATGATTTTTAGATGAAGTTCTGGAATATGGCCAAAATTATGATGGAACTCGGCTATTCAGCTGACTTTGGTGCAATACGCAATTTTACGCTTTTTATATATTTTGTGAATGAACAGAAATGGCCATAGATCAGAATTAAGAATTTGTAGCATTTTTATTGAAAAATGTGTCTTTAAAAAAGAGGTTTCCCATGTGTTTTATATGAAAAGTTTGTTATTTTATGTGAGGTTGCGATTTATACCGTTTTTCCATCGTCATAGTATAATCCCTGTTGTACGACTGAGTGCTCCAAGAGCGATCAATAATCAATCATGGTGATAATCTCTTATACCTCACCGTGATGATATTGATCACAGGTCCCCATATTTCGTAAAAAAAGAACGAACAAAATGCGATCATTGTAATTATGCTATTATACTATGACGATCATAGTCGTTATACTATCTAAGTAGCTATCAAAAATATAATAGGGTAGCAAATTATTAATTTATTTTTATAAACTTTACGATTCGCATCATTAATTCTATAAAAATAATATAAATTTCTCTTATTAATAAAAACATGTTTACAGAAAATTTATTATTATGATTGACATTGCATCTGAAACTGTTATCAGTAATTAAGAAAATATTTTTTAATACTAATTGGCTGTAAATTGATAAACACTTCAATTGCACAATGCTTTACATTGTAACAAGTGTCCATTGTAGTTTCTTATATTTTTGATATAAAACGACAGTAAATCTCATTATGTGTTTAATTACATTTCAAAGTTTAGTGAAGTTAAATAAATTATAAAATCATAATATAAATATGAACAACAGAGGTACTACATCAAAGATGGGCTGCTGCCAAGGAGATATTGGTCGTTCCACCGATAGAGGAGACGGTTATAATTTGCAATCAACCAAAAACTCTTCAGAAAATCACAAGGAAGGTGATTCTTGAGAATGAATTATTCGTGGGGCTAGGAGCAGAGAACTATCCAGCTATTTTGGTGGAGGAGTTGCAGGCCGATATCTTAGCTGCAACGAAACTGTAAATAGTGTTCTGTACACTTGAAGACAGCTCATAAACGATATATATTTTTTTTTATTTAATTTGATAATCATTAATCATTAAACACGATCTACATAAGTTAGTAATACCGATAAAGTATAGTGAATCTGTGAAGGGGCTTTCGGAAAAGTGATATCCCTGTGAATGTCGTGCTATATAAAATATAAATAACTAAAAATAAGACATTTATCAAGAGTGTTGCTAAATCAACATATTTGAGAACTTGTGTAGGAAAAGATATTTTTTTTTTGTTTGTTTAAAATTAAGGCCATGAGTGAATATATTGATGAATCAATTTGGTCGAAATAGCAATAAACATTCTTTCGAGAACAAGTGCAGCGGAATTTTTGTACCTTTCTTCCTGTTCCAAGAAACGGAACTTGTTTTATACGATATACATTTAATGCTTTTATCATATCAATTGGTGGTCTAACTGGTGGTTGTCAGAAGCAGTTATAATTTGTCGCGGCTTCGCTGATCACGTTGGAATATTCTTCATTTTTATTGATTGATTGGTTGGCGAATAGCGAACGGTGACGTGATTGATGAAAATATGTAACATCATTTGTCGTATATTTTGCAAAATGACGTGTTTCCGGTTTGATGTTAACCAACGATTTGTGATATTGTTTCTGAGAAGAATTTATTGAAAATTTGCAGTTTTCTTAATAAACGCACACATTTTGCAAAAGCGTAATAACGGGATTACTATATTTCGCGATATAACTCGCGCGTGGCGGATATCATCATCTCTAACAATCATCAACATTTTTTTTTTTGGTTGTATCAATTTTTTTTTTATTTAATTTTTATTTTACTTATTGCGAATTTTTTTTTTTTTTTGATTTCCTATTTATATTTTATATTTGGACATGGGTTATTATAAGTTAATTAATATAGTTTTTTTTTTCTAATTCACATAACAGAGCACGTTACATAGCGAATTATTTCAGGTATATTTACCAAACATCTATGCAGAATCAAGGTCATGGAAGCGCTTTCATCGTTCCTTCGATAATAAAAGTTGTGCAGTACTAGATCGATATTCATTCCATTTCTAATATTTTTTTTTTTTTGATTTCTCAATTAACTAATCCGTACAATATTAATTAACTTAGTACATTACTTTAATTATTTAATTAATTCGAATCAGGCTGTCAGTTTCTAAATTTTGCTATAAATATTTCAAATAAATAAATTGTTATTACGTTTCAAATTAAATTTTATTTTATCATTTAATAAAATGAGTGAGTGAACAGAGACGATAGCTGTGGAGTGAAGTGAGTTAAGAGGTAAGAATGATAGTGATAGTGAACATCCAATTTTGCCATTTGTTGTGCTAAGAATCTCTAAGATACAAACTCACGACCAACGTACCTCGGAACGACTGAGCCAAGCAAAAATGGCGTATCTTAGTGGCACAACCACCTTGTTTTATTTTCTTATTATATTTGCTAATGGTGACTACCTTCCCTAAGGGGTCCCGTTACATATTGACTGGACGGATAATTAAGCAGGGCTTGGAGCACAAAAGATCTTTTAGGTCGCAGTGCGAGAAGAGTCTTCTTTGTAATACAAAGCAGTAATCGTGTTCTGAACGTTTATAGCCATTTTCTTTTGCAAATCTGTCTATTCTTTCGTTCCAACATTTTGGTGATTCAACTAAGCTATACAATGCTTTTCTTTATTTCAACACTTTATTTTTATCTTTAATTTCTAATCCTAGTGGAACTTTATGTAAATATCTGATTTTAACTCGCCATTTAGAAAAGCAGTTGGAATATCAAACTGTCTTATGGGTAGGTCGTCTTGTACTGCTTTTGATATCAGCATTCTTACAGTGGTATGTCTAGCAATAGGTACATACATTATATTAAATGTATCATTGTTTTTGACTTGAAAGCCCTTTTCAACAAGTCTAGCCTTCTTGGTTCCATCTTCTTTTACTTTTTATATTCATTTTGTATCTAGTATCTTTGTATCTACAGGTTTTTCTACTTATTGTCAAGTCCTTAATTCTTTTAGTGCTGTTAACTCGTTGTCCATTGCCTCATTAATTCACTATCTATTATTACTTCTTCAAATAGTGTGAGTTCTTCTGTTTGTGTTAACATACAATAGGCATAACATGTTTCATATTGTTCTAGGTATTGTGGTTTTTAACCTTTCTGCCTGATTTAGAATACTCCACCTTACTTTCAACTTATTTGGCATCTGTTTCCGTTTCTTGTTGTTCTAGTAATTGTTCCTCCTCTTCTGGTTTATAATCCATATGTTCCGTTTTATTATTACCTACTATTTTATCTTCGTTTTTTTCATATATTTCCGTCTGTTTCTGTTCTATACACAGTTTTCTGTAATGCTGATTATTTTCTCCTCCTAAATACATATTTATATTTTGTATCATCAAATATAACATCTCTTGAGTCAATAATTTTAGTTTCTTCTGGTAACCACAATCTATCCTCCTCATTGTAGCCAACAAATATATATGGCTTTGCTTTTGGTTCTAGTTTACTTTGCGTTTTTAGATCGCCTGCCTATGCCTTACAACCAAAAATATTCAATTTTGATAAATTATTTTGTCCGTCCCAAATTTCAGCTGGAGCTTTGCCATTTAAGCATACAGGAGGTGACCTATTCAATTCATATGTTGAAGCTCTTAATGCTTCTCCCCATAAAGTCTTCGGTAGATTGGTATCGATGAACTTAGTTCGTAATTTGTCTAATAATGTCCTGTTCATACGTTCACCTCAGGCCCGGCTCGAGCGGTGTTCGATGTGTGCGGCCGTGCAGGGCGCAGAACTTTTAGGGGTGCAAAATTGTATTTTACACTCTAATGGAACTTGCTAGATGTTGAATATAAAATAAGAAAATTTTTTATCATCCTGTATTGTATTTTAATGTCACCATGTAATATAATATCCACTACTATATACACATCTGTATTTCGGTAAAACCAATTTTTTAATGTGTTGAGGTTTATGAAATTCATAATTCGAATATGTCAGAAGTTCCTTCGATCGAAAATTCTAGCGAAAGCCCTTCAATAGAAGATCAGTTGATTTCCCCATCTGTATCCGACCAATAAACGTTGAAGATTCTGCAAACTTGATCTTAATAAATTTTTCAGATCCAGCTTTATGGCCTTAAACTCTTAACAATAAAATTATTGATTATTTGGTCGTTCAAAGTCCCAGGCAAGTTCAACTCACACGACATCCTAAAGATGCAACCAACCGTCATTTCTCCAATAACCATTACTTTCGTGTACTTTCTAATAACGAACGTGTACCGTGACGATGGATATTATATTCTGAAACTATTGACCGTGCATTTTGTTCCTGTTGTTTTATTTTGATCGAGATGGTACGAATTCGAAATAAAGTTTAGCAAATGTAGGTTACAATAATTGGACCCATATATCTAAAGCGATTAAGTCACATGAAACTAGCCCAAACCATATGATATGTTATGAAACGTGGGTAGAAACGGAATCAAGGCTGAAATCAGGATTAACAATTGATCGAGCGGAACAACTTATAATTCAAAAAGAAACAGAGCGCTGGAAAAATGTTTTCAATAGATTGATGAGTTTCACTTTATTGTAAGTTTTCATTTATTCTGATAAGTTATATACCAAGAATAACGGAAAATATTTATGCCTAATTGTATTACTTGCCAAATTTGACCCCGTCATGCAGGAACACGTTCGTCGAATCCTAAAAAAACGAGTTAGTTAGTTACCAAGCAAGAAAGCGCGAAAAGTAGATTTTTAAAAGAAAACTGTACCTATAAATACAATAAAATATATTAATAGGAAAAATACAATTATTCCTTACAAATATTTTTATTAAATAAAATATTTATGATTACTATAATAATTTATTCTTATTGCCCTATATTATTATTAACTAAATGCAAGAAAATAAAATTATAGTTTCTACTATTAATCTCAAATTTATCTAACCTCCTTCTAACCAATTCCATACTTTAAAATCCTTATGTTACACGGAAAAAAATAAACTGATCCTCAGCTAAGAAAACGGATTTTTAATTCAAGAAAATGTACTTTTTCTTGATTTAAAAGTTAATTTTCTTATTTTTATCGAGTTTTTATTCATGTAAGAATTGTGTTTCTTGAAATGAGGAAAAACTCGAAAGAAATAAGAAAATTAGCTTATAAATCACGAAAAAGTACATTTTCTTGAATTCAAAGTCCGTTTTCTTAGCTGAGGACCAGTTTATTTTTTTCCGTGTAGGTACTCCTTCTTTCGAGCCTATGCAGTTTTAAAACTACATAGTTCCAATAAAATGTCGGATTGCAACTTCCTCTAAATTTGATTTCTTAGTTTCTTACTAAACTCCCAATTTCATAATTCAGTTTTTTATTAATTAAAAAAAAACAGGGGCCCTCAAACAATTCTCGTGCAGAGCGCTCAAATGTCTGGAGCCGGCGCTGGTTCACAGCTTTACCATTTTGCTACGGTGTATAAGCCATTGTGTATTCCAATTTTATTCCTTTATTTCTGTAAAAGATTCTCAAACTATCACTAGAAAATTTTCTTCATTATCTAATCTTATTATGGCTGTTTTCGTATTAAACGATGCTTTTAGCTCTTGTATATATGTATGTCATTACATTTCCTTCTGCTTCACTTTTTTTCTTGAGCAAGTGTACTACTGCAAGTGGGCCGCCCCGGTGGCACAGTTGTTAGCATGTTTGCTTTAAGCTCCGGAGGTCCCGGGTTCGATTCCCGGCGGGTGATGAAAAAATCACGGCTGGTTTAATGTAGGATCAATGAATTAATCACTCATTATCCGTTGAAAAAACGATTACGAAACTTCATCTTGAAGCGGCCAAATCCCTCTATGGGATGTAGCGCCAGCGAAAAAAAAAAAAAAAAAAAAGTGTACTACTGTAAAGTGTGAATAGTCATCGATAATTACTTGAAAATATTTATAACCTTCTGACGTGATCTGTTCTTCTTCCACCGGTCCACATACATCTGTATGTATTAACTCGCCTATCCTCTTCGATCTGTTTTTATTTTCTTTAATTGGTAATCTGCTTGTTTTTTCTTCTACACATGTATCACATTTTTCATTTGAATATGGTAGGCCTAATATTTTCATACCTTTCCTATTAGGCCCGTTGCACATTTCAGCTAAGCTAAGCGAGAAATACAGTTTTCGTTAGTTTAATTAGCCCGCCTAGCTCACCCCTTTGCACTTTCCAGCTGATAAATACTCTTATACGCACATACATTTTTGGTTTTTTATCTTCCCATTAAAATTTTTAATATATAAACGGGAGGTAAGAATTTAGCTCACATCGCTTAGCTTAGCTTAGCTGAAATGTACAACGGGCCTTAGGCCCGTTGCACACTTCAGCTAAGCTAAGCGAGAAATACAGTTTTCGTTAACTTAGTTAACTCGCCAAGCTCACCCCTTTGCACTTTTTAGCTGATAACTACGCTTATACACAAATACATTGTTGATTTTATATCTTCCCATTAAAATTTTGGTTCTACAACCTTGAGAAAAGAATTTAGCTCACATCGCTTAGCTTAGCTTAGCTGAAATGTGCAACGGGCCTAAATGTGGATGTGGATGCCAAATTTCTGCACTGAGTACTTCGTTTTCATATTTTTCTATTATTTCCACTTTTAATATATACAATCTGTTTACTTGTGGGGCTTGGAAGATATGTTGATCCTTTTGTAGCGTCAATCCACTCTGATCTATTGTCACTTTAAATTTATTGTCAACTAATTTTGAAATTAACTAAAGGGTACATCTCATTTCTTCGACCAATAATGCTTCAATTCTTATTTTATTTAAATATGCTGCCAATTCACCCCTTTATATAAGCTATCATTACTTTATTGTTTGCTGCTATTATTTTTGCTAGCCTAGCTAACGTTGTTACTTTCCTCATATATGGTTCCAATTCAGTTCGCACTAGACGATTTGTTGCTCCACTGTCTAATATAAAACTTTTTAAGTCTATTTTTGTATCTGCACTGAGAGCTATGAATGTCACTTCGTTTGCTTTACTATAGTGAGTGTGAGGAATAGTAGGTCTAGATAAAACAACAAAAGGCTCAAGAAGAGTTGACATGTAAAAAAAGGACACATATGCCTTATTCCTGATCGATAGAATAAACCATTAAATTATATTAAAAGATACTTATTATTTCCGTACCCGTACCCCAATACCAGGAGTATCCACAGTGAGTTGTGGATGGAGATTGGTATCCACCTAGCATTGGAACTCTTGATCGGCCTCTTCCTCTTCTGGAACGAGTCAAGCTTCTGCCTCGATTATTGGTTTATGCTCTACATTCATACGCCATGTGACCCTCCTTTTTACACCTATAGCAAGTAATACTTTTAAATGCCATTTCATTCTTGTTTTCACTATTTTGAATATTTTGATATAATTTTAATTTTTCATCGAGTAAGCGAGTTTTCACAAAATCTAAGTTGCAGTCCTCTTGAATTGTTTCATTCGCTGTAATTACGGTGTCGTATTTATTATGGAGTCCAATTAGTACGTAGCATATTTTATCTGTTTTATCAATTTTTGTATCCATGCACTATAGTTCTCTAATAATTGAATCAAACCTGTGAAAATAGTTTTCTAGCTTTTCATTTTGTACCATCTTGATTGTTAAAAGTTTTCTACGTAGATGCAACTTTGATAACACACTCTTTCTTTGGAAAATGTTTTTTTAATTTTGCAATCATTTCTTTTGCTGTCCTACTCTCTTTTATGATGTTTAAATGTTTGTCATTCACGCATTGTACAATTATCGATTTGTCCTGGCGTCTTTTATAATTATAACTTTGACTTTTCTTCTTGTGATATCTCTTTGGCGTTTATCTTCTTGCTCAAGCACATTTCTAGTTACTTTTCATCCAGTATGCACTCGACGCAGAAAATCCAATTATCAAAATTGTTAGTTTTTAGTTGAGGAAACTCAAAATAGCTTATATTTGACGACGAAGTCATTTTTTTTTTGTTCAATCAGTGAATTTATTTTACAATAACTTTATTTTAAGAGTTTCCTGGGCCCATAACTTGTTATTTTATGTGAGGTTGGGATTTAATATACACAAACTTTACTTATTAAACGTTTTTATTTTATATACATTTACGAATTACTAAGATTAGAAGTTTGTATTCTCAATATCATTTATTTAGATAAAACCACCATGACACTAATTCTTATATGTGTGTGTAATGTGTATGTATTGTATGTACATATTAATACAAGTGTCATAGTGATGCGGTAAATATGAGCACCACTAACACTGCTCATGCCCTCCCGGGGCGCAGTGGTTAAGCTACTGCGTTTGGATCGGGAGGCACCCGGTTCGAATCCCAATCGGGGAGGGATGCAAAAGGGATTTTTCATCATCTGATTACGATCGGTGATGACGATGAACATATCTATGACCCCCTGTTGAAACACATACTCTTCACATGTGATGCTATCATCCTAAAAGAAAAAATACACATACAATATAGTGGCCTAATGCCGACCCACTGGATATACATCAGGTATAGCGGCATTTATCAGGGACATAATAAGACCTACATTACAGTTACGCACCTCTAGGGACGCACAATAGACCTCAATGGTCGCAGTGCTTGGGCTGCAAAGACACCCACCCTACATTAAAAAAAAAAAAAAAAAACACGGCTCATGTTTACCATTCGGTTGTTATGTTCATATATAATTCTTACAAAGTTTAGGTTTTCTTCGTATCTAATTCATTTATAAAAGCTCCGTTTTTTTTAATAAGTCGTATTTTATTTGACAATTTACAACAACAATTGGATTATTGAATTCCTCAGTAGGAATTCATCGAATTCCTGCTAAATTGACGAAAAATAAAATCCAATTCCTCGTGCAGTTTGCCTACTTCACGCTGGGTGCGCTAGACCACAGTTTTTTTAGTCCTAAAGGTTGGTGTTTGATATTCAGGCTGAATTTTTAGTTACAGCAGTGGACTGTATTTCTTTACTTATTCTTGTTTAAAAAATAGTGGTTTGGTATAGTAAAACAACTTTCACTTTTCTTTTTAAATTACTTTTAATGTTTATTAACAGAATTTTATTACACAATTTCAAAGCGACTGTTTGCCATGAACACAAAAAAGAAGCTAAATAAAACTATAACGCCGATTTCAGTTCAAGTCCAATTTTAATTTTTTTACTTGTCATTGAACTGAAATTGAGCCATCCTTACAGAACTCAAATCCAAACTGAGCCAAAGTTTGAACAGCTGGCTATGTGAATTTTTTTTGTTATTTTGACTATTTATTTGGCAATATGAAGCGTATTCGATTGGACTGAAGAGTACAACCCTTCACTTCAGTTAATTGAGTTACTCTTCACTTAATTGAGTTACTGAAGAGAAGAAACTGTTCGATTGGTATTCTTCACTTCAGTTAAATGTCAAAATAAAAATAAAACAATTTATTTCAGTTTGGCTTGTGTTAGAAAAAATATTTCAAAATTTAATTTTCTATTAATTTCTAGAAATTTATTATAATTAATTATTTTTTTAGGTCGCAAATTCCCAACCAAACAGTCCCCTAAATCTACACGCGAGAATAAAAACGAACGAAAACAAAGAAATTCAAAAAAGAAAAACAAATAACTCATCTGAAGTAACTACTTAAGCAAAATATCTCTTCAGTTAATTCAGTTGCTCAATTTTTAACTGAAGTGAAGAGTTGTCAATCGAACAGTCTCTTCACTTCAATTACTTCAGATACAGCTACTACTTCAGTTAATTCAGTCCAATCGAACACGCTTTAAAAGTAAAATAATATTTATTAAATACGCTAAATATAAACATAGGCACATACTAATATTTTATTTGTGAAAAAAAAAATGCATTTCACCACAAAAAAATCCAACATACTACCAACCTTTGAAAACCAATCGAATTTCAAACATTGAATTCCATGTCATTTTATTTGACCAAAATTGAATTCCAATTTCAAATCCAATTCCTTGATCAAATAAAATAAGTGAATTGCTTTGGTAAAAAAGGATTAGATTTAGGTTTGGATTTAAAATTTCAGAAAGCAATCCGCAAAGATTTATTTTTGAATTTAATTTTTGTTTGATGTGTTTCATTTTTCATATGAAGCAAATTCTAGTGGTAGCTATTGAAACTAAAAATTGGATTTGATTTAAGTCGTATTTTATTTGACCAACGAATTGGAATTGAAATTGGAATTCAATTTTGGTCAAATAAAATAGCCATGGAATTCAATATGTATTTGGAATTCGATTTGTTTTCAAAGGTTAGTAGCATTTTGAATTTTTTTGTGGTGAAATACATTTTTTTTTGGCAAATAAAATATTGATATGTGTATTTGTTTACATTTATTATTATTATTTATTCATAGATTTATGAGCTGGCGAAACCACCAATTTGCTCTACTATTGTATTTATATAAAACGGTTAGTCCAAACTTCTAGAAAGAAGTATGGATATCCCGAGTCTAATTATTTATTTTCGCTGAGTCGCACTTTGTGATACCTCCGACTTGCACAGATATTATGGGCCTTATACATATAAAAATGCAGTATCGGAACCACTATCTATTTTATTAAGCTGTATATTGTGATACACTCGCTCGTTTACACGATATAACGGGCCTTATACGATAATGCGCAGTACCCGGGACCACCAGCTTAATAAAGATGTCCACTCTACAAGATCTATATTGCGACTGTTGTTTACATTTATCGTATTCAATAAATTTTTTTTACTTTTAATTGCAAAATAAATAGTCAAAATAACGAAAAATTTCACACACCCAACCTTTAGAATTAAAAAAAATGTGGTATAGCGCACCCATCGTGAAGCAGGCAAACTACACGAGAAATTGGATTTTGAATTCCATCAATTTAGCAGGAATTCGATGAATTCTTACTGAGGAATTCAATAGTGCGATTGTTGTTGTAAATTGTCAAATAAAATACGACTTTAAGTAAATTCAAAAAATGATTGGATTTAGCTGAATCTTTTTTGGATTTATTTAATGCAATTGTTGTTGTATTTTTTTGTAAATTTACCAAAGCAATACACTTAATACGACTAATATAGCTTTGTAAAATCAAGATTGCTTTCGTTTCGATTATGAGATAAGCCTTGAAATCATTATTCTCAAACCATTTTTTTTTTAGCTTAATGTTTAAAATAGGGTCCGTTTTCTGAACATAAAACTTATATCGTAAAACAATTCTGTGCAGCCTTTTAACCTTGCCAGACAAGAAATATGTGTGGAGATCAGAATTTTATGCAGCTCGATGGCGAATCATCTAAATGTATTTAGAAATTCAAAAGTGATTGGCGTACGTGAACGTTATAAAGTGGCTTTTCCGAATATAAGTGGCTTCGTTAAAAAAATTATAGAACAGATCAAAGTCGTTTTTATTTTTCGTGCCATTTATATAAATATCAGTTTTACAAGGAATATAGGCAAGAACCAGATTCAGAAAAATTGTCTCTAGTCAGCACTTGGAAACTATTGTCTTAATTATTTTTTTAAAACAATTAAAATTATTAACATGAATAATAAAAAGCTTGTGGTTTATTTATTTATTTAAACCTACAGTAAAGTACAATCGGTAATTAGGAAATTATAATGCAATACAAAAATATTAATAATACATTAATGGTACAAAAAATATTAATTATCAATGGTTCAGAAAGTGCGTAGTTTATAGTAACAGAATCATTGTATAAGAAACCGTCTCGACGCCGCAAACAACGCGTAGGAGCATACAAATTTGAAACGCGTAAGTATTTCATCACAATCAATTCGTGAGGTCAAAATACAGCTGATGCTATGTCTCTTCGGTGGTTTAATCGTTATAATTTTAATAAATTACAGTGATCTTTCTATCAGAAGGTAGACCATGAAGAGCATACAGTACAAATTGCTTCTGAACGCTTTTAATTCTATCTGAATGACACTTATAAAATGGTGACCAGATCTGACACATATAAAAATTTTAGTGTGAGCGGGTCACAAAAGTCTTTACAATTACGTCTTATGAAGCCTAACATAATGTAAGCCTTAGCAATAATAGAATCAATATGTTTTGTAAAGGAAAGATCAGAAGAGAAAATTATACCCAAGTCAGACATGAACTCAACTCTGTCAACCACCATATTATAAACAAAATACTGATGTGATCGCTTTCTAAAAAACGAGATAACCTTACATTTGGCGACATTCAACAACAATTTGTTGTTAAACGACCAACTGCAAAATGTATTCAAATCACTTTGTAACTTTAAACAATCAGAAATTGAAGAAATCAGAGCGAATATTTTCATATAATCTGCGTAAAGAAGGCAATGTGCAAATTCAAAACCCTACACAACATCATTAATAAATAATGAGAAAAGAAGTGGACTAATGTAACTACCTTGCGGTACTCCAGAAGTTACACGAAATAAATGAGAAGCAGAATCATTAATCTTAACGTATTGTGACCGGCCAAACAGATAAGATTCCAACCTTTTGATAGGGATGAACTCACAATTTAGTTTCTCTAGCTTATAGATAAAAATTGAATGATCAATTTTATTAAAAGCTTTTGAAAAGTCAGTGTAAACTACATCTATTTGTTGCTGGCCCTCGATTCTGCTGTATAAATGTCCGCAGAATGCAGCCAAATTGGTAATTGTAGATCTACCCGGATAAAACCCATGTTGTGCAGGCAAAATACGAGATTTCACATGAAAAACAAAAGATGATTGAAATCACCAATGATCATGAGGTGTTCATCAAAATGCACTGCAGACATTACTGAATTGAAAAAATCAATAAATTCAAGATAAACTTCTAAAGTTTATTTTCCTTGATATGCGTAAAATTCAGAATTCCATACATCTTTCTTGTCCAGGCAATGCTAAAAGACTGTAGAAATTATCTTGGATTTTTATTTTGGAGTTCAGAGGTTCTGAATCTAAAGTTTCAGCCAAATAAAAGCTTTGAGAAAATGACGTAGGACGTGCTGACGTGCTGCTAAAAACGTCTTCTTGCACTGACATTTTCTTAAGTTTGATCAAAATATCATACAACTCTAAAAATATTAACTATGTGAAAATGACGTAAATGTTCACATAATTGATATGTTTGAACTGTTACTCATACATCTGCCCACTTGACTGACAATAAATGCAAGCAATAAATTTTATTTTTATATTATAAAAATAGCATAAAGCTTAAGTAGGCTATTTCCTAGCAGCATCGGTAATCTCTATATGATCGGTTAGCTCTTCCTTAATAAAATCGAACATTTGGCGCCCTCATTGAGAAGTGTTTGCCTACGCTGCATCGGTCGCCGGGCACTTAACGGTGGCCATGTTTCTGATTGCAAAATACCGCACCCTACCTTTTTCAAATGGATGAACGAAAATCAAATCGAACGTCATGGATTTCATGAGATTGTTATTTTTTACCTTAATTTATTTAATATAAACACAAGTTAAATATTTCAGTTTTACTTGCCGAGACGGTTTGTAATTACATATAACAATAAAACTCCCAATTTTTTTTTTAAATCTACATTTATACCACTGACAGACTAGGGATTAGCTAAGCGCGATTAGTGAAACGATTCGATGTTGATTCGCTGAAATATAGCTGGTAAATCAGCTGGACTCATTTTTTAATTCAATAGTTCTGAGATTTATACATTAAAACACACTAGATTTTCTATTTGCTCAAAATTTATTCAGCACAAATTTTTTAAAGGCGGGTTTTGAGATGCATTCGTTCGTTCATTCTTTCGTTCTGAATTTTTTTTAATCAATCGTATACTTTGAAAATGACGTTATTTTTCGTTCGTGTTCCTTTGATTGGATTAAAAAAAATTTCAGAACGAAAGAACGAACAAACGACTGCAACTCAAAACCCGCCTTAAGATGTCATTGATTTTATAACTTCTATCGTAAATTCACGCCACTTGCATTTTCAGCAATGTTTAAATAATTATTTCACATTGTAGTGCCACTTGTACCATCACTAAACCCAATACAACGAGATAAGCTCGAAAATTTTCAAGGATTAGTGCACTAATCTCGATTAGTGACTAATCCTCAAATAAAACTAGATTAGCTAATCTTCAACTTGACACACTACAGCTAATCTCGAAAAAAATCACTAATCGCGCTTAGCTAATCCCTAGTCTGTCAAGGGTATTACAGTATCTATTTCTATGTGCTTAATTTCAGATGACAAATGATTGATATTCTTAATGTCACCATTCTTAACAGGAAATTCATGCACCTGCGCAGATATTGCGGCAATTATAGCAGTCGGTACTGGAAATTGAAACCATCATGGCAATAATGCAGATGCTGGTGGTTGCAGACAAAGACTGCTTTATGGCTGGCTGCATGTGTAAATTTGATATATGAACGCCAAATTGCGAGTATTTTGCTGCATAAGCAATATTTGAACGCAATGCTGCAAAATATTCGCAGCCGACTGAATTATTAAAAGCATTTGTACTCAAAATGTGATCTTCTATTGGTCGAACATCTATTCTTGTCAAAAACAATGAGTAAAAAAGTAAATGGTTTTACTTGAATTTTTCAAGATTTTTACTTGGTAGGTAACTAATCAATGTATTCAAGTGCATTATTTACTTCTTGGATAAGAAAACATTTGAAGGCCAATGCAATGCTTCTATTATAAATAAAAAGTGCGATTTAACTCGTCCACTAACAAGATATGTTTAGAAACAAAAAATAATTAAAAGCATTTACCTTTTTTGATTCAACCCACAGGATTACTAAATTATAATTTTTTAATTTATTTATTTTTTGAATACCGTATTAATCTCCAAACATAATTATGTGCATCCAGATGTTCTGACCAATGAAACACGCCATTTTGCTAACGAAACACTAAAGTATTAGGAAATAAGAAAAGCATTCTCATAAAAATGGCAAACGATTTTATTTCCAAAATTTAATCAAAGTAGTTTTTAGGTCAAGCTGGCGAATGTGATTTAAAACACGTTGACACAATGACACATTTACAAGAAGAGATATTTTGATGATATAAAATTAAAAAATTAGTTTCGTCCATCTAAATTATGAGTTCCTATAATGTAATAGGCGATGCGGCAGTTTTCTCTCAAGCAAAAACACTAAAAAATCGTGGTTACAAAATTTTAACAAAATTAAATGAGGGCACATATGCCAAAGTATATCTTGGAGAATTTAAATCGCCAGCATTACTAGTAACTAAATTAGCTGTTAAAATTATTGATGAAAAAGGTGGACCACGCGATTTTTCAAAAAAATTCTTACCTCGAGAATTAAATATTTTGGCACAAATAGACCATCCACATATCATTCATATTCACAGCATATTGCAGATTGGAAGAAAAATATATATTTTTATGCGGTTCGCCGAACAAGGAGATTTGCTTGAATTTTTACTGAAATTTGGAGCGATTAATGAGGCTCAGGCACGTGTATGGACACGGCAAATTGCTTTAGCCGTACAATATTTGCACGAATTGAATATTGCCCATCGGGATCTAAAATGTGAAAATATCCTGGTGACAATAAATTTTAATGTAAAATTATCCGACTTTGGTTTTGCTCGTTATACTGTGGATACCAAAGAAAAACCGATTCTAAGCGAAACGTATTGTGGTACAATGTTGTACGCTTCACCGGAAATTTTACATGGCCACCCTTATAATCCGCAAACAGCTGATTTATGGTCAATAGGAGTTGTGGTTTACGTAATGCTTAACAAATATTTGCCATTTACAGATGATAATGCAAGAATATTGTATAAAAATCAAATGAATCGAAATTATAAATTTCATAGATCGGTAGTTAATGTCCTATCGAATGAAGTGAAACAATTGATTCAAGGTTTATTAGAGCCCGATCCAGCAAAGCGGTTACGTATTGAAAATATTATAAATTCCGATTGGATAATGATGGATGAACGACTTATAGGTATGTGTATTACAAATAAATTTGAATAAATTTGAAAAAAAAATCCATTTTTGTCTAATCAGGATTATCACCTTATGAGTCGGCCGCACTGGCATTTGCAATAGAAAATCACTATTTACCACCCGCGAACATTAAAATGCCATATTTTAAATATAAAAGGAAACAGGAAATTATTGCAGATGAGCCAGCTATTGATGTCGATGTAATTAAAGCATATACGGATAATGATAGACCAAGGATATCAGATGATACCACCGTAGAGCGGTTCCCCATTTTAAAGTTCACGGAACCTCCAATCATCAATATCGACTAAACAATTATGGAATAAATTTGCCTAAAAAAGGTTACCATCTTGAACTAATTGATTATTACTTATCCCACAATTTGTCAATTTATTTTCGTCTATTTATTAATGTAACGAAATATTCGGCCAAACATTGGAAGTCGCAACGAAATAAGTGGTTGATATTTTAACGGTGCATAAGGCGCCAAATTCAACTTCCGATAGTAAATTTCGTTATTGGTTCACCCTCGCGCCCCTCCTCCCCCCAGGCAGTCTCAATGCTGTAGGTCGACGGACGGACGAAATTTATTAGATCAAGTAATAACATTAATTATTTTCAATATTACACACAAGAACGGGTTGAAGTGTCACTTTGTGAAAAAATTAAAGTGATCTCGAATCACTTTAAACGGCATATTTTCTGTAGCAAAAATGAAATACAAAAGGAACCAGGCGATTTTACGAGGGCGGAAAATTTATATCGAACAAAAAGGAGGTTTACAAAATAGGATTGCATCAAATGGTCTCAGATTATGGATTTATGGCCATCAAATAGTTTTAAGTTATATTAGATCGTTTTAGATTATGTTAAGGTCAAGAACGTACGTCGAAATTGGCCGCAAAATTTTTGTTTTTACAGTATTAAATTAATTTTTGTGTTCATGACTGACACTCGTTGTGAAATCTATTTGGAAAGTACAATTGTTGGATTTAAAAAATGTATTTTAACCCTTAATATCTGTCATCATGGGAGGGGTTCAATCGTCAAAAAACACAGGTAATTATTAACTTTATGAGCTGGCAAACATAATCAAAGTAGGATTCTTTTTTTGCAAGCAAATGTCATTTAAATTGTTGTATTTGTAAAGAAACATTTAGGCCAAAACCAAAACAAAAAATGCAGCCCGAAAGAAGCGAACTAGACATTGTATCTAAATCTGCAATTTTAAAAAAACGTGGTTACAAAATTTTATCAAAAGTAGGTGAAGGCACGTACGCCAAAGTTTATCTTGGTGAATTCGAATCGCCAGCACTTCATAACCTAAAAGGCGCCCCAGTACAATTAGCGGTTAAAATAATAGTAACAAGACAAGGTCCAAGCGAATTGACTGCAAAATTTTTGCCGCGTGAATTAAACATCCTGTCGCAGATACATCACCCACATATAATTCATATTCACAGCATCTTGCAGATTGCACAAAATTTTTATATTTTCATGAGACACGCTGAGCAAGGTGATTTACTCGAATTTATTCTTAAAAATGGTACGACACAGGAAAACCAGGCTCGCGTATGGACACGACAAATTGCCCTAGCCTTGCAATATTTACACGTGTTGAATATTGCGCACCGTGATATCAAATGTGAAAATATTTTGATAACTGCAAATTTCAATGCGAAATTATCTGACTTTGGATTTGCCCGCTATAGCGTGGATACCAATCGAAAACCAATCCTGAGTGAAACATATTGCGGAAGTTTATCATATGCCGCCCCAGAAGTTTTACAAGGACATCCTTATAACCCTATAATATCGGATATTTGGTCATTAGGTGTGGTCATCTATGTTATGCTTAATAAATCTATGCCATATGTGGGTAATAACCCAAGAGGTGTGCATCAAAATCAATTGAAAAAAAATTTCAAGTTTCGTTCAAAAGTAGTCGATTTATTGTCTAACGAATTGAAAGAATTGGTAACAAATTTACTGGAACCGGACCCAATGAAGCGTTATCCTATTGAGGGTGTTATAAATTCAACCTGGATAGCGATGGATCATCGATTGATAGGTAAGAAGATTTTAAAGAAAATACAAACAAAATTTACATTTATTTACATTTATTAATAGGATTAAATGCAATAGAGAACGCTGCATTGCACAAAGCGTTTGAATTTCCTTTTGCACCGCCAGAAAATTTAACGTTGGAACAATTACGAGTGGTCACTAAAAAATCATCAAACGTAATTGTGGATGCTGGAAAAGTTCCTCTTGAAAATAAAATCGATACAATTATGCCCATCGATCAACCAAGAATCGCGAATGCATCGAAAAAATTCACGATTGTAAATGAGAAATAATGAAATTGAAGAAAAACATAAGATTTAGTTTTTAAAAAGGAAAAAAGTTATTTTCAAGCATAATTTATGATTCTTGTGTTATACTTTAAACGAATTACCATGTACATTTCTCTAGTTGCAACAATCATTGCAACACAACCAAATATTACTAGTTGTGGTGGTTCTTTCTTCTGCGCTATATACTTTTACAATTCAATACAATTAGAAAAATTAGTTTAAATTAGTTTGATATGGTTAAAGTGATTAGCTCTCTCGGGGCACTTTTTTGTTTCTAAAAATCATTCGTAAAATTCTAACCCCGATTATATGAACAAGAGACGTATTTGAAGGACTTATCACTTGGCAAGCACGCATATTGAAACGTACAGTTCGCAGGTACGACCTTGCATAAATTAGTTTTTGACAAAACTAATAAGTTACAATACTCTTTTCCTTCTAGGTAAGCGTTCTTGGATGGGTTGGATGATGAGAATTTTCCGATAGCTTATAACTTACAGAAGTTCAAACTCATTCAAAAACAATTCTTCGAGGCTAAACTCCCAATGCTTCTTCTTGCGCTGGCGCTGCATCCCATAAAGGGGTTTGGCAACCTCAACTATGTTCCTCCAAATAGTTCGATTCGCCGCAAGAGAATACCAGGCACCTTGACTGAGTGTATTTAGGTCCCTTTCAGGGTCGTTCATCTATCGAGTAGATGGTCTCCCACGAGGTTCTACTTTTGTTGGTGCCTATTTACGTTGGATTGGTGGTCGTACTTGCGTTGGATTTTGTGAACGAAGCATGTGCCCAAGCCATCTTAGCCCTGACGATTTAATGAATGCTTTTATGTCAACTTTATCGAGATCATATTTCTAATCTCGCGATTCATTCGCATTCTTAACGTGGCCCCCTCTTTAATGGGATTGAGAATTATTCTGATGATCTTACGCTCAGTCACAGCAAATTTCTGTATGTTTTGTGCTCTCAGTGTTCAAGGCTCGCAACCATAGCTGATAATTGGTCTTATCAGCGCTTTGTAGATGTTTTATTTTTGCGATTTACATATATCGTTTTCCAGTTACAACAAAGAGTAGCGAAAGAGTAGAAAAGGAGTAGAAAGAGCTGTCAAAAAGACAGATTTTTGACATTTTAAGTGGAACATACAAAAAAAATTTTTTACATGGCTTTGATTTTTGCATGGGTGTATTAATTGTCAAATTCCTATTTTGACAAATAATACGTCAACTTTGCAATGCAATGCAATGTAGATGTAAATGTATTAGTTAGAGTAGTTTGCTACTCTATCAATTTAGACGGATTTAAAGATGGCGGATTGGAGTAGCTTTAGAGTAGAGTAGTATGTAAGTGGAAAACGACATTAGATATTGGCGTAAAATGCTTAGTAGCCGGCTGCGATCGTCTATAAAATGTCCACAGAAACGAAATTTTGCTCAGAGATCAGTGATCCTAGGTATTTGAACTCATTTACCTTTTCATGTTGTGTATATCCTGAAATGAAGTCTCCACGCATTTGCCTACTCGCGGTGACCATGTATTTAGTTCTCTCTGATTGATCTGAAGGCCAATTTGTTGGGCTGTTAATTCCAATGGAAGGAGGACTTCTTTCAGGGAGATGATGTTGCGACTCAAAAAGCAAATATCGTTAGGCAGCTGCGCTACTCCATATTGAGCTGATGAATGGCATACTCCAATGTAGGTTAAAGAGAGTTTGAGTTTGAGCTATTGGGTCTCCTTGCCGTACTTCAGATGTTATTTTGAAGGCGTCAGAAATGTTGCCTTCTATTAGCACTTCCATATTGAACCATCCATTAAAAGCTGGCACATTAAAACCAATTTTGATGGTATGTCGAGGAAGCACAATACGTTACATAACGCATTCCTCTTAATGCTGTCGTACGCCTGGGATGCCATTTTCGTAGCACCATCCTCAGCGTAAAAATTTGGTCGGTCGTTGGTCTATTTGGACGAAAACCACATTGATAATCACCCAACGTCCTCTCGCTATAAGTTGATACCTCTGCCGCGACTTGTTGCAGTTTGGCCGATTTCTCTTTTTAGGATGTGGACATATAAGAGCCGTCTTCCACCCGGGATCATCTCCTACCGGGATGTTTTCTCCACAACAAATTATTGATATGAGCTCAAACATGCGGTAGAACGGGTAATCGCCTCCATATTTCAGCATTTCGTTGCAGATAACATCCTCACCGGACGTGCTTGATAATTTTTCATCTGCGAACTCCCAATCCCTTATATATGTTTGTTTTTCCCTTTCCTTTAGTAATGTTGTGTGTCGTTGCATTTACACATAAAGACGAATTAAGAGTGAAATTCCTAAGCGGAAACCTCCAAGAAAATGTCTTGAAATCTGTATTCTAAAACTCTTTGAGTGCCAAAGAGCGATCGCGCTCCTCAATACATTGGCCGAAAATGCCAGGAGCGCGATCGCGCTTTTGCTCCTGCACGAACTAATACGATCTCTATTTCATTCTTGTAGATGGAATTGGAATTAGGGAGTGGGGGTCCCTCACTCCCCGCACTTTTAGCTAATTCTCTAAAAAGTACCATGTTGTCACTCAAAGGGTTAAGAAATTGTTTTCAATTCAGTTATAGGTGTTAGACAAGGAGAGGCTTTGATGTTTTCCTTAGCCTACTTTTCAGTATGATAAACGATGATAAAACAAGTTTTTCTGATGTAATAAATTAGTTTGCAGCCCAAGGTCTGGAAACTACGCTGCTGACAGAACAAAAAAACAGTGCTGAGATGTTCTAACATCACTTTTTTCGATAGTATTCATGTCTCTCTTTTCAAGAATAAAATTGTGTACTATTTCGACTTTTGAATTAAGCTTTTTCTGTTGCGATCTCAGCATGCTCGCATAAAACATCATTCTATTTCTACTTTCATTCATCACTCTTTATCACAAAAAATTTTGTTTGCGATATTTTATCGATGTGAAGAAAAGGAAAACTATACAGAAGGCTGAGATCGCATTATAAAAATTATAATGAAAGAAGAAAATAGCGTATACTTTTGTTCTTGTTACAAGAGACAAAATACTATCGAAAACGAATCGAAAGTGATGTTAGAACATCTCAGCACAGAGTTAAAGAGTTGAATGGGAGAAATATGCGATCTTATGTAAAAAGATCTTGTGGATCATGGATTCAAATAACTTAGTAGTACAGCTACAGATAAAATAACGAGTTCCCAACATCGTTCATTTGACACCCGAGGTAAAAATCGGGTGAATGACGGATATTTTCCAAGGATCGGGAAAAATTCCTTTTCCGAAGGCTTTCATTAAATAAGATAGTAACTGGAGAAGCCAAACTCTCTGAGCAGCTCTTGAAAAAGAGCGGTGAAATTCCCGTGGTACCAGCGCCTTTTTAACATCCAAATATTGGAAACAATCGCGAACCTCTGCAAAAGATTATTTAACAACAAAAACACATAAATTATTGTTTTTTCAAAATTTTTTCATTTTTTATTTAGTTTTTCTCTTAAATATATTTTTCTTATTTTTTTTCTTGAATTTTTTAATTAACATAAAATTTTAAACTTTTTTTTTTGTTTCAATTAACTTCTAATATACACATAAACATTATAACAGTACCATTTTGTATTTTATTTTGTTTGTATCTTTTTTTAAATAAAAAAAATTAAAAAAAAATTTAAATTAACATACCGATTCTAAAGAAATTTATAACAATAATAATATCCGGGACACAACAATATACAATTGAGTTTGCGAGTCAGACCCGTATTTCTGTTAAATTACCAGTTTATACGTAAGAAAAGTTTTGTCAAGTAGAGGTTTCATACTCCTGGATTTTACACCAAAAACTGAACTATGTAAATATGTAATCTGTAAATTTGCTTAATTACAATAATGAATATAAATAGGCCCGCCTTTAGTAGTACAGTAAACATCTATTTAAGTTTCGGGTTATTGGTTTGTTATGTTTATAATTCTACTCTTTCTCAAGTCTTGTAATTTATATATTAAATATAATTTAATAAAAAAGAAATTATAATAATAATAATAAATTGAATATGTATAGATGAAAAAAAAATATTCTAAACTATAAAAAAAATAATAATATAAAAATAATAATAATTAAATTAAATCAATTAATTAATATTCTGGTTTTGCATTTTTTCCGTTTAAACAAAATACAAAATAAAAACTGAAAATTATGTTCTGCTTTTATGCTTCTTTCTTCAGTTTTCGCTTCTCTAGAGTTGCTTGTTTTTAGCACTTTTAACGAAATCCTTAAATGCCATTTGAATTTCCAAATCCATTTCGGGTTCTGCTTCAACCAACTCATCCGGATCGTTTCTGGAGAAGAAATAAATTTTATGTTATTTATTTTTATTTTTTTTCCAATACAAGAAGCAGGGAAATAGAGTAACTTAACACGAGTTTTATCGTTCGTGAAGGACAATGTCAAAATAATAATGATCAATTATTGTGTTTATCACAAAATATACACCTACGTGCAAATTCTAACTCGTTTATTTTATTTTTAATTAATTTGGGCAATTATTTGTGTTTAGACGTCTCTCTAGAAAGTATGGTATTCTCCACATTTCAAACTTATAGCATTTGTAATAATTGCGCTTGTTTGTGATATTTTGGGTATTTTAAAGTCATTAATCTTGAGGTGCATTTGTTATCGCTCTTTCAATAATTTTATTTCTTGCGGAAGTAGTGTAGTCCTCTAGTAGTGCAGTAATTGGTCCGCTATTTATTTTTAATAAAAGTTCAAAGCTGTTCTAAATTTAAAGTGACTTAGGCATAATACGCCGTTACAAAACGCCCAACTATCTATCTGCTAATTGAAACAATTTTATAAAAAAAAAGAACCTCAATTATATTGTTAAATCCAATTTTTAAAAGATCACCATTGTAACTTTGATTGTAAAGATTTTTTATAGGGAAAGTTTCAATTAAAATAGACACCCAGTAACGATAAAGGTAAAGCTATGAACAATTTAATGTGCAGTGTTTTGTGGTTAACTACTATCAGTCTAGTTAGTGCATAGATATTTATTAAAATAAAATAAGGCTTACCCATCAAAATCGTCGTAGTTTAGTGTTGGATAACTTGGTATATTCGATAATAGGAATGAATTTTCTTCATCAGTTAACACCTGGCCATCGGGACCATAAAATACGGGAGCATCATTGTAATCTTGATGAATTGTATCTAAAATAGGTTGCATAACAACAGCTTCATTGCGACCCCAACGATTTGCTTTCAAATCTAAAACAGATTTAAGCAATCGTTCAGTCGAAACATCCAATGTATTCTCCAAAGATTTTAGTTCCGTCGTTATTACTTGAATGTCTTGGGGGCGATCTAATTCTAGTTCATAACCGCAAAGCTGAAAAACGAGGGAAAAAGTTAGAATGAGTTTGTTAAAATTAAAAAAAAAAAAATGTGTACTAATTTACTTTTAAAGCTTGGCAAACACATTTCACATTCTCTGGGCCTTGAATTTTAAGTAACATCATCATTGCACTAACAATACATTGGGAAATTTTCATTAAACGTGAACCATCCTGTAAATAAATTATTAGCAATTAGAGACATACTTAAATTAACTCACGATCAAACACATACATTTTGCATTTGCATATATAATTCTGCTAAAAATAAAGTTGTACCACGAACTTTTCGTTTCTCATTTATAATAAACGATTGTAATTTACTTTGATGATCATCCATTTTAAGACATAACAATGTACGGAATACACTATTCGGATGCGTTTCAACACTGTCAAGCAAACGACATAAACGAGCACCCATATAGCGGAAATTTTGTTCATCAACCGATAATTCGAAAATCATTTCAACAGCATTACTCATAACAAATTGATTATATGAAAAATCAAAGAACATATTTGTCAGTTGACGCTGAATTTCTTCAAACATACCAGGATTATCGGTTAATGTATGGGTTACTTCGGATAAATAATTTAATACATTATTTTCTTTTTCTGTCTGAAAATAAATAAACATAACAAAACATAACAGTTATACCTAATTTAATCATGTATGGTAAAGGCAATTTACCACAATGGTTTGTACAGGCTCGCTAGGTTGTTGCTGCTGTTGTGATGACATCGATGATTGTCCATACATATCACCATTAAAATCACTTCGGCCGGGTCCGCCACCACTTCCGCCTCCACCGCTACTACTACTATTACTATTTGAGCCACCAGCAACATTCAAACGATTTTGAACTGATGCGTATCGATGATCTGGTTTACCCCCACCAACTGATCCAACCATATTATTTTGATGTGCATGTGGTTGATGATGCGAGTGCATATGATGATGAGAATGAGTTGATTGCGATGGTGGCTGTTGTTGGAATTGTTGTTGTTGTTGCGATGGTTGCATATTATTTAAGTGATGATCGGAATATCCTCCAGCCATCGGATAACTATTGCCATGCAATATTATTGCTGGATCATTCCTTGTAATTTCGGATTGTGGCACTTGTTGACCTAGTAATGATATTGTAGGTTGTCCTGTTTTAATTCGATTCGGTACAAATTCGGGTGCATCGATTGATAAACGAAATGATGATTGCGGTACGGTTGCTGTATGCATTAAAAAAAAAAATGGAAAAGAACAGAAAAAAAAAATTTATGAGCAAAATTATTCCAATTGAATGCCAGTAAACAAAAGAAATTAAATGAAACGTCAAACAACCTAGATTAGTTAGAACGCGAATATCATGAATAAAATACACAGAGACAACAGAAGAACACTATTTTTGTTGTACCGTTATTTAAATGAATAAAATTTAATTTTTGGTGATTACTTTCCGGTTTGATAATTAATTAGATATACTATAGCGATACTTATAATAAAAATACAAAAAAAAAAACCGACGAGAATAAAATAACACAGAACGCATTCACAAAATTATTCACAAGGGATACAGAATTTTTCCTGGTTTTTGGTGAAAGTTAAAAATATTTTCAATTTCCGACAAGACGAAAAATGTTTAAAATATCACAATATAATTTAATATTACAATTAATATCACGTAACAATATTTATTAAAATTTTATTATCTTTTTAATCTAAATATTATTTATGTATGTCCAATTCCAAAATTTTCTTTTTTCTATTTTGCTTTATTGGAATTGAAGCACACACCACACAAATCGAACACACAAAATAGCAATAGCAGCACACAAGATTTCAAAATGGAGTAAAAAAAAAAATATAAAATTGAATTTAAATTGAAATACATAAATGGCATAGAATTAGTGCATTTTCGTTTATTTATGATTATGATTTTTGTAATTAAATCTGAACGATACATAAACAATGGGTCCCATTTGAAACGCGATTTGACAAAACGCGATATTTCAAAACGCGATACGGTACAAAACGCGATATGGTACAAAACGAGATATAGTACAAAACGCGATAATTCAAAACGCGGTTTCCTAGTGCTGATCGTACATGTTCAATTTCATCATAATGGTGAAGGAACATTTTATTAAATAAGGGAAGATTAATAATTATTATTAAATATCGCGTTTTGTGCCATATCGCGTTTTGAAATATCGTGTTTTGTACCATATTACGTTTTGTACCATATCGTGTTTTGTTCTTTATCTCGTTTCGTCATATCGCGTTTCGAAATGTCGCGTTTCGAGCGGATCCGATAAACAATGTAAACTAAATAAATAATAATTAAACAACACAGGTGTTCCTGTAAAGAAGGCAAGCGTATCTCAATCATTTTTAACCAAGAACTCTTCTTAAAATTCTATTTTTTAAGGGTGCACTACGAAACACTGGTTTTTAAAATTCTGGATTCAAAATCCCGGATTCAAAATCCCAGTTTTCAAAATCCTGGTTTCTTAGTTTTTGAAATAAATATTTTTTTTAATTTGGGGGCCCTTCTGTTGAAGGATAATTTTAATTTAAAGTAAAATAAAAATAAAAACCGAGATTTTCTGAAAACCGTAATTTTTATTTTTGCAAAACCGGGATTTTGAAAATTAGCATTAACAAAAAAAAAAACAGGGTTTTAACAAACCGGGATTATGAAAACTAAGCTTTAGTTGCACACCCATTTTTTTAAGCCTAAATGTTCAAATAATGACCTTGTTCCAGTATCGAAAAATCTGAATTCGAATTTAGACAATCACTGAATTGAACAAAACAATTCTATTTTCATTTAGAATATTAAATATTCGGTTCTTAAATTTGTAAATCCGGAAAAGAGTTTTAACGGATTTTTTTTCTTTAATTTAAGAGCTAAACAAAATTTTAAATTTGTCTCGGCTTTCTCAAAATTTGCTAAATTACATATTTATAAATATGTACAAGTTAAATTCCAAATTGTTTTCAAAATTTCCATAAATTAGTACATATATGTAAATAATCGAACTCTTATGATGGCTTCAATTTTTATCAAATTTAAAATTTTATTTCTGTTTAAAAATTTTATTTAAGTTCATACCATTTCGAAACTAGAATCTAAAATATCATAGTTGTAGAATTTAAATTCTATGATTTAGAATTGAAAATTAATGGCTATTAAATGGAGAAACTCTAAAATTAATTTGGGATGATTGGTTCTCCGGAGTTGTAGAGCGAAATGAATGCCGTCTTACTTTGGAAATTTTACAACGACAATGCCGTATATTTTCATTCCGGAATGAATAGTTTCAAACCAAGTTTTTCTTGGTATAGAATTATTCTAGTAATAATTTTGAAGCTTTGTTTGTTTTTTTATTGAATTTTTAATGTTAATTGATAAAAATAAAAAGAAAATTATTTTCGGATTTTATTTTAAGCATAATTTGCACTTTTATTTTTATACCAATAGTTATTCCAGTGACCAAAGTTAGCAGAAATGGTCTTATGAAATTTTTCGATTTCGTATTTTTACGATAACGAAAATATTCGCCCTATTAAATTAAGAAACGAACAAAGAAATCTGTAGCAGATTTTTCAACCATACATGGCAAAATTCGATTGCTATTTAGGAGGTTGATGGATTTTGTAAGATTGGATATTTTATGTTTTTGGGGAAAATAGACGATTTGAAAATGATAAATTTAATTTAAACTAAATTAAATAATTTTTAAATGTATGCACAAATTTGGGCCAATCGAATTTTTTCGATATCGTAAAAATTCGAAATCGAAAAAATTCATGCCACCTAAAACTATGACAAGTTCTCAATTTTACAACTTTTTGGAGGTCAAACGGAACGCGGGATAGTAACAGCTTGGGGATTCTTTTAAATGCGACATTTTAATCTAAATTAAGAATTATTATACTAAATTAATGGACTTAGGGTGATTAGCAATTAAGGAGAAGGTTAAGGAGACAATAAACATTTTGCTTGATTCGTATTAAATGCTGTTATTTTCATTTTATTGTTAAATATTTATTTTAATTATTATTTCTATTTTTATTTTAAATCTAGTGGATATAAGACTAACCCATAATTTATTTCAGAGATTTTAATTTTTTAACTTTAATTTTAACTTAACTAATTTAACATATACATTTGTAGTTAGAAAATGTGTTTTCTTGTGCTAATAATTAAGTATAGGTACAAGTTACTAACTAAAACACACTAACTAACTATTGACTACTTACGAGTCTGAAACCGGGTGGAGTCATTATTACTAACATACCTTCCCTTTTTATCGGGCAATAATACTAAAGCGGCGACGATATGTGTTTGTACAAATTTATAAATTTTCTTTTTTTATATTTAATCGTGGGCCGAAATAGGCCTATTTCTGAAGATGATTCGTAAATGTAAGTGTTCGTTTCTTATTTAAATCACATTCGAATTCTTATTATAATCAAAAATAACCGTGAGGACAACGTTTAATCACAAAATGTTGCAAAATTGTGGGTTTTAAGTTATCCGTTTACTGATGGCCGTTTACTTGCAATACATACTGACAATTTAACCTAACTACTTTTACGAGCACAAATAAAACATTAATGTGTGCAAATACCAACACTGCTGAAAATTATGAACAACGGAGTTATGACATAATTAAATCTAAAAAAAAAATAATAAAAATGACTCGAAATTCGACCGATTTCAATTTCGCGCCCGAACAAATAAACAAAAATGATTCACGTTTTGATACTTTGTAGAAAGAAAAATAAATAAACAAAAATAGTTTAGTAAACAAAAATATTTCATTAAATAGAAAATGTAAAATGAATGAAAGAAGGGTTTTATTATTCATACCGAGCCATCTAACAAATAAATAAGGTGATAAGATAAATCCCTCAGGACAACATTAACAATTTTAGATGTTAAATTTAGTTATTAAAACTACCCTGAGCGCATCCATGAACATTACATCATAATTTATTTTCCAAAAATTCCCAATATGTTTGGGTAATAATATTGTTTGGGTTTATATTTAAATTTACATAGATACGTAATTTGGTCTTTTTTTATGCAATTGGATTATTAATTGTTCTACTAAAATTAGTATATTTATCGTTCTATCTACCGATGACAATACATTAAAAACCCCGTGTGTGATTTATTTTCAAAATTATTTTCAATTTTCTAGTAAATTTTAAATGATGTGGTAAGTGGTGCCATTATTATAACGAGAAATACAAAATAGATCCAAAATGTGGGGAACTATTTGTTTGTTTTATTTTTAAAACAAATAATTTAGTAAATAAACAACAATTTTATGTGCTCAATTTTTGGCACTGGCTCAAATAATTTTTTATTGCTGGTTTATTATATAAAAAATTTAAAGGACAAAACGGCATTATGATTGTAGTTTGATTTATATTTTAAATTAAAAATAAGAATCTGAATGGCCAGTTTTAAATAAATGTTAAATGAGATGCCAACTGGCCAACGGCAATTCAAAATTATGTTTACTCTGAACAAGTACCTGTTTTCTTCTCATATAAGGCCACAACGATTCAATAAAGATATAGGCAGAAAACTTGTTGAAATTTCTCCAACCAAATCACAAGTAAAGGGGAGGGATTTTATGGAACAATTGAAAATATATTAACACGTTCCGCGCACAATGTCTCACTGGTTTGTTTATTCCGTTTGCTATCTTTTTAAGAAAGATAAATACATTTACCATTTATTGGTCCGCAGCCTATTTAGTCCGCGATTTATTTATTTCGGATATCGACCTCTGGTAAAAGTAGACTTTAATGTAGCATACTTCAAAACTGTCGACAGTAACTTTTTTCGTAATTTTACAACAGAAGAACTAGACGGAATTAATTTTTCATCTTTTTTCAAAAATTACTAAAAAAAATTTCGCCATCAAGTTTTTCTGTTGCAAAATGATCAAACAAATATGTACTGGTACTTTTGAAGTAAGTATACGCCATATTTTTCACCTACTCAATTTGAAGAACAATAACAACTAATAATGGAAACATGAAATACATACTTAAATGTGTTTTATTCCGTTTACCATCCTTAGAAAGGTAAATACATTTACCGAATTTTGTGTTTTTAGCCTGATTATTGGTTCGCAGCCGTAGAATAATTATTAACGAATTTCTCAATTCGGATTTTTGAATGTCTATTTAAATTATACTACACTCCCGAGCAACTAAATTGACTCAAACCTCAAAAGGCATATTTTTTAAAAACGGCTTAACCAATTTTCGAAAAACAACTTTTTTTTGACAGCTTAGTATTTTATCTTTACAAGGACACCTTTATCATTAAAATCCATAGAGTACTTTTCAATTCAAATTATAGCAATCTTAGCAAAATGCGATGTTTCGGTGAAGACAATTGGCGTGATGAAATCTCCTGTATAATATCACGTTGACCGATATTTGCCATCACTTACTTATCAGACGTTGACCTGAACAAATATCTACCAGTTTCATTCGCTGTTTCCTAAAAATCATGGATACCACCACTCCAGAAAAAGCGCACAAGTGGTTGCATTATTGAAAGAAGGACGAAATAAACGAGAAATCGCTCTTCAGCTGAACAGGAGGCAATCTGCTGTCACAAGAGTATCCAGAAGGTTTCAGGAAGCTGGTACCTTCAATCGGAGACCACATACCAGCCGGTATCGGTGTACATCTGAGAGGGACGATCGATTTATCGTCCTAACTTCACTGCGAAATCGCCATCTCACGGACGTCGATGTGCAGCAGGAGCTAAAACAAGTTCGAGATGTAGCTGTTAGTCAATGGACAGTAAGAAGACGTTTGAAAGAAGCCAAACTCACTCCAAGATGGCCCGCTAGAGGCCCAAAATTGACAGCACGCCATCGCAAAGAGTGACTCGAATTTGCTCGCGAACACATCAATTTTAGCAACGAGCAATGAAGATCCGTTCTATTCACTGACGAGTGCAGAATATGTCTCCATGGTAGTGATAGGAGAGACCGGATCAACCGGCATCCAGGGGAGCGATTTTTGCAGTGCTGTTTTTCTGAAATAGTCTCGTACGGCGGCGGTTCATGCATAGTGTGGGGACTAGCATATCGCTTGAAGGAAAAACAGATCTTTTTTCCATACCTGGTAGAGAGCGTAGAGTAGGAGGTCTTACCGCTGAATGATGTATCCAGAATAGCAGGATATATCCTGCCCTTCAAAGGATATATTGGGGAAGGTTTCATATTAATGCATGACAATGCCCGGTGTCACATAGCTCAAACCACTAGGCAGTTCATGGATGAGGTTGAACTCGAGACGATGAGGTGGCCAGCTCTCAGTCCAGACATGAATCCAATTGAGCATTTATGGGACGAACTAAAACGGAGGGTCCGAGCCAGAAATCCGGTACAATCTAACATCAGTGACCTCAAGAGATTGCGTTGAACGAGGAGTGGGGTGCGATTACCCAACTTTTTGTCAAAACCGCATGCGAACCGTTGTAGACACAAGGGGGAGGGGGTTTGAGAAATACTTCTCTTAGATATCAACAGATATATGCAAATATTGAACAATCGACAAATGTAAATCGTGCTTTATAGCTGATTTACAATCAATGACATTCGCAAAAAAGTTGAAATAGAACATAGAAAAAATTATTTATTTATGTATCTACAATAATCTCGGTACACTCTATTTTGAGCTATAGCACATTCATAATACATAGTGTGCAATAGGTGGGACAAAAAGAGAATAAACAAAAGTCAATTGGAGAGAAACAAATCCGTCAGTTTTCCGTCATCTTTTCTTCTGAAAATTATCGATGCATAAATAACTATAACCAGCTTATACATACATACATACAAGAAAACCAAATATTGATAATTGTTTTATGAAATTTTTGTTTAAGGCTGAAAGCCCAATACCCGATTTATTTTATGTAGATTGACCTATTTGAAAGCGTATCTGCCGTGCTAAGAAAAAGTCACATTTGCCTTTTTGTAATTTTGAGTAATTTCAATTTTTCTTAAAAAAATAAAATAAGAATATATAATCAACATATTTGGCTTTTTTAAAAAGCAGAAAAATAGTATTTCACCGGCGAACTGACAATACCTGCTAAGATCATTTATCCTTTTTTTTTTTTCAGGAGAACAAAAAAACTAAATAAATTAAGTTTGTGCGACTGTGTTGTTAACTGAGGGTTTTAACCTAATTTTCATCAAAAATGTCAGTTAGCAGATCGTCGACGGTTTGCAGAATCCAAATATGCCCCTAATGCATTTTGCGACTTTGGCAGATTATGATTTTTTTACTTAGTACGAGAGAATAAGTCACCTCGCGAGGTGACTTACTCTAAACTTTCGACTTATTTGGGTCAGTTTCCACAAAAATGGCAGCGCCATTTCAAAAGTATTTTCTGATGTAAATTAAGTTAATTTGCTGTTATTTTAATAACATAAACATTTTATTCCATAAACCAATTATGGGTTGCGATATTTATTTTAATAACAACGGCAACGCAATTTGAACAAGAAAATAAAAAAAAATTATTATGGTATACTATACTAATAAAAACACCTAACGCTAATATTTTTCCATTTTAATATTTATTTTGGATTCCAAAATCCCTCTCAAATGTAAGGTTTTGTTGAAATAAGTATCGGTTTGAATTGGGCCACCAAATGACTTATTCCAAGCGCCAAATTGAGTAAGTCAAATAAGTCGAGTTATTTGAGATAAGTCCTGAATTGGACCTCAGCCTAAATTTAATTTTTGTATAAGGAAAACAAAATGTTTGTCGCCTTAATTTGGAAATTTTACAACAGTGCCATAAATTTTCATTCCGTTTGGAATAGTTTCAAAAAGTTTTTGTGATACAGAATTATTCTAGTCAACTGATAAAACTAGAAAGAAAATTTTTTTGGTTTTTATTTTGAGCAAAATTTGTGTTTTTATTTTTAATCGGATTCCGATTCCAGTAAGACACTAATTAGACATTTTTGCGAAAAAATTTTAAGGTAGGTACATTTTGTACTTATTTTATGATTGCAGTTAGGTTTGTTTCTCAGGTTTCAGCTGTCGATTTTTCTGTGGCAATAGTAACCCAAAACGACATAACTCGAGTTATGTATTTTTTTCAAATTTATTCAAATTTAGAATAACTGCATCGAAAGGAACAGTTTGATATAGCGGAAAGAATCTTAACGAGCTTGTTAGTTATCGTTAAAATTGTTTCGCCTATGTCAAACTGTTTCTTTTGATGCTGTTATTATAAATTTGAAAAATGCATAAGTCGAGTTATATCGTTTGGGTTATTGCCACAGTTTTTACAGGATGAAGTTTATTTCTCTAAACATTTTATTGAATTTTTATTCTAATAACTCATAATTAGATTTACATTCAACGACAATCGTTATCTGCAAAGCGGTTGGAGACATTAAAAAATTATTAAAAATCAGTTAAAATGTGGTATGTAGTCCATAAATAACTGGGTTTTTTTGTTTGCTATCCGGAGCTGTTATCGAGAGCCGTCACATAAAAATTGCTATCGATAGCGGCTTCTTAAAATACGTAGAGCTAAATATTGAATTAAAAATTATTGTTTGACGTTAAATAAATTTAATTTTTCAATAAATAGCACGTTAAATTTAAATTTAGATATAGAAAATGACTGCTCCGTATAGCAACTATCCGACGCAAATAAAGTAAATGCACTACATATTTGCTTGGTTTACGGCTAAGTGATGCATACAAGTTTTTAATAGAAAAGGCCTGTTTGATAGAAGAAATAGGTTTAATTGTGGTCAATTTTCAAATCGCGCTATATAATAAAAATGAAAATATGTCGGCTAATTCTTCAATTTTTGAGTTGACTTTAGTGAGATTAACTCAGAACCAATATTTAAAATTTCAGTAATATTAATAGTTTATGAATGTGCTCTGGTTCCTAACAGACTTATATTTGCTTGATTTTAAATCTAAAAGATTCACAAAAAATCGTCCAGTTTGAGATTTGAGTTATTAACGACGATAACGCAAACAAACAGTCAAAAAGCGTGATAGACTAAGCTGTTTAGTCTCAAAATTGCATTAACCGAAAACCGAACCGACCAATATGAGTTCATACACCAGGTACCAGAATGGAGTTGGTTGATGATTGAAAGGCCGGTATTCACGTACAATTAAATTGCGCAATATAATTGTGTGACGTCATAACATTGCACAATATTCTCAAATTGTATTCAAGATTTTGGAATTTTGTTGTGCAATATTGATGCCACACAATTATATTGCGCAATTTAAATATGGGACTGAAAATTACTCTTATATATAAATACTTTCACCCATATGTACGTTCCACAAGATAATTTTAAAATTAGAAAGAAACAATTTTAAATTTCAAATTAAATCTTATTTTAATTGCTTTCAAAATGATTTACTGGTAAAAAAAACACAATTTAAAGTTTAGCTCGTTACTAGCAAATAATTGTGAATGCTCGAGCTAATGCTCAAAACTTAACGATAATGAAAAATAATATTCGAAATCTGTGCAATCACTGAGGATTATTTTCATTGCCATCTCAGGAATGCCCAAATGACAATATGAAAAACACTGTTTACTAAAAGTGCATGTGCAAAAGTTAAGTGATCTGAAATTGAGGTGGTCTTAAATTTCAAAATTAAGCAAACATGGTGTTTAGCTTAAAATTAAAAATCGACGAAGAAAAGTAATATTCTGATATTTACATTTTATGAATAAAAGCTATCCGGGTTTTTGATCTTTTATGGATCTTTAGTGAATGAAAAAAATCGATAATTTAAATAACTAAAAAAAATCTTAATTAGAAATTTAAATAATTCCATCATTAAATACGTGGCGCGGCTATCTTTCGTTGTATTTTCGAGTGTTGGACTATTGAATGTTGTGATGTAATTTGTGAAAGCAAAAATCAACAAAAATGTTGGTTGATTTGTGGTTAACATTTAATTTTTCATAGGTTATGTTCTATCTCTGTGTAATGCAAATACATAAAGTTTAGCAAATTTAAAATTCTTACATTTATCAGCTGGATTATTATTGACACCCATTAAATCTATATTTGGAGTTCGTAAATTTGTGGGGCTAAACGGTACATTATTCCAAGAGGCTCGACCCCTAGTGTTGTCCATGATGATTTATTTTTTTTTATTTATAGAAATTCAGCTGAAATGAAATATAATGTAAAAAATAAAAGGTTAGATTTGTGAAATGTCGTCGTGTTGCTGCTTGCTTGCTCATGGCTGAATGTTCAACTTACCCTTGTAATCTTTTATAACACGAAAACAAAAAAAATCATAAAAAAAAATTGATAAATAAAAATATATAGTTTCTTTTTTAATTTTAATTAATAAATTTTAAATTATCACAGTATTTTTGTTATTTTTTTTGTTTTAAATATGTGTAATGTGTTTGTGTATATGTAAGATGGAACTCGAGGCTGATATTTTTCTCGATTTTATTAATTATTTCGGTGTTGGACAAAACAAGCGAGGATATTTTGTATATGTATTGAGCTTTTTCGATTAAATTGTACACGAGTGATAATGAAACAGAAAAAAAAACAATTTTTTTCAAAAAATGAAAGCTACAAAAAAAATTAAGTTTTAATTTTATTGCACGTGGATTGATAACACACGCAGAAAACAAGAAAAATATTACGTTTATTTGCGAAATAATCGAGTGTATGAAAAAATGTCTTACAATAACAACAATGAGAAATTATTCCTATTAAAAAAAAAACTTTTATTTTTCGAACTAAAATCACAGTAACTTGTAAATAAGATTTCTTTTTAATTTAATTTATTTATGACCAACTATTTAATAATATTTTTAAATTTCATCTTTAGTTTTTCGTTTATTTGAATTTAATTGTTTCTTTTTTATTCAAAAAGGCTAAAATACTTTTTTGCTTCCTTATTTTCCACTAAATAAAATATGGTGTCGTGTTTTTTTCCCGTACTGATTGCATATGCCAGGGTGGAACATGTCGGAAGAGAACTGGTTTGGATAACGCATGCGGTTATTTATTTAAGCAGGGATTGGAACTGTGTTTCAAACGAATAAAAAACCGCATAAAATGTTAAAAAGTTATGACGATTCACCAAGAAAAAGCAATCCGTATCGATTATATTGTATATGCTGCGAGTCGAGTCGAGTTTAATCCTAGTTTAACTCTCACTATATACGGAGTCGAGTCATATACGGACTCAACCTAATAATTTGCCGAGTCGAGTTAAACTCTACTCTAAAAATGCACTATATACGCAGAGTAGAGTAGAGTTAAAAAAACAACAACAAAATTAATGCAAAATTCGTACACACCATTTTATTTATTTATTTCAGATTATGTTATTGAAGAATGAAAGCGATATACAAAAAATATATTTAAATATAATAAACAATTTTCTTTTTAATTTTTTAAATCAAATTCGATGTTTTATTTTAAATCTCTTGTTTATTAAGATTTTAATTAATTAATTTGCATAAATATTTTTTTTTTTTCAGGATTTGAAAATAACAATTTTTTCGACAAAATATCACTGGAAAATTAAAACAACACATAATATGGTGATAAACAAAAAGAATAATCAATCTGATAATCATCTAATGATTTTTTGTTAATTTTTTTTCGATTATTTTAACTCGGTTTTAATCCTATTTGAACTCTGCATATTTTTAACTCTGCAGTATATACACCAAGAGTTGGTTAGAAAATAACTCGACTCTGTATATAGTGAGAGTTAAACTAGGATTAAACTCGACTCGACTCGCAGCATATACTGAACAAATGATGATCTTTCTGCTGTCAAGTAAATCTGCGAAAACATCGAGATTCGTAAAACAACAACAATTTTGCTCGATGGATTGAATTTTCTTGACAAATCGAACAGTTTAACAGCAGAAAGATCATCTTCCATGGAGTCGGCTTGCTTTTTCCCACGGCCTCTGTCCGTGTGTTCGCTGATGGCTTTTTGACAGAAAATACCCGAGTTTTTTTGACTGATTTTACCCCCGCAAACTTCACTTCAATAAAAAACTCGGGTTTTTTTTGATGACATCAGCGAACAACTTTTTACTTGACAAATAATTTTGGTGTTTTAAATGTCAACATTACATTTTCTTTTTATTATTATAATATTTTTTATTAATATCATTATCCAAATCGAAGCATTTCATATTATTTTATTTTAAATTTTTCAATTTAAAAAAATTTTGGATTTTTTTCGCCGATAAAAGAAATAATTTTCGGTTGTCAAAAAAACTCCAGTAACCCACCGTCTCCACTATGAAATTTTACTGAAATTTGCTTTCATGAAATCAATTTTATCAATGTATGTGTGTGTATACTATACAAAAATGCAAACTTTCGGAAAACTTTTAGGCTAAAATTTCTCAAAAAAATTTCATGAAATGTGTACGTAGATTTGTTGTTGTGTTTTATTTTTTGTTTACATTTCTTTTAATTTGGTGAATTTAGCAGAAATTTTTCATGAAAGCAAAATGCCCAGTGATGAAATTTCATCGACAGAAATTTATTAATACATTGAAAGAAACACATACAATCATAAAAACCATGAAATAAAATTTCAGTAAAATTTCATAGTGGAGACGGCGGGTAAAAGTAGAGTTTAAAATACACCGACTCTTTTCATGCGTTCGTTTTTTTGCTCAAAAAAACTCCGATCTTTTTTACCCCGGTGCCCGTCAAACAAGGTGTTACGTTTACGTAACAGTAGCGAAGAATTTTGTTCATACAACTCTTCGTAAACGTAACACTTTGGTGTTGCAATAACGAAGCAGTTATGTCATTCCCGTCCTATGATAATTAGACTTTTTGCGAGGAGTTATCAATGTGTTAGTAGTTCGTAAACAGTTCGCTTGAGGTGGTGCATTTACGTCACGTGATTAGTGAAATAATAACGTAACATTTTTATCGATATGGATTTAATGCATTTGCAATTTTTGGTTTGCAATTTTCCTTTTCTAAAAAACTTATACATAGTTTCTTAACTATTTTTGTTTTTATTTTAAAAAATATATTAGGCCACAAATAATATTTTTCTAAATCAAATTGGGACATTAAATATTTGCTTAGTTATTTATTTATTAAAAAAAATTGATGAACACAAAAATCGTAATAGCGATCGAAAACTCAAAACTAAATGGTTATCGTTTCTTTATATTATTCCATTAATTTTCAAAAAGGAATTTGGTGTTACGTTTACGAAACATCAGCGAAGAATTTTGCTATATTTTATTTAAGTGTGAGAATGTATTAGTGCAAAGCAAAAAAGTGATACGTTAATAGTACGCTTATGAGACGTATTTTGCGAATTCGCTTAAATTGTTTAGCGGGTGGTCATCAGCGAACACTACTTAGGTGTATGATCAAAAATCTCAAAGAAATTTTAAAAAATATTTCGTACCACACATCTGTCACTTGAAATCATATAACTGTCCCTCTCTTGCGCTCACAAAATAGAAAAAATCTATTCGCGATTTGCAACAAAGTAGCTGACATCTGGTGAAAACAATATGAACAAAATTATACCATAGAACAAGGGGGATCAGAACTGTCAAACATTTGAATTTGACAATACTCGTCCCCTTTACTTACATAGAAACTAACGCTAACTACATTTGATAAAAATCGCCAATATAGCCTCTGGCATCCGTTTTCAATTGTAAATTATTTTCCTGTTTTTGCAATATTGGCGAACTTATTAAATAGAGAGTTTATCACAAAATGTTAAATAAATAGTTTAAATTAAGAATATAAAAGTGCCTTTGTGTAAAATGTACGGTTTTATTTAAAATTTCATTGATTAAATCGACGAGTGAAGCTCAAGCCAAAAAAAAAAATATAAATAAATTTTGTCAGTGCCACAAAAGTTGCTTTTAATTCATAATAATTAGGTTTTTGGGGGTATTATCAATATTTGAAGTTTGTTTTAATTAATTTAATTCAAAATATTTAAGTTTAAATTAGTTTTTCGTACAAAAATACACTTTTTAAAGATGGTTAACTTCCATATTTATTACAACAAAAACAATTTTTGTTATTTTGGATTTTTCTGCTTGTTGATACCATTTGATTATTGTAAAAAAATTATTTAAAACTAATTACATAAACGCATAGTTTAGATTGTCAAAAGACCGGGTTACGAGAGAAAAATGGATTGTAGCCCTTCAACTTGACGAAACACTCAACATATCCAACAAAGCTGTTGTTTGTTTTAAACATTTTAAAGAAACTGATTATGAATTATAGCCACAGTGGGGCGGGGCAATCTCAAAAAAGAAGTTATTCTTAAGGTAATCAAGTTAACAGAATGTATTATCAAGTTAACAATATGTCATCCAAGACGAAACATGAAATATCAGTTAAAAGTTTCTCTCGCCCGCGGCGAAAAAATTGCGATGGTCATCACACTCAATCTTTAATTCGTTTTATACCTTAGATCATGGACGTCCAAGCCAAATGAGCATTTTTCACAAAATAGAGATAAAAGCCACAAAAAAATAAAAATGGACAACTACCAGTTGTACAATATACCGGGTGATTTTTTTAAACTGATACACTCAAATATCTCGGAAAATAAGCACTGTACGAAAAAAATGGTAGAGATCAAAATTTAATTAATCCGCGGGGAAATACATTAGTGTTAAAATTAGAACCCCCTCCCTCTCCTTGTAGGTGGGGCGGGGAGTAACTTTGAAACTAAGATAGGAACCCCTATTTTTTATTGCAGATTCTGATTCTACGGCTAAAAATACGTAGGATTTGGCTGAAACATTTTTTTTCATTCATATTCATTTTTTTTTTATTTCTCCTACTGGGAACTTACGCAAACGATTCTGCAATACGTCTGCAATAAAAAATACCATGGTTTCGTTGTAAATTCACGAGGTTAGTCTTAAACAATTTATTCATTTTGAAAATTTCGAAATTCCTTGCCTCATCATCTTTCAATTAAATTAAGTGCTCAAAATGATGGCCTTCGACTTCAATGCACTTATTAATCCGCATTTCAAATGACTGTATACAACTGAGGAGTGTGTCTGCTTGAATTTCAGCACAAGCATTTCTGATTCGCTCAATCATATTCTCAAGTGTTGTTGGTTTTTGTTTGTAAACTTGGTCTTTGAGATAGCCCCACAAAAAGAAATCTGGTGATCTGGCAGGCCAATTTACCGGACCAGCTCTCCCGATCCACCGACCATTGAAATCACGATCAAGTACTACACATGCTACCAACGAATGGTGTGCGGGACAACCATCATGTTGAAACCATATGTTCCGTTGCACTTCTAAGCTCAAGTTTTCAAATAATGTTGGCAGTTCATTTTCTAAAATATCTCGGTACATTTGACCATTCAAGTTGCCTTCAATAATGTGGGGGCCGACGAGTTTGTTGCCACTTATTCCACACCACACATTGACATTCCAAGAACGCTTATGTTCAACTTGGCGAAGCCAGTGCGGATTTTCAACACTCCAGTAATGCATGTTGTGGCGATTAACTGTTCAATGGTTTGTAAAAGACGACTCGTCGGAGAACAATAGGTATTGAAAAAAAATTGGGTTTTGCTGTATTTGTTCACGTGCCCACTGACAAAAAGTTACCCGATTTTGGAAATCAACGCCATGAAGATCTTGGTGTAGTGACACATGATACGGATGTACTTATGACGTTTTAAAATTTTCCAAACACTGGTCTGGGACAATCCGGAATCGCTAGCTATTTCTCGTGTACTAATATGAGGATTATGAGCTACTGCAGCCAATACATCAGTTTCATTATTTTCTTCGGTGACTGTTGCTGGACGAGTCCTTTTTTTTCGGCTGAACACTTCCATCAGTAATAAATTGTTTGACAGTACGCCGAAATAACGCACGTGACCGAATCCTATTCGGAAAACGCGAAGCGTAGAGAGTGACAGCATTATCAAGCCTCCAGCCAGCTTCTCCATAAACCAGAATCATTTCAATTTTCTCTTGTACAGTTAGATACACCATTCTGAAGTAGTATTGATAGCTTGACACAGGTATTGTTGTTTTCGAAATAATCTTCGGACTGAATCGGTATTTTTAAAACCAAATACAAACAATTTCATTAATTTGAAAGCTGATTTAATCGCATGTTCCTGGGTTACGATAATGACAAGCCATTTTTCAGTAATTGAAAATTTAAGAAATACAAATTGTTAGTCTTAAGGCGGGTTTATGTTTGCCTTCGTTCCTTCGTTCATTCGTTCTGAATCTTTTTTTAATCCAATCAAAGGATCAGGAACGAAAAATAACGTCATTTTCAAGGAATACGATTGATTAAAAAAAAAATTAGACCGAATGAACGAAGGCAACCATAAATCCGCCTTTAATAACTTCGTGTATTTACAATGAAACCATGGTATTTTTATTGCAGACGTATTGCAGAATCGTTTGTGTAGGTTCTCAGTAGGAGAAATAAAAAAAAATTGAATATCGTCAATTACAGCGCCATCTATCATGAATGGAAAAAAATGTTTCAGCCAAATCCTACGTATTTTTAGCCGTAGAATCCGAATCTGTAATAAAAAATAGGGTTCCTATCTTAGTTTCAAAGTTACCCCCCGCCCCATTTACAGAGAGGGGGAGGGGGTTCTAATTTTCACACTAATGTATTTCCCCCGCGGAATAATTAAATTTTGATCTCTACCACATTTTTCGTAGAGTGCTTATTTTCCGAGATATTTGAGTGTATCAGGTTAAAAAAATCACCCGTCCATTTTTATTTTTTTGTGGCTTTTATCTCTATTTTCTCATTACAATGGAGTTTTATTGCTCTATTGATTTTGAAAATTTGTGAAAAATGCTCATTTGGCTTGGACGTCCATGATCTAAAGTATAAAACGAATTAAAATAACGTTTCAAAAATTTGTTATTATTTAAAGGCTTGCTTTTATGGCTTTGCTGGTTTTTATGGTTTTCTGTGTCACGGGATGGCACAATTAATTTACTTGCATCTACTTTTATTACTACTGCGGGCTTTTTAACTTTTTTTCATTTGGAATTAAAACCACAATAAAATTATTAGATGATTATATAGATCAAGACGTTCGTTCAAAAAACTTCGTTATTCATTCAAGCAGTAACATTGGAATATACACTGAAACTGAAGCATCGAAAAAATTATGATAAATGGCGTATTAAGCTGAATAACGACTGTTGTATTGGTACAAAAAGTTGCAAAGTACATAATTATTTTTTGAATGATTTCGTTTGCATTAAGTGTTTTTCATACCGGCTGCGTTGACTTTGGATTACAAAATTTACGTTTAATTTTTAATAATTATCACTTAAAAATAATTTATTTTATAACAGTTTCAAAATATGTATTACTATAAAAATTGACACTGTTAATCAAATAAAACTAAATTACAAAACTTTAAAGTTAGAAAACGACTTTACATTTTAAAGTCCAAAGTCAACGCAGCCGGTATGAAAAGCACTTTACGTTCTTATTGCGTTAAAATTTAAAAGGTTGCCATTTCAAAAAAATAACCGGTAGTGCGCACCCCTAAATTTACGAAAACCGCAAACTGCGTCGTCACTCGTCGTCTCTCGAGAGTCTCGACTCGACTCTCGCACAAAATAATTGGAACCATTCCGTACCAACGTGACGGAAAAATCTAAAAATTAAACCACTACATTTTAATTTTTTTATCATCAAAAAAAGTGTTCGACGTCGTAATCTCATTTTGTAATACATAGCTATTCCATCATCACAAAAAAAAAAAAATTAAATTCAATTAACATTTATTTTTTAGTTTTTAAATGTATTAATAATTTATTTTATTGATTAATTATCCGGTCAAATAGTGTCGATTAATTAGTTGTGTAAATTTCCTTCATCCGCTTGAAAGAAACAAGTAGGAAGTAACGAGAAAGTAGAAATAATTTTTTATTCCTGTTTAATTAGAATTATTAAAAATGCAGAGAAATTTGCAAACAGTTCTCGCGCTTTTTGCAAAAGTAAGTTTTGCCAATTAAAATAATTATTAAATCATAAAAAAATTGTTATGCAATAAGTCGTAAGAATATAACCTACAAATTTTTTTTTTCATTTCGTTCTTGGTTTGACATTTGATTTGACCAGTCGAATGTGCCTCTACGTCATCCCGGTGGCATTTTAGGCGCACTCAACAACAATGGTCGATACTATTCAACAACGCACGAAGCTGATTTAGTGGTAATTGGATCTGGTCCAGGTGGATATGTTGCCTCAATTAAAGCAGCCCAACTTGGGATGAAGGTCAGTGTGACTTTCGTTTATTTATTTTTTGTTCACGAAGTTTTTTTTCATTACATATTCGTATTTTTAAATTCATTACAGACGGTATGTATCGAAAAAAATGATACACTTGGTGGAACATGTTTGAATGTTGGATGTATTCCGTCCAAAGCACTTTTAAACAATTCCCATTACTATCATATGGCACATTCTGGTGATTTGGCCCAACGAGGAATCGTTGTTTCCAATGTTAGTCTTGATTTGGCTCAATTGATGAATACAAAATCAACAGCTGTTAAGCAGCTAACCGGTGGAATTGCCCAGCTATTTAAAAAGAACAAAATAACACACATTAATGGATTTGGGTCGATTGTTGGACCAAACGAGGTACAAGCGAAAAAGGCAGATGGAACCATTGAGACAGTCAAAACGAAAAATATTATGATTGCTACTGGTTCAGAGGTGACCCCATTTCCTGGTATCGAAATCGATGAAGAAACCATTGTTTCTAGCACTGGTGCATTAAAATTGAAAGAAGTTCCCAAAAAAATGGTTGTCATTGGCGCTGGTGTAATTGGTCTAGAATTGGGATCGGTTTGGTCACGTCTTGGCGCCGAGGTTACTGCCGTCGAATTCCTTTCGTCAATAGGTGGGGCTGGTATTGATGCAGAAGTTTCAAAATCATTCCAAAAAATTTTGGACAAACAAGGATTGAAATTCAAATTGAGCACTAAGGTTTTGGGAGCCCAGCGAACTGGAGGTATCATAAGTGTATCGGTAGAATCGGTAAAGGACGGAACAAAAGAAAATTTAGAATGTGATGTGTTATTGGTTTGTGTTGGCCGTCGACCATACACTGCTAATTTGGGATTAGAACAAGTTGGTATTGTCCTAGATGAACGAGGTCGTGTACCAGTCAACGGAATGTTCCAGACAATTGTACCGTCAATTCATGCAATCGGCGATTGTATTCATGGACCTATGTTGGCACACAAAGCAGAGGATGAGGGTATTGTATGCGTTGAAGGTATGCAAGGCGGTGCCGTGCATATAGATTATAATTGTGTACCAAGCGTTGTGTATACACATCCCGAAGTGGCCTGGGTTGGTAAATCTGAAGAGGATCTTAAAAAAGAGGGAATAGAATATAAAATTGGTAAATTTCCATTCATGGCGAACTCCAGAGCCAAGACAAATAATGATACCGACGGATTCATTAAAGTGCTTGCTGATAAGTCGACCGATAGAATATTAGGAACCCATATGATTGGAGCTGTAAGTATTGTTAGATTACCTCAGCTTAGCGCAAACTAATCTCAAATTAAATAATTACAGGGAGTTGGTGAATTGATTAACGAAGCTGTACTTGCAATGGAATATGGTGCTTCCGCTGAAGATGTCGCCAGAGTATGCCATGCTCACCCCGTAAGTTTTTTTAAAACAACTTATCTCTTTTTTTCTAATACTCTTATTCCCTTTTGCAGACATGTAGTGAAGCACTGCGTGAAGCCAACTTAGCAGCATATTGCGGAAAACCAATTAATTTTTAAATTTAATTTATAATTATAAAACGTTTGTACATACAATTAAAAGGGATGATAGAATTATCCGGAATTACATCCCGAATTTCAAAAAGCAAGAAAAGAGTAATAATAAAATTTATCACTGATTATTGGATCTTAAACTATTATTACTATTTATTTATTAATTATAAATCATTCTAAATGAAAAGTTATATTTAATCCGAACGAGTAGGATTATTCCGAAAAGGACATTAAAGAAAATTGTATTTAGGAAGAAAATAAACAGGAAAATCTTCATAAAATAATAATTCAATTTTTAATTTTGTTTTCTTTCATAGACAGTCGCTTCTTAAGTTTTTAATGATAATTAATGAGTCATCAAGAGTGTCGGTTTGGGGAATCTGTATCTCCCAGATTCCTAAAATCAGAAATTTAAGAAAAACCCATAGAACTACCTTGTAGCGGTTTAAGTCTTGGCTATTTACAGCTGTTCATGAAACTATAACCCCCAAAATTATTTTGTACTAGAGCAAATGTCACGGTGCATTCACAATGAAAAAACTTAGCAGTTTATTGCCTTGCCTTGCCTTGCGTTGCAGGCAACGTACCAAAATACAAACCTGTAAAGTTTTGCCATTGTGAATGCTCTGTCAATTGTGACAAATTGGAACTGCCAAAAGACAATTTTCATTTCACAATCGAATCCAGTATCCAGTGATCGAGGTTTGTTTACAAATATCCGAGTACCGAGTGCCGTATAAAAGCAGATATAAAAATATAGCGGAATTAGAATTAGCGATCAGCCAAACCTAATAAAACACAGACGATTGGTAAGTGAAAATAAATATTATACTATAGTATAAAAGGAGGCTTATGAAGTTTTTTGAGATGTCTGGGTGGTTTAGTTTTCAAGTATGTTATGGCCGATGGCCGATGTTCTTTTTTGTTTACAGGTTTTATAAAGAAAAAATATGTTGCTTTGAGGCTGAAATCAACCTTTACCGACCTCGGTACCAATACCAAGGCATATTAAGATACTCTGTTTAACTCATCAAAACTAGCACAAATAACTAATGAGTTGAAGAGATCGTGACGTGGTTGACGCATAATGTTGTATCCTATCGCAATATATGTGGACAGTCAAACGGCAATCAGATCGATGGAATCAGTTTTCCTTGCGCCACGGGTGGAATTGAGTGGCCACTTTCTTAATGAGATGAGTGAGCATTTCAACATTCAGTTAATTTGTGTCCCTGGTCACTCGGATGTCATAGGGAACCGCAGAGCGGCATCAGCTCGCTAGGTACGGTACGACTGCCTAGCTGCAACCGGAAAGGGCCATTCTGGGAAGGCCAATCACACTTAGGAAACAGGCGCTAGCCTTATCAGAAGAAAGGTGGACTAACACCTCACCTGTAGGGCATTAGCCTCCCTACGGTGACGTGAATTATGAATGGTTGTAGGAGTACTCGCGGAACAATGCCTTTTTGGAGAACATGCAAGAGAATGGTGGCAAATAAGTTCTGTAGAAGCTGTTTGAACGAGGAGGAAGAGACGTTGGTTCACTTCCTTTGCTTATGTCCGGGATTAGGACACAGCAGGCAGAAACACATGGGTAAATTCAAGATGGACAACCTTTTGGATCTCGAAAACAATAACGTATGGGATATTCTTCGCTACATAAGTGGTTCTAATTGGTTCCAGTAAGGGTAAAGAGGATATACTCTGTGGTATCATAATGGACCGCTATCGGTCTAAGTGTGCTTAAGCAGCCACTTCAACCTAACCTGAAACCTTACATTTCATCCTTCTTTCATTCACTTACACTAAATAGGATCTATGTTGAGTTTGATGTTTTAGTCGATACGTAATAAGAGCACGGCACGCTTTACTACTTAGTTTTTTCTAGTAAGTTTAGTAGTTTGTCGAAATAGTTTCATTAGTTGTCTTCTAAATCTAATGGGACAAATTTGACTTGTAAGGAGAGAAAACGTTTTAAAAATCTACTCAAAGTTTGAGTATGAGTAGGTGTGAACAGATTACCTAAGTAATTGTTTTAACAAAATTTAAGTTCGTATGTTTTATATACGCTTGACTTCATAAGTGTTAATAAAGATTTTTGAAGTTTTTGCTTAACGACGCTTAATGATCGAGCTCGGCTTTATAAATTCTTTATCATCATACTTTTAAAGTAATAAAATCAACTTCAAACAAATTTAGCAACACATTTTTTTCTTCAGTTTCAGATTAATTGGTCCAACAATGTTTTCCCGCATTTTCATTCGACAAAAATCAAAAGTAATCAACGGAAACGTATCACTTGAAAAAAGAATTATAAACATCAAAAATACCAATTATGAAACCAAATCTCTGTTCGGTCCTATCGATAAATCAAACAAAAAGACCAAAACCAAGTCTAAAAATAAAATTATGTTAATTAATCCAGTCATCAATGATACAACATCAGTACAAGAAAACAATAGACTATCCGAAAGATATTGGCTTGTAGAACGCAAGACTGAACCAATTAAATTAAATGAAAATCCAGTAAAAGTAAAATTTCCACAACGAAACAAAACTCAAACCATACCACCAACCCTTCAGTTACTACAGAAGAATAAAATTCCGTCTCCGCTAAAAAACTCAACGAAAATGAAAGAAATTCCTCTACATGTGGAACAAAAGATTCCATTTTCTGATGATGAAGTAAAATTAGTGCCAAATTTTCCTTTAGAAATTTTACGCGAACAACGTGAATCAATCGTCGCATTGAATAAAAATGAGATTAAACAATTTCCATCTGTCACCACCGTGCTTCAAGCCACAATGTCGGAAACATCTAGAAACGCATTAATGAAATGGAAAACCATGAAAATCGCTGAATTAGGAGAGGCCGGATTTGCTGATCTACAAAAATCATATTTACAAAATGGAAAATTATTCCATTCGGCAATCGAAAATTACTTGAAACACAAAGAAATTCCAAATGAGGATTGCGCTATTTATGCAACATGGAAAAGTATTAATCCAGTTCTGAAAAAAATTCATATGTGCGAATCAACCGAGACTTATATTTATCATCCGGTGCTAAGGTACAAAGGAATTATTGATAGCATTGTTCGGATTGGTGATGATTTGTGCATTATGGAGTGGAAAAAATCGGATCGAATCAAAAGTGGTAATATTAATTTAACATATGATGCACCAATTCAGTTATGTGCTTATTTAGGTGCTATAAATTCGAATCCAAGTTTTACCGAGCTGATGATTAGAAAAGGCGGGGTAGTGGTAGCCTATACTGATGGGCATCCAGCTGATTTTTATAAATTAAATATTTTAGAATTGCGAAAATATTGGGTTGCCTGGCTCCTAAGATTGCAAGAGTATTGGATACGATGCCGAGATGGAACATTGCCGGAACCAATTTAAATAAATTTAGATAAAACAATTAATTGGTGGTTTTATTTCCAGAGTACCAATCACGGTTCCATCATCAATTATTTACAATAAATGAAAAAAAATTAAATTTACGAGAGAAAATAAATATTTGACGGATTTTTAAATTGTTTCTTATCGTTTTCTCGATTGTAACTTGTAGAAACTGTAGTATACACCACGTAACTGTAATAATTCTTTGTGTGTTCCCTTTTCTACTACCTCGCCCGCATGAATAACAAAAATAACATCCGAGTCGATAATGGTCGATAAACGATGAGCGATTGTGATACATGTTCGTCCTTCTTTGGCCGCATCAAGAGCTTCTTGTACAATTTTTTCACTTTCTGTGTCGAGCGCAGATGTTGCTTCGTCCAGCAGTAGAATTTGTGGATTACGGATTAACGCACGTGCAATAGCGATACGTTGTTTTTGGCCACCTGATAACTGGGAAGCTTTTTCGCCAACTCGGGTATCGTAACCAAGCGGAAGCGACGTAATGAAATTATGAATATTGGCATTTTTAGCCGCTTCGATAACTTCAGATTGTGAAACTTCTGCTTTACTGCTGCCATAAGCAATATTCTCGGCAATTGTTCGATCGAATAAGGACGGCTCTTGAGACACAATACCCAATTGTGATCGCAGTTGTTTAAACGATAGAGATGATACTTCTTTGCTGTCGATTGAAACACTTCCATCGATCACATCGTAAAACCGTTCAATTAATTGAATACATGTGGATTTGCCGCATCCAGATTGCCCGACTAAGGCAATCGTTTGTCCTTTGAGCACATTTAAATTTAATTTATTCAACACTTTTGCACCAGGACGTGATGGATACAAGAAATCAACGTCTTTATATGATATATTTCCTTCTGCTTTCCATTCATCTAAGCTTGAGTCGATATTCTCGGGTTCCTTGATTTTAGGTTCGCGTTCTAAAAGCTGGAATATTTTAGCGGCCGATGTTAATCCCTTTTGGAAATTCGGTGCAAACGCTAATGTATTGGCTATTGAAACTGTACCCATAATTAAGGCTTGGGCTACTTTGAATACGTCAGCGTAGTATAAACCGTTGTTGGCGACCAAATAGCCACCATAGTACATACAAGCCGCGTAGGCAAAAAACATAATTGATCGGGCTAATCCATAAACAAGCCCTCTAAGATGTGTGCCCCGTTTGGATACCTCTAGCGCGGGCGCCAGAATATCCATATATTTCGTATGGAACATTTTTTCTTTTCCCAATGATACTACCGTTCTGATGCTTGATACAACTTCAACGGCTAATTTTGTTGATTTCTCCATTGCCTTAGCTGTTCCCATATTTTCTTGCTTCCTAACACGCGCTTGAAAGTAAACCGAAATTAAAATAATTGGTGTAAACGCAAATGCTAGTAATCCTAGTCGCCATTCATAATACAAAGCTAAGCCAACACCAAGAAATAGGGTGGCTAATGATTGTAGAATTGCTCCAATACGTTGACCTGTCGCACCTTGAACTGCTGCCGCATCACCAGAGAGTCGTGCACACAGTGTTCCCGTTCCGTTGGATTTTTCATCGAACCATCCTACCTCTTGCTTTACCATTGCAGCAAACGCTAAACCACGAAGGCGTTCAGTTAAAATTTCACCTGCCACTCCGTAAATGTACAACTGTAAAAATTTTGGATTAGAAAAATTTTCGTTAAGAAAACGTAACACGTACCTGTAAAAATGTTGCCGTACCGATGATGATACCTGCTATAAGGAAGTATAGACTATACACGTTGGCTTCGTCCCGTACATAAGTATCACTTGGATTAGAGATCACTCCTAAAATTTCACCAAACAAAATCGCAAACACTGGCATTCCAAATCCAGATAGCATGGCCGCGACACACCCAATTAATATGTAAACATATTCAGGTTTATTCATAATCATTATTTTCAAAATTGGCACTGGTGGCGCAACTTGCGCTTCTTCTTCCTCTATCAATGCTATTGTGTCCATCAATTCCTCATCTTCATCTTTTAAGTCATTTGGACGTACGACCGAACCCGAAGGACCAAATAGTTTTTGGTCATCAGCATCACCAATTTGTGTTGTGACCAATTCAAAGTAGTGACCTTTAACCTGCATCAACGATTCATGGTTACCCTGCTCAACGACTTTTCCTTCATTGAGAACAATAATTTGATCAGCATTACGAATTGTCGACAATCGATGTGCGATAATTACGGTGGTTCGACCCTTTGAAGCGGTCTCTAAAGCTTGTTGTACTTTTGCCTCACTAGCCGAGTCTAGCGCAGATGTGGCTTCATCCAGCAACAGAATATTTGGATTACGAATTAAAGCACGCGCGATAGCGATACGTTGTTTTTGTCCACTCGAAATTTGAGCACCACGTTCACCAACTAATGTATCATATCCATTTGGAAGACGCTTAACAAAAATATGCGCATTTGCTTGTCTGGCCGCCGCTTCAATTTCTTCACGTGTCGCCGTCTCTCTTCCATACCGAATATTTTCATAAATTGTAGTATTGAACAATACGGGTTCTTGCCCAACCACACCAATTTTTGATCGTAACCAATTGACATCCAAATCCTTGATATTCTTATCGTCAATTTGAACTTCTCCACTGTCCGTGTCATAGAATCGTTGAATTAATTGAATGCAGGTGGATTTACCACATCCGGATGATCCAACAATGGCTACAGTTTGGCCATGCTGAATTTCCAAATTTAGATTTTGCAAAACTGGTACATCTGCTCGGCTTGGATAATTAAATTGAACATTTTTAAATTTAATAGTGCCAACGATTTTATCAGGGCGTTCACCTCGAGCTGCTTGTGGATCAATTAGTGGTTTACGTTCAATAGTGTCGAATACCTTGGCAGCTGCACCTTTAGCAATACCAAAAGTTTCAATATACGGTGATGACATACCTAAGTTCATTGAACCCATCATAACTGAGAAAAATACGGTAAACATAACGCCAGGACTATAGACGAAATCATCGGTTCCTTCAAGTTTTCTGTGATCGATGACCAAGCCAACTCCATACCAAAATGCAAGCGCATATGACGCATAAATAAAAAACCAATGTAAACCAAAACCAACGCCACCGAAGAAACTACGCTTAATATTAATCTTTTTGGCATCTACTAGATTTTCTTTATACCGCTCAACTTCCTTATCTTGGCCACCGAATGCGAAAACTGTCCGAATTGCCGAGAATACCTCTTCCGCAATATTACCTGCTTTTGCGTACGCTTCCATTTCTTTTTTAGCCAATTTCGATGTAACGATACCGACAAGACCCACGCATATGAGCGTAACTGGAAGCGATGCCAAACAGACTAGTGCCAATTCCCATCCTTTTATAAACGCCAGGATTAATGAACCGAAGAATGCGACAATAAAATGTATAAACATTATTACTTTTTCACCAAGACCATCCTCCAGCTTGGACAAATCCTCGTTAATGCGACTCGCGAATTCACCACTCTGATTGAAATCATACCAGCTGATGTCTTGATTAAGAGCCGCTTGCAAAAAACGCGATCTTAATCGAAATATTTGATTGTGTGCCGCATAATTGAATAGGGTTATACTTATATAACTGCATGACAACATAATGGCACCCAGTATGGAATTATTTATGGCGAACGAGGCGATTTCATCCAGAAATATTTTATTCATTGTTTCGTCAAATGCTTCTATTTGTTCCGGTGTCATATCGTCCGTTACATTAAATGCTGATGCCCCCTTAGCAATCATAGCATCGGCTAAACGACCAAAAATTAATGTATTTCCGGGTGCTGTTAAGCCGGTAGCCACGGCACCGCATATTCCTATGAAATACAGCAATTTGTCGATGGCTGATGAGTATCGAAACAATGAAAGCATAGACACTGGTTCGGCAACATCTCCAGGTTTTTTATTCCCGCTTTTTTTATCTGAGACAAAATTTCTGTATTCGGGAATCAAGAAATAAATTTGTTCAAAGTTAGTGTCTGTATAATTTTTGCGTTGATTAGGTATTTACGACTTTTTAAGCGGATTATTTTTCTTTGCATTACTAGGAACGTTCAATGTTTTTGGTTCGGTAACTGCATATTCTTTCCCCATTTAGGCTTTCGGTTTGTTCTGTGGAGTAAAATTTATTAAATTAAAATTCAAAGAAGCATACAAAAGAAGAGGTTTGAAATACAAAATATGTACTGAAATATTCGATTCATTGATAAAATCTAGCTGACCTATTCCAGCCCCAGAATGCAAAATAGGTACTCATTTCTATAATTCAGAAAATCATTTTGAGGTGCGCATGGTTTCCATTTTATCGATTATGCGGTTGAAGGGAATTTATTTTTGAATTTCGTAATGGCTGTAAGGGTTATCACAGTACATTAGTAGGTATGCGAATTTTATTCTAATCAATTTAGGCCAAAGATATCTTGCTGCGCTTTCAGTAAAATTGAAATCAACATGAAATTTCATTGAACAAATCATATGTTGATTCAGGTTTGATCAGTGCTCGGATTTGATACGGCTTAAATCAAATTACATATTCATATTTCCAACATGAAACATTTACTGACAGTGTTTTTTACTGAATAAAAACAAAGAAGATACAAATTGAAAATTCCATTAGAGTGACAGAGACCACTTTTTGTTTTTATTTTTGAAAAATTTCACATCCCTTCAACACAATTCGTAAAATTTCACATCCGTTAGAGTTCAATTCAGTACTTACTACTTACACTTTCAACTGCATAATCCACTTAAATTTGTAGAATTTTAATTCCTTTATTGACAGGATTTTCAAAAACAAATATTACGTTTGATGATCAGAATGACTGATTTGCAAACTTGTTTAGTACATAGCACAAGCACAGCTATAACAATCGAATACAAACATGCCAATATACATACCTAAATAGCTTAATATTTGGCTAAAATAAATTCATTTCGATGGGCCATCGATTAGTTTTTGTATCACGAGTACCTATATATACAAACATTTTCGAATAAAATGATTTAGCAAAAATATTGAGCCGGCGCATAAAAAGTAATTGTGAGTAGGATTTAAATACCTTCAAAAATTATAGGCGGGCATTTGATGGGTTAGCAAAAAGTTTACAGGTATACTTAGAATATTTAAATAAGGTTGAATGTGAGGTGGAATAGTGATCGTAATAATATGAAATACAAAAATTCACAGGCTTCAGTCGTCCAAGAGATATGCAATTTATTTCCTTTATTTTTTCAAAGTGTCTGTAACAAGGACCGCGTAAATGGTATTGTGGTAATTGATATTTTTCTAGTAATGGATTTTAATATCAAATTTTTTGAAATAACGAAGGTGGATGTTATCTGGGCTTTATCGAATAACTAATTAGGATGTGGCTCCCTCTGATGGGGTTGTCTTTCTGTTCCTAAAAAAAAATGGCACCTTTATCCCTACTTTTCAACCACTCATTGCAAACGGGAATTTTCATTTTAAGAGGAAACTTTCGAAAATTATCACAATTTTCAAAATTTGAGATATCTAATTACCAAACAATTTCAATTTAATCATCAATTCCAAAATTATTTAAATTTATTGTGGATGGTGCAAAACCTGTCTTTGCTCAGAAATTCACCCCTTACCCTACACCGCCACAATGATCTGGCTAAGAGGGTTGCTTTGGGAACTTGACTTGAGCGTGATATTAATACAAATTTTTTAGTTTCAAATTTTATTGTTGGTTTTAAAATTTTGATAAATTTTCTCTGATTCCGCTTCAAAAATATTTAATCAGCTTTTTATTGTTTTGCATTGTTTTGAAGCGAACTTTGTGTGTCTAAATTTTCATTTCGAATTAATGAGTTTGGAACATTTCTATGATTCTACAATCATACAATTCCCTATAAATGGCTTAAAATTCCTTACAAATATACAAATGCCTGTTTTAAAAATCTCTGACCTAAATCTTATGTCATTCATAGTCATTGTTGTTTTATTCGGATTTATAAATTACTAAACATTTTTAAATGGTTCTAATAAAAGGGACGGAAAATAATAATAAAATGGGCCGGACCAATGAAAACAGAAATTGTCTGTAACAGCATATTGTTCCGTACAATTTCTAATACATTTCCTTTAAAAAATAACAAATTTTTTTGGTTGACTGCTGCTTTTATACCATAACTAAAAAATTACTAAGATAATAAAAAATACTAATCCCAACATGAATACTATCCAACCTAAATTTAATGTAACAAGGCCAAGTCGCGAACGGAGCACTCTGGATACCAGGTGACCTTCAGATGTAATTAGCCTTAAGTGCGTATATACGGATCTCTGCGCAGGTGAACCTTTCTATCTTTGATACTTGTGGGAATCAAATACGGATAAAATTACAACACACAATAAAAGGACTGTCACTCCCTAAAAGCCGGGCAAATTGATGGGAATTACCTCGAACCAGAAGCCGCGAGTCAGCAATACCAACGCTACACAGGGACATGGGAGAGAGATGAGGAATATCCCTCCGGCGACGAGGTGGTTAAAGAGTCGTCGTTCAGCTTCTAGAATCCTGGAGAAGTAGGCTGCGACCGCCGAGGGGCAGTTAACTGATGAGCTTAAACAAGGAGCTTTGTTGGATATGGAACCTCAGAGTGGGACACGTGTTTAAAAGGCAGCGGTCCCAAGACAAGATATAATTGGTCGACAGCATGTGTGCCAAGTTATTGGCAAAGGGGAAGTCGGGCTCCCCTAAGGGAAGCAAGACAAAGCTATTCAGCGATGTTTTGATCGAGCATTTTTTGATGCTAGCCGTAATTGACAAGAGTCAAGAAGATGGAAGCCCCACGTCGGAAAGATGGAGGTTGGTTTACAATGCACTAAACCTCGTCTCGGATGGTTCCAAGGGTATGTTAAGTTGATTGCATGCTCTGACCAGAGATCGTGTAACGAAATCCTAGATTTCGTTATCAGACACGAATCCAAAGGTTTGGTGCGGTATTTGCAGCTGCCTAATGCTCACGGTACGTCGTCGGGGTTTCCCGACATCGATTCATGGTTGAATAATAACCGCATAAAGAAGAAAACACAAAAAAAACAAAAAAAAAATGGAAGAAGCGAAACATTACCAAGTTTGCAGGAGCAAAGGTTAGGTGCATCGGCCGGGAACCGGTTTGCAGGAGCAAACCAAAATTATAAAACTACCGCCCAGCGGAATCCCCGCAGAGTCTGCTAAAGAGACCCCTTAATTATCAGCCAGTCTACCGGAATAGCCTTTCCGGTCACAACTGGTACCGATGCCAATAAACGATGGAAGGGCGCTTCCTCAACATACCATGCGGTGGTCCCACGTGATGTATGCAGTCATTGCAAGTGAAGTTAAACCTAAATTGGAATTAAAAGAAAAAATAGGATTAATTAAGCACAAACTTCACCACACGCTCACGTGTGAAGTTTTACCTAAATTAGAACTAAACCAACTGCGGATTCCTCAGGTCGTAGTAATCCTTGTGTGGTTTAATTTCTACAGTTCCTGTGTCACTAATAGGAAGAGGGCTTATCTTCGTAATTGATCGTTTGAATTTGGCAAGTTGTTTAGAGTTCCATTTTGACGCTTTTCAGGCTTGCTAGATAGTCGGTTGACCATCGCCTCCAGAAATCTTGAACAATCCTTTGAACCAACTTCCAACGCTGATTTGGATTTATGTTTTTCTTCAGTATGCTTGCTTCTGGAGCAGCGATTAACGAGTCTCCTATTAAAAAGTGACCAGGCGTGAGTATTATATAATTCGGATCTGCTGATATTGGTGTTAAAGGCCTTGAGTTGAGACATGCCTCGATTTGAGAAGTTACCGTGGCTAGCTTCTCGCAGGTTAATGTGGCGCCCCCAATTATTCGCTTTAGGTATAGTGCTCCATGGATTTAACTGCTGCCTCCCAAAGCCCTCCGCAATGTGGTGCTGAAGGTGGTATAAAATGCCCTGTCGTACCGCTTTTAGCATGCATTTCTTGGAGTTGTGGAATAGCATGTTTGAAGGCCGCAAGTTTTTCCTTTTCCAATATCTACCGAGCTCCGACGAAGTTTGTTCCATTATCAGAGTAGATGTGCTAACACCAGGCCTCTGCTAGCCATAAACCTTTTAAATGCTGCTATAAACACGATTGATGTCCGATCGCTTACAATCTCTAAGTGTATTGCCTTGGTTGAAAAGCATAAAAATACTGCTATATATCCTTTGTAAGATTTCGTACCTCTATCCTTTGACAATCTCACTTGAATTGGGCCTGCGAAATCTACGCACGTGTGTGTGTGAATAGACGAGAAGGGACTATCCTTTCTTTTGGTAAATCTGCCATTAGCCTGTTAGTAGCCTTGAAGCGATGGCATTTTACGCATTTATTGATATCCGAGCGCACTCTTTGTTTGCCATTTGTAAACCAATAAATCCTTCGTAAATAGGCCAGGGTTAGTTGAACTCCTCCATGCAATGTTCGTAAATGTGCGACTGCAGCTAGTAGCTTCGTTATACGATGTTTAGGCGGCAGCGGAATCGGATGCTTGACATCGAAGTCTAACTCGCTGTTTGTTATGTGACCTCCTGATAGAGATGATTCTTGATATCATCACCCAATGTTACCTCATTCAATAAATTTCTTCGATATTAGTCTATTCTAGTTTTTCAATATTATATATTAAATTTGCAAAGCACTGCAGTTGCGTGATGTTACAGAATTAGTGATAGTTTATGGGATTTTCGAGGTTTTCAAGCTTATAAATAGAAATTGTTCGAGATTTTATTATTTTTTGAGATTATTAAATATTTTCGATATTATTCAATTTCAGCTGTTGAGTTAAGCGTTTCTATAGCATTGAGTTACATGATTTTATATAGATGTGTCAGGGGCGGGCCCACCAAATAGGCGAAATACGCGGTTACCTTAGGCGCAAGTTTGCGTTTAAATCTATGTTTTTCTAAAAAAAAATTGCAATAAACAAGAATGAAAGGGTCACCGTTCAAGTGAGCGCCGGCCTCCAGGCTATTAAATAAAAGATATCGAGAAATTGAAGAAAAAAAATGTTTAAATATTTTTGTATGTAGAAATGAATTATCACAATATCGGGTTCGGTTTGAAGCCCTGTTTTGAGGATTCTTCGTTTTCTGTTTTTCTTAGAGAGGCACCGTGTTAAAACTTGAGTTGGGCTTGTGGAAATATCCTCGAGTGTTGGATGAAATTGTTGAAATTGGAGGTTTTGTGGTTTGAAATTAGTTTGAATTAATGGGCATTAAGTTATTCGCTATTCTTAATGATTTCTTAATTTTTTAAGATTATCTTATGATTCTATGTTTATTCGAAGTTTTTCGATATTACTAGAAATTTGCAAAGGGTTGAGTTGCGTAAAGCATTATTGATACATCCATATTTAAAATAAAGTGCATTTTGGACATATATTATAGAGTATATATATACGCCATTACGTGAACTAAACGATTTTTTTTCCTCCCGTATTTTTGACATGATGAAGTTAGCCACACAACAATTACTATGTAGCTTCGCCATTTTATACACTGTCATGTTTCAAACCACTATAAAACCTCCCGTATTTTCAAATGAAGGTCACAAAAATTAGTCCAAATTGTTCCATAGTAAAAGTAGGTTATGTTATGGCGTATATATATACTCTATAATATATGTTTTGGATGCAACACTGTACGAGTGTATTGTTTGCTCAATATATTTGGTGAGGCTATTTGAATATCCTTCAGTCTCTCTTGAGAAATGTATCCCACAATACTTTTTATGCTCTGAATGTAAAATTTTAATTTGTTTATCAAGAATCAACATGATTGATCCTAGATTTCCCAAAAAACAAAATCAACCGGCAAAAGTAAAGTTGTTATTGAATAATAAAATAATTTGGAGTACTTGCTAAATCAGTAATTGCTAAAACAACTTCCTCACATATAATATTTCAGCTTGCAGGCACAACTGAAGTAGCTTTTTCTCAAGTTACATTATTTATAAGCAAATGTATACAATACTATTACGATGAACGTTCAAAGGAGATAGACGTGTTTTTGTCTGCTCCGTAAAATATTTTTTTTTTTTTTGATTAATTTAAAATATTAAATCAAGTTTTATATCCTTATTCCCTTGGTCGCATCACCGAGCATTCACAATGCAAAAACTTTTTACCTTTTACTTACAGGTTTGTATGAAGTTTCAACTTGACGAACAAAAACTTTTGCTCGTTAGGTTGAAAATTCATACAAACCTACCTGTAAGTCAAAAGTAAAAAGTTTTTTCATTGTGAATGCACTATCACTTCTCATTCGACGTGACAATTGTCGTGTCACTTCAACTTTAAATTGGTATTCTCTTGCAGAGCATTCACAATGGAAAAATTGTTTACTTTTTACTTTCAGGTTTGTATGAATTTCCAACTTGACGAACAAAAATGTTTGCTCGTTATGTTGGAAATTCATACAAACCTGTAAGTCAAAAGTAAAATGTTTTTTTCATTGTGTATGCTTTGTAAGTCGATCGAAGTGATAATATAAGAGAATGCGACGTAAGGTAAAAGGATGTTTATCACTTCAAACGACGATTGTCGCATCGATTGACTAAGATAAATAGAGAATTAGTTAAGTGTTATTTTTAAATTAATTTTATTTTTTTTTGGTGTATTTTTTTTAGTGTAAGCTAAGAAGTGATGTAGTTAATATGTATTTGGAAAATGTAACCCACCGGGTTTCATTTATCAGGCAATGTTTTGTATTTATAGTGAAATAAATCAAATTTCTTGATTTCATCAATGATACTTTGCAATATTCTTTTCATTGAGAAAGCCAACTTTAGAGTTATTTCGGGGCTATTTTTGGGCCATTCCTCCATAATGACCCGTTTTATTTATTTATACAAGAGAAATGTCTACAAATTTGACTTGAATTTATACAATACTGAACAGGGTAGAGTAAAAATTAAATTAAAAATGAAAAAGAATTAAAATTGACATACAAATTTTTTCAGGTTGGAGCATAATGTTGCTTCAACCTACGTTTAAAGCTGTCTTTACTTAAGTAAAAGTCGAACAGATGGTCGATTTTATTAAAACTCTTCGACATCATGTTTACCGGTTCATTGTCACCATAGTTTGTTCTGTGTTTATTCAGATAAAGGAACTCATAATCTCTTAAATTCCTACTCGGTGCCTTTATTTTAATTGATTCCAGTATGAATGGTGCATCGATTTGATTAAGTAAAATATTTCCAATAAACGAACACTTTAAAAGCTCTCGTCTATTTGCCAATGTTGTCATTTGATAGGTTTTACATCCAGTACCATATGATGGTAATCGCTACAGGTTAACGTGGTGCGGTAAATCATGGTCGTAATCCCATCCGTCTTTCCACGTTATATACCGTATACAATATTTTTGGACACTCAATTTTTCGGATTGGTTCGTCGTAAAAGGGACACCAGACGTTTACAGCGTATTCAAGTTAAGATCTGATGTGGGCATAATACAGGATCTTGATTGTCTCGAATTGTAGTAAAGCACATGTTTTCAACGAAAGTAACCCCTAGGTCTTTAATCTCGAATACTTTTTGTAAAAGTATGCCATTTATTTGATATTGTTGTATAACAGGGTTAACTTTCCGATGGAACGATAAGCTCTTACACTTGTTGATGTTGGGACTGAGGAGGTTAGGCTCACACCATTTCGCTAGATTGTTGATGTCCTCTTGTAGCTTATGGGTATCGCCGATGTTTTCTACTGTTTTAAAGAATTTGAGATCATCTGCAAACATTAATACCTTAGAATGTTGTATTACTTCAGTAACCTCATTGATAAAAATTATAAAGACCCAAGGATCAACATGAGTGTCTTGTGGTACCCCTGAAGTAGCTTGAATTAATTGTGATCTTCTATTACTAAGCTCAATATACTGAATGCGATTACTCAAATATGATTTAAACCACGCAACAAACTGTTTAGAAAAACCGAATCTGTATAACTGTTCCAACGTTTTACAATGACTGATGGAGTCAAAGTAAATTCAATAAGATTTGTTGATGTTGATCTCTTGGATATAAAGTTGTATACTACCAGTTTAAATAATTTGGGTATTGAAGATATTGATGTAATTCCTCTGTAACAAAAGACATCATTTCTTACTCCTGTTTTGAAAATTGGTGTTACTCTGGTTACTTTTCAGTTCTGTGAAAATACTGTTAGTTGGAATAATTGATTAAAGAGAAGACCCAGAGGAATTGCCAACGATGTGAAATCTTTCAATAATAAAGCTGGAATGCCATCAGGACGACATCCATCTCCGAATACTTCTAGTGCTCGATGAATATCCTCGGTTTCAACCCTTGGTGTTAGTATGGTTACTTTGTTTTCACCATTGTTTGGATTTTCATACTTATCAATGTCTTCCAGCTTATAAACTGATTGAAAAAACTCCGCAAACATGTTTGATATAACCTACGGGTCACAAGATTTACGTTCCTTGAATGTCATACACACTGGGTAACCATCAGTTTCATGTTTTTCTTTAAAAAATCTCCAAAAATGTTTTGGATCGTTTCTTATTTTTTCCTTTACGGCTAATGTAACTATTATACTTTATCTCAAAGTATCTTTCGAAGTCTATAAATGGAAAAAACTAATTAATTTTGGATTATTTGTTATTTAGATTATTTGTCTGCTTTATTTGTTGCAAATAATATACTTCCTTTAAGACATTTGTATATTTTTAAGGTACTTCGAATTTTTTATAGCCAGAGTGGCAATCGATATTTAAATTTAGATGTTAAGTATAATTTGCGTAAACGCAACAAATATCACGTTCCATTTGCTGCAAATGAGTACTTTAGGAAGTTTTTCGTGTATACTGCACCGAGGCTTTTTAATCAAATTCCTGAATATATTAGACGCATGGGCAGCCGAAAACCTTTTCTAAAATCCCTTAAATATTGGCTGCTTTCCAAGCTTGATATTGATTTTTTATTTAAAGTTACAAACTAACTATTTTAATTTAAGGAAATGAAAATAATTCTATTTTTGTAAATGTTGTATTAGGTTTAAGTACGTTTCGTGACTCCAAAGCGTAGCATTGCTATAAGGAGCTCAATATTACGTTTATTATTATTTAAAAGTTTCTTATACTTTATTTCATGTATCTACTTACTTAAAATAATAATAAAATGGTTAATAAACAATAAACAATTGGAATACATCTTCTTTGGTCTCATATTTTACACAAAATATTGAATATAGCTTGAGAAGAACTAAAACATGCAAAATCCGGAATACTAAATATACTAAATATAAGATTTTCGCTGTTGGATAACTATTTATGTAAATTAAAACGGCCTTTTCTCAGCATACAAATTAAATCTTGATCTATCTGTTTGGCATCCTCTAGTTCATTCCGGCCATTAAATTGTCAACATAAAAATCCATTTTTAGTTCCCTTGCTGCTTTTGGATATTCGTTTTGATAATCTGATGCAAATTGGTTTAATGACTGAGCCGCCAATAAATTAGGCGAACGCTGTGCCATAGGTGGCAGTCAAAAGGTTGTAGGTTTGAAGTTCATCTCTTGGGGTTTTCCCAATACTTTTTTCTGATATTCGCTGTCTTCTGGGCTGATCCAAATTTGCCGAAATATTTTCTCAATGTCGGCAGAGAAATTGAATCTGTGAGTATGGAAACGTAAAAGTATTACCAAACTGAACGGTCGATCCCACTAACAGTTCATGATTAAGTGAATTTCTCTTTGTTGTTTTCGCCGATTCATCAGAAATTACTTGTAGTTTGGTAGTGGTGCTACTTTCTTTCATTACTCCATGATGCGGCAAATAATATTGACCAGAACCTGCATCTTCCAAGATTTGCATGTGACCTAATTGCAAATATGCGTCTAAGAATGCACTATACCGTTATTTGAATGCATAATCAAGAAAATAAATCATTTCTCTAATCTGTACAAGCGTCTTTTATAGCCATATATAGCAAAACCTCCTACTTTGGACACATATCTATTTTGGAAACTCCTCTATTTTGGACACTTTCATTCAGTCCCTTGAAAAAATGCTCCTTTTCCTCTATATATTGGGCAACCTTTATATATTGAAAATTGGACAACAAAAGTAATCAGACAGCGAAAATGTTGAATTAACTATGGAGTTAATCTGAATTCAAAATAAAAATGTTGCACGTCATTAATTTTTTATTAAAAAAAGAAGAAATTTTCCTTATATTGGACAACTCCATAAATTGGACAGTCCCTTCGCTGTCCAATATATAGAGGTTCCACTGTATTTCGAATTACCAAGATTCGGTACGCTGTTTTTGAATGATAGGCTTACTACGTATTTTCCATACACAGCTCTTCGAACAGTCTCTCGATAATGTTGAACACAAAACTTTTCATCTTTACTGTAAGGAACGGACTCTGAAATTTCCTCTATCTCCCAGAATTTTCGTAATGTAATGCCGACATCGAGATGCAGATTAACTGGAATCGCATCACTTTTACCACCTTCAATTTGAATTGGCGTTCCTATTATCACCCATCCTAAATTTGTGTTATGAGCAATAAGTTTCGATTTGGAAATATGTTTTTGCCATTAAATATCAAATCGAAAAAAGATCACTTCCAAATAAGATGTCTATTGTGCCTTTCCTGTTGAAACCTGGATCAGCTAGTTTTACTCAAAGGTAACAGAGGTAATATCGTTGAGTCCTTTTATTATTATTGTTCCATTCCTTTTCACTAAAGCGCTTTATTGACAGAGCAAGATATTTGGGCGTTGTTTTGTACAGTAAGCTCAGTTGGGGGGCCTAACATTTTGGAGAGAGTAAACAAAGCTACTATAGCTAAGTACTCCTGCAGGAACGCCATTGGTAAAATATGAGGTCTGAAGCTGAATCTCTACACCACCATAGTGAGACCTGTATTCATGGAGTGAATGTGTGGTGGCCAGCTCTCGACAAAGTAACTTATACAAATAAGATAGAGAAGATGCAAATAACGGCCTGTGTGCTTGTAAACGGGACATTGAGGTCAACACCTACAAGTGCCTTAGAGATTATGTTTCATCTTCTTCCGGTCGACATTTTTGGCAAACAGATATCGGCAATCACAGCTGTACGACTTGTAGCCGTTTCTAAGTGGAAGTGTATTAATACGGAACTATCTACTGTGAGTAGTTCGCTAAACGATGGCAAACCTTGATTACATGATACCTAGTCTACGCTTCGAGAACGGCTTTCGGACCATGTTCCTTTCAAGAGAATCCTGGAGGGACGGCTCTAAGCTGGAGTATTCTGTGATAATTTTAATTAACATTTTTCTGATTACTGCAGTGTATAGCCGTATACCAGTTTGAGTTGAAATCGATTAAAGTGGCAGTGACATGGTTGAAGCATAATGTGGTATCCTCAGGTGATATCGCATCTATGTGGACAGTTAGGTGGCAATCAGATCGCTGGAATCAGTTGGATTGGTGAATGGCGGATAGGTGATGATTTGAGCATTATGGAGTGGAAAAAATCGGATCGATTCAAAAGTGGTAAGCGGAGTTATGCGCTTATTTAGGTGCTATAAATTCGAATCCAAGTTTTACCGAGCTGTAGCCTATACTGATGGGCATCCAGCTGATTTTTATAAATTAAATATTTTAGCATTGCGAAATTATTGGATTGCCTGGTTCTTTCGATTGCAGGAGTATTGGATACGATGTCGAGATGGAACGTTACCGGAACCAATTTAAATAAATTTAGATAAAACAATTAATTGGTAGTTTTATTTCCTTAGTATCAATCGCGGTTCGATCATCAATTATTTACAATAAATAAAAAAAAATTTGAAGATAAAATTAAATTTGAGAGAAAAATAAATATTTGACGGATTTTTAATTTGTTTGTTATCGATTTCCTGATTGTAACTTGTATAAACTGTAGTATACACCACGCAACTGTAATAATTCTTTGTGTGTTCCCTTTTCTACTACCTCGCCCGCATGAATAACAAAAATAACATCCGAGTCGATAATGGTCGATAAACGATGAGCGATTGTGATACATGTTCGTCCTTCTTTGGCCGCATCAAGAGCTTCTTGTACAATTTTTTCACTTTCTGTGTCGAGCGCAGATGTTGCTTCGTCCAGCAGTAGAATTTGTGGATTACGGATTAACGCACGTGCAATAGCGATACGTTGTTTTTGGCCACCTGATAATTGGGAAGCTTTCTCGCCAACTCGGGTATCGTAACCAAGCGGAAGCGACGTAATGAAATTATGAATATTTGCATTTTTAGCCGCTTCGATAACTTCAGATTGTGAAACTTCTGCTTTACTGCTGCCATAAGCAATATTCTCGGCAATTGTTCGGTCGAATAAGGACGGCTCTTGAGACACAATACCCAATTGTGATCGCAGTTGTTTAAACGATAGAGATGATACTTCTTTGCTGTCGATTGAAACACTTCCATCGATCACATCGTAAAACCGTTCAATTAATTGAATACATGTGGATTTGCCGCATCCAGATTGCCCGACTAAGGCAATCGTTTGTCCTTTGAGCACATTTAAATTTAATTTATTCAATACTTTTGCATCAGGACGTGATGGATACAAGAAATCAACGTCTTTATATGATATATTTCCTTCGGCTTTCCATTCATCTAAGCTTGAGTCGATTTTCTCGGGTTCTTTGATTTTAGGTTCGCGTTCTAAAAGCTGGAATATTTTAGCGGCCGATGTTAATCCCTTTTGGAAATTCGGAGCAAACGCTAATGTATTGGCTATTGAAACTGTACCCATAATTAAGGCTTGGGCTACTTTGAATACGTCAGCGTAGTATAAACCGTTGTTGGCAACCAAATAGCCACCGTAGTACATACAGGCCGCGAAGGCAAAAAACATAATTGATCGGGCTAACCCATAAACAAGCCCTCTAAGATGTGTGCCCCGTTTGGATACCTCTAGCGCGGGTGCCAGAATATCCATATATTTCGTATGGAACATTTTTTCTTTTCCCAATGACACTACCGTCCTGATGCTTGATACAACTTCAACGGCTAATTTTGTTGATTTCTCCATTGCCTTAGCTGTTCCCATATTTTCCTGCTTCATAACACGGGCTTGAAAGTAAACCGAAATTAAAATAATTGGTGTAAACGCAAATGCTAGTAATCCTAATCGCCATTCATAAAACAAAGCTAGGCCAACACCAAGGAATAGGGTGGCTAATGATTGTAAAATTGTTCCAATACGTTGGCCTGTCGCACCTTGAACTGCTGCCGCATCGCCAGAAAGTCGTGCACACAGTGTTCCCGTTCCGTTGGATTTTTCATCGAACCATCCTACCTCTTGCTTTACCATTGCAGCAAATGCTAAACCACGAAGGCGTTCAGTTAAAATTTCACCTGCTACTCCGTAAGTGTACAACTGTAAATATTTTGGATTAGAAAGAATTTCGTTAAGAAAAAGTAAAACGTACCTGTAAAAATGTTGCCGTACCGATGATGATACCTGCTATAAGGAAGTATAGACTATACACGTTGGCTTCGTCCCGTACATAAGTATCACTTGGATTAGAGAGCACTCCTAAAATTTCACCAAACAGAATCGCAAACACTGGCATTCCAAATCCAGTTAACATGGCCGCGACACACCCAATTAATATGTAAACATATTCAGGTTTATTCATAATCATTATTTTCAAAATTGGCACTGGTGGCGCAACTTGCGCTTCTTCTTCCTCTATCAATGCTATTGTGTCCATCAATTCCTCATCTTCGTCTTTTAAGTCCTTTGGACGTACGACCGAATCCGAACGGCCAAACAATTTTTGATCATCAGCATCACCAATTTGGGTTGTGACCAATTCGAAATAGTGACCTTTAACCTGCATCAACGATTCATGGTTACCCTGCTCAACGACTTTTCCTTCATTGAGAACAATAATTTGATCAGCATTACGAATTGTCGACAATCGATGTGCGATAATTACGGTGGTTCGACCCTTTGAAGCGGTCTCTAAGGCTTGTTGTACTTTTGCCTCACTAGCCGTGTCTAGCGCGGATGTGGCTTCATCCAGCAACAGAATATTTGGATTACGAATTAAAGCACGTGCGATAGCGATACGTTGTTTTTGTCCACCCGAGATTTGAGCACCACGTTCACCAACTAATGTATCATATCCATTTGGAAGACGCTTAACAAAAATATGCGCATTTGCTTGTCTTGCCGCCGCTTCAATTTCTTCACGTGTCGCCGTCTCTCTTCCATACCGAATATTTTCATAAATTGTAGTATTGAACAATACGGGTTCTTGCCCAACCACACCAATTTTTGATCGTAACCAATTGACATCCAAATCCTTGATATTCTTATCGTCAATTTGAACTTCTCCACTGTCCGTGTCATAGAATCGTTGAATTAATTGAATGCAGGTGGATTTACCACAACCGGATGATCCAACAATGGCAACAGTTTGTCCATGCTGAATTTCCAAATTTAGATTTTGCAAAACTGGTACATCTGCCCGGCTGGGATAATTAAATTGAACATTTTTAAATTTAATAGTGCCAACGATTTTATCAGGGCGTTCACCTCGAGCTGCTTGTGGATCAATTACTGGTTTACGTTCAATAGTGTCAAATACCTTGGCAGCTGCACCTTTAGCAATACCAAAAGTTTCAATGTACGGTGATGCCATACCTAAGTTCATTGAACCCATCATAACTGAGAAAAATACGGTAAACATAACGCCAGGACTATAGACGAAATCATCGGTTCCTTCAAGCTTTCTATGATCGATGACCAAGCCAACTCCATACCAAAATGCAAGCGCATATGACGCATAAATAAAAAACCAAAGTAAACCAAAACCAACGCCACCGAAGAAACTACGCTTAATATTAATCTTTTTGGCATCTACTAGATTTTCTTTATACCGTCCAACTTCTTTATCTTGGCCACCGAATGCGACAACTGTCCGAATTGCCGAGAATACCTCTTCCGCAATATTACCTGCTTTTGCGTATGCTTCCATTTCTTTTTTAGCCAATTTCGATGTAACGATAGCGACAAGACCCACAGATATGAGCGTGACTGGAAGTGATGCCAAACAGACTAGTGCCAGTTCCCATCCTTTTATAAACGCCAGGATTAATGAACCAAAGAATGCGACAATAAAATGTATAAACATTATTACTTTTTCACCAAGACCATCCTCCAGCTTGGATAAATCCTCGTTAATGCGACTCGCGAATTCACCACTCTGATTGAAATCATACCAGCTGATGTCTTGATTAAGAGCCGCTTGCAAAAAACGTGATCTTAATCGAAATATTTGATTGTGTGCCGCATAATTGAATAGGGTTATACTTATATAACTGCACGACAACATAATGGCACCCAGTATGGAATTATTTATGGCGAACGAGGCGATTTCATCCAGAAATATTTTATTCATTACTTCATCAAATGCGTCTATTTGTTCCGGTGTCATATCTTCCGTTATATTAAATGCTGATGCTCCCTTAGCAATCATAGCATCAGCTAAATCACCAAAAATGAATGTGTTTGCGGGTGTTGTTAGGCCGGTAGCCACGGCACCGCATATTCCAATGAAATACAGCAATTTGTCGATAGCCGATGAGTATCGAAACAATGAAAGCATAGACACCGGTTCGGCAACATCTCCACGATTTTTCTCCCCGCTTTTTTCATCTGAGACAAAATTTCTGTGCACGCGGGAATCAAGAAATAAATTTGTTCAAAGTTAGTAAGTCTTTATAAGTTTTGCGTTGATTAGGTATACTTACGGCTTTTCAAGCGGATTATTTTTCTTTGCATTACTAGGAACGTAGGGTTCGTCCAATGTTTTTGGATCGGTAACTGCATATTCTTTTCCCATTTAGGCTTTCGTTTTGTGCTGTGAATTAAAATTTATTAAATTAAAATTCAAAGAAGCATACAAATGTGAAGTGTTGAGGTTTGGAACACAAAATACTCAAATATTCGATTCATCGATAAAATTTAGTTGACCTATTCCAGACCCAGTAGAGTGCAAAATAATAATTTTTGTATTTCAGAATTGAAATTCCATTTTGATGATCAAATGATCTATTTTTGAATTTCGTAATGTCTGTAACAGTTATATCTTAAACCACTCTCTCTGAAACCGCTTAAATCAAATTATGCAGATTTAGTTAGTAATTTAGTAACAAGATTCGATCAGTCTACTAAATAGTCTACTGATTTATTTTTTAAATATTAGCCAAGATTCTGTTTTAAGCAAAACCTCTAAGCCAACACATTTTTTCAAACACCAGACATTAAGCCAAAATCGTATATTGCAAGATTTTGAATTTGTCCGAATCAACGGGTGTAGAAGTTGAAACAAATTTCAACATTTGTTTTTCTAACTATTAATTAATAAAGCATTACATCAATTGTTAGGTGGTGTAGTAAGTAATCACAAAAACTGACACTTACAACTGCGTAATATCCAATTAAATTTGTAGAATTTTAATTACTTTATTGACAGGATTGTCAAATACAAATATTTCGTTTGATGATCAGAATGACTGATTTGCAAACATGTTCAGTATACAGGCACAGCTATAACAATCGAATACAAACAAAACGGGTTATCTTATCGGTGCCAATATACATAAACAGCTTAATATTTGACTCAAATAAATTCATTTCGATCGGCCATCAATTAGTTTTTGTATAAAGAGTAAAACAATTTTCGAATAAAATGATTTGGCAAAAATGTTATCTGTCGCTTCAAAATACCTGTATTGTACGGTATAAATGAGATGCTATCGTTTTTGGTGACGAGCAGTTTTTTCGAGTTAGTCATATGACCAGGAAGACAATAGGTAGTAAAAAATTCACATGCACAAGATGATTGCGCGCGCGAAAATATATCATATAATAAAATCAATCAATTCAACAGACGAGTACATAATAAATTACAAGCACATTTTTAAATTGAAATTGCACTCACTATAAAAGTTGATTAGGATATGGTTAGTTTTGGATCTTCGCACTATTCACAAAATATTCTTTTTAACTTTCACAGTTTAACACTTTATTTGAACGCGACATGCACACTGGACCAATTTGTATATTTAAACCACAAGCAAAATTTGCCGAACGTTTGGCGATCAATTAGTTACTAAATCTTACTAATCGACTGGAGTATAATTAAAAGTAAATTCGTATAAAATATTAATAAATAACGTCTAACGATATCTAATCAAATTTTAATTGCTTCCAAGATAACCAGCTATATAGTAATCATGTTTAGGTAGATATCTCTAAATAATCTTCAAGTAGCTCATGAAAGGAGAGACGGCTGGTTTCATTTAATCGATATCCAGTTTGGTGTAGATAGAGGTCTAGTAGATAGTAGAGGTCTAGTTTAAACATGTTAGTTGTGTAATTATAACATTTAATTTATTTTTCCTTCAATCGGATGGGAACCAACTCTTGCACTACTCTTTCAAAGGCTCAAATTTTCTTTCCGCAACTCCAAAAGTTCGACCTTATCGCTCTTGTTGATTTTCGCAATCACTTCTCACAACAAACAAAGAATACTACTGCATGTATTTATACAAAATAAGTGCCCTAGTGTATCTAATATCCAAAGTTTAAATTGAATGGCTAACCTTCAATATTTGAATTTACTAAACCATCTTGGGTACCTTGTCCGGACATGGAACAAAAAACAAAATGTATACCATTGTTCATTCTTGATTCACATAAATAATTGGGATGTTCTGTTGAATTCTTAACGATGAAAATCACCCCAAGTTTAAATTGAACGGCTAATCCCCAATATTTACATTTTCTAAACCATGATCGGTACCTTATCCATAAATAAAACCAAGAACAAAATATAAACCATGGTCCATTCTTGACTTATGTAAATGTTGAAGAAATTCTCTTGGAGCTAAGAGTATTAGATATGGCGAAAATCACTCCAAATTTGAATTGAACGGCTAACTTTCAATATTGGAATTTACTAAACAATCGTCGATACCTCAATAAGAATGTATCCGGTATTTGCATAAATCAAGAATGGACTATGGTCTACATTTTGTTCTTAGTTTTTTTCGGACAAGGTACCGAAGGTGGTTTAGTAAATTCAAATATTGAAGGTTAGCCGTTTAACTTAAACTTCGGGTGATTTTTGTCGTATCTAACCCTCCCAGCTCCAAGAGAACATTTCTACTATTTGTATGGGTCAAGAATGGACTACGATCTAGATTCCATTTCTAGTTTTATTTCTAATTTTATTATTTTAACAATAAATTATTAGCTCTGCCATATTCCATAACTTCATATACAAATCACTTTAGTATCCCATTTCCATTGCACATATCGAATTACTATACATAATTTTAAATTTTTCAGCTCAATATACCACGAAATTTTGAAATCGTTACGAAATATTACAAAATGTGTTGTGACGCGACTTTGAAATTTTACTCTCAACGCGGCTAAAGAAGCTTCTCTTTGAAAATGTTAAATAATCTCGGACGCACAACGCCAGGTAAAATTTGAATAATATCGAAAATCTCAGACCAAGTCGAATAAAGTTTATATTCCGGAAAATCATCTATTATAAAAATAACGGGTATTCTAGAAAAATGTAAAATATTCTCCATTTAGATCATTTTCCTGTCCAAAATGAAGCTTCATGTAAAATCAGGACTTACAAGGTTATTCAGTACAAGTGAGATGTTGGATTACAATAATAATTCCAATATACAACTCGATCTTCTTTCAAAAAATTAGAGGCAATGTCTGTTCCGGATTATAACAGTCGATAACAGTCATTGACAATTTTCGTCTGATGCCCTTGACGCTAATTAGATACACGCTAACAAAATATCAAGGGATACTTATATAAAATCGCAGAAAAAAAAATCAATTTTCGGACGGATGTGGCTCGCTTATTTGAATTTACCGCTTAATTCGAACAAGTAAAACTCTATCTATTTCTGAAAGTTTGGCCAAAGGCAGCTGCAACTTTATTTTAATTTGAACAATAAAACGACATCAGTCACCATCTACTGGTCTTCTGTCATCACCGACTTTATTTTGAATTCATCTGCTCGGTGAATTATCAAAGAAAATTTAAATTGTTGCACAAAAATACTAGGTTTTGCAACGATTTAAAAAATCTAAAAATAAATTACCTTGGTTTTTTAGAAAATAAATGACCAGGGTCCTATTGCACCAACTACTTATCACTTATTACTTATCAACTTATCATAATTTTTGATAATTTTCTGTTGTACCAAATTGAAATTTGATAAGTACATATTTTATGTGAATGCCATTATTATTAATATATTGTGTCTATAAAAAGCCGAAAGAATCTTATTGATTTAATACAGACAACTAAACTTCTCTTTCTATTATTCGTGTTGGCATAAAACACACAGAAATGAAAATTCCTTGTGTTTTTTGATTTGGTGAATTTATTTATAATTCGCTAAGTCAACTACACTCTTGCCTCATACTTAAAGTATGGAGTTGGAATTGTATTTTTGTAGTTTGGTCGTAGCTACCTGATGAGTAGATCGAACTTTTTGTTTTGAGATTATCAGTACGAAACCAAACTACCCACAGAAAACACAAGGAAAGGTTTTCTTTTTAAGAGTCAAAATACATTTTGTATTAACTCTCGGGTTAAAGTACGGGGGGGGGGGGGGGGATTTTGATATTTCTACTTTTTTGGTAGATATATTATAAATGACTGGCCTCTTCATTTTTCTGATTGACAAGTCGAAAATGTTGTGATTGCCATTATTATTAATATATTGTGTCTATAAAAAGCCGAAAGAATCTTATTGATTTAATACAGACAACTAAACTTCTCTTTCTAAGTATTTTATTGAGTTATAATAAGTAGTAAGCACTCACTTATCAAAATTAAGTTGCACCAATTCGCGAAATGATAAATGATAAGTAATATTTGGATAAGCGATAAGTTTGAGGTTTTTGATAAGTTTTTCGTAGTTATGTTGCACCAAAAGTTTTAACTTATCCATAATCGACTACATTTAATGATAATTATCCAAAATAGAAATAAGAAAAATTTCACTACTCAAATAAATTGATAAGAGCTACAAATTGTAGTGGCATGACGGAAGTCTGTTAAAAATGTTTTTTCCCCCCTGTTGTGTGTGGTCAATTAAAGTGGAACTTATCTATTTCTTGACCGATTATGATGAAATTTGACGTGAGCGATGGAATTGGGATTCTAAGGTGATTTCTGGATAAAGTTCTGGAATGTGGCCAACTAAAGTGGAACTTCGCCATTTGTCAATAGATTATTATGAAATTTGACATGGGCGGTAGAAATGGGATTCTAAAATGATTTTCTGAGGAAGTTCTGGAATATGGCCAATTAGGAAGGAACTTGGCCATTTCTTATCAGAATTTGATGAAATTGAGCATGCACGATGGAAATGGGATTTTCAAAAGATTTTAAGAGGAAGTTCTGGAATATGGCCAATTAGGAAGGAACTTGGCCATTTCTTATCAGAATTTGATGAAATTGAGCATGCACGATGGAAATGGGATTCTTAAAAGATTTTTAGAGGAAGTTCTGGAATATGGCCAATTAGGAAAGAACTTGGCCATTTCTTATCAGAATTTGATGAAATTGAGCATGCACGATGGAAATGTGATTTTAAAAAGATTTTTAGAGGAAGTTCTGGAATATGGCCAATTAGAAAGGAACTTGGCCATTTCTTATCCGAATTTGATGAAATTGAGCATGTGCGAAAGAAATGGGATTCTAAGATAATTTTTATATAGTCTTAAGGCTTTTAAATTGCAGTTAACACAAGAACTCAATCCGGTCGATCACCATAAATGTCGTATCTTCACTGATTGGGTCCTTCAAATGCATCGAAATGGTCCGTATTTTCATCGAAAAATCATCATCAGTGATCAGGACTATTTTTTACCTCGGAGGCTACGTTTATAAGCAGAACTGTCGCATTTGAAGTTTAGAAAATCCAAGAATGATTATTGAAAAGCCTCTCCATCCTCAACGTGTCACTGTTTGGTGCGGTTTTGGAATGGCGGTGTGATAGGACCTTACTTATTCGAAAATGAGGCTGGTGCAACTGTTACGGTGAATGGATTGCGCTATACCGAGCTATGATTAATGATTTTTTATGGCCGGAATTGAAAGATATTGATGTGGACGATGTTTATTTTTAGCAAGACGGCGCTCCGTGCCACACAAGCAACGAAACAATCGCAATTTTGCAAGAAAAGTTTCCTGACCGTGTTATTTTTCGAGATCTTGTGATTTAACAACTTTAGACTTTTTTCTTTGGGGCCACGTGAAAGATAAGGTCTTTGCTAATGCTCCACATTCGATTCAAGATTTCGAAGATTGGAAAGGGATTCGAAAAGGATATGGTGCTGCAAGCGTAGCCGTGGCGGCCATTTGGCTGATATCGTTTTCAAATGTTAATGGCACATCTTCCTCTTTACAATGAAATAAACATTTATTGATTTCTCTTAAAAAATACTCGTTTTGTTAATATCAAAATGAAACCTCTTATTGGAAAACCCTATACATATTATAAAATAAAATTTACATTTCTGTCTCAAAATTATTGCAATGAACTTTGGAATGTAAATATTTCCCATATACAAGATCCACATCTGTCTATTCTAATCTGTACTTATACCAAGTGAATTTATTACTCAGAAATATACATTAAAAATGCGATTTTAATAAAGCAATTCACAAATAATGTATCGATCAACATATCATTGAAATTTCAATCAAATGATGATCATTTGAAATTATTATCATTGAAATTTCAATCAAGTGTAAGGATTATTTCATTCTGTTCGATTTATCATAGAGGTAAGACAGATATTTTTCGATATTTTAAAATTAATATAAAACTCTCAAATATAGGTATTCAACTTTAGTAAACAAAACTGAAGTTTATTAAACAAAAAAAAAAAATTTTATAAAAAAATGCGTCGGTTCGAAAGATTATTCGAGGATGAAAACGAAAGAAGAAATCGTGTAATGAAAGCCAGAACCAATTATTCTCTAGATTCGGGAGTGTTAGAAAATTTTCGTATGAATTGAGCACGTTTTATTAAAAATAGGAGTAAATTTGCGCCATGGAAGCGATCGAAACTATGCGTTGAGTCCTCTACAGCAGATACTAACAACACTGCATTGGTTGGCAATATGCACGGCATTAATAAATCGACTGTGGGTAGGATTATCGAGTAGCAGATACTATCATCGATAGCATGATGGCGGAAACCGTGTGTTGGCCTGAAAATATCAAAGATATCCCACTGAAGTTTCTTGAGATGGGTGGTTTCCCTCAGGTAGTTGGTTGCATCGATGGAACAATGATTAATTTCGATGCACCTACGGTCAATGAAGAACACTTTGTGAATCGACATGGAGAACATTCACTGAATGTAATGATAGTGTGTGGCCCAGACCGCAGCTTTTATGCAGTAAATTCAAATTGGCCCGGTAGTGTCCATGACTCCAGAGTATTGTGAAACACAAGGCTATTCAGCAATTTTGAGTCTGGGTTTCGTCCGTTCCCCGGTGCTGTGATTTTGGGTGACAGTGCTTACCCCCTTAAAGATTGGCTTATCCCACCATTGCGAAGAAATCCGGACGATGCAATAGAGCAAAGATTTAATCGTGCTCATAAGCGGACGAGAAGAATAGTGGAAAATAGTTTTGGTTTGTATATGACGATTGCAATTTTTAAAGTTAAATTCAATTTGTTTGTTAATAGGAATTCTGAAGGAAAAATTTCCTTGTTTAAATCATATGCGGGTGGATCCAACTGTTGCAGGCAAAATCGTGTTAGTACACTGAAAAAAAAAGCTTTGCGTTATTTACTATTTCGGCTGAGTAAAACGAAATATTTAAGTATCACAAATCAATTTTAAAGGACACATTGCAGTGTACAAATTTGCAGAGTATTATTTACAATTCATTGTTGATCATAAAAAACTATGCCGAGTAATTTTATAAATGATTTGAAATAATGGTATTACAATATAGCTTAGTAAATTTCAATAAACTGAATGTTAATACAACATGCTGCAACTTAGTTTTTTTTAGGTCACATACAAATATCGCAGGTGTTAAATTTTTTTTCAAATGAAATTCACAAAATTTATGTTAAATTTGAAATGCTTTTTATTATATACTCTGAGCTGTGTAAAATGTATTTTGGAAGAATATATTTAATACTATAAGTACATGAAAGTACTGTAAGTAAGTACAATAAAAATTGTTGTTGGTAATATACTTATTAGGATTAGTAAGCAAGCGCAATATTTACACATTAACACGTTACATCTCAATAAATGAAATGCAGGACGAGTTTAATTTTAGTTTTTTTCATGATAAATTACTAAGTTTTTTTAAATTTGTAAATGCTTTTTAAGTTTTACGTTGGGCTGTGTGAACTGTTATTGGCAGTAAGAGCATTAAGTTTTTTTATTTTAATAAATGAACCAATCATACTACGTAAATTATATGACAATCTTATGAAAACTTGTATGATTTAGTCTCTGTTTTTATTTTGGGTCTCAAAATCATTAAAAATTAATAGGCATCATTCTGTTTGTGGACTTAAATCTGTTCGGTGATATTTTATACAAAATAATATAAAAAGTTTGATATAATAAAATAGTTTACGATTACCTACCACACTCCAGGAGTTTGTAGAAATGTTCTATTTATTCTACGTTTTCGTCAATTCAAAGGTAAGTTCGATTTCAATAATATTTAACAATAATTAATAAATTGATTAATAAAAGTGTTCGTTATTATCTTAAGTACATATTGTTCTCGTCTTTTCCATTTTTATTTATTTTAAATTTCGCCACGTCCTGGCGATGAAGCACATATCATTTCGACTTTATAATAGTGAAATTATAAATATTCGAAATGTTGTGGAAATGTTAATCCAAGATTTTGTTGTTAAATTAAAATTATTCAAATTTTTTGTGGCTTCTCAACACATTTTCTTGAATCAAAGCGACCCTTTTACGAGGACATTATATATTTAATACACATTATGTATGTGCGAGTATATAACGCACATGTAATTGCAAAACTACACGAGTTTTGGTTTATGTTGAGTAAAATTAACTAAGGCATTTTAAGACTTACACTGCGCTGTGTAAACTGTTATTAGCAGTTATGAACATTCCGGTACTATATTTTTGTGTATATTATAGTATACTCTAAAATTATAACTATTAATGTACATAAGCGGTATAATATGCGTAGTGTACATATATTTTCAATTATTATTATACTCTGATGTGTAAACCTTTTTCTTATAGAATTCAAATTTTTATAAATAAATTTTATTATCTACAGATTGATGTTGACTTGGTGTAGCTTTGGAGAAAGTTTAATAGAACTATTCAACGTCTGATTATCGCAGCCTGGAGAAAGATAAATTTGGAAAACCATTATGCTTGGAAAAACCGCGGATTATCTAGGTAAAGTAAATATTATTGCCTCAATTTAATTTAAATTACAAAAAATGCGCTTATGTGAGTCTAACAAACAATTTTAATTTTTTTGCAGCAGATTCTTTTAGCACAGAACCATTACTTCGGAAATTCATCTCATCAAACTCGATGAAACACTTAAGAAATTCTGCAGAGTCCACATATAACATAAAGAGTAGCTTTGTCTGGTTTATAGAAGTAGCTGATTGATCACAAAAATATTGAAAATATAATATGTAATTTATATTGTGTAAGCCGATGTATATAATAGAATTCAAATAAAATTGCTTTATTTATTAAATCTTCAAAATGTGTAAATAGTTTTATTTCAAGTGTATTTAATACAGATATATGGATGATTATGCTAATCTTAGTAAGAATAATGTAAATAAATATGTATATATATATATATATATATATATATATATATATATATATATATATATATATATATATATATATATATATATATATATATATATATATATATATATATATAATATATGTATATACACATGCTAATATTACAATTGCCTAGTACGAATTGCATAAGCTTAGTAAATTTCTCATCGTGAATATTACTCATCGTTTAATAAACTTCACCTTGCTCGAAATTTACGAATGAATTGATTTCTGATTATCGCCAAGCGCTTACTAAATTATTCTTAATTTACGTAAACTGCAATAGTAAAATTGACTGAGCAATGCAAATGTTACACGTAGCTTTTACTGAGCCCCATTCTGTATTTGCTAATGCCCAGTACAAATGCAAAGTAAATATCATTTAATTTTAGCAAATATAGCAAATCTGAAAGAAGTAAAAATATATGGAAGCTACAACGCGCAATGTAATATTTGATAAGCTATATTTTCAGTAATTGAAAAGCGCTTAGGTGGCGCAAAAGTTACCGTTTTTTTATCAATATTTACCACGCTTTTTTTCAAATATCGCAAATCTTTTTTTTCAGTGTATGCTGCATTCTTCACAATGTTGCGATTAAAATGCGCAGCAATGATTTGGTTGATTTTGAGCCGGACGACGACTATGACGACGATGGTGACAGTATGTTCTTCAGAGTTTAGTTAATTTTTTTAATTATTAATTTTATTATTATTTGATTTTTAAAAATAATTAAAGATAATATTAAAAATATGAACACATAGTGTATATCTATATAATATATATAACAATAAAGAATGAAATAATAGTACAAATAATTATAATTTGGAAATACTGCAATTGGAAAGAGAACTAATTATCTAAAAGGTTATCATGATTTGCTTTAACCGCTGCTAGTCACCGACACTACCACTATTTGCATTAAGCAAATTCTGAGTATAAATAGATAGTGGAATTTTCATTTCTCTTTCCAGTTTTAATATTTCCAATTGGTTTTTGTAAATTTCTGTTTTTAACAATTTTATTTTCAAAGAGTTAATTGTCTCTGCGGCTTCTGGTGCTTTACGTTTATTGGATTTTGATTTTAACCGTTGATTAGGTGAGCCAATAGCTTCAGAAACATCGCCAGCTTCCTAATCGATTGATAAATACCCAAGTTCCATCCGACTTGGCCATATTCCAGAACTTCATCTAAAAATCTTTTTAGAATCCCATTTTCATTGTATCCGTCGATTTTCATCCTAATCGGTTGATAAATAGCCAAGTTCCATCCGACTTGGCCATATTCCAGAACTTCATCTAAAAATCATTTTAGAATCCCATTTTCATTGTACCTGTCGATTTTCATCTTAATCGGTTGATAAATAGCCAAGTTCCATTATACTCAAGGATCATTACAACTTATCATAAAAATTTGATAATTTGTCATTTGATAAGTTATAGACATTCTGATGTGCAACGCTTATCACTTATCATTATCAAAATTTGATAAGTTTCTAAATTGATAAGCGAGTGAATTTTTTTTACTTTTGGTGAAACACTTATTACTTATCATAATCAAAACAACTAACTTTTGATAATTTGATAAGTAATAATAGTGATAAGTAGTTGGTGCAATAGGGCCCAGATCGTACAAATATACCAAATCTCTAAAACTATACGCAACCGATTTGACACTAAAGGGCCTGCACGGGCTCAGACTTACCCGTCGGGCTTAGGCCCGACCCGATATTCGGGTCGGGTTGGGTATGAAGAATTATATTCGGGTTCGAGCCATGCCCTCGGTCGGGCTCGGGCCAGCCTAATTATTTATTTCCGTATTTGCTTTAGTAAATTCCTAAAAGTTTTAATTTATTTACCTAAATCGTAAACGTATACGTACTTTTCTTTCAGATGAGTGGGAAATGGGAATAAAATTCAGTTCGGGTCGGGCCGGGTTCAGATAATAATGTCAAATAATCAATCGGGTTCGGGCTCGAGTAAAAATGTAAAATAACACATTGGGATTGGACCGGGTTCAGGTAATAATATAAAATAACAGATCGGGATCTGGTCGGGTCGGGCCGTTTGTACTTCGTGTTAGTTCGAGTACAAATGAAATATTTTGACCCGTGCAGGTCTCGTGTTCAGTGATGGAATTCTCATCAAGATCCCAAGATCGTTTAGGTAGTTTTTAAAAATATCCCCAACAAACAATCCGTCGCACCGAAAAGCTGGCCAAAAATGAAAAAAAAAAAAATAGTTTTTTATTGGGCTTTTTACTTTGGGTTGGTCACAGCAATATACCGTAGAGGTTTTAAAACACTCTTATAAGGGTCCAGCCTCCATTCAATAGTTTCAGCTGCAAAGTAACGTTGCTGAAGCAGTAGTTCCTCGACCGTATAAATGCGTACTCTCGCTTATTCCTTAGAACGTTTTTTTGCATCCTGTTTTGCTACAAATTCAACAAATGCAAAACTCGCTTGCAGTTATCTTTTGCGGCAGTCGAATAGCTTTTAGTTTACCAAATAGTAGTACTTTGAATATATCAAGAATTTCACTCTCTTTCACCTGGGACATTTTAGTTTTTTACCCGTTTGTTCGGTATTCCTCACCTTTTTGGTCGTCGTTGTGCTACCACCGTGTGTATTTTGAATTCGATCACTTCGATTCAAATTCACTTTATTTCCGTTAATATTTACATAGGGAATATGTCAAAGAACCTTCATCTTTATGTTTCTTGAACTGAATAAAATCCATAGCCCAAAGAAATAATTTGGCCAGGATTCTCCATGTCTTTTTTCTGGGCGATTTGTGTTAAATGAATGCGGTCGTTTTTTGCAAAGATTCTACAAACCGCGGGCTCTTGGGTTTTAAAATTTAAATTTCGTAAAAAGAATCGTTACTTCTTCTGGCTCGTTGTCATCATCATCTTTTTCATCTTCCTCTTTAACGATTCCTTCTGTACCTTCATCTTTAACAACATTCCTCTTTGGGACTTCAATTTTTTCGCCAACCGGTTCATCAGCATGTAACATCTCATGTTACAAACATATTAAAATAATTTTGGGTTTTTCTGTAAAATACTTTCCGTCCATACTACGTTCAATACTATCTACAACAACAACATTCCGATATTTAACTTTACCAATTTTGTATTTTCGTCATAGATCATCTTCCGTCATAGTATCATTTCTCATATTCTTCATTCTCTTAATTTTTCCCTCGCAATAACATTTTATTTTATTTGGTTTTTTGCAATAGAATTGAATGTATACTTGTTTCTCCAAGTTGTAACGGTTGACATGTTTTTCCATGCTTGAACCAACCGTTACCATAAATTATTCGGGAAAAATAATTTTGGGTTGGTGGCAGGCTGCAAATTGCTACCTGGCCGTCCTCACCTGTAGCTCGGTCGGTGGAGGTATATTCGTCGTGGGGTTATAGCAATTTTTTTTTGCAACCATGCCTCGGCCTTTAAATAAAACACAACACTTCACAAAAATCACACATCATCACTATGCCCGCAACTACCTACCTCCCTTCACAATCTGAGGTGGGTATAATTTAATTACTCATAATAAACAAAAGAAACAAATTAACACCATTATTTAAGCTCATATAAAAGTTTGTTTTCTTTATTAATGTGATACAAAAACCAAACAAGATTTAAATTAATAAAACCAAGAAAAAAAAAACAATGAACACTTCCTTTACTTTTACTTCATCAAGCAGACTCAATTGGTCACAAAAAAAAATATGTTACCTAATAAAACTCAGACGACCGCAATCGTCTCTTCCGTTGAGTTGATCCGCCGCAGGCGCTCGCAGAGAATCCAGTCCACGGCTAACACGTGTGCGTACGTTAACTTAAACAAATTATATGTTCTTCTTCTTCCGCTGGCGCTACATCCCATGAAGGGATTTGGCCGCCTCAACGATGCTCCTCCAAATAATCCGATCCGCCACAAGAGAACGCCAGACACGGTGACCGAGTGTGTACAGGTCCCTCTCAACGTCGTCCATCCATCGGGTAGGTGGTCTCCCACGAGGTCCTACTTTCGCTGGTGCCGACTCCAAGGCCTGTTTAGTGGTCCGATTTTGTGAACGTAGTACGTGCCCAAGTCATCTCAGCCTTGACGATTTTATGAATCCTATGATGTCGACTTTATCGAGATCATTTCTGATCTCGTGATTCATTCGCATTCTGTACGTGGCTCCCTCTTTAATGGGACCGAGAATTCTTCTTATCATCTTACGCTCAGTTACAGCGATTTTCTGGATGTTTTGCGCTGTTAGTGTCCAAGACTCGCAACCAAAGGTGACAACTGGTCTTATCAGCGCCTTGTAGATGTCCAATTTTATTTTGCGCGATATATGAGGAGACTTGAAAATTTTGATATTGGCGTAAAATGCTCGGTAGCCTGCTGCGATCCTCGATGAAATGTCCACAGAAACGGAGTTTTGCTCAGTGATCAGTGATCCTAGGTATTTAAACTCATTCACCTTTTCATATTGAGTATCTCCTGAAATGAAGTCCCCACGAGTCTGCCTTCTCGCGGTCACCATGTATTTGGTCTTCGCTTCATTGATTTGAAGGCCTATTTGTTGGGCTGTTAATTCCAACGGGAGGAGGACCTCTTTCAGAGAGATGATGTTGCGACCCAGAATGCAAATATCGTCAGCGTATGCTAATAGCTGGGTTGATTTATAATACAGGCAGCTACGCTGGGCTATATTAAGCTGACGAATGACATACTCTAATGATAGATTGAATAGAGTTTGAGCTATTGGGTCTCCTTGCCGCACTCCAGATGTTATCTCGAAGGCATCCGAAATTTTACCTTCTATTAGCACCTTACATATTGAGCCATCCATTAAGAGCTGGCACATTGAAACCAATTTTGACGGTATGCCCAGATAGGACAATACGTTCCATAACGTGTTCCTCTTAATGCTGTCATACGCCTGTTGAAAATCTATGAATAGACTGTGTACAGGGATGTCCTTTTCATAGCATTTCTCCAGCAAAATCCTCAGCGTGAAAGTTTGATCGGTCGTTGATCTATTTGGCCGAAAACCACATTGATAATCACCCAAGATCCTCTCGCTATAAGTTGATAACTTTGCTGCGACTACGTTAGCCAAAACCTTGTAGCCCGTGTTCAGCAAAGCTATACCGCGATAGTTGTTGCAGTTTAATCGATCTCCCTTTTTATGAAGTGGACATATTAGAGCCGTCTTCCACTCTACTGGGATTACTTCTCTAGACCAAATTGTTGATATTAGCTCAAACATGCGATAGAACAGATAATCACCGCCATATTTGAGCATTTCGTTGCAGATACCATCCTCACCAGGTGTCTTGTAATTTTTCATCTGCGATATCACGTTCCGTACTTCATCATATGATGGAGGAGGTGGTGGTGTCATCTCGACGTTAATATCGCGTTGAAGCAAGAGAGGTTGTTGCTCGGAAGGTGGTGCCTGTTTATTTAAAAGCGAGGAGAAGTAATTTCGCCACACTTCGAGGACGGTTTTGGTGTCCATTTCCAACTCGCCTGATTTGTTGCGAATAGCGCTGCTACGTGGATGAAAGTCCGTAGCTAATTCTCTTATGCAACGATATCTATCTCTCAGGCTAGAATTTTGGATGTTGCGTGCCTGTTGTTCATGCCATTCCCGTTTCTTCCGTCTACATAGCCGATTAGCGATTCTCCTCGCAGTCATGTAGGCGTTATGGGATTGCCTTGTTCTTTGCGATAGATCTCGTTGTCGCGTACGTTAACTTAAACAAATTATATGCTATTAGATAAAAAAAAAAAAAAAGAAAGAAATTATCTTGACGAAAATAGAAAAGAATGAATCATTATTCTGGAAACATAATTAATTATTACAAAAAGATGGTTTATACAAAAAAAAAGAAATCAAGAAAATAAATTTACATAACTTTCATTTATCACATCAATAAATACTTAGCCTAATTACTAAGCGGCTTCCTTGAAGAAATAGTAGTCGCCCTCCGTTGGTTTTGACCGCCCCCAATTTTGTCCTTCAAATCAATTGGTCGCTCCAAAATACCGCCAAACGCGTGACATAAATCCGCTATACGCTTAACTTGTGTGTTGTTTTTCCTTGTCTCTGCTTGTTTTATACTTTTAATTTTTTAGAAGAAGAGATTAAAATACACAAAAAAATTATCTTTATCACAACACCAACATGTCACCGTACATATCATGGGTTAAATCTCTTACTTGGAGAAACAAGTATACATACAATTCTATTGCAAAAAAACCAAATAAAATAAAATGTTATTGCGAGGGAAAAATTAAGAGAATGAAGAATATGAGAAATGATACTATGACGGAAGATGATCTATGATGAAAATACAAAATTGGTAAAGTTAAATATCGGAATGTTGTTGTTGTAGATAGTATTGAACGTAGTATGGACGGAAAGTATTTTACAGAAAAACCCAAAATTATTTTATCGTCCCTCTAGTAATGAAACAGCGTATAAGAAAAATAGTAGTTTTAAAATAATTTGCATTTAAATGTTTTTTGAAAAAAAATTTTAAAATAAAATCTTTCATTTCATAGAAAATTAAATTTTATATAAAATAAAAGATTTTATTTCAAAAAGTTTTTTCAATAAACATTTAATTTCGAATTATTTTAAAACTATCATACTATTTTTCTTATACGCTGTTTCATTACTAAAGGGACGATATGTTTGTAACATGAGATGTTACAAAGTAAGAGATTTAACCCATGATATGTACGGTGACATGTTGGTGTTGTGATAAAGATAATTTTTTTGTGTATTTTAATCTCTTCTTCCCCCACCGATTTGTATTGTGTTTTGATGGCCCATATTTCAATGGAAATAGGTTTTGGTTGTTATTTGAGGATAGGGGAAGAAAATGTTTTTTTGTTATCTTGGACCAAAAAGGTGACAGTCAAATTTGAATTTTCAACCATGGTAGTAGGGTGATGGCCTTTAAAACAAAAATCGAAAAACTTAAAATGAGATAAAAACAAAGTTTGGCTAGAAACCTTAACTAAAAGTAGAAATAAAATTGGACATAAAAATCTAAAACTTACAAAAATCAGTGAATAATAATGATAATATTGGAAGTGACACAAGAAAGTTAAATTATAAAACAAAAAACGTAAAACTAAAAGTATTCCTACACATACTGTTATCGATATTTCAACCATAATCGATTTGTTATTTGATGTTAAGTAGTGTAGTAGAAAAGTAATTGGTATCGTGAAGTGAACAATTAAAATAAAAAATTAAAAGTATAAAACAAGCAGAGACAAGGAAAAACAACACACAAGTTAAGCGTATAGCGGATTTATGTCACGCGTTTGGCGGTATTTTGGAGCGACCAATCGATTTGAAGGACAAAATTGGGTGCGGTCAAAACCAACGGAGGGCGACTATTATTTCTTCAAGGAAGCCGCTTAGTAATTAGGCTAAGTATTTATTGATGTGATAAATGAAAGTTATGTAAATTTATTTTCTTGATTTCTTTTTTTTTGTATAAACATCTTTTTGTAATAATTAATTATGTTTCCAGAATAATGATTCATTCTTTTCTATTTTCGTCAAGATAATTTCTTTCTTTTTTTTTATCTAATAGCATATAAATTGTTTAAGTTAACGTACGCACACGTGTTAGCCGTGGACTGGATTCTCTGCAAGCGCTTGCGGCGGATCAACTCAACGGAAGAGACGATTGCGGTCGTCTGAGTTTTATTAGGTAACATATTTTTTTTTGTGACCAATTGAGTCTGCTTAATGAAGTAAAAGTAAAGGAAGTGTTCATTGTTTTTTTTTTTCTTGGTTTTATTAATTTAAATCTTGTTTGGTTTTTGTATCACATTAATAAAGAAAACAAACTTTTATATGAGCTTAAATAATGGTGTTAATTTGTTTCTTTTGTTTATTATGAGTAATTAAATTATACCCACCTCAGATTGTGAAGGGAGGTAGGTAGTTGCGGGCATAGTGATGATGTGTGTTTTTTTTTGTGAAGTGTTAATGTAGTGTTGTGTTTTATTTAAAGGCCGAGGCATGGTTGCCAAAAGTATTTCTACAACCCCACGACGAATATACCTCCACCGACCGAGCTACAGGTTGAGGACGGCCATGTAGCAATTTACAGCCTGCCACCAACCCAAAATTATTTTTCCCGAATAATTTATGGTAACGGTTGGTTTAAGCATGGAAAAAACATGTCAACCGTTACAAGCATGCTCATTAATCAGTTTCCTCTCAATATCGCTAGCTAAAAAGTCAGCCGGTGCTCATTCCAGATATAGTGGCAAATGTTTAAATTTTTTATATGCCAATTTTTTATAGGCAGTTTTAGCTTTCGAACTATTAACAAAGACAATAATCGCCGTTACCCCGTTTACCGGTAATAAAATTTTGCTCACCAACCCAAATGGGGTGAACAATTTTTGATTTTATCGTATGTCGTATCGGCGGGTAAATTCTTTAATACATTGTGTACAATATATTTTTTGTATACATTTTGACACAGATGTTTCGTTAAAATAAACCAACCATTTTGATAAAAAAAACAAAAAAATCCTAATTTTCGTTAAGTAGCTAGTACTGCCGCACTGGTGATACAACACGAAATCTCAGATGTTGGTTCGCGAATTCTAACCTAACTTTTCTTATAGAATTATAATTTATATAAATAATATAATATATATAATTTAATATTTATAATATAATTATAACTTGTGCCGCTTACACAGAAAATAAGTACAAAATGTATTTTGGAAAAGAGTAGAAAAGCAAACTAAAAAAAAAAATATTTTCTATCAATGTCCATGTATGGAATAAAAAATTGTTAATCCGTATATAAATTACAACGCGTTTGTAAATAGATTTATTTACAGTTTGTATTCTAATTATTATAATAAACAGCACAAATACTTAATTAACATGCATTATTAAAAAGCATGAGATTGAGAAACATAATTTCCCTTGCAAAACAAGACACAAAATTGCCTGCAAATATATCCCGATGGATTACATTTTATCCACAATTTAAATTATTATTTATTTTATTTTATTTATTACACTAGGTAACCACTCAAAAAAAAAAAAAAAAAAATTATGTACTTATAACATAAATCACAAAATTGAATTACATTAAAATTAAAACAAGTCTTTCTTCGTCGAGCATCACCAACCAACCCAATTAAGAATTTGTAACGTTTTCATTTAAAAAACAAAAAAGTGATTACCCGTATGTTTTGTGTGTTTAGAACCATCTTGATGTAAATAGAGCCGGCATGTTAAATATGAACTTAAAATAAAGGATATATGCCGTGTTTTTTTATTAGCACCGGATAGCAAGCTATCGGGAGCATATGGGAAATTTCTAATGAAAGTTTTGCGATTATACACGTGTGTCGCTAGTAAACAAAAAACTAAAATTTTACCTAACTTCATGCAGTTGTTTGACATTTTCACTGTTATATACATTTCCTTTTATGTATGTATTTTATTTTTTTATATTATAAAATATATAAATAAAAAAATAATAATTCTGATAAGAGTAATTTAAGCATAAATTAATTTCGTTGGAAATAAGTGTATTAAAAAATAAATAAAATATATAAAAAATATATAAAATAATGGACGAAATATTGTTAAAGGTATTATATATTTGTTTGTGTTTTATATAAAAGCTATCAACGTCACTACATTTACATTTGGTAGAAAAATAAAATTCTTGATTCCCTTAATTAATACACCATACATTTTTTTGTCACGGTTATGTACATTTAAATATGGATTTATTCAAGTATTTGATGCAAGCAAATTGAACATATTTAATGAATCACATTTTTCAGCAATTAATAGAAGTTGTGGAGGAAAATGAAGACGATGCAGACATCGATCTTTTATTTTCATCAGATTCATCAGACTCTGACGAGGGTAGTGGAAAACACGCAAAAATTATGAATTTCATCGAAACCATCGAAAAATTTACCGATCAAGATTTTAAAGAGAATTTTTGTTTAAACCGAGATACAGTTTTGAATTTAATAGGTAATTTTTAAAGTTTGAAAATACTGATTATGAAATTACTAATATGGTAATATTTATATTTCCAGAAAAATACAAAATGTACAGCGAAAAAGAAATTAGTTCCGGCCATCCAATGTTGGCACAAAATGTGGACATGTATGTATATGTACCTTTGGTATTTAAGCAATACAGTCACATTCCGACAACTTGGGAATCTCTTTGGTGTAGCCAAATCAACTGCGTGGAACGTAATTGTTCGTATGTCCGACTTTTGTATGAGCATTTCACACGAATATTTAAGATGTCCGACACATGAGGAAAGCAGAGCTATATCAAAAAAATTCGAGGACATCAAAAAAATTCCAAATATAATCGGCGCTATTGACGGGACGCATATAAAAATCAATGCTCCTCTTGAAAATGCTGTAGATTATTGCAACCGGGAAAAATATTATAGCATAAGTTTGCAGTTGGTTGTTGATGCCAGTAAGAGGATACATGATGTGCATTGTGGTGAACCAGGTTCTATGCATGACGCACGAGTTCTACGTCGAAACAGTTTATTCCAAAATGTGGAACAAAACACAAATTTATTTTTCCCACCCAATACATTTCTTTTGGGGGAGAGTGCATATCCTGTGAAGCCGTGGTTGGTACCTCCATATAGAGATAATGGTGCTCTAACAGATGTTAAACGACAATTTAATTCTATACATTCATCCACAAGAGTGGTCGTGGAAAATGAAATTGGAATGCTAAAGAGCCGTTTTCGTCGTTTATTAAATTTCACGGAGCAAAGGGATTTGAAACTTCTTCAAAAAGTTGTATATTCTGCCTGCGTACTCCATAATATTTGTATTATGCACAATGATGATATCAACGTAGATTCAGTCGAACTCTACTCAGAGCCAAATGTTGAGGTGTTGAATGTAGCCACTGATGAAAGTATGAATCGCCGAGATCTACTTTTACAGGAGTTAATAAGAAAACTCATTTTATAGTTATTTCATTGATTTATGTATTAAATAAATAAAATTCAAATTCACATTTTTAAATTTAAATTAAAAAAGTGATTTAATAAAAATAGTTAACTATTTTTTAATTCTTTAAAAGCATTTATTAATTCATCGTGCCGCTTTTGCTTCTGCTGATCAAGAAACAGCAGCAACTCCTTTTTTTGATTAAACAAATTTTGCTTATTATCAAGCTTTTGCTTCCTAGTTGGTGCCAGGGCTGTAGAAGATGATGGAGTATTTGGTGAAAGAGCGGTCGAGATGGATTCATGAATATTTGGTGCAAGAGCTGTGGAAGATGATGGAGTATTTGGGGAAAGAGCGCTCGAGATGGCTTCATGAATATTTGGTGCAAGAGCTGTGGAAGATGATGGAATATTTAGTGAAAGAGCGGCCGAGATGGATGCATGAACATTTGATGGTAGACTATCAGAAGAGGATTCAATAAGAATGGATGTTGGCGTGGATATCGGAGTGGATGTTGGCGTAGATTGCAGTGATGTGGGACTTTTTGAAATTAAATAAGACATAGTAGAAAGAGCGCTGGAACGACCACAAACAGGTCGATCACCAAATATCTCGTCTAGTTCCCTCTCAAAAGGAATAAATTTTGGCGATTCACCAGTTTGATTATTATTGTCCTTAGTGGACTTATAGGCTCTCTCCAACCTTTTACTTTTATTAATAATACCGTCCACTGTTAATGGAGATTCCTAAAATAATTATAAATTAACATTTTGCTATGTGTATAAATATAAATTATATTTACCAATACATCCATGGAAGTGAGGTCTTCAAGAAGATTTGCGTAAGGAAACTGCTTCCTCCTTGGCGTTTCAAATTCCCTTTTCCTGCTGTTATAACAAAACAGCAAAGCCTTTGTTTCCTTGTAAGGTCAATGTCGTCTTTCTTTATATTCCTTCATTGGACTAAAATAAATATGTTTGCAGTTCTTTGTAGTAAAACACAAATAAATTTTATTATTCAGAAAATTTTATTAACTTCTGACAACGATGTGACATTTGAATTTGAATTTTTAAACCAAAATGAAGTTTGCCACATTTTCTAGGGTTGTACAAACATTTTTTTTTTTTCAAATTTCCCTTTGCTCCCGATAGCAGCTCCGGATAGCAGCTCCGGATAAATAGGTAGAGCTAAATATTTTTTTATATATTTTTAATTAAAAAGTTGAATGAAAAATTATAGATTAGTTTAAAATAATTTAATTATATGCATAAATAGCTTGTCAAAAATTAATTTTGGCATAGAAAATTAGGTGCTCCGGATACAATCTATCCGGAGCTAATAAAAAAACACGGCAATAGAAACACTAAAAATTCATTTATTTTTATAGAGTTTGTATGAAAAAACGCGATTTCGAGTGATGAACAAACATGACTTAAAAGTTAAACCCAGTTAAATAATTTTTTTTGAAATCGCTAACAAACGACTCAATATCTTACTTATTTACTTATTTTTTTAACACAGATTCTCAAATTTTCCTATTTTCCAGCAATAACCAAACGAAAATAAGGAAAATTAAATTAAAAAAACATTCAACAACAATAACAACAGGTATTGAAAAGAAAAATTTCAATTTAATGACGTTATCATATTTCCACATCTCAAACCAATGGTAAGAAAAAAGACAACACGTCTCCGCTCAATAATCAAAATAAAATAAATCAGAAAGAGCCCAGCAGAAACAAATAAATCAATACAATGAGTGCGAAGAAAACAAAAAATCAAAACAATCTAGCATGCTTTGCAAATTCAAAATAACCATAGAAACATATTCGAATTCAAATTTGAATGAAGGCAATAAAAGAGATGATTATTGAATTGTTTATAAATTTCGAGTTATGTTTATGACGTACGGTATATTACAAAAACAACAATAATAAGCGTATTTTGTTGAACAAAATCGAATTCGAATTATTTTTTGTTTATTTGTTTCCCAAGAAAATAGCCAATTTGATTTAATTGGCAAAAGCCAACTTTTCGAAATAAAATATAAATTTAATATGTAATATGACCTGGTGGCAGGTATCTTAACCAAAAATTAGAATTGGGTTTAATTTAACCCAATATTTTTTTGGGTTAATGTTATTCTTGCGAGGGTTTATCCTATGCAATTGTTGTTGTAAATTTGTCAAGGAAATACGCTAAATGTAAATTTCAAAAATATCTTATTTTTCATGACGATTTTAGACTCGATTTTTCAATCAAATAACACTACATGTTTTATGAATATTTTCCTATAAAAACAAAACAAAAGCTTACATTTCTAATAAACTAAAGCTGTAAATGAAAATAACCGTTTCCTCATATAGTTTCATAGTAAAGAAAAAATTGTATGTACCTTATTTTAAGCAGTAAAAAATACAGGCGATACTGGGGGCTCTTATTTATATAGTAAGCTCTGACATAACCTAGGCTGCTTTGATATCGCACGTACAAATAATTTGATGACGAAATAAACTTTGTCCAATGAAATGTCTGTGGACAAAATGAAATCATCGGGGAATTGAAAAAAATATTGTTATAATGACATTTTATTCATTATTTTCATAATTATTCGATACGTAATTTTATTTCAAGTTTATTCCAATCAGTTTTAATGAAAAAATCTAGTAATTTCAGATTTATTAACAAAAAATGTTTTGTTCACGTTCATGTTCACGAGAGGTGTAAACTGGCCTTTTAACGTATAATATGCTCATTATACATTTGTTTCATCAATTATATTTAATGATATCCATTATTCACTGCTAGTTTATCTAGTAGTCTGTTTTAAATTAGATTACAGTAAATCCCCCGCTATAACACAGTAGATTCGTTCCGTGTTATAGGAAAACGCGTTATACGAGAATGCTCGTACAACGCGCTCGTATGACCCCGTATAACGCGTTATGTACAAATGATTCACGTTTAACTTTTCTCGTTAAAAGGGGTTTAATTCGAATATTAAGGACAAACTATATTATGAACGAAATATGTGCGTTTTATTAAAATCAATGTGGGAAATCCCCGCGTTATATGGGCGAAAACACGTGTTATACGAGGGACATTAAATCACGTAATATGAAAACGCGTTATAAGAGTACCGTGTTATAGGGGGGATTACTGTATTTAATTTTTGAAATTTTATCTAGTAGTTTCTTGCCATTTTCATTATTATCGCCTGTCGGCTCGTGTCGGTAAACTTCTTCTTCATGAATAACAAATCTCATTATATGCTCGTTGAATAAAATACTATTTTTCGTGTACTTAATGGGAAAGAGCATCATTTCTTGGTTGAAAACAGTAAAAAAAACTGCTAAATTTTATATTTTTATATTTTTTATTTCATTTGCAATGAGCGACTCCAAAAACCATGAGAATAATACCCAAATTAATTTCTCTGGAGCTTAAAGCAAGCACACTAAATAACCATTGTGCCACCGGGGCGGCACCCGGTGCTATAAATAATAGTTCTAATATTTTATTTGATTGTTATTTTATCGATAAAAATAAAAATTTAAAAAAAAAATATCCACAACATGGGAAGAAAAATAGCAGAATAAAATAAAAGTAGTCACCAACACTTTGTGATGAAAAAGATAAAAGTAAATGCAAATTATGTAAAAATGAACCTTTTATTCCTGGAACCAAAGATGATCTAATAACAAGATTGGAAAACACGAACAATATAGTTGGTACACCCACTTTTTGATTATAAATCCAAATTTGGAAAAGACACCTAGCGGACGATATATAATTGCTCTAAACCTCAGAAACAAACCATTATAAATACATTGATACGGTGTCGAATTATCGAACTAATTTTCTTATGTATAATAATAAAATAATATTTCGGTGAAAATTCTATTTCTTTCATTCTCGAGTAAATACAACAACAAATTAAGTTTTTATTGTTGTTTTACTCGAGAAAGAAAGAATACACATTTTCAGCGAGATATAATTTTAACCATACATATGGTAGGTATGTATTGATATACATACAATAAAACTAAAAAATTTATTTACGAACGATGCAATGGTGTGACGATGAAAGAAAATCAAACAACTTTGTTTTCTATTTGTTATGAAATGTATGTACATATATAAATTAAAAATTGAAAATACATTTCTTAAGGATAAATACATTTATTGAAATAAGAAGTTCATTTAAACGAGTACAATTATGTCTATGTACATATTGTAAAAATTACGAATGATAATACCTACCTTTTTTTTTTTTTTTTTTTTCAAATCATCTACATAATAATAATTTTAAGGTCAACAAAATTTAAAAGGACAAAATAGATGTTGGTTGTGTAGATAAATACGAGTATAAAAAATAATTTTGATGGTTTATTTTTTACTATGAAGAGAAAACACCATAAATCATCCATAATAAAATTTTGTGAATTTTTTTAGCATGTAGATGAAAATGCAGAAAATGCAAAAAACAAAACCCATGAAATAATTACATGATCGTAGGAAAATAAATAAAAACAGGAACAAAATTAGTTTAATTTTTCAACAATATATTTCAAATTTACGTATGTACTCGAATATGGAAGTGGAAAAGCCACATGGAAGCATATTTAGGAATTAAAAAATTCATACTTCCATTAGGCGTAAAAACCTCTTCCAAAACGATGACGTATGTTTAAAGGTACCAATAGTGAAATAATTATTTAGTTATAATATGTAATTCAAATTGTAATGATTAATGATATTTATACATTCTAAAAGTGAAAAATGTATTTTAAAATTTAATTTTTTTTAGCTTTACTGTTATTTCAGATACATGAAAAATAAAATAATAAATTCAGTAAATTTTTAAAAATTTTAAAACTGTATATACATAATTATAAAATTATACTATATAATATGCAATAAAGTTTTGTCTTCATTAATTCAAATTAAGCCATAGACACAGTAATTACTCTTTCAAAATTCTCAGTCTTCGGTTGTGTTTGTCAACAGGGACATTTTGATTTGTATTTGAATATATTTTTTTTACTTTTGTTGGTGTGCTTCTTCGTTTTAATTTTCTTTAATAGCCATATGCAGTTTTTTCGAATTAATACGAGAATTAAAAATTTAAGTGCATTTTGCTTGTGCTCCTTACAGGTTCCTGTGAACCATGTGAAATATTTTCCGTCTGCGGTGGTTGCATCTACATACACATTTATCATAAATGGTTGGTAAAATATCTTTATTATGAACGTGTCGTGCAAAATATTTTGCAAAAATTGTTACGTAAATTACAGAAATTTCCAAGTCTGTTGGATTTCTTAAATAAATTTCTCCCGAAGAATTTAAATAATTTCTGAATTTTAATAGATATTCGGATGGTAATGATAAATTTTCATCTTGCTTGACCATACATTCCAAACAACTTTCGCAATTCGATTTTTTTGTTATTTTATAGATTACATATCCCAAAAAATACCGCAAAGATGGTAAATATACTTCACATGATTGATTAATAAAGTTTTCAACGAATGCTATTTCATTAAAATCCGAATCGTCAAATTTTCCTCTACGTCATTATTTGGTGTCGATTGTATTTGATTGTTTGAATTTTCATTTTCTTCTATTTAATTTAAAAAATTATATTCATTTGGCTCTAAAATATATGTACAGTTGTCTGGCTCATAATTAAAAGTTGATGCGTGGAAAATTAATTTACTGGATATTATTTTAGCGACAATAAAATTAAAATCATAAACTGAAGGATTAAAATTATATCCACCTTTCGACCGAATTTGCGAAAATAAATTTTCTTCTGCATCCGTTTGTAATTTCGATGTTAATATGTAAGTTATGTCGGGGTCATGTTCAAATACTGCACTGGCCAATTGTAAAACAGCTATAATTGTTTGAATAAGACCATCTATGCAAAAAACCTTATTTTTACTTTGAACCTTTAAATTTTTCAAATAGTTGCACATGTCTCTTAAAATGGTATAAGGTACATTGCCACAAACTAAAGACAGTCCTGCATTTGCTTTGTTCGAGCAGAATTGGCCTTTGCTATTTAAAGCATCGAACAATTTGTTGAAATTTTTTAAAATTATAGCTGTGGCAGAAGCATGTTGTTTGCCTTTTTCTGTTTTAAACTTGTTTAAATGATTCAATCTTTTTATACCATTTGTGCAGCTACGGTTCAGAACTTGAGTCGCCAAATTTACCCTCATTCTCTCAAATGTATTGGTGTATATATGTCTTGATGTTAATTTGGAGCAAACTCTGATCATGGATTGACAGTCGATCTGATATAACTCCTTTATTACACTCCACGTAGCCAATTCTTCTGGCGTAATTATATGGTATGATAAAAAAAATTCGGGGTAGGCTATGTCTTCTACACGGCCGTAGGTGTTTTCCGTGATAACGTTTATATAAGAGGTGCGAGAAATGGCACGATGTATGGGTTTGTTAAAATAATTTTTTTTATTATTAGCATCTTGAAATGAGAGTACAGTGATTGTTTGCAAACGATAAAGTACTGGGCGATGGTATGAGAAGTACGATATGAAGCGCAGGGTCTCGGCGGAGATGTGCCTGATGAATGTGAGTTCCAGACAAGTGCTTCCCAAAGTCGCCGAGGCTAGTGTGATGGACACGCAGTCTAGGTCAAATATATATCAGAGTCCACACTGATATATGACCTAGCAGATCAGGCATTCCTCCTTTATAGTGCTCTCTAGCATTGTAAATCGTCACTTTGTAGATCTAAATTTTAATTCAAATTTATGTGAAAATTAATTATTTTAATTTACAATAAATTATCTGCCCCAGTTTCTTTTCTCACAAATTAGCACTAGAATTGCTCCGATCAGATAAGACATGAGAGGTTCTCTCGCTACGGTGATCTCAAGCATTGTAAATCGCTATTTTGTAGTTTGTAATTTTAATTAAAATTTATGTGGAAATTAATTATTTTAATTAACAATAAGTTATCTGCCACAGTTTCTCTACGCACAAATTGACACCAAAATTACTCCGGTCAGATAAGTTATTCTCATGGTTGGTTGTAAATCGCTGTTTTGTACTTTGTAAGTTTAATTAAAATTAATGTGGAGATTAATTATTTTAATTTAAAATAAATTATCTACCACAGTATTATCAAGCACAAATTAATAACCGAATTGCTCCGATCTGATGAGGCATTCTCTTGCTATAGTGCCCTCAATCTCTATAAATCCCTATTTTGTAGTTTGAATTTTTAATTAAAATTTATGTGGAGATTAATAAATTTAATTTAAAATTAATTCGCTACCACTGGTTTTTTACGCAAAAATTGACACCATCGGATCTCTGATCGGATGAGCCGTTCTCTTGCTACACTGGTTCAAGCATTTAAATCGGCCGAAATCAGAGGTTCGCCGCGCGGCTGTGCCGCCCAATGACGTTATTGCGATAATATTATGCGTGACACATAAAGCCAAAGGACCAATCTAAGCAATTATATCTTTAAATTAAAGGTAGTGCTTATAGTCGATGAGTAATTGCCCACGACCAAAGGCTAAACTACAATCGCTATTTTCTAGTTTGAATTTTTAATTAAAATTTATGGGATGATTAATTAATTTAATTTAAAATAAATTAACCACCACTGGTTTTTACGCAAAAATTGGCACCATCTGTTCTCCGAGGTTCGCGGCGCGAGTTCCTTTGCCGCCGGATGACGTCATTGCAATAATATTATGCGTGACACATAAAGCCGAAGGACCAATCGAAGCAATCATATCTTTAAATTAAAGGTAATGTTTATAGTTGATGAGTAATTTCCCCCGACCAAGGGCTAAATTTTGGGAACATGCGGTGTAAAACGTTATCACGTCAAAATGTATTCCGTATAGATTTAAATAAGTGTGGTGTGTCATACAGGGGGTCGTACCGATATCCCGCATTTCAAAATCCCGCTTTATCAAAATTCCGCTCAAGAAAAAAATCCCGCTTTTTAAAACCCCGCTTTTCAAAATCCCGATTTTGCAAAAATTAAAATCCTGCTTTTCAGAAAATCCCGGTTTTGATTTTTGTTTTACTTTGGGATCACTACATTTGTCTGAAAAAAAAAAACCGGAAATTTTAAAATCCCGAATAGTTGCAAAGTAAAAATCCAGAAAAATAAAATCCCGAAAAAAATCTACAAATTACCGGAAAAGCAATCCAGAAAAAAATCCAGAAAAATCTGTGTCTGCAAGGTTGACGAAGCATTTACGAAGCATTAAATCCATAAGTCGCTCGAATACATCCGTCGATACCATACTAACCCAACGAATGAAGCTAACCACAAAATAACTTGAAACATTTGTGGTAGAACTATCAGGAGAAGCGATATGAGCGATACGATTCCTTTGATCTGTGTCTGAAAGGTTGACGATGCAATTTCCATTATCATAAATATTAAGAACTCTACGTAAAACCTCAAATTTGATAGACATTTTATAAATTTTAATTATAATTTGGGCCGCACTTTGATAATTATGTTTCTGGATTTTTATTTTTCTGAATTTTTTTGTTTCTGGATTTTTTTTTTCTGGATTTTTTTTTCGGGATTTTCAGTATCTGTATTATTTTTTTCTAGATAAGGTAGCCAACCCTTTTACTTTATAAAATTTTCCTTCACCAGAAAGCGCGGCTCGAATTAAAAAAAATACGTCTTTCAAATTTCAAAAGCAAGATTTTGAAAAGCGGGAGTTTGAAAAGCGGAATTTTAAACAGCGGGGTTTTCAAAATTGGGATTTTGATTTCGGGATTTTGAAAAGCGGGCGGTGCCTTAATCACAAACAACGCCTCTAACTATTATACATACATAATACATATGTACCTAGTTTGTGTAATACTTCAATATTTTTTAAAATTAGTTCTTTTAGCTTAGTTCCAAATATAGGAGCTTCAGTTGCGACATAGCTTATGACAAATTTATCCGTGCTAAATAAGCCTCTTGACATAAATAAACAAATATATTTTGCAATGTTTGGTTCTTTTTCATCATTACCAAAATTAACTAAACCGACAATTTGATTACTCACTCTATTGTATTTGAGATCAGCCTGAATTTTAATTTCATCGAATAATAGAACATGGTGTTTTAATCTATTAGACATACTCTTAACTTTTATTCCAATTTGTTCTATTATGTATGTATTTCTGAAATATTGGTAAGTCGAGTGAGAGTGTGAGACCGATACTCTATGCTTTGCGCCTAACGCCGTTGATTTATAGTATATTTCGAATTTTGCAAGACTTGGGTTTTTGTGTTAGAATCTTTTTAATTTAAAATGCCTCAAAATTTGAAATTTGGTGGACATTGTATCATTTGGTGGACATTGAACCAAGCTAAAAGAACTAATTTTAAACAATATTGAAGTATTACACAAACTAGGTATAATAGTTAGAGGAGTTGTTTGTGATCAAGGCACCAACAATAGAAATTGCTAGGAGTAAAAAAATAAACCTTTTCTTATTAAGAAATAATTATTTAAGAAATCCAACAGACTTTTTTTGGAAATTTCTGTAATTTACGTAACTTATAGCGGCAAAAAATTCACATAAAATGGGGATTGGTGGAAAAAAATGTGACAAAAAGTTGTCACAATATGGATGAAAAGTGGTGGATGGGGTTGACGCCGATTGTCACGCATAAATGAATATTTTGTAAATCAAATTTGTCGGTTTTTGGTGGAATATTTTTGAAATATTTGTTGAAAATTTAGTCAAAAATTCGACAGTTTTTTTATGGTAATTAAGTCAAATATTTCTCGATATTTTCTGAATTATTGGTGGTTTAACTGTGGAACTAATTATTGGTGATCAAATAAATTGGTGATCAAAATCTTTTTTTTTTTAGGGGAGTAAAATGAATATTTTGTCACAAAATACCCGCATAAATAAGTTCCAAATTGTCAACTTATTTTGTGACAAAAAGGAACTTACATTTTGTGACAAATTGGTCTAAAATTTTGTGATCACCATTTTTGGTTACTCGGGTCAGTTCTTATATTCCCGAGTAACCACGTGTCACAAAAAAGCGACAAAAATTTCACATAAAATGGTGATTGGTGGAAAAAAATGTGACAAAAAGTTGTCACAATATGGATGAAAAATGGTTAATGGGGTTGAAGCCGATTGTCACGCGTAAACGAACATTTTGTAAATCAAATTTGTCGGTTTTTGGTGGAATATTATTGAAATATTTGTTGAAAATTTAGTCACAAATTCGACAGTTTTTTTATGGTAATAAGGTCAAATATTTCTCGATATTTTCTGAATAATTGGTGGTTTAACTATGGAACTAATTATGAACTATTTGTTGAAATTATAACCACAAATTCGATAGTTTTTTTATAATATCACTTAATTATCAACAATTTTGTGGATATTTGTTGGTTTATTGATGCAATTATGCGTAAGAAAATTTTTTATGACCCTATTTAAATAATCAGGTACCTAGCTACAACCAAACACAAACTACAAAAATAAAATTCCAACTTCATACATTAAGTATGAGGCAAGAACGTAGTGACTTAGCGAATTACATATAAATTCACCAAATCAACATTCATTTTGTCACAAAATACCCGCATAAATAAGTTCCAAATTGTCAACTTTTTTTGTGACAAAAAGGAATTTACATTTTGTGACAAATTCGTGACTAAAATTTTTTTTTTTTTGGGGTGGTAAATTCAACGTACATTTTGTCACAAAATACCCGCATAAATAAGTTCCAAATTGTCAACTTTTTTTGTGACAAAAAGGAACTTACATTTTGTGACAAATTGGTCTAAAATTTTGTGATCACCATTTTTGGTTACTCGGGTCAGTTCTTATATTTCTTACCGCGTTCATATAACAATTTCTTTTATCTTTCATTTATGTTGCTACATAGGGTCAATTAGCTTGTTTGTATAAGAATTTTTATTCTACAACTCGGCTATCCTGATCGGTTAAAAGCCTATCTGAGCTCTACAGAGAAGCTGAAATACCATGTCATTTTATATTTTTTTTCTTGTTAAAATTATCATAAGGCTTCGGAAAATATTTTATATGGAGCAGAAGCAGCTACGTCGTCTCCCCACAGTTTCATATGTCGCACCTATACAATTCCATTGTAAGGTAGCTGCTTGATCTAACAATCTTCAATATCCCTTATCACATAGCGGTCGTTCGGCAAACTCTTATGAACAACATCGGAAGGAACAATCTTCTTGCGTTTCGGGCAGTTCATATTTTTGTGCTCGGTTGAGCCACACGAAAAACATGATCCTGGTGCACGTCTAGATGCTGGGCAATCAGCACACATATGACCAAACTTGGAACAGTTGTAGCATCTTGGTTGTCCTTGGCCGGGGGTGGCCTTTGGAAGCAGGCAATTTTCTAACATCGGAAGTCTTAGGTTTGGCACCAGTGGAATTGACAGTTTTGTTGTTGTGGATATACAACACCAATTGTTCATAGGTAGGTATATATAATTAATCAATTGCTCAATTGTTCGGGCACTAGCCAACATGGCAACGTATCCAGAAGTATCACGTATGCCAGAGACTATAAGAGATATTAAATCTTCTTCCGGAATACTAGCCCGCATCGCAGTCTCCTGCATACAAGTGATATAATACACGATGGTCTCGTCACTACGGCGAATACGACGTCTTAAGTTTTCGTAAATTTCAAATCCTGATACCTGAAGGTCGAAGCACTTGAGTAATGCCTTGCATAACTAATTCCAAGAAGTGATACGGATGGTGCGTAGAAAGAGCTCAGCCGTGCCCTCAAGGAAATGGCGAGTTATACAATAACCATCACTGTCATCAGCGCCCAATGAAGTCATCACATCCTCAAAATCAATCATCCACTTCGAAACCACATAGTCATCTGTACCAATAAACGTAGAAACTAAACTATCCACATCGGAGGTCTTCATTCTCCTTTTGATTACATTACTGGTAGTGGTGAAGCTGCTAGCTTCGGCTTCCATTTTGGCTACTTTACCTCGTAGCTCTAACAAACGTTCACGAGTTTCCAATCTGATAATTTCATCCGTCATATCTTCTAATGTTTCTTCGGTGGCTGTGACCGCAAGAGCAATAGTATTAACAATCGGAAGCTGATCCATATTCGTAATTGGTGTTGTTATAACACTTAATGGCAATAAACTACCAACACTAATACTAGTAGAAACTGCTGAAGTTGCCGTAGTTTGTATCTCGGAAGTTGGAAGGGTGGTTGACTGAGGCACACAAGTCACATCCGGGATATAAGTCGTCAAATCTGAAGCATTCGAGTACACTAAACGAGGTCAGTATAGAGATAAAATAGTGACATCTGTATTCTAATATGAAAACTCCCATTTCGCTAGCTAAACTGCGTACCGCAAAGTCAAATTCAGCGAAAAATTTCATTTCATTTTATCAGCGTACCGGCCTTAAAAATTAAAACTCGCGCAGTGTACTGATTTAGTAAATATGGTGTAATAAACCATTATTGTGAAAGGATAGATGAGGTTAGTGGATGATTGAGTTCAGGATCATGTGTTAGTGCATACCATGTAATTCAATTTTATAAATCAAACGAAAAATTGGAGTTGTTGGAAATTGTATGTCTCTGTCAAAAGAGACATAACCTCTGTGGAAGGTTTTTGACTTCGTTGGTGCCACACATTTGTCTTGTTTACACATTTATTGAACAAGAAATGGGCCTCATCCCTGAAATGATTCTCTGCAAAATTAACATCAATTTGCAAACGGCTTTTTAAATCGTATAGCACAATCGATACGTTAGAGCATAGGCTGACTGTTGATCACAACGCTGGCTCTATTAACTTCTTCATAATTCGACAAATTGTTTTCTCAGAAAGTCGATTGTTTAACTTGTTGAAATACTTACTACAAATTGCTGAACTGTAAGTGTTCCATGCCAATTTGTCAATATTGTCTAATGGTATTAGCAACTATTCGTGCTCTGTATTTTAAATTATAAATTTTAGAACCATCTAAGTACGAGTGTCCGGGGCATTTACTCAAAATTGGTTTAGAGAAAGAAAGAAATTGTTTTCAGTCGCTGTTAGGTATTTTTCTGAGAAGGAAGGTTCAAAAATGTCTTTTTAATTTTTGTAAAGATTACAATATTACATGGTACCTCGGAAGCTGATTAGTCACCTAGAAACTGGGTGGCCACATAATAAGCTAGTAATTTTGCAGCTGATAATTTCTTTAATATTGCCGAAAGTTTAGGTCGATGCTCCAACTATTTGTTGACCTTCCGTTTGTTCAAATTGCAAATAACTTATCCCAAAGTTAAATGTCTGTCTGAACCTTAAGCTTCATCACATTCAAACATCACTCTATTTTAATTGATCAACGGATAGTTGGTTGTTTTTGAGGAATAAGAAGTTGAAATTTATTTTATTCTCAGTTTTTACATATCTGTGTTTCCGCCATATTTATTGTTATGAGCGAGGACAGTCAATATTTTTAGTTACAAGGTTATAAATAATTATTTACAAGAAAAATGCTAAAAGTCTTAATAGTAAATAACTTTAATAACTATAGCTAACTAAATAAATAAAATAAATAAATTAATTAAAAATAGAAGCTTGAAAACTTATTTACTACCAAAAATTGATAGTCCAAGCTTAAAAATCAGAATAATTTATTAAATCCTTTAGACGACGCAAGTATCATTTCAGAAACTTATGATTTGGTTAATTTGAAATTTAAGCTTCTTGTTGAAAGTATTTGTTGATAAGCTTTACTTTCCCATCTATTCATCTAACATGTAAACAAACATTTACTTGACTTAATTTTTATTACAAAACTAAAAACTAATTTATAAAAATAAAATTTAAGGTGAGATAAAATTAAGTATCCGTGTCTATTCTAAACCTTATCGATTTCCCGATTGTAACTTATATAAACTGTAATATACACCACGTAACTGTAATAATTCTTTGTGTGTTCCCTTTTCTACTACCTCGCCCGCATGAATAACAAAAATAACATCCGAGTCGATAATGGTCGATAAACGATGAGCGATTGTGATACATGTTCGTCCTTCTTTGGCCGAGTCGAGCGCTTCTTGTACAATTTTTTCACTTTCTGAATCAAGCGCCGATGTTGCTTCGTCCAGTAATAGAATTTGTGGATTACGGATTAACGCACGTGCAATAGCGATACGTTGTTTTTGGCCACCTGATAATTGGGAAGCTTTTTCGCCAACTCGGGTATCGTAACCAAGCGGAAGCGATGTAATGAAATTATGAATATTGGCATTTTTAGCCGCTTCGATAACTTCAGATTGTGAAACTTCTGCTTTACTGCTGCCATAAGCAATATTCTCGGCAATTGTTCGATCGAATAAGGACGGCTCTTGAGACACAATACCCAATTGTGATCGCAGTTGTATAAACGATAGAGATGATACTTCTTTATTGTCGATTGAAATACTTCCATCGATCACATCGTAAAATCGTTCAATCAATTGAATACATGTGGATTTACCGCATCCGGATTGCCCAACTAATGCAACCGTTTGTCCTTTGAGCACATTTAAATTTAATTTATTCAATACTTTTGCATCAGGACGTGATGGATACAAGAAATCCACGTCTTTATATGATATATTTCCTTCTGCTTTCCATTCATCTAAGCTTGAGTCGATTTTCTCGGGTTCCTTGATTTTAGGTTCGCGTTCTAAAAGCTGGAATATTTTAGCGGCCGATGTTAATCCCTTTTGGAAATTCGGTGCAAACGCTAATGAGTTAGCAATTGAGACTGTACCCATAATTAAGGCTTGCGCTACTTTAAATACGTCAGCGTAAAATAAACCATCATTAGCCACCAAATATCCTCCATAGTACATACAGGCCGCAAACGCGAAAAACATAATCGAACGTGCTAGACCGTAAACAAGACCTCGGACATGAGTGTTACGTTTGGATACTTTTAACGATGGTGCTAAAATTTCCATATACTTCGTATGGAACATTTTTTCTTTTCCCAATGACACTACCGTTCTGATACTAGATACAACTTCAACGGCTAGTTTCGTTGATTTTTCCATAGCTTTAGCTGTCCCCATATTTTCTTGTTGCATGACACGGGCTTGAAAATATATGGTTACTAAAATGAATGGTGTAAATGCAAATGCTAGTAACCCTAGTCGCCATTCGTAATACATGGCTAAACCAACACCAAGCAAAAGTGTAGCTAGTGATTGTAGAATTGTTCCAACCCGTTGACCAGTAGCACCTTGAACTGCAGCCGCATCACCTGAAAGTCGTGCACAAAGCGTTCCCGTTCCATTGGATTTTTCATCGAACCATCCTACTTCTTGTTTCACCATTGCAGCAAACGCAAAACCACGAAGGCGCTCAGTTAAAATTTCACCGGCTACACCATATGTATATAACTGAAAATACAGTACAGATAATGATTAATATAAATGTCTAAATTAAAGAGTGGTATACACACATACCTGTAAAAATGTTGCCGTACCGACGACAATACCCGCGATAAGGAAGTACAAACTGTAAATGTTGCTTTCGTCTCGAACATACGTATCACTTGGATTGGAGAGTACTCCTATAATTTCACCAAACAGTATGGCAAACACGGGCATTCCAAATCCAGATAACATAGCCGCTACACATCCAATTATTATGTAAACGTATTCAGGTTTATTCATAATCATTATTTTCCAAAGTGCCACCGGTGGAGCCTCCTGCGCTTCTTCTTCATCTAACACTGCTAATTTGTCCATCAATTCCTCATCTTCGTCTTTTAAGTCGTTTGAACGTATAACTGAATCCGAACGGCCAAATAATTTTTGATCATCGGCATCACCAATTTGTGTCGTGACCAATTCGAAGTAGTGACCTTTTACCTCCATCAATGACTCATGATTACCCTGCTCAACGACTTTTCCATTATTGAGAACAATAATTTGATCAGCGTTACGAATTGTTGACAATCGATGTGCGATTATTATAGTAGTTCGACCCTTTGAAGCGGTCTCTAAAGCCTGTTGTACTTTCGCCTCACTAGCCGTGTCTAGCGCAGATGTAGCTTCATCCAACAACAGAATATTTGGATTACGAATTAAAGCACGTGCGATAGCAATCCGTTGTTTCTGTCCACCCGAAATTTGAGCACCACGTTCACCAACCAAAGTATCGTAGCCCATTGGTAAATGTTTAACAAAAATATGCGCATTTGCTTGTCTTGCCGCCGCTTCAATTTCTTCACGTGTCGCCGTCTCTCTTCCATACCGAATATTTTCATAAATTGTAGTATTGAATAATACGGGTTCTTGCCCAACCACACCAATTTTTGATCGTAACCAATTGACATCCAAATCCTTGATATTCTTATCGTCAATTTGAACTTCTCCACTGTCCGTATCATAGAATCGTTGAATTAATTGAATGCACGTGGATTTACCACATCCGGATGATCCAACAATGGCAACTGTTTGTCCATGCTGAATTTCCAAATTTAGATTTTGCAAAACTGGTACATCTGCCCGGCTGGGGTAATTAAATTGAACATTTTTAAATTTAATAGTTCCAATGATTTTATCAGGGCGTTCTCCTTGCGCAGCCAAGGGATCGATTGTTGGTTTACGCTCTATTGTGTCGAATACCTTGGCAGCCGCACCTTTTGCAATACCAAACGTTTCAATATACGGTGATGCCATACCCAAGTTCATTGAGCCCATCATGACTGAGAAAAATACGGTAAACATAACACCAGGACTATATACGAAATCATCGGTATCTACAAGCTTTCTGTGATCGATGATCAAACCAACTCCATACCAAAATGCAAGTGAATATGATGCATAAATAAAGAACCAAAGTAAACCGAATCCAACGCCACCGAAGAAACTACGTTTAATATTGATATTTCTGGCATCTACTAAATTTTCTTTATACCGTGCAACTTCTTTATTTTGGCCACCGAATGCAACAACCGTCCGAATTGCTGAGAAAACTTCTTCCGCAATATTACCTGCTTTTGCATATGCTTCCATTTCTTTTTTGGCCAATTTTGATGTAACGATAGCAACAATTCCCACAGATATGAGCGTAACTGGTAGCGATATTAAACAAATGAGTGCCAATTCCCAACCTTTTATAAACGCCAGGATTAATGAGCCTAAGAATCCTACAATAAAATGTACAAACATAATTACTTTTTCGCCCAGGCCTTCCTCCAGCTTAGTCAAATCTTCGTTTATCCGGCTCGCAAATTCACCACTCTGATTGAAATCATACCAGCTGATGTCTTGATTTAGGGCAGCTTGCAAAAAACGTGATCGTATACGAAATATTTGATTGTGTGCCGCATAGTTGAACAGAGTTATACTTATGTAGCTTGCCCCCAACATAACCACACCGAGTATGCAATTATTTATAGCAAACTCGGCAATCTGATCCAAGAAAATTTCATTCATTTTATCATTATATGCATCCTGTTCTTCCGGTGTCATGTCATCGGTTATATTAAACGCTGAAGCACCTTTATCAATCATAGCATCTGCTAAATCACCAAAAATTAAAGAATTTGCTGGTGTTGTTAGGCCAGTAGCTATCGCACCACATACTCCAATAAAATACATTAGTTTATCTAGGGATGAAGAATAGCGAAACAATGAAAGCATAGAGACTGGTTCTAATGTATCCGCTGTAGGTTTTTCAGCACCATCTTTGTCTGAGACAAAATCTCTGCGGAGAAATATTAAAAAAATAGTTTAGTGGAAAGGTTAAAAAAGTACACTTTTTAATAATATACTCACGGATTAAGTGGATCTTTTTTCTTCTTATTCTTCTTGTGTTCAAAACTGTTCGGTTCGTCCAATGTTTTTGGATCGGTAACTGCGTAGCCCTTTCCCATTTTGGTCTGTAAAATAAAATTATATTTAAATTAAAAATCAGATTCCAGATTCAAATTCACATTCAATAAGCCACAAAACACATTGACACACTGATACATGAATTGTCGATGATCTCTCTTATAAATATTTTATGTAGCATAGTTCGAATTCTATTCGATTACAAAACAAACTACTTAGATAAATATGTATCTTGATTCTTGGTCTATCTTGTTTTAAGTGTGTCGTTTCGCGTGAAATTTATCTTCTTAATACCGTGCGCTTGGATTATTTCGTGGGAAAAGTAAAGACGCCAATTATATGGTTGTGGTCATTTATTTGATTTGATGATGAAATATAAAAATGTTGTATTTCGTAATTTACTGTTTGTGTAGTAGTTTTATGCTTTTACATGTGTGGTTTACACTTCTTAACCCTTTTCAAACTATATGGAGTTTGTAAATCACCTCATGTGCAAACAGAATTGATTTTAGTCATAAAAGCACATTGATTTTGTATTCAACTTAATATTAAAATTTGAATTTTCAATCATTTCCGTTTTTTTTTTTTTTTGAAATTAATTTTGTTCGATTGACTTTAAGAATTCAACTTTATGAAATAAAATGAATGACTTTACCTGCTACCTATATGTAGGTCACCCTTGGTATGCTGTGTGTTCGGTGGATTCAGAGAATTTGAATTGGATTTATATAGAAGTTTCAGATGGATTTTAAAAATAATTTGAGTCAAAACTTTAACCAAGATGTGCTAATACCAAATCAATTTGGGTCAATTCTCTATAAGAGTTGAACATTTATTTTAATTAGTAATCCGTTTTAAAACACGTAGTAGTCTCATTTTGTATTAACTCAAAAAATCCTCGAAAGTTTGAAAAAATATTGAATAATCTGTAGTTTGGTGTTTAGGATTTATAAATTCTTTAGAAATTTTGGACTGTTAAAACTTCCACGGTTTTTTCTTAACTTAAGCTGAATTCCAAAAACAAGATTTAAAAAAACTTACAAAGAATTTATAAAAGTGTCTTGTAAAATTGACAATAGCTTTACTTAATGTTCTATCCTCATAACAATTAGGGAGAATTATGGCAATAAAAAAACAGTTCTGAAGGTCTTATGAATTTCCGGTTGCTAAAATATCTTCGCATTAGAGTTAACGTGTTTGTTAATCGCATTTCTCTGCTATTTTTTTTAGCAGTTTTGGTCATTGGCTCTTTAATATAAATTCATTATAGAAAAGTGATAATTTTCATTGGTTGTCGTTTTTTTTTTGCAACATCACTTGTCGTAAACAAGTTTTCTAATTTGTTGTTCCAAACAATGCATAAAACCTGCAAATTTTTCTACCAAAAATGATTTGATATTCATTCCAAGATGGAACATTTTGATATTTGGGGTTTACCAAAAATCTAAAAATTTCTTTTCCATTTTTTTGCATGCGGATAACTACAATATCTAAGGTCGATTATTGAGAGTTCCACAATTTTTGAAAGTTCCGCCAGTGCACACTATGCACCTTTGGAATTAAGGCAGCACTATTAGTGTATTTTTATAAACTGCAATTAGATTCATGATTATTTTATGAAATCTTTGAAAATTGCATAAATAATTAATTTATTATCAAGAGAAATAAAAAATATTCGACCATTTATTAAACTTGGCTTATAGAAACAAATATTAATTGCTAGAATAGTAATTCAGGTAAAACACAACATTGCTCATCAGCATCAATTGATATCTATATCGGAAAAAGATTTAGTGGGTAAGGTTGTGAATTTTAGGTTTTAAAAAATGCATTTTAGGCACTTAAAATATGCTCTGTAAATTAAAAAAATAGCGATTTAAAAAGGTTTCAACAATTAAATTATTTGAGTAAAAAAGCTGCTTTTAATTAATTTATTAATATAAATATGATTTTTATTTCATCACAGTAAAATTCATAAATAAAAATGTATTGTCTATTGGCTTTGGTGAAAGCTTCAAACCCGGTTCAGATTCTCCAAAAAATTTGTAATCTCGAGTCCGCTTTTAAATCGGGATGTAATGATCTTATAGTTTCGGCTACTCGATGTAACCCGTGTTCTAAACAAATAAATTGTAAAATTTTCGGGTAGACAATTTTAATTGCAGCAGCCCCCTACACCATATCAGGCACAGTATCTGATAAAAACATTTCAATTTTGCCTCGGTTAAAATTTCCGCTTAAAATTTTACCGAAAAGTCTAGCTACTGTGGAATTATTGACTTTGCCTAATATAGCTGTATTCAATAAAAACATTTTGCGGCTTACATCTTAATCCCTATTCACAACACCTACCACATCATTAGCCACAAATCTTCCAGTTATGTCGGTTGTTTCGTCTATGGGCATCCATATATATATATTCGTCTTTTATCGCACTTTTTATTTGTAAAATAGTTTCATCGTATATTCGCTTTTTGTAATTGTTTCGAAGAGTTGTTTGTTCAGGTACTTTGAAGTTTGTGTATTTGTAAATAAATTGAGCGAAATGTGAATTTGTCAATTTATTTACAGGAATGTCGGAAGCTACTAGCATTTTGCAAAGGTTTAAACAAAATCCGGGTACGTATAACGCTTTGTAACGTAATGTCTGATTTCGTCTGTGATTTTGGTGGCAATTTCTTTGTGTTTGCTGGATCTCTGCATATTTAGCTACTTGTGATTTTTTAACTACAACGATTGTCACACTCCAAATTTGACAAAATAACTTTTGTCCGTCGTTTTGTTTTTTAGACTTCCAATTTTTTGTGGCTAGGTATTCTCAAATACCTAGCCACAAAAAAATTTTATCTCTTGTTCCTCATCTATCACAATTTGGTGATAATTCTATATCCATTTTAAATATGAATTCTTTATTACGCATATGGCTAGACCTGATTCTTGTTAATTGTTTTATTTTGTTGTTAGTGAATTTACTTCCTTAAAACCACAGATTTTTAGGCGGTTTGTCTTTCATAAATCTATAAATTAAATTTGAATCATCTATACTCCTTAAGAATTCATTCTTTCATTCTTCTCTGATCGTGTTTGGTAGCATGTCTCTTTGATTCGGATTGTTGTCGAAAATATGAGTGTGTCTGTGTATATGCTATTTTTGCCAAACTATCTGCTATCTAATTGCCTTCCACATCCACGTGACCTGGAATCCATTGAATTACTTTATCTCTATTTTCGTTAAAACGTGCAAGTTCGATAATTCTGTTCGCCATGCTTCTGCTACTATTTGTGAATAGAGCCGTTTTAATTGATCTGCAAGCACTTTTTGAGTCCAATGCTATTACTATAGATCTCCTTTTGGACCCCAATGCCACGATCATCGCTAGGTAAACGCCAATTATTTCTACACTTGTTATGTCTGTAGAGTTAGTAATTTTTATTGCTAGATTTATATTTATGTTTTTACAATAGACACCCACACCCACCTTTCCATTTTTTAAAGAACCTTCCGAGAATATCACCATCCTTTGACCATATCCATCAAGGCAGGGGTTCAGTATTTGTTTATTGTGTTTTTTTTACTGACACTGCGGTCCAGTAAATGACATCTTACTGCAAGATTGTTTGAGTTGGTTTGTTTCTTATGAATCTTATTTATTTTTTCCAGAAATGAATATTTTTTATATAATTCGTTCAACTTCGACGTAGCTTTGCCTTCCTTGATATCAACTCCCAAAGCTGAATTTAAAAATAAATTTTTTGCATTGAATCCTAAGGATTTCACTCTGTTATCAAATGTTATGTTCATCTTAACTGCCTCGGCAAGTCAAACCCTACTTGGGCAAACATATTCTGATACATGAATTTTTTATTGTCTGACATATCTTTTTCCCATTCCGAGACTTTGTATCTTTTTTTCGTATGTCTATAATTTAAGCAGTTGCTTAAGAAAAATGAATTTGGGAAGAAAAATTCACTTTTAACAAAACGTTTTCGTACAGAGCAACATTGTATGGTAATGAATGAATTTTCATTGAAAAAGATCTTAATTGGTTCTATAGGTGAGGCCTTGTTAGCCTATTCCATCTTGTCACCCTTTCGACCGAAAAATCTCCTTTTCACTTAAATCAAGTGGTTGGTACACTATGAACAATTTCCACCGTCTCAGTAAAAGATCTGGGAATAAAAGCTTTATACTCATCGAGTTTTTCCAGTATTGGAGAATCTATCTATACATTGATTCGCGCTTCTAAAATTATCAAATGTAATTCTCGCCATTTTTTACTCAATTGCTCAATTGAGGTTATATTTTTGAAACCATCTACATGTAATATTTTACCCAAAGGTATATTTTCTTTGGAAACAACCTTATATGAGCCTTTATCACCATGAATATATTTCAATTTTGTTGTTTCTATTGTTTCCATTTTCTCTATATCTGTAACATCTTTTAAAGAATTTAAGCAATTAACACTCAGGTTATCTGTGCATTCAACACGTGTTCCAATAATAATCGATTCCTTTTTATTATTGTTAATGGATTCCATATTTGATATGTCTGTTTCCGCTTTTCCGGTATTCACCATTTTAAAATTACGAACACTTTTGGCATTAGCCAGCACATCACTTTTTTCTGACTTTAATAAATCCTCCGACTCTGTTTCCGAACCCGGAAATTTCGCCTTACCTCCCAGGACAAGTTCCAGAAGGATCTCCCCCTCATTGCCTGCCCCACGCGGCCGCACTGTCTTGATAACTCAAAAGTTTTTATCTTAGGAATACAACCAATCCGAAGTATAGATCAAATATATTATATTAATGCACCACTTACCAGATTATTCGAAATTTATTTATTTTTCGTCAAACGCAAATCATTTAATTTAAACCGCAATGAAAAACAGAATAACCACACTCTATCAAAATTCACACCGCAAAATGCTTGTCCGTCGTTGAAACAGACTGAAACTACCTATTTATGTCGAATTTTATGTCATGGATGCCAACAAAACAAAAAAAAAATGCATTTAAAATAGTGTTGGAACTAATGTAAAAACTTCACTTTTTAGAAATAAAAATAATGAACAATGTGTTGTCGTATTCATATTTTTTAACCGAGGACATGTCGCGTTTACATTTGTCCTTGTTTTAAAATTCATTTCCGTAGACCAAAAAAAAAATATACGGTACCAATTTGATATAAAATGCGAACATTTAGGCAACAAAAAGTTTCAAAAATGTTTGTTTAGGTCGAAAAGGATCCAAACCACGGAAAAGGGGAGAAATGGTGCTAACAAGCCGATGCCATATGAAAGTAAATTTTATGAATCATCTTTCTATGTCACCAAAACACGTAAAACTGGCTACAGCACGAAAAGGTTTTATCCTAAAAATCTCAGCCCTAGAAATTTCCATTGACGTAATTAAGCGAAAAGCTTATTTTTAAATGAAACCCTTAATTTAAGTTAACAGATTATGATAATGATACGTACATAAATTGAGCCATCTGTTAGAGATATAATGTTAAGGAACACATCTGTCTAGACCAGGATTATACTTAATTTACTGCTAAATATCTTGGCCATTTATGTTCAAGGATTTTAGAAGTCCCATGCAGCTGAGCAAAGACCCATGTTCCGCCAATCCAAATCCGTGTTCGCGGCAATTTTTAAAAATGTTCCATCAACAAAAAATGTTCCTTCAGTTTCAAAATGGATCTAAGTATAAGTTGGGTTATTTTCACAACTATTATAAATTAGGTGTAGCTGTTAAAATTCCAGAACTAAATATTTTAGCTGTATGTTACATATGTATAGTGAATGAAGAAGAACAGATAACGAGATTACTAACGATTAAAGCTAAACAGTTTTGAGCTAACAATTCTAAATTTATCAACATTTAAGTTTTCATACCTTTCGCTAATTCGAATGATGCAGCACAACTTAGAATGAATTTTAGTCTCAAATAATTTTGTCGAATTATCGAAATATGATTATGAAGTTATCCAAGAGTTATCCAAAGTTTCTTTTCGAATTTTTTAACTACCCATTTTCTTTGTAATCATCCAATTTGAAATTTTGTAACCCTCTTATTAATTTTAAATCCAAAATTTGAAATTTAGGATTTTATTTTATATTATGAACTATTTATAGGATCGGCGTAATGTTGTGGTTCCATTTGGTGCTGGAGGTGGCAAAAATTGGCCGCATTGGCTGTGTATGGAAAACCAAAATTGGTAAATCTAATTTTTGTTTTATGGTATCGACCGTAACACTATTAGTACAAGTAATGTTCCAAAATATTTTTTGCCGTTGGGCCATGCTTTAATTTATAAATTCTGATCTTAGCCCAACCTTAGGGCCGAAAAAATCCTTCAGGCCATGTAATAATTTTATATTTGGAACTATTTTTAATAATAACAAAATATTTCAGACATAAAATGTCCCTAAAATCCGAGCTTGTTCCATTTGATGCTAGAGTTAAGAAGATAGTCTGAATTGGCTCAGTATGTAAACATAAATTTTGCGAATATAATTTTTGATTTAAGATATCGACTAAAGCATGATGATTTGGCCGAAGGAATTCTTCAGAGCCGGAATATTTTTAATTTTATATTAGGAACTACTTAAAGAATCGACTTTGACATATCAAATCTCAGATGTAAAATTTTATTAAATTACATACAAAAACTTGCCACCTAGTTCGGTCCTAGATTGGTTGTTCAAGTAAAAAAATATTGGTGAAACAATTCATGATTAATGGTACCATGAATTTGGCTCTTATTTAGTTTAGTTCAAGTTTTAGTCAAGTTTAGTTATTTTTGGCCTGTTCATCCTAGTGACAAACTAGACAATGAAGAAAATATTAATAAAAAAAAAAATTCGGGGTAGGCTGTGTCTTCTACACGGCCGCAGGTGTTTTCCGTGATAAGTTTATAAGAGGTGCGAGAAATGGCACGATGCATGGGTTTGTTAAAATAAATTTATTTATTATTAGCATCGTGAAATGAGAGTACAGTGATTGTTTGCAAACGATTAAGTACTGGGCGCTGGTATGAGAAGTACGATATGAAGTGCAGGGTCTCAGCGGTAATGTGCCTGATGAATGTGAGATCCAGACAAGTGCGGTGAAGACAAGTCTAGGTCAAATATATATCAGAGTCCACACTGACATATGCCCTATCAGATCAGGCATTCCCCCTTTATAGTGCTCTCTAGCATTGTAAATCGCCACTTTGTAGATCTAAATTTTAATTAAAATTAAAATTTATGTGAAAATTAATTATTTTAATTTACAATAAATTATCTGCCACAGTTTCTTTACGCACAAATTAGCACTAGAATTGCTTCGATCAGATGAGGCATGAGGGGTTCTCTCGCTACAGTGATCTCAAGCATCGTAAATCGCTATTTTGTAGTTTGTAATTTTAATTAAAATTTATGTGGAAATTAATTAATTTAATTAACAAAAAGTTATCTGCCATAGTTTATTTACGCACAAATTATCTGCCACAGTATTATTAAGCACAAATTAATATCCGAATTGCTCTGATCTGATGAGGCATTCTCTTGCTATGGTGCCCTCAACCACTATAAATCCCTTTTTTCTAGTTTGAATTTTTAATTAAAATTTATGTGGAGATTAATTAATTTAATTTAAAATTAATTAACCACTACCGGTTTTTTACGGAAAAATTGACACCATCTGATTTCCGATCGGATGGGCCATTTTCTCGCTACACTGGTTCAAGCATTTAAATCGGTCGAAATCAGAGGTTCGCCGCCTGATGACGTCATTGCAATAATATTATTCGTGACACATAAAGCCGAAGGACCAATCTAAGTAATCATATCAGTAAATTAAAGGTAACGCTTATAGTTGATGAATAATTGCCCCCGACCAAGGGCTAAATTTCGGGTCAGTTTTCTGAACATGCGGTGTAAAACGTTATCACGTCAAAATGTAGCGCAATAAAAATTTGCGATGGTTTGTTGTATGACTACTCGGTTTGAAACATTTCGGTATCCAACAAAAATAATTTCAAATGAATTTCAGGCATGAAACGTGTGACAGTAAAACTACCTCCGAAATTGTTGAATTTCGACCAAACGCAGTGCCGAACTGCAGAAGTTGTTGAATGAAGTCAACGACGATCCAGAACTGCTCAAACGGGTCATAACTGTGATAAAAAGGAGTTTACAAATATGACATCGAAAGTAACGCTCAATCGTCCCACTGAAAGCTTCCTAAAGACGCAAGACCAAAAAAAAACTCGTCAAATAGTGTAACATGAGTTCTTAGGTCGTTCGATAAATAAGGAGTACTTCCAAGAAGTTATGCGCTGTTTGCGTGAAGCGATCCGAACGAAACGTCTGGATTTATAGAGAAACAACTCATGGCCATTGTACCACGATAATACACTTGCTCACACTACTTTAGTAAATTTTTGGCCAAAATCGACACCATTATGATACTGAGCACATCAAAACTGTGTAACCTTTTCGACAGCCAACAATAAACTAAGCATCCAATATGGCTCAAAATGCTAAGAAACGTCAGGGAACGTGTACCAACACAACCACAAAAGAAATTGTGGTAATTCGACTTGAACAACCTACGAAATTGTAAAATTTGACGATTTTATGATCAAGCCATGTATTTTATCACCAAGTAATTTTCTTTCGGGCTTTCCGTATTTGTCCAAAATATTTGATATTCATTCCAAAGGTGGTTATGACCAAATTGCTTTCACGGGTTCCCAAGCAAATTAATGTTTGCGGGAGTTAATTTTGTTCATATGAAATTTGGATGTTCACAATTTTACATATCCAAATTCTTATTACAATTTGGTCCATTGGCTGAATAATCGGTATGACATTTTGTCCATTCTTTGATGAGATGGCGCATTATCCAACCATAATAGCGCTTGTCTTTTAAAAGGTTCCACAAGTTCAGTTGAGATGACAACTTCTCTCCAGTAATTTTCAGGAACCGCACACTAAAATGAATTTTAAAACATAGTAGCCACCAATTACTTGCTTGGAAAGTGCTCTCGTTTGCTTTTATTTTACTAAGTAAAAATTTTGCGTCGCCACTTAAACTTTTATGGCGGTTTCGTTTTAACATCAATGCATTCGTATTAAAAACTAGAAAATGTTTTTCGTTTTGCTATAAAAATATTTAGAAAAATTCTATCTATCTCGCAACATCTCCGCGGCTCTCTGGTGGGCCGCAGCCTACAGTTTGAGAAGCACTGGTCTAGACTATTCTACCTTTAATTTGAGCAATAGCTCGACGATTTTTCTTTGATTATTAATAATGACGATGAAACCGTTTCATAATCGAGGTGTCAAATTCAGCCTTTACTCCAAGTAAGCCATTGAATAAATAATTTTGACAATTTCTAAAATACAATTCGATGGTCACAAGGAATAACCGCTTAAGTCAAATTAAATAAATTTTCTAGAGGGGTTCAAAAAGTTCAATATTAAATTCATTTTTCCACTTAAGACATATTTAGTGAAGTTAGAGCAGAGACAGAAAACTTTAAATATTTAAAATAATTTTTGTCTCTTAAGTCGACTTAAGCGATTATTCCTTGTGACCATCGAATTAGTTAGCGGTTTTTTGAAACTAGAATTTTATAATTTATCAGCAAAATTATAAAATTTTTTAGAATTTGGTTAGAAATTCAGGGTACCCATAGTAAAATATAAAAAATCTGAATTAGTAAATTGGACGACGTGAAATTTTACCTAAAACTTGATCGATTTTGGAATTTTTAATTGCAATTTTAATTTTTATGAAAGGAAGATCTAGGACCTTATATGTGTTCTATAAATATTTTCATGGCATGTGTGAAGACGAATAGTTCATTTAGGTACAATTTTGAATTCCGATTTGCAAAACCCAATAAGTTTCAAAAATCTTTGTGGAGTGCGACTAGAGGGTTATTATTATTATTATTATTACTTGAGGGCCATGTGGGGGCTCAAGCCACCCCGCACTGCGACCTAAAAGATCTTTTGTGCATTAAGCCCTACTTAATTATCCGTCCAGTCAATATTCAAGCTCTTAATGAACCTGATAATACTGCCTAACGGTACGTGATACATACTATCTGGGCTCATTGCTCCCCCTCCTAGATGTTTTAATTATCCGTCCAGCCAATATTCAGGCCCTTAAAGAACCTGATAATACTGCCGACCGGTGTGTGATACATACTATCTGGGCTCATTGCTCTCCCTCCTAGATGTAATAACATTTACTTCTGCTAGAAGAGCGGTAGCATTGGGACTCAAGGACATCGAGAGGGCAGACACACTCCCGTATATTCCTATCCATGCCTCGTCTACCGTTTTGATTTTACTCTTGCGAGTTGCTGGGACATACTATCTGGGCTCATTGCTCTCCCTCCTAGATGTTTACTGTTGGAAGTACTTCTACACGCGATACATATTATCTGGGCTCATTGCTCTCCCTCCTAAATGTTTACTGTAGGAAGTACTTCTACACGCGTTACATACTATCTGGGCTCATTGCTCTCCCTCCTAGATGTAATAACATTTACTTCTGCTAGAAAAGCGGTAGCATTGGGACTCAAGGACTTTGAGAGGGCAGACCCACTCCCGTGTATTCCTTCCCGTGCCTCGTCTACCGTTTTGATTTAACTCTTGCGAGTTGCTGGGAATAAAAAAGTCGCCTGTAGGTCACCCAGGTTTACTACAGGAAGGCTAAATAAAACTGGAGGGTGCCTGGTATCCAGAGTCCGCATATATAGACTGATTAACCTATCAGCCATTCATCCATCGGCATATGCTGTTCCACCTTAGATTAGGGATTTTTTGTCAAGGTTTTCTCCTTTAGCGTCGTACTTTAGCCTGTCACCAAAGGCCACATTCAGCCTTATGGTTACAGTTACCGGTGGTTGCCACGAGGAGGCAGTACGTACACCTGCGCCTACTGGAAGTTTACGAAGCCCCTTCCAATAGACGCCAAACCACCAAAAAGACTAGAGGGTTGCTTTCACAACTGTTTTTAAAATCGCAGGAGCCGAGAGCGATAAATCCGAATTTGCCGGGATCCCGGGAAGTTAACTAAAAATGCTGAAAATCAATAAAAGACACGAAAAAATAAATTTGTACCTTCTTTCGAAAATTTAACTTCGTTTTTCTAATGATTCTGTATTGTTTATAATTACACACGACGCTAAACCATTCTTTAATTTGTTTTCTGATTGTACAATGCTCCAGGTCAGAATCTAAATCCCTTAATTCGTTTTCAATTTTCCAGTCATGGAAGTATATAGTTTCGGCAATTGCGGTTTCAAAGAGACGTAACTTTTTGTTTACCAATTTCGATAGAATTTTCAGGTGAAGTGTGTTTGTCACATGATGGTTCCAAAAACCCAACATTGTCCGTTAGATGTAGCCGCTTAAATTTGTTTCACTTTGTTATATCATTACTTAGGTAGAATAATATGAAGTTCTCATTATTGGAATGCAGTGCAAAACGGGGCCAAAAAAATTGAAAGTTTGCCAATTCAAAAAAAAAAAAGGATGCACCAAATGTATTTTCAGGAGAAATCAAAAAGACCTCAAAATTAATCTAACGATTAAAAGTTTACCTATTCTATTGACTAGCGAGGCATTTTCTTGGTTTGAATAATCTCAGAAAACACATTCACTGCAATCGAATGAAGGCTGAGGATTCTGTCAAGAACGTTTTAATCTCGTTCTCCGGTGATTTCCGATTTCTATAGACACATCAACTAAAGAGGGAACTGTCATGAAGCTTTATAGGAAGAAAGTATCTATAACTTCTTTTCGGTTAAAGGCAGTGAATGTTCCAGGGAATGAAAATTCGCTAAATCCATTTAAAAAAAAAAAGCTTTCTGCATCAAACAATAAAGATTTTAGCTTTTGAGCCTAAGCGTAATTTCGCTAAGTTATTAAGCTACTACGACGAGTGCAAAAGCTACAGATAATCAATCAGTTCGAAAAGAAATTGTTGGACTCTTCTTCCCAGAAAACACCCAACAGCGGCTGTGATGAATTTTCGGGAACAATCCTCTAGGCTGTACGACGAGGTCTTCTGTTTAATCCTCTCACGTTATTCCATTTTCCTATCTTTCCTTTTATGGTAATGCTGTGTATCGTAGTGACCACAAAGGAACCATTTATACAAAAAAATTTATTTTTTTATGAAAACCAGCCTTCAAATCGGAATTAAATAATTTTCGCCTTCAAAGAAAGCAAATCACCAGCGACTTAAGTTACTCTTCACATGAATAACTAATTCCAATATAGAATTTTCAAGAATTCAAACAACTTTTCCATTGTCTTGGTCAAATTTGGAATGATTTTCAGTTTGAATGTTCTGTAGTAGTTTTGAATTAAACAATAACATTTACGAGTATATAACAGAATCGGCCCTTCTCTTCAATAAGAAATAGAATTTGCCGCAATCGTGTACTATTGTCAATGAATTAGAATAGGAATTGAAATTCAGTTTGACCAAATAAAATAACGAACAATTTTCGTTGAGAAAGAGTTGAGATGGATTTCAAATAAAATATAATATTTTTGAAGTTACGACAGAACGCGGACGAGCCATTTGACACAATGGTGTTATTATCGGTTCAAGAATTTTTGCTTGAAAATTAGAGACTCAATTAAATTTATGATTAAAGGCATTAGTATTTCAGAACAGTTTTTAGTTGAAAATTAACTTTTAAACCACTCAAATCTGGTAAGTTCCGTAACATTCTGTTAACCGTATTTATTTAACCTAGGTAGCTTTAATAAGAATTATAGAGATCGATAAAACCAAAAAAAAACGGTTAAAAAATGGTTTGAAAATTCCCTAAAAGGAAATCAGATACATTCGTATCGATAGCGAGGTTCAATTGGTTGAACAGCCTTCAGCTAATTGCATCCAAACTTTCAGATTTTTCTTTTCAAATTCACAGTTAAAGATAAACTCGATGATTCAGAAACGTTTATACGTACCTATTCTTTGTGTATGTGGAAAGCAAGAAAAGCTTTCTTGCAAAGTTAATTTTTAAATTAAAGGTAGTTATGTATGTACTTTGAATTTTATTTTTATTTTTATTGATGACAGTGAATGATTTGTTCAGAATGCGATGATAAGAATAACGCGAAATAATCAAATATAAACTAAGCGGTTTATCTTATCGAATCCAATATGCGTGGTTTAAAATTGAGTCCAATAAATTAATTTTGATAGGCTATCAATTACTTTGGCTTTTTTCCATAAATACTATAATTTGTTACTTAATGTTAAGTATTGTAATTGCCAATTTTTTTTTTCTATGATCAATTTATGTCGTTCATATCGATTTTTTGATTATCTAAAGACCGAAAAAGATCTGATCCCCGAAGTAATGTGATTCAAACGCGTCTATCCAAAAAAATTTAAATATGTATCGTGAAACCTTTGGTTAAATACATTTTTGGTTCGATCATATTTAAACGCTAGTGGAAGCGCATGGTTTGTTATGAGATAAAATTTCTTGAAGTATTCGTGGCCTATGTACTTTTTTGAAAAATTTTTCTCGAGAGAAAATTATATTGCATGACTTGCCAATAAACTGTTATCTTGCAATACTTGATTTATAGTAACATGAGACTTTTTTTGTAGGTGACAAGCGTTTTTTTTTTTCGAGTAAGTCATATGATCAGAAAATTACTTTAGATTTAGTAAATATTTTCATACGCACATAACTAAACGAACTTATAACACGTATTATCAATCACTCAACAAGCAAATTATTAGACGTAACAAGCACTTATACAAATTTCACTCAAATTAATCACATCCATATAATTTAATTTCACTCACTATTTTTGTGAATTTATTATTGTAGTAGTTTTGTATCCAGATTTCGTTTTTTTTTCACTTTAATTGTAGAAAGGACATCAAGCACACAACACTGGCGCGATTTCTTTATATACTTATATAAATATATATATTTAAATAGTAAAAGAAAATTGCCGAACCGGATGGCGGCCAATTAAGAACTAAATCTTACCAATCACCTGGGTAATAATTATATAGTAAATTTGCACAAAATAATCAATTCATGTACATGAGTACTATCGTGGATATTCTAGTAAATAACGTCTAATGGTATCTAATCAAGTTACGTTTTAATTACTTCAAAGATAACCAGCTATATAAAAAATAATAGTTGTTTTGTATATATATATACTATACATATACTAGATATCTCTAAAATATTGGGGGTTGGAAACGAGTCTCCGTTTTATTTTAAGTATTGTTGTAATCGATTATTTATAGAATGCTAAAGTGCTTAGTACGAGTAGAAAGGGTTATTGTACGGAAGTATGAAATAATTAAATAACTAACGAATGTTTCAGAACCTTAACCAAGCATTATTTCAAAATCCATTTTGATCAACTATCTCGAATTTCATCATGCACCACAAACCTAGTTTCTCTGTTTATTAATTTGTGTGTTATTAAAGTTTTATTTCAATCAAATCTTACGTGGGATTAAAGCTATTTCAAATAATTATAAGAATGAAGGTACTGGTCAGTTTCTTTGTTCTGTACGGGACTGATTTACATTGAAGTTTGTCAATCAAGCTTCAAAAAACCTAGAGTGCGTGAATCAACAAAATCATTGCTCATCCTAATTCTTACCATCGTCCATCCACCACCTACTAACCACGATCTACCATCCACCATCATCATTCATTCTCTATCATCAACCAACAATCCAGAATTCACAATCCACATTTCGTAAAATTATATACATACTAGGGGAAAACCCCTTAATACGGGCGTAAACAATAACAAACAGAGAACATAATGATATTGCAACATAACATTTATTTTGAAAAAATTTCTTTATACACAACATTTTTGGTAAAAACTGCATTTGATCCCGCTAAGTTCCGCTGATAGGGGCCATCTAAAATTCTAAGTTTTGCATCCGTAGATTTTCGGACTCGTGATAATGCTACATATAATTGACCATGACCAAACATAGGTTCCTGTAACAATAAATCCACTTTTTCTAATGTTTGTCCCTGAGACTTATTGATTGTCGCTCCAAATTCCAATTTAATTGGAAATTGTCTTCGTCGTAAAATAAATGGTAAGTCTGAGTTGATCGGTCTAGTCTAGGTCATATTCTGGGAATGAATACAGTTTCCTTTTCTGCACTTCCCGTTAAAACGTCGGCAATTATCAGATTTTGTGTCAACACTTCTTCGTTGATCAAGTCCACATCTGCATTTTTTGGACATAAAATTGCCATTTTTGGAAATGTTTCGACATCAGCTGGTGCCAGCGTTTCACCAAAGGTTTCGGTTGTTATAGAGCCTTTGCAAATAAGGTTCCTTGGAATTTTAATTATGTAAGTGGTCGGTAGGACTAAGAGAAGCATACCGATGGTGGTAGCATGTACTACCGAAATCGATGTTGTTGACCATGAAATTTTAGTTAAAATATATGGAACTGATGATGGATGAATATCCGAAACCGGTCTTCCATTTTTAAAATTAAGATTATTACATTAAGAAAGAAAAGTATTTTAACAACAATTTATATTTTTTCGTATTTTAATTACTTTTTATTTGTTAAATTTTAATAAAAAATCGTGAAAAAGTTTTTTGATTGTGAATTATTAGTTTTCATTGTAATAAAAGCCACGGCACAAGAAAATAACATGGATTCTCTCCATTTTTATTCTAAAAATGAAATTTTAAGCTAGCTTCAACAATTGCAGGCTGACTACCATGTATAGGTAAAGTTTGTCTAAAATCTCCACCAAGTAGCATTGTTTTGTGCCAAATGGTTTCTGATTTTTCATTATTCCTTTACAAAACTTATCGAAGCATCCATACCAACACCAGGTGCCATTATAGCTTCATCCCATAGAATTAATTTTGCATTTCAAATTAATTCTGCGTCAATAGATGTCATTCGCATAGAGGATATTGTGGTTTCTACGATTGGCACAGGTAATTTAAACTGGGAGTGATAGAAGCAACGGCAAGCACAACGTTTGATTATTCGCGAATCGTGTTAAGCAGTATTTTGTACAGATACGTTTTACCGGACTCCCCTGGACCATCTATGAAAAATAATCGGTGTGGAAGATCATTGTGATTTACAGCTGTCATTATGGTTTGGAAAGTTATTTTCTATCCTTGATTTAATGTGCATTGCATAGCATCTCCGATTTCTTTCTGGATATGTGCATCGTAATGAGCGGATGACAAAAAATAACGTACAACTAATAAAAATGTTGAACCAGTTGAAAAGAGAAAAGCAATTAGCTCACGTTTGGTTTCGTAGTGGAAAAATATTTGCACGCTTGAATGAGGGTAATCAACCAGTATTAATCAAAACAAAAGATGACATCACAAAATTAACAGCATAGTTGCTCGACATCAATTATTTATGACGTCTACACAAATGAACAACAAAAAAGATAAATATTTTTTAGATTTAAATCAATTTAATTATAATGCTAATTTATCAACATCTTATATTTAAACATCAATCGTTTAATGAACAAGCTTGAAAGATTGGAAGAATTTTTATATTCACTGAAATTGAAAATTGATGTAATAGTCTTAACTGAGACTTTTCTTTTCAACCGCGATATTAATTTTTTTAATCTTGTTAATTATAAATCATTTCATCTAACTCGTGAACATAGAGGGTTCGGTGGTATTTCTGTTTTCATACATGTTGATCTTGATTTTGAGCTTAAACGCAGCGAACTGTACATGGAGAATGAATTCCTCATCCTCCAATCTCGTAAGCTAAAATTTAATCTAATAACCTTATATAAACCGCCACATACTGATTTTAATTTATTTTTAAACTATTTTGCTACTCTATTGGACGCGTACAAACAAAGTGTTGTGGTTGGTGATTTCAATCTAAATATTTTAAACGAACATGAAACAGATGTGGTTAACTACAAAACTATCCTGCAAATATTTTCATATAAAATTATTAACAAAATTGATAAAAAATACTCAACACGATTTTCGAATAGTAACAGTAGCATTATCGATCATGTTTTGTCTTCCGTGCCATACCAGTTTTTTATGCTCGTTTCCCCGACCGATCTTAGTGATCATGAATACCTACTAATTCGTTGTATGGCCCCTAACAAACGAATGATTATTACCAAATAGATAAAGCTGTATAATGAACAAACGATATTTCAATATATTGTAAATGCTGCTCTGGGTTGTACTGCATTTCTAAATTTTTATCACTTATGTATTGGTAAATGCAATTATAGAAAATAGCACAAATAGGGAACGCGTGATAAATTTGCATGATTACAACAAGCAGTGGTTCACCAATGATCTTAAACAAATTATTAAATCGCGAATTAAATTCCAGAAGCTCAAGAAACGGTATCCTGATAATTTGTATTTCAAAAACGTATTTAATCAGCTAAAACAACAATCTTATGAAATGGTAATTACCCTAAAAACCAAATACTACACAAATTTATTAGAAGACAGTTTACGAACACCCAAAAAAATGTGGTCTGTTATTAATCAAATCTTAAATAATCGAAATACTATGGCACAAGACCCCATTAATTTAATTATTAATGTTACAAATCGAATTGAAGTTGCAAACCGATTCAATGAATATTTCAATAATATTGGTATGTCATTTGGTTTCAATATTAACTACAATCAGAGCGTAACCACCAAATTTTGTAACTTCGAACCCACATCACCCGAAGAAATTACGTTAATTATTTCTAGCTTGGAGTCATCTTGTTCATCGGGCTGGGATTCTATATCAACAAAACTCATTAAGAGGCTTAATTCTACAGTAACTCCTCTTTTGTGCAATTTTATAAACGAAACTTTTTTATCCAGCAAATTGCCTGATGAACTAAAAATTGCACGTATAACTCCAATATTCAAATCTGGGTCTAAGTTGGATATTAACAATTATAGACCGATCTCCGTCCTTCCTACGTTTTCTAAAATTTTTGAAAAAACTGTCCATCAAGACTGGAGAGTTATTTGAATTTAAACGAATTAATTCATCCTAACCAGTTTGGTTTTCAGAAAAATTCCAGTACTCTTTTTGCTATTTTGAATTTAATGGAAATTATATACAATAATCTAGAAGCTAAAAAGTGCACTTCATGCATTTTCATTGATCTGGCTAAAGCCTTTGATTGCATAGATCATATATTTTTAATTCATAAATTAAGTAGTATTGGAATTAATGAAAATGCTCTTTTGCTGTTACAAGATTATTTGAATAATCGCAAACACTACGTTCAAATAGGAAACGATAAATCTAAAGAGCTGCTATTAAAGTGTCGAGTACCACAAGGTTCTATTTTAGGGCCACTGTTATTCACTATCTATATAAATAATATTTTTTCTCTGAATCTTTCTGGTAAAATTCAATTGTTCGCAGACGATGCGGCAATTATTTATGGTGCTAATCTAATGACAGATATACTTTAAAATTACAAATGGAAACTGATCTGAAAATCTTGAGTGAATACTTTATCAGTAATAAATTTCGACTTAATAAATCAAAAACTAAATTTATAATATTTTCTCTTAGGCAACCGATATTTATTGACCTTGAGGAAATTATTGTAGATTCGGAAAAAATCAATAGGGTAGAGAACATTTGCTATCTCGGGTTGCATCTTAGCTTCAACTTAAAGTGGACGCATCATATAAACTCTATAAAACAAAATATATCATAGCTCCCTATATAGCAGTCTTCCGACGAGTTGGGAAATTTGTTCCCCATGCAGTTTCACTAAATTGCTATTTTTCGTATGTTCATTCAAATCTATTATACCTAATACAAATTTGGAGATCTGCAGGTAAAACCAAAGTGAATGAGCTACAGATTACCAGAATCAAGCCCTTAAAGCCATCAACTGCCTTAGCATGAGAACACCAACAATTTCACTTTATAACAATAGGTTACTGCCAATATCTCAAATGGTAGATTATGAATTCATTCTCTTGGTATATAAAATAAATTATCGCATGATAAAATGTAATAACGTACTAACTACTAATTATGAGATAACGGAACGTTCTAATCGAGATGCTGCGCATTTTCGCTCACCAAATTATCTGTATAAACTGTCTCAATATAGTTTATTTTACCGCGGATTAAAACTGTTCAACCAACTTGAGCCTGTATTGAAATGTTTGCCACTTGGAGCCTTTAAAACGAGTATGAAAAATCGCTTATTTACTGAATTTGTTCTTGGATATGAATTAAACCACTGATTTCTTTGTTCATTACTTGATTTGATGATTGATTTTGCTTTGTTTGTATGTACTTATGTACTATAGTTATATTAGTTGATACCTATTATATCCCTTTAATGCATGATTTTTTCTTTTTAATTGTAATAGTTTTTTTTTTATAAAGATGTATTTGGTTGAAACGAATTTCAAAGTAAAAATGGTTGGAAGCAGCTAGTTTTCCCGGAAAATTGATTTTATGACATGATGCCTATTTGCATCATTATGCAGTTGTGGTATAAAATTTAAATATTTTTCCATTTATAACGCTTCTTTATAAAAAGAAAATTCGTTCAAAATTAAAATAAATATTCAAAAACAATATTCTTATTTATAAAAAATTACATATGTAAATGTATGTTTACTAATAACTGTATGCCAAACATCGACTAACTAATTCTAAATGGCGATTTTATTTTCAAAACGCAGAAAAAAATAAAAAAATGTGTGAAACGAGATAGAAAAACAAATGAACAACAGATATACGAAACAAAACAGAAAAAATATGCTCAAATGTAGATGCAGTTCAAATTAAAATAACATGATGCAGATATGCTACAGTATGCATTAAAGGGATATTATATGGCTCCACGAATTAAGAAAGGCTGAAATAAAAAATGTGGTCAAAAATGAATTAAAAAATGCGATTTTTGTATGAAAAAGAAAACCTTTTTTAATTCACTTTTTTAACAAAATTTTTTGAATTAAAAAAAGCGATTTTGAGAAACATGTCAAAATGCAAAATGAATTAAGAAACGCAATTTTTATTTCATTTTTTGAACACTTTTCCTAATGCATTTTATAAAATGATTTAAAAAAGGCAAATTTTATTGCATTTTTTGAACAGAATATAGTAGAGAAAGACTGCATAATAGAATATGCTAGAAGAAGAAGACAGTTAATACAAAACGGTAAATTGTATATTGTTTTTTTTTGTTTTTTAGTTTTTTTTTCATACGAAATTGTGAAATGCAGTTAAAAATTATTTTTGTTGTTTATTGTTGTAGCTAGCTATTTAGTTGTGCATTGTGTAGCTATAGGGATTAATTTAGCTTCGATTTTCTTATTTTTAATACATACATAATCTAATAAAATGGAATATCAGTATATTTCTGGTAAAAGAAGTAATTCTAAATTATTATATTTACCAACGGAAAAACAGTTATATAAAAAAAATTATACAAATAAAACACATGCAGTGTACAAGTGCAATTTAAATGAATGTAAAGCTCGTGTTGAAATTAATGCAAATAATATTTGCAACCGTGTTAAGAATTTTATCGAACATTGTCATTTGCATAACCAAGAAGAACAATTCAACAAATTAGAAGTGATAAATAATATTAAAATGAAATGTGCTGAGGCAAATGAGTTAGTCAGTACATCAACGACAATTGGAAATGTTAGAGAAATATTTAATACGGTTTGTCAAAAGTAAGTACTTTTTTTTACTTTTAATTATATCTGTACTTAAATAAGTTATTATTTTTAGTATTTTTAAAATTAAATGTGCCTTTTTTGATTACTAGATATCAAGAAACTACAGATGATCTAAATTTCAATACAATGAAGCGTAATTTATTACAAATACGAAATAAAATTTTCAAAATCAACCCGAAATCATATGAGGACATTATACAATCTTATGATATACCAGAAATTATGCAAACATTTGGTAGAAGCTTACATTCTAACAAAACTGACTTTTATAAAGGATGTTTTCGAAGTGATGACGATGGGTTCGTTTATTGCATTTTCGCTTCCGAAAATGTTATTAAGCTCATTAGAAATCATATTCAACCAGAACGACGACAATATCTAATGGACGCAACATTTAAAATATGCCCGGTTTCGTGCTTCAAACAATTTCTGATTATTTACATTGAGTATATGTATCAGGTGAGTATTAACTTTATATGCATTTGAATTTGTATTGAAATAAAATAATTATGAAGGATATATAATCATGTAAAATACATGTTTCTATTTATTTCAAATTTCAGGTCATCCCATTTATTTTCATACTAATGTCAAAAAAATCAGAAAAATGTTATTCAGATGTTTTTCGGTTTATTAATGATAATATTATACCATTAGAATGTAATTCGTTCATCACGGATTATGAAATGTCGATGAGGAACGCGTTACGTGTAATATGGCCAACAACTAATTTATACTCTTGCTGGTTCCATTATTGCCAGGCAATAAAAAGGCAAGCCAGCAAAATACCAGATTTTTTTTATTACGTTCGTGGCGACAAAAAACTGGAACGCATTTATTATAAATTTTTATGTTTGCCCTTATTGCCACCAGAAAATATCATACCACTGTACAATGTACTTCGTCGAGAAGCTGAGACTGCTAACGAGTCAATATATAGTCGGTTTTTGCAATATTTTGAAAAGCAGTGGATACAGCGCGTAAGTTTTATTTATTACATTTATAAAAATATTAGTAATAACCAAAATGATTATTTGTACAGGAAGGTCCCCACAAAATATCAGTATTCAACCGTAAAATACGAACAACTAGTGCGCTAGAGGCGTACAACGGGGTGCTAGGGAAGAAAATTATAAAAAAAGGCCACTTTTTTAAATTCGTCCAGAAACTACAACAAGAAGAATTTAGAAAAAGCAGAGAATTGAATTTACTAATCGAAAGTGGCGGCGGTTCAACAAGTTCGATGAAAAAGCGCAAATACAAGGTAATTAATTGTTTTATAGTACCACCCAAACTAAGGCGGCGAGTACATGTATTAGAAAAGTGTTTTTTATGAATTAAAATATGCATTATTAAATAACTTAATAAATGTCATACTTTATCATACAAATACCACCTTTATTAAATTATTTTTCAAAATTTTTACTTCAGCTATTTTAATTCATGTACCTCCAAAATTAGTTATCGATTATTAATTTCCATTTTAAATTTTTACCACAACAACACAGGCGCGACATGATAAAATAGAAGAGGCGACAAATCAACTGAAACTGCAGAAAATAACACCTATGGAATTTTTGAATCGTGTGACTTATGCCGATAATAATATCTTAAAGGGATTTATAAATTTCACTGACAATGTTAGCCATAATGATGATGACGATGTTGATTCGGATACTACTTTTGTTTATGATAGTTCCGGCACTTCTACATCAACAGAGACACAACAGGGTATGAGCTATCAATTAAGCATTGAATCGCCGTTATGTTGTGTATGCTTTCAAACTACATGCAATATTGTTCTATTGCCATGTAAACATTTAAAAACATGCTCACAATGTTGGAAAAGAATAGAGGAGGACGGTAATAATGATGAAGATGGAAATTCAAGGAAATTGCTTTGCCCACATTGCAAGGCTTCAGTGGATAATTCAATTACAATTAGTTACTGAATTAAATTTTATAAAAGAATTTTGTCTCTATATTAAACAAACTTTAAAAATTTCAAATTTATAAATTTTTGAAATTTTATTTTTAAGAATAATGAAGTTTTAATCACTACTTTTTTTAACCAATTTAAAGTAATTTAACTTTTCTAATTGTTATTTTCATTAATGAAAATATAAACACTAAATTACTTTTTTAAGTTTTTGATTTGTAACAGTTTTAAAACAAAACAAGAAAAACTCGATTAATTTCAATTTGTGAAATTGTTGATTTCATTAATAACAAAAATGTATTATTTATATTTCATCATTTTAAATTTAAATATAATAAAGTGTTATTTTTGATTAAATTTTTATTTTTGAAATTATTAAATTAATACTTAGTAATGATTTATGTATTTTATTATTTTTCCATTGTGTCCACGTAACTCTCCATTATAAAATGTCATGTGCCCCACTCTCAAGTTGAAATAATAGTACTTATTTCGAATTCTTAAGTTTTCATTTTCCTGTGTATTATAAGCCTTATCCAAAAATGTCCATAAATTAGCATATTGAGAAAATCTTCTATTCCACAGACGCGTTTTGTCCCAATATTTATTGTAAAATTTAAAAATTTTGACTGCATCTTCACTGCTTTGCATTCCATTTCCATGAAAGAATGTCGCAAGACAAAGCCTATTTTGATATTTAAAATCTTTCGATAGAAGAGCCTGTAGAATAAAAGTAGGCCACGATTGTATTGAAAAGAAAATATCTTCTAACCAGTTACGAAAATGGTTTTTATTTTTTGTATCACATAAACGAACTGACGCTATTAATTTGTTGTTTTTTATTGTGTTTTTGTTGTAATTATTGTTACTTTGTAAACAATTTTCAATTTCTTCTGCATATTGTGTTAATTTCAAATCCATGTTATCGTTTAAAAGTTCCCATTTTTCTACGCACTCAAAAATACAATTATCGTTGCCATCAAATAATAATTTACTATACTTTTCGTTAACTTCTGATGTATCATTACTAGTCTCTATTTTGTTCTCTTTATCACCGAACAAATCATCTATTGAATTGATTAAAAAATATTTAAATGTGCTTGAAAATATATCCTGATTATTCTTATTTTTAAAATCTTTATTAGAAAACAAACCCTCCACTGGATTTGGTAAATATTTAAATTCGATCGACATACCGTAAAGGAGTTCTGTAGTAACTATTGTAGAACGATAAACTAAACTGAAATCGTTAATTTATATTTTTGCATTTGCCAATTCTCTAGATCAGTTTTTTTAATTTTCTGTTTGTCTCCTTTCTCATTTGTATATAAACATTTTAATAATACTATCTCATTTTAGTTTTTAACAGTATTCCAATTTCTAGTCCCGTTACTGTCCAAAAATTAATGAAAAAGGCACATTTTATTTCATTTTTTGAACATATATTAATTCAGTTTAAAAATGAACTAAGAAATGCCTTTTTAAATTCAACCTTTTTTATTTCAGGTTTTGCACATTTCTAAATTCATTTTTAAAATGAATTAAGTAACGCATTTTTTAATTCATAAAAATCACCTTTTTTATTTCAGCCTTTCTTAATTCGTGGAGCCATATTATATATATATATATTTAATTTTGAATTGTATTTTTACTTCTTTGTTTGTTTAACTAGATTAATTAATTATGTTGAATATTGGTTAAGGAAAAAAATGAAAAATATTTGTATACATTCTATTTCAATTTTTGATGTTTTCCAAAATAAAAATGTATGTTTTTCGGAAAATAATAAAAATAAAAAACATAAAAAAAAAAAAAATATTGTACCGCCTCTCCTAAATTAGTAAGGGGAGTTGGTAGTCCAAAGTCAGTATATTGTTTGCCATGTAATTTTACGGTTCCCTGAATATCTCTTAAGCAAACATCTCGCAAATTCTGCATTCATCAGTATGATCTCTATGGTGGTGAACGTAATCATCTCCAAAAAATGCGAATTTATGACTTATGCCGTTTTGACTTGTGGCCACAGAAATGTTTGTACACAGAAAAAAAAAATTAAAAACGATTTTAGAAAAAAAGAGTTATAGATAGACTCCGTTAAGCGTAAACTCTTTTGTGAAGTTATATGAACATGACGTTTTCATGAAAATGACGTTTTTAAATGCATAGAGCATTAAAATTTATAATTTTTAATTAATAGTCTTATAATTTACATTAATTCGTATCTATTGCAAATACAAAATTAAATTAACAAAATTTTTTATTTATTTTCGCTATTACGCATTTAACAATACACCTGTAAAATGTGTTTTTTTGTTATATATAGCAAGCTTTGATAAAATGAAAAAAAAAATTATAAATTGACGGTAAGAAGTAACATGTATTTTGACATATTGATGGAAATTGGATTCTAAAATGATATTTGGAAGAAGTTCTGGAATATGGCCAATTAGGAAGGAACCCGGTTATTTATTAGAAAGAAGTTCTGAAGAATGACCTATTCCGCCAATCCACACTGGGTCTCATTTTATACTGGTTTCTGGTATCAAAATACCAATCGCATCCACACACAGTCTCAAATGAATCCGGATTCTTCAATAAATTTATATGTATTTGTATGTCGAAAACCAATGCCTACTAGATATGCCAATGCCTACTACATATATTCAAGACGGCATTGCGAGACCTAAGAGTGAAAAGGTTCTATTTGTACAAAGTTCACTACTGAGTAAAACCCAAACGAATTTTTGAATCGTGATATCTTTTAAATTATTTACGTCATACCAAAAATATTTCAAACGTCAAATTTTATAGTCAAGACAATTTAATAGAATATCAAATTAATATAGTTTTGGTCAACTGATTTACCGTAAATTGGGTTTTAATTATTTGGATAGAACCTTTTTCATAATTATTATGGTCATCAATTAAGCATAAAGGTTCTATCTGCACGATAGAACGTTTTTGTTTAGAAATCAATAAAAAAATTAAAACAATTCAGTTCTATTTGTGTAAATAAATTTATTTAGTTCGTTAAATTTGCTTAATTAAGTAAAATAATAATAAATAAAATAATAATACTTCAATATTAATTTTAATTCAACCAAGGAGTGTAGAAGTGTAGTTCATCAAACACTTGTTTTAATATGTATTTAATTATGTTAAATTGTTTAACTTTATAGTTATTATCTTGTATTCACGAGTCGTTTTAATAAACGGAATCGATCAACTGTTCGCTTTGGGGTTTCACATAAAGGTTCTGTATCTGAAATCAAATGAATTTAATTAAAAATTGTGTACCAATTCATAAATAAACGTAAATTTCTTACCACTTAAATTGAGCATAACATTATAATAAGCAATATCTTGTGGCGTCATATAGCAGAATGCAGCTTGCAAGTCCGATTTTTTCTTTAGGTCAATCTTAGGTTTTTTCTTTATAATGTTTACATTCACAATATTTGCTTCCTTTGCAAACGAATTGCGGTTTCTTTGTTTTCGTAGATTACAGATCTTAAACGACTCCTCAGCGTGGTCCAATTTGAATTTAATCACATAATTTTCTAGGTTAAATTGAAGAATTTTAATTTTACTAAAAGGAACTTCTTTAAAGTTATACATTAGTTTTGAGAATTCCTCGTAGTCTTTAAAATCGGATGGAATCATTTGAAGAATACTGAAAGGTTTTTTTACATTAATGTTTTGCAAGATTCTTATGAGGCCGAGTGGTGACATTTTTTTTTTTTTTTTATTTTTTTTATTAAAATAAATTGTATTTATTTATTTAATGTTATTACAATCTAGTCTCCTGGACTAATGAGCAATTTGTTTCTGACTTAATTTATTAACTTAATATTAATCTATGGCTTCTTCCCATTGGCGTTCCATAGAGTCTGGTAAATTGAATTAAACCACATCTTTGTAGTGGGCTTTACACAGCACAATGCTGTTTAAGCTAACAATTACACCAACTCAAAAGGTTTGGTTCTTTTAAGTCTGCGTGTTAAATTCGTGTTGCTTAGAAGCTGAGTTGCCTCAATGTTCACATGATGCCGGAGCCTCTCTTCATGTCTCCGCGCTTTCTCCTGAATTTCATTTACGATGAGGTTCATTTTAAGGTCCCTATGGAGATCATTGTTCCTGACATACCAAGGTGCATCGACGATGTTCCTTAATACCATATTCTGAAATCTTTGGATGATATTTACGTTGCTCTGTTTGGTACACCCCCAAAGTTGAATACCATACGTCCAAACCGGTTTCAATATTTGCTTATAAAGTAGCAGCTTGTTGTATGTTGATAAAGAAGAGTTCCTTCCCATCAGCCAATACATCTTTCTGTATTTAATTCTTAGTTCTTCACTTTTCTTCTTGACATGTGCTTTCCATCGCAGTTTAGCATCCAGGGTCATGCCGAGATACTTAGCTGTGTTCGCATACGGTACTATTTCTTGATTTATGGTAATCGGGATATTTTCGAATCGCCTGTTAGTGAAGTTGATGTGAACGGATTTAGTTTCATTTAGTTTTATTCGCCATCTTTTTGTCCATTTATAAATTTTAGTTATTGCTGATTGTAACTTTTGTGTTGACTCTTCGCTGCTTGTGCCAACAGCTAAGATCGCCGTGTCATCTGCAAAAGTCGCCACTGTATTGTTTTCTAATGCAGGAAGATCATAAGTGTACAGTAGGTATAAAACCGGCCCTAATACACTGCCCTGTGGAACTCCTGCGTTGATTTCTTTCAATTCAGAGAAAGTATCATCTAACTTAATCCTGAAGAATCTATCTTTTAAGTAAGATTCCAGTATATTAGCAAATTGGATTGGTAGAAGATTTCTTAATTTATGGTTAAGTCCTTCATGCCACACTCTATCAAATGCTTGGGCAACGTCTAGAAATATTGCTGAACAGATTTTTTTCTCCTCTAGTGCTTTCTCAATTATACTGGTTATTCGGTGAACTTGATCAATTGTTGAGTGTTGGTTACGAAAACCGAACTGATGATTTGGGATTAAATTTTTACTCTCGATTATCGGATTTAACCTTTTTACCAGAAGCTTCTCAAAGAGTTTGGACATGACTGGCAATAGCGAAATTGGCCTATAAGATGAGGTTATGTGTGGTGGTTTCCCAGGTTTTGGGATCATGATTACTTCTGCAATTTTCCACAAGCTTGGTACATATTTGATTCTAAATGCTGCATTTATAAGATTGGTGAGCTTTACCAGAGCTTTCCTTGGCAGTTCTTTTAAGATTTCTGCAGTAATAAGATCGTAGCCAGGAGCTTTTTTCATATTCATATTAGTTTTTATCTCACACGCGACTTCTTTTGGTGTTGTCGGTAGGATTTCTTTACTTTCTTGCACAGCTTGTTCAGATATTATCTCAGCTTCTAATGTTTCATCTTGATGTGGCTGGAATATTTTTTCAAGATGTTCAGCAAATTCTCGAGCTTTGTCTTCATTATTCCTAGCCCATTTATCACCTGCTACTCGTATTGGAGGGTTCTGTATTATTGGTCTTTTAATTCTTTTGGTTGCTTTCCAAAGAGAATAATCAGTACTGCTATCATTAGTTAATTTTCTTAAATAGTTGCTAATTGATTCATTTTTCAATTCTTGGATCTCTCTTCTTAATTGTTGAGTGAGATTGTTCAAATTAGTTTTATCTTGGGGGGCCCTTGTTTGTTGCCATACTCTTCTCGCTTTTCTTTTTTCTGCTAGGAGTTCCCTAATTTCCAAAGGGTAGTTGTTTCCCTTGATTTTCTTTTTAACCTCAGGGGTATTTTCCCAAGCTGATTGCTGTATATCGTTTACAAATTTGTGAACTTCTTTGTCTAATTGCTCCTCGGTCTTTAATGGAACCATTAAGTTAATTTTTTCTTCTAGCGATAGTCTAAAGCATTCCCAATTAGTGTGATTATTTACTAGAAAAGGGTTCCTTTCTTTCTGAATAATTTTTTCACTTAACGTTAAAAGTATCGGTGAATGATCAGAGTTTAGGTTGACATAAACTCATTTTTTTTTAAAACTTTTTCAATTTGCGAGTGCGCGTTGTCTACCTCCTGTATTGCAGAATGACCGGCGATAGAATATTTCATCGTAACCTCTTCGACATCGGGATGGTCTTGCATGAATTTTAAAATTGCTGTAGCCATGTATGAATTCTTGTTCTGTGGTACACAAGAATCGCTCCATGTGATAAGTTTGGTGAATCCGGAATCATCATAAACCTTTTCTAATATCTTAATGAGCGCTGACGCAATATCGTTTCCGGTGCGCCCGGCTGTATATTCCGTCCACAAACAGCAATATATTTTTTTGGTTGTCGAAAAGTGCGCCGTAAGATTATATACGGTTAACTTAGAGCTATAAAATAATGAGCCAATGTTCGATCTTGGACAGTTTATAACATTTTCCAAATCAAAGCAGAATACTGGAACATTTTTGTTATTGCGATCTTCGTTTCTAACAGTCCGCATGTTTTGTTTGAGACATCGTTGATGTCCTTCAAAATCACTAGTTAACTTTGGTGTACATACATTTGCTTTTTCAGCGATGCGGAACTCTTCACATTTTCCACATATATCAGATTTGGGTTTATGGAAACGCAGATTGAATTCTGTGCAGAAGACTTTCCTGTAGTAATGAAACTTCGCTGCATTTTCTCCATCTTGGCTACACTGGCTGGCATATAACTCGTACATCTTTTGAATATTTAGGCCAGAATCTAGATATTTTCTTGAGGTTTTGGCGCGACAATAGTGACTTTCCATTACGGGAAAGGAATTTATATGCCTTTTAATTCTATCGGTAACCTCTTGTTTGGTTTGTCGATTACAAGCCTTGGGTTTAGCTGCGATTAGTCCAGTGATAGCCTTTTTATTATGCACATTATAGATAGTTTTTTGCGATATATCTAAGGTGCCTAGAAAGTATGGTTTGCATACACGAATCATTTCTCCTTTTATTTCAAGATAATAACCGAAAGCTTTTTTTCGGCGGCTTGATTGTGCTTCTGTTTTTTAGGCGCAATTTCAACCTCACTTGTACATTTTAAAATAAAATCATATTTACGTAAACGATCGAGAGAGTAGTAATGCTCAAAAATTAATTGCCTCTCACTTTTACTAATTTTTGTGGCACATTTAAACTTACAGTTTTCGCAGTTTTTATTATTTTTAATAATTTTTTGAGGAATAATTTTTCCCTTAGAATTCATATATTCCTCTCCCTTTTGCCGCTTTGTCTGCTGTACATGTACCTTCCAATTTGCTTCATTTTTTTTTCTTTTGCGTTTCCGGCCGTCTTCATTTAAATTCTCACATGACTGACTATCTGATACCTCAACTGCCACTACATTTGAATGTACCGGAATATCTATAGTATCCGTCGCCTGTATATTCTCTAACACTGCTTCATTTATTATCTCTACCGTTCCATCGCTGTTACATTCTCCCAAAATAATGTATTCTGAATTCATTTTTCTAAAATGTTAATTAAACATAAACACCAAAAAATTATTAATTAATCTCTAATAATTAAACACAAAAAACTAAACTGTAATAATTAAGATAAAATAAAATATAAAATTTCAGCTTACCAAAATTACAACCTTCTTCGACAAAATTCACAACACAAATGCGCAACACGCTACATATTAAACTTTACGGGGATAAACCTTATTGACCAAATTTTGCCATGAAGAAAGGTTCTATATGCAACAATATAAATTGTTTTACGTAAAACTGAGATTCTTATTTGATTTTTCTTTGAAAAAGGTTCTATCTGTGTAATTAGAACCTTGTTGAATTAATTGATGTGCATAATGAATTGAAATAGAACTTTTCTATTGTATTATCTTCGAACATATTAAAGTAAAGCAAATTTAAACGACATTTTTGAATTCTGCGACCTCGAAAAATGTAAAATCGATATTAACCTCAAAAAGTGTAAAAATGTTAGATCAGCGTTCTTCAAACTTTATCATCCCGAGGAACCCTTTTTCTATATAAAATTTGCGTCGGAACCCTCCTATGTTAAAAATTTTGTACAAGATAAAAATTTGCATTTATTCAGTCAAAAAAAATCGTTTTATTCCGTATAATATAGGTACAGATTATGTAACATAAAAAACACATAAAAAAAGAAAAATTAAAAACTTTTCGATGAGGCGCTATTCTACCATTTTTTGGGCCTGGTGAAAAATTATTATTTTTTGGTTACTTTTCTGTTGTACAATAACATTGGCTGAAAAATAATTTTTCGCTAGACCCAAAAAATGTTGCAATAGAGCCCGATTAGCCAAACAAGTTAATGACTTGGGTGATCTTGTTTATTAGAGCATAATTTATCAATATCCGGATGTATTGGTGTTAGCTGGAGACCCATATCCCGTTCTGCATCAAGTCGATTTCTGTATTTGGTTTTCGTACATGGAAAAGGATTTCTTACATAGGTAGGTTGTTACGAAAGGCATCAAATTATTGAAAGATGAGTATAGAGTGAGTATAAATATTATTTGAGTCAGGCCCGGCTTGATATTTTTCGAGGCCGTGTGCACGACGATTTGCGAGGGCTAATACATTAATAATTTCAAAAATCAAATACACATTAAATAATTTAATATAAAAGTATATAGACACATATTTAAGTAAAATTTCAGCAAATTTATTTCAAAGATTTAGCTCAGGCAAATTAAGGATCTTTGAAAGTAGATTTTTCTGGGACAATATTTCTAAAAAACAACAATTCCTGAATTAAATCATCGGAATGAAAGTCTCATTCGAGCATATTTCTCTACATTATATAAAAATCTAAATATATTGTTTTGCTTTTCATATGATTCGAATCGCTTCTTAAATAACACAAGAGCAGAATCGATAATTCTGAAAAAAATAATCGGTTTTAAAATTTTATTATACATCATTTAGCATTATCTCCAGCTTCATAATCAAATAATGGTCGAATTTTCTTATGTCGTACGATTTTAAATATTTGGTCATTATTTAATTCGAACGTTTTCGTTGGATTTAGCCAAAGACAGAGTGACCAGATTCTCTATATTTTTCAAAAAATGATAATAATTCTTTTATATGTTTTATTACCAAATCTATTTGCATGGTCGAGCTTTTGCAATATTTTACTGACGAAACCAACTTTACTTAACAAATCGTACCAAATCTTAAGGCTTACAAAGAACTCATAGGAAGCCAACTGGTTATATATTGACAAAACTTCATGTTTAATTTTATTGGCAATTACGATATTTCCAAGCTCAATCAAAGCATCTAAAATTTTTGGAAATTGTCGTTACGGCATTCCCACACTGTCGTTACGGCCCATCTGGTATATGAAAGAGGTTTCGGTGTTAGATATTTCACATGTTTTATTAAGAGATCCCATCATGCCGTTGAAACAGAAAATGTTGCATACACTTTCTGAAAAATATCAATAAAATTGAGAGATTTACCTAATTAAATTTAGAGGAGCACCTAGAGTCTAAACTGAATATTTCCAATTTAATGGAAACTTTAAATTTTCTAATATACATAATACAAGTATGTACTATGTTAAATAAAAATATTTGTTATAACATTTCTTTTAAGTTTCTGTTATAATTTATTTTGTTTAGATTTTTGTTTGTATTTTTAATAATATACATGATCGCCAAAATTAAAAATTTTTACGCAGGAAATAAATTTATTAAAGTATTTTTCGGAATTTTTGCGCGAGGCCTGCTTAAAGCGCGAGGCTCTGTGCAGTTGCACCGTTCGCACCTGTACCACGCCGGCCCTGATTTGAGTATAGATTTCGAATTAAAAAAGTTTCGTTTTAAACAAAGTTACGGGCAAACATACGTACATTCAAAGTTAGTATATTTGGATTAGGCAATAATTGATTTATTAGGAATGATCGAATTAAATATTTTTGGATAACATTTTTTCACGGAACCCTTGCAACATCTAGCGGAACACTAGGGTTCCGCGGAACCCAGTTTGAAGAACGCTGGTTAGATAGAACCTTTTCATTCTAAGGTCGCGGCCTCGAAACACAATATGAAACAAAAAATACAAGTCAAAAATGTCCTTAAAGATTTTTTTTATTTCATTTTTGTTTGTGTGAGTGTGGTGAGACTATCAGCTAATCCACACTAGGTCTCATGAGTCCGGTATCATTCCTCGTTTTTCCCTTTACCTATAAAACCGGTTTTGTTTCGGATTGATTTTTCAACCAACAATTTTTTGGTTTCTATTGACGATTTTACTGATATAGATGTCGCGTAGGTTTAGTGCTATACTGCTATGGATAAATTAAATTTGACGTTTAGTGGATTATAATGTTTTAGTCTGAAATGGCTGGTTAAATAGCTAAATTATTATAAATTTGAATTCGTTTGTATATCATTTAAATGTTTATTTCACATACTAAATCAAACATCAAATTAATTGTATATCACTAATGTTAGTTCATCATAGATGGCAACCCTTTCGCGGAAAATCGTCAATAGTCTCACCACACTCACACAAACACAAATGAAATAAAATTTTTTTTCGTGGATTTCGTTTTAGTAGTTTACTGCGCATTACGTCAAGTCGTCAACTTAGAGTTGCTAGTAAGATATTGCAAAGGAAATGTATGAAAAATAAGGAATTTGTCTAATAAATGAAGAATATATGGATGTATTACGGTTTAATATGGATGTTGGATGTATTATGGTTGAATATTTCTTTCCTCTTAGAAAATAGGATCAATGCTTTTAACAATCTCTTATTTGTTGTAAAAGAATGAACACTATGTGGACAATTATTTATATTGTTATTACAACAATTAAATACGGCGCACCACATTATTTATTTAATTTAATTTAATTTTTGAATTCAATTACACACAACAACATTGTGAAACAAAACTGTTCACTCTCATTTGTCGTCATTATTTTATGCCGTTTATTTTATGATCCAAATAGGCAAAGTGCGCAAGGCGTAATCTATTATAAGTGATTTGTGTGTTTCGACCAATGCTGTCTTGAATATATCTAGTAGGCATTGGTATATCTATTAGGCATTGGTTTTCGACATGCACATACATTTATTGAAGAATCTGGATTCATTTGAGACTGTGTGTGGAATGTGGATGCGACTGGTATTTTGATACCAGAAACCAGTATCAAATGAGACCCAGTGTGGATTGGCGGTATAGAAACCAAATAAATTTTGGTTGAAAAATGAATCCGAAACAAAACCGGTTTTATAGGTAAAGGGGAAAAAACGAGGAATGAGACCGGACTCCTGAGATCTAGTGTGGATTAGCTGATTAGGAATTATGATGAAATTCGACATATTCGCTGGAAACCGTACTTATTTTATAGCAATTGATCATACTGAAATTATTTTTATTAAAATATTTAAAGGGAATAATTAATTTTGAATTTTAAATTAACCCGCAAAAATTATTTTATACAGAATAAAATAATTGCGGAAACCAAATAAAATTTTACTATTTTCGTAAAACATAAAATGTTCCATTTTAACGGAAATTTTTTCTGTAAAACAACATGTTATACCTCAAATCTTCGATACGCTTACAGTGAATCTTCAATTCCTGAATAGAATTTATTTGGGATTGGAAAATGGAAAGCTTCTCAATATAATGTTGAATTCTATTGACGCAAAAAAACGGATCTCGATAAAAAAAACTGTACTGAGATCATTTTCTACTATGAAGAGTTCAGCACTTTTTGATGTAGGTTCCGTTTTTGTAGTCCATAGAATACGACATTAAACTGTTGAAAATTTCGAATAATGGTCCTTAATTTAAAATTTTGAGATACAAATTTGGTAAAGAAGGATTCACAATGATTAATTGTACTAAATGCACGCCTACTACTGCTACGGAAAACTCAGATTAGATATTAAACCTAGGAGTTGGTTTAATCTCTGTAACTCTAATGCTGTGTTTAAGACATAGGAACATAGGAAGATAGGAAGATTGACACGACCAACCAAATTATTTAAAATGTCACCAGCCCTGCCTACTAGCCTACTTTGATCAAAAGTAAGAAATTTTTCAACTAGAGCATGGAACTAATAGGCGGGGAATGTGACATTTTAAATAATTTGGTTGGTCGTGTCAATCTTCCTATGTTCTTATCTTCCTATCTTCCTATGTCATAAACTCAGTTAAGACTTCATTTGTATATAATAAAGCAGAACACATATTTTGCCAATAGTTTAAACTCCACCATACATTATTATGATGACGGACGGCCGTCAATAGATGTGAAAATATTTGATAGGGTTGTTAAATGCCTATTGGATTCTGAGGGTAGTTGTATAATATTTGGAAAACATAGTGAGGAGATAGTTGCTTCATTAAAACTAACTAGATTCGAAATTCACTCAAATATTTCTACCGCAGACGGCACCAAACATATTACGAAAGGTTATGTAAATGTTCCTTTTACCTATAATAATCAGACTTGGGTGATCCCTACGATGATTGTGCCTTCAATTACATCCGCATTAATTTTGGGAATCGATTTCTGGAATCGGTTTGATATCAAACCAGTAGTTGGTGAACTATAATTAATAATAACCCAGCTTGATAGTAAGATTGTTGAATGCCAACACCAATTAACTAATGATCAAGGCAGAAGATTGAAATTAGTTTTATCTCAGTTTTAGTTGCAAATGAAAATGATTTAGACAAAACAACGCTTCTAACACATTACATTGATACGGGAATTTAAAACCAATAAAGCAGCGGAATTATCCATTATCTCCCTGCAAGGGAAAGAAAATAGACGTCAAACTGGATCGCATGCTAAAGCTGAAGATTGTCGAACATTCCAATAGTCCCTGGAGTAATCCTTTAGTTTGTGTTCGTAAATTAAATGATAGAATTAGGTTACATCTAGATTCGAGGAAACTCAATTCAGTATAACAAAGCCGGACGCTTATCCGTTACCTCATCTCGCACGTATACCCGGGAGGTTCCATTCGACTAATTTTCTCTCTATATAGTGTCGATCTGTCAGACGCTTTTTTGGCATATTTCCTTAGAGGAATCTTCAAAGGAAAAAACTGCTTTTTCGATATCCTCCAGAGTGCATTTCCATTTTAATGTCATGCCTTTTGGTCTGCATAATGCCCCTCAGGCACAGTCTAGGACTATGGATATGGTGTTGATTGTAGTTCTCGAGCCAAATGTATTCGTATACATATCTCGATGATATTATTGTTAGTACTGAAGTGACACGTTCGATAAGCATATAGAATTATTAAAAATTGTCGCTGTGCAGTTACGCGCTGCAAATCTAACGATTAATTTAAATAAATCCAAGTTTATGCAAAAGAGTATGAAATATTTAGATTATGTTATCTCGCAAGAAAGATTACGCACAAACCCAGAAAAAATCGAAGCCGTTTTTCGCTATCCAATAACTAATTCACCAAAAGCTGTATGAAGATTATTGGGGATAGCCGGTTGGTATAGGTTGAATAGGCAAATAGCGCATTCCTTCTGTTAAAATCGGTACTAATTTCACCTCCAATTTTGATTGAAGGTACTCATTTTGCAGTAATTGCGGATCATACATCTTTGGTACGGTTAAACAACTTGAGAGACACAAGCGGGCGAATTGGTCGATAGGCTCTCAAACTGCAACAATACAAATTCGATCTCATTCACAGAAAGGGAAAATTTAATTTGGTTCCAGTTCCAGATGCTTTATCAAGATCAATGCAATGCGATTCGATTAACCAATAGGTTGACCACCTGTGATTTCAATAAGTTTATGAAGGGGTTATAAAGACATACCTCAAAATTTTCCTGATTTTAGAATTGAACATTCTAAATTATTGAAAAACATAGGGAATCCCAATTGGAAGTGTGTGGTGCCATTATCAGAACAAATACGGATACTTCGGAAATGTCATGATGATCCGATGTCAGCTCATTTAGGAATATCGAAAACAATTAGTCGAATAAGACAATTTTATTTCCAGATTTTCCATGGTCTATGATAACATTTGATTACATTTTCCCTTTGCCTAGATCAAAAATGGGAAATGTGTATTGGTTGTATTTGATGTGTTAACGAAATTTACTTTACTTTTTCCCATGCGCAACTCAGAATCTAAGAATATCATAAAAGTACTGGAACAAAATGTGTTCTTAATTTTTGGTAAGAATAAAATATTATTGTATCTTAGGGGTGGCACACACGTGGCCATGGCTGTTTATTAATTAAATTTATTGTAATGTAATAAAAAACGGATTTAAATCAAGTGGCTACAAGGCATAACAGCTTAAGTCGACCTTAGAAAAAATTGACTTTTCAATATTCACCATTTTCATTATCCTGTAACTTCATCAAATTTGACTTAAGTGCGCTTATCTTGTGACCAAAGACTGTAGTTACAATACGTGACCGCTTAAATAAATTTGGTGAAATTACAAGGTATAGATAAAAAATGTTGAATATTAAAAAGTACATTTTTTCTTAAGTCGACTTAAGCTGTTATGCCTTGTGGCCACAGATATCTCAAAATTCTTTGAAAATTTGAGGGGGAAATACCATTTGACAGGTTTACACAATCATGAAGAATTTTTAGGACATAATTTTAAGACTATGATCTGAGGCTATTTCTGAATTCGATGCGAATTCGAATGTATAAGATTCGTATTTGATTTAAATAAGAAACGAGCAAATCTGATTCAATTCTAATTCAATTCAAATAAGAATGTTATACTTTCGTATTCGTGTCGTATTCAGAAATAGCCCGATTCCGATTAAGATTTTCATAACGTCTTAGCTGAAACAGTCTTAACGATCTTAAAGTCAGAATTGGCGTGTTAATCTTGAAAATTACCGATCGAGACAAATATTACCGGTCGGGCAGTCGCATAATTAGCAAAGCTTTGATCCTACTATTGCTTTCGATGTTAATTTGCGAATACATATGCACCATCATTCCCCCATATAAGGCAACGGAAGAGTAAATATTTACTATTCTTGTTCTTCCTCTTCCTTGGCCTATATTATAAGCGAACGATAGTATTCGAAAATTAACGGCGAAAGCAATAATAGTAGAGACCTCTTTCTTAGAAAAGCTGGTTAAAGTTGTGGAACCTTTTTTAAAACTTGATCTTTGGAGAATTCTTTTTATATTCAATTTTAATAAATTCGGTTTAAAGAGCGGACACGATCGATGATCGCAGCACACAGACTACCGAGCATTTTATACTAACACCAAAACATTCAAATCTGGTCATACATCGCGCAAAGTAAAACTGGACATGTACAAAGCGCTGATATGACCATAGTTAACGCCGTTGGTTGGAGTCGACATCAGCGAAAATAGGACCACGTGGGCGACTACTTACTCGATGCATATATGTATGAAGTTAAAAGGGACCTATTTCACTTCAGCCACAAATTTTAGTTTGGCTACGATAAAAAAATATTTTTTTTTTACCTTGTCTGACTTCATGTTTATTGATAAATATATTTGTTTAAATGGAAGGCTAAAATAAAATAGAATGTTTGGATTCGTTCAATCCAAATGGAATTCGATTAAACATTTTCGTTTTAAAAGTTAGACCTCCCATCAAGCTATTGAGAAATTTGAGCCCAGAACAACTGTGTAACGTGAAGGAATTTTAAATGCTTTGATTTCAACCGATTTGCCATTGTTTTACTCAAATGTAACAACTCCCTGGCAGGCATTAGCAAGTAGGATATTAAATCAGTCGCAGGGACACTTAAAGCTATGAGTTTGGATTTAACAAATTAATATTTCTAACATGGAGTCACCGATGAAAAATCATAAACTTAAAAAGGTTGCTTATGGCCAAGTTTTGAAACAAATAATTTATTATATGATTGAATTAGTGAAATTGATTGTTGATTTAATTAGAATGTGATGATATTTCAATTAATACGAAATTACTAATACTATTTTGAGATTTCATGTCTTTAATTTGAATTGTTTGTATATTTGAGATACACAACGAAATGAATATAATATACGTATTATATTTTCTATTCGAAGAAGTCATTTATATTTGATCATGATCAGTTGATCACCATTAATTAAATATTAAAATATTTAAAATGATATTTTACAAAAATTTTGGCAGAAATATCTTCCTTTATTTTTGGAAGTGACCTACATACATATATTGCTAAGTTATTTTATATATTAAATTAAATTAGATCTTGAATTATTATAGTTCATCGCAGTTTATACAGTCTGGCCCAGAAGTGTTACAAACCATTCCCTTAATAAAAATCCCAAATATTATAGAATTGTTATATTGATGATCCTCCATTAGAAAATGTAATTGCCCCGCAGATTATTAACTGCTTATATATTTTGGGTCTATCTACTCACATACATTTTACACTGATGGTACAACTGTACAAATATATTAAATTAATTGTTGCTTTCGATTTTTGATGACCTTTTTTGATCTTTGCGTGTAAATGAATGTGGCATAAGTAATGATCGAAACTATAATTAATATAAAATTGGCGTCAGTCACTCGGTAGTTAATCAAATGTCCAGTTCTATAAAAAACCAAAGTAATTTTGATGTAATTAATTAAAAAATTTCATATTAAAAATAATAGTTAATTGTGGCGTGAATATCTCGGTTTAAAACTATGTATCTTTTGTATGCTTACTATGCCGGAACGGCAAAAGATTTGGTAAGGTTAGTATACATATTTTTAAATGTGTGAAGTGACAAGAAATAAATATTGTGTGAAGTTTTTGAGCGGAATACAACGGAACATGATTTGGGCCGCGAATAGATTAAATATCAATAAGTGCAGTTAATATTTCGACAACTTTAATTTGCTGCGAAACTGTGTGGCGAGCATATTGCGAAAAAATGAGTCGCACACATAGAAATGAAATAATTATTTAATTTAAAAAGGCGCCATTTTCATTGGACAATTTTTTAAGACCGTGATAGATTATAGCCGAATTTAGTTAATGGTCAAATAACGGCAATTTTTTTTAATTAGGCCTTTATTTTAGATCTGCTGGCCAATCATTCCTTTTATTTAATAAAAAGAAATCCACTCAATAAATTGTTAATTTGCATGAAAGAACCTTGTTCCGTATAATCGCCCTAATTGAAAAGATTATACCGAACAACGATAACTCAAGAAATCTAATAAACATTTTCTGTGCATTTTTGTTTTAATGTATGTTCGAAATGTTGAATATACCCCTAATCTAATTAAAAAAATGATTTGACTTGGAGTTAACTAAATACCAACAGTTATCGCGGTCTTGAACAATTGCCCGAAGAAAAACGCGGCTAAACTGACAGCCTAAAAAAGGTAAAGCGAAATTCTTAATTCAACCCGACCAGAAATTTTATATTAATTGAAATTTGAAATCCTCCAAGTTACTAGATAAAATCATACCAATTTTTTAGTGAAGACATAAGGAAATCATTTTTGCAGAATGTTCAAATTTGTAAATTTTTTTATTTCTTTATTCCAGTAATAAGTTCTGAATATTACGTTAGTAAGTGAACAATTTAAATGTTTGCGGAAACCTCAAATGTTAATATCGATTGAGGAAACTTAATATTTTGAAATATTTGAGGTTTGAAAATTTTTCCAAGTCACTCCAATCGTCAATTGTAAAAGTAAGCTAAGTACTCTCGGATGACACCGGGCCCTCCGTACACCCTTTACACATAACAAAACCGAACGAAAGAAAAGGTATGCTAGTAGCAAAGAATCAACCCGGTTCCAGACACCTAAGTAGTTGATAGTTAGCAGTATATTTTCAGTCAATTATTTAGCACAAGACTCCGAAATAAATTATAAATTATTATTTATATAAATTATAAATTATTCTTCATATACTACAAATAAATTAATATGTATAAATAGTTTGCATAACAATAATTAAACCAACTACCACTCCGCCCGTCGCGCTATCACCTCAGCCAATATCCACATCGATACCAATACCAACGTCAACACCAACATTATGATATTAATGCTTCGATTACATCGAAATATTCATTTCACTAAATTTAATTCAACTTAATTTTAACAAAAACTAATTTAATTTCATTAAATTCAGTGAAACCGAAAAGCCAGTTTACTTCACCTTTATTCTTTATTCAAAACCAGCCCTTAATACCCTTAAATAAATTAAACTTAATTGAGCATCTAAATTCAAAGGGCAGTAAATTAATCACTAACTAAATGACCTGAATAGTAACAGTAACTAAAACATCTGAAACCCCGTAAAATTTCATTTCCAAATCTGTGGCTATTGACTCTAGAAATTACCTCCAAGAAATAAATTCCAAATTTAAAATTCCAAATTCCAAACTTCATATTTTTTTTTTCGCTGGCGCTACATCCCATAGAGGGATTTGGCCGCTTCATTGTGAAATTTCGTAATCATTTTTTTAACGGGTAATGAGTGATTAATTCATTGATCCTTACATTAACCAGCCGTGATTTTTTCATCACCCGCCGGGAATCGAATCTCCGGAGTTTAAAGCAAGCATGCTAACAACTGTGCCACCGTAGCGGCTCCCAAATTCAAAATTTCAAATCATAAATCTTAAATTCCAAATTTTAAGTTTTAATTTAAATTTCAAATTCCAAATTCCAAAATCCAAATTCAAATTCCAAATCCCAAATTAAAAATTTTAAATTCCAAATTTCAAATTCCAAACTTCAAACTTCAAATCCCAAATTCCAAAATTCAAATTTTAAATTTCAAATTCGAAATTCCAAATTCCTAAACCCAAAATTTCATATTCCAAATTTCAAATTTTAAATTACATACAAATTTTAAATTTCAAATACAAAACTTCAAATTCCAAATTTCAAGTTTCAATTTCAAATTTCAAATTCCAAATTTTAAATCTCAAATTCTAAATTCCAAATTCCAAATTTTAAATTTCAAATTCCAAATTCCAAACTTCAAACTCTAAATGTCAAATTCTAAATTTCCAATTCCAAGTTCCAAACTTCAAATTTAAAATTCCAAATTTTAAATCTTAAATTTAAAATTCCAATTTAGAAATCCCAAATCCCAAATTCCAAAACTCAAAATTTCATATACCAAATTTCAAATTTTAAATTACAAATTTCAAATTCCAAACTTCAAATTCCAAATTTCAAATTCCAAATTTCAAATTTAAATTTAAATTGTAAATTTCAAATCCCAGATTTTAAATTTCAAATCTCAAATTCTAAATTCCAAATTTTAAATTTCAAATTCCAAATTCCAAACTTCAAATTCCAAAATTTAAATCTCAAATTTCAAATTCCAAACCTCTAACTTCAAATTTCAAATTCCAAACTTCAAACTTCAAACTCCAAATTCCAAATTTCAAATTCCAATTTCATATCCTAAATTTCAAATCAAATTTTAAATTCCACATCTCAAATTTCAAATTACAAACTCCAAATTTCAAACCCCAAACTGCTAATTTCAACTTCAAAATATCAAATTTCAAAATCCAAATTCCAAACTCAAATTCTAAATTTCAAATTCCAAATTCAAATTCCAAATCCCAAATTCCAAATTTAAAATTCCAACCAAATTAGAAATTTCAAACTTCAAATGCCAAATTCCAAATTCCAAACTTCAAATTTTAAATTTCAAATTCGAAATTCCAATTTCCAAAACCAAAAATTTCTAATTCCAAATTTCAAATTTAAATTTACATATATTGTAAATTTCAAATCTCAAAATCTAAATTCTAAATCCTAAATTTCAAATTCCAAACTTAAAATTTCAAATTCCAAATTTTAAATCTTAAATTTCAAATTCAAAACCTCTAACTTCAAATTTCAAATTCCAAACTTCAAACTCCAAATTCCAAATTTCAAATTTCAATTTCATATCCCAAATTTCAAATTTAAAATTCCACATCTCAAATTTCAAATTACAAACTCCAAACTTCAAACCCCAAACTCCTAATTTCAAATTCCAAATTTTAAATTCCAAATTCCAAATTCAAATTCCAAATCCCAAATTCCAAATTTAAAATTCCAAACTCCAAATTAGAAATGTCAAACTTCAAATGCCAAATTCCAAATTCCAAACTTCAAATTTTAAATTTCAAATTCGAAATTCCAAAACCTAAAATTTCATATTCCAAATTTCAAATTTTAAATTAAAAATTTCAAATTCCAAACTTAAAATTCCAAATTTCTAATTCCAAATTTCAAATTTAAATTTAAATTGTAAATTTCAAATTCCTAATTTTAAATTTCAAATCACAAAACCTAAATTCTAAATCCTAGATTCCAAATTCAAAATTCCAAATTTCAAACTTCAAATTTCAAATTCCAAATTTTAAATTTTAAATCTCAAATCCAAAATTCCAAATTTTAAATTTCAAATTCTAAATTCCAAACTTCAAACTCTAAATGTCAAATTCTAAATTTCCAATTCCAAGTTCCAAACTTCAAATTCCAAATTCCAAATTTTAAATCTTAAATTTAAAATTCGAAATTTGAAATCCCAAATTCCAAAACTCAAAATTTTATATTCCAAATTTCAAATTTTAAATTACAAATTTCAAATTCCAAACTTCAAATTCCAAATTTCAAATTTAAATTTAAATTGTAAATTACAAATCCCAAATTGTAAATTTCAAATCTCAAATTCTAAATTCCAAATTCTAAATTTCAAATTCCAAATTCCAAACTTCAAATTCCAAATTCCTAATTTCAAATTCCAATTTCATATCCTAAATTTCAAATCAAATTTAAAATTCCACATCTCAAATTTCAAATTACAAACTCCAAACTCCTAATTACAAATTCAAATTCCAAATTTAAAATTCCAAACTCCAAATTAGAAATTTCAAACTTCAAATTCGAAATCCCAAATTCCAAAACCTAAAATTTCATATTCCAAATTTCAAATTTTAAATTAAAAATTTCAAATTCCAAACTTAAAATTCCAAATAATTCCAAATTTCAAATTTAAATTTAAATTGTAAATTTCAAATTCAAAATTTTAAATTTCAAATTACAAAATCTAAATTCTAAATCTTAGATTCCAAATTCCAAATTCCAAACTTCAAATTACAAATTCCAAATTTTTAAATTTTAAATCTCAAATCCTAAATTCCAAATTCCAAATTTTAAATTTCAAATTCCAAATTCCAAACTTCAAACTCTAAATGTCAAATTCCAAATTTCCAATTCCAAGTTCCAAACTTCAAAGTCCAAATTCAAAATTTTAAATAAATCTTAAATTTAAAATTCCAAATTTGAAATCCCAAATCCCAAAATTTCAAATTCCAAAACTCAAAATTTTATATTCCAAATTTCAAATTTTAAATTACAAATTTCAAATTCCAAACTTCAAATTCCAAAATTCAAATTTCAAATTCCAAATTTCAAATTTAAATTTAAATTGTAAATTTCAAATCCCAAATTTTAAATTTCAAATCTCAAATTCTAAATTCCAAATCTAAATTTCAAATTCCAAATTCCAAACTTCAAATTCCAAATTCCAAAGTTTAAATCTCAAACTTAAAATTCAAAAGCTCTAACTTCAATTTTCAAATTCCAAACTTCAAACTCCAAATTCCAAATTTCAAATTTCAATTTCATATCCTAAATTTCAAATTTCAAATTTCAAATTTCACATCTCAAATTTCAAATTACAAACTCCAAACTTCAAACTCGAAACTCCTAATTTCAAATTCCAAATTTCAAATTCCAAATTTCAAATTCCAAATTTCAAATTTCAAATTCTAAATCCCAAATCCCAAATTCCAAAACTGAGTGGATTGCTTAAAGTAAGTAGATGTGTTAGGATATATAGTAAACCCAAATTCGTACTTTGTACATGCTCCTTAAGGGAGTAATAATGAGAGTTAGATGGATAAGATTGTTTTGCTCTAAAACATGGAAACATACGTTTTGGTGGATAAGGCACCTTTTGCGTTAAATTATCTGTATGATTTTGGTTTTGATTCTAGCAGCAAGGGGATCATACCAGATGCTTTTCTTCTAATAAATACAAACAGAAATAGAACAAAATCCTTTGTTCTCAGCAACTGTGGAATATTACTGCGAGTATGTATATAGTTTCGCCAGAGTAATGAATTGTACAATATTTGGCTCGTTGTCATAATAGCTTCTGTCGGCACTTTTGTCAGACGAACGATTTCCGATCGTCAAAGACTTTTGACACCAGCTCCGACTCTGTAGATCATGTCGATCTAAAACCAATCTGACTTTCTAGTATTCGCGAAACTCACTAAATTTTAGGATTGTGTCCATTCTGCAGGAGATTTATTTGCAGATTCTAAATTTCAGCTATAGACACATCAGTATTTAATAAGGAAGACGTGAACCAAGGAACTGCCGGATTATTTAAAAAAATTAAACAAAATCGTTTGTTATTCGCTGGTCACTATACACAAATTTAGATAATCCTATCTTCAATTGGATTTTTTGTAGAAACAAGAATTATAAATTAAGTTTAAAATTTTTACGAATTTCCGTAAATCTTAAATTATGAATCAATACTGTAAAACTGGATATTTCAAAACAGCATCCAAAATACGATATTTCAAACTGTATGTGTGTATGTTTCCACAATAAACTTAATCTTACCGTAAAAACGATTAATTTGTCTTAATTTGAACGCTCAAGCGTACTCTTGACCTAAACCATTCAAATTCAAAGTTGTCTTGTTAGTGCTGTGTTGTACTGTATACCCTTTTGAACCAGGTGTCGTTCTTTAACATTTTGTTTTGAAATGTGTCGTTTCGACCGGGACCAATCTCAAACTAAAAGGGCAAATATTGCTTCTATTTTATTTTAACCTGTCTTCCATAGTACCACGTTTACTCTACTATATGTTGTGTCAATCGCTAGATCATTTGCTGAACTTTTTTGGGTAATGTAATTTATCTCGTATTTAGCAAGTCCTTTTATATTCCATTTTATTGAACTTCTTTCTAAATAGTTCGAACTTTCATTATTCAAAGCTACAAATGGTGAACCAACGGCACAAATGGATGATTCTGGTCAAAATCGTCTTCAATCATCACTATTATAAAATTTTTAAATACTTTTTTACTTCACTGTATACTAACATTTTAGTGTGATAGTTCTTTTATCGTAAAATCCTGCCAACATTTAGGTGACGATGTAGATTGCGATGAATGATTAGAAATTGTTTAAAAATTTGTTGACAAACATAACAACAAATAAAATTATTTGAATTTGATTACTTCTTTGAATTTTGATAAGACCACCAAATTCCTTCGATATATACATTGCATGATAAAGGGCTTATTTGAATAAATATTGCTTATACTAGTACATGGTATATGAACTAATTATTAAATTTATAATTAAACCATCAGATCATCTTCCCCTCCACCCCTAGCCGTCGCCAGAAAATGATATAATTTTTCTGCGTTTTGGCGTTCATCTTAGGTGAAAAACTCCGTGTGATCTCAATCAATAAGAGCGTTTGAGGTGTCGATCAATCATTGTAAGGGGAATAGGCGGTTTTGAAAAATTGGGATAAAAATTTATAAAATTAGCAAAATTTCTCGAAGTTGAAGCGTTTAGGACAGTTGAAGCTAACGCGATCCGAACTGCCGTGGATGTATAGGTTTACGGCCTTTGAATAGCTATATATTATTGGTAATTCACGTTTGTTTAAATCAAATTATCTTTCCTTAGGTATCATGGTTTCGCGCGATGAGCAGAGCTTGTTAGAAGTAAAAATGTTTTCAATTACTTAAACATACAATTGAATATAATTCTTCAAAATTTTAAAATACATGGCAATTTTGTAATCCCTAATTAATAAAATCCCTAATAATTAAAATCTTCGTTTTTGAAATGAACAGCTATGAAATTCTTTAATTTATGTGTTGAATCAGATCGAGCATTGGATTTTGAGTTTTGGAATTTCAGCAATCGCAATTTCCAATTATATTTAAAAAATTTCTAAATTTCAGTATTTCATTCAAAAATATTTAATGTTAATTTTGAGATAATTTTTAAATTTAATAAGTTTGACGAATTTTGCAAAATTATAGAATTTTCTATATTTGCTTGGGTGTTACAGTGTCTGCAGTTTGGCCTCAAGCAATATTTGTATATTGAAAACTGATGGAGATATTTCAAAGGAAAATACCGTTACTCTTCATTATAGAATTTTTTAAAAATATTACTATTAGCGCAAAAAAACCTCCAAAGTAACTGAAAACCCAAATTGACCAATATCTTACGGCAACTGCGTTTCTTGGCAGTTGTAATGTCGACTGATTTAATCGAAGCGACAGTTAATCTGGTTGCGTAAATTGGCTTTTTATTTAATTTAATAAATACGATTTAGTTAAACTCGTTCAAGAACTCTAACAAACCGATTAGCTAAAATTGAGATTTTTCACTTATTCTCGATGGAAGACATTGGAGTTGCATGATGTACTGAATTAGTCAAAACAATTTCTGGGGTTTTTCGTGGTTTTTAGGTTTATTATTCGAAATTTTATACAGTTCAATATTATTCTAGTTTAGGTTATAGTTACATTACGAGTAAGCTCACTCAGTTAAATTATCTTATATAGGGAAGAGATTCTTGAACTTCATACTATTTTGATTTATCTAGATTTCCAAATTTAAATAGTGGTAAATATCTTGACACTGAATTTAGTCGAAATTATCATAATAGTCATATTTTCGAGATTATTCGAGGTTTGGCGAAGACTGCATAACATTTGTCAGATTATTCGAAATTCTTAGTGATTGCATGATTTTTCACGAATATTCTAGGATTTTAAGTTTATCCGAGTTTTTCTGGAATCTAAGGGATTTAGTTACCACCTTGTTATAGATTTAATGATTTACCGAGAATTTTATTTTTAAGCTGTCTAAGATTTGCATTGCGGTACACACAGATATAGTTAAGATAAGTTTGAATAATGTCGCGTTACACAGATGACATTTTGCTAGACTATTTGAGATTTGCCGAAATATTGCCACATTGTAGGACCTGGTTGATTACGTTACGAGGATATTCGATACTTTCGAGATCATTGTTGAAGATAATCTGAGATTAAATACTCCGATTGATGTTACTCGCCGTTATGTTATAGATTGTTCAAAATTGATGTTCGTGGATTGTTCGATAGTATTTTAAATCTCCCAATGATTTTTAATGCACGTTATGTGCACATAAGGATAAGTAATCTCGTTTATATAGCTGCCCATCAACTATCAAGTTGATGGATTCTATACAAGTATAGTTCCAAAAAATTTTGATCGGAAAGACACAAACAGCACCATTTCCTCATAATGATACAATATAATCTCATATGTAAAACGAAAAATGTAAGATGTCTAAAATTTGATGGTTATGAAAAATTAATTAGGTTAGGAATTAATTCGATTTGACAAAGAATCTGTTCCAATATTCAATAACTTGTTGACATTCACACTTACAGCTGATTTACCAGCATCTAAGAAACACTCTTGAAATCTGAATTCCCTTATTGAGTTAAGCTTCAGTTATAAAACTAAAGAAAATCTTTTTACAAATATTATAACGCAATGAAAACAATTTCAGAAAGCATCCAAACCCGGAAAATGATGAAATTCTTTACAGACTTCCATAAACAAAAAGTATTCAAGTAGATACTTTGAATTGATATAATTGCGACCGTGTGACGCTGAACTTACTTACAGATTTATGGTATCTAATCGGTACAAAAGATAAAAAAAAAGAAAAAATTTGGTCGTAGATAATGAAATAATTTAAATTTATTTCACTATTCTATTTTGTTATTATGTGCGCGTTATCTAAAATAAATATTCGTAAATATTTATTGTCTGTAAGATTAAGACGTGTCAATGTATAAAATAAACGGGCTTTTACGTTTGATAATGAACCGAGTTGAAAACACGAGCATGCCCATTAATAGGTATATAGTAAATCATGTAAATCGATCCGTGTTATCAATACTTAACGAGTTTGACAATGACTTGGCACGAAGAGGCAATGACATTGGTGGAATAGTTTAAGACTTGGTTAACGTGACATACGGAATTTTTTGCTTTTCTATTTATTGAGTGTTTTAATGGTTTTTAATTGGTTGGATTAAATATGTAGTATTATTTAGTAATTGACTCAATCATATACCATAAGCAGAGGTATTTATAGGAGTAAAGGCTTGTTTTGTGTAACATTTTTTTTTTGCATACTGCGAAGTTATGACACACAATAACACGTGTTTTTTTTATTTGTTAATTATTACGGAGTTTTACTTATCTTTTCTAATCAATAATGATATGGCAAGTTCATCTACTTTAAAAAGTGGGGAGAGACTGGGGCGTTGTATACCAAAAAATAATGTTGGAGCTTCATTTTTCAATATCGTATCAATGCGTCGCACAACCACTTCTAATTTGATGAATTGAGAAACTAAAAACTGTTTATACGTTACACTATTAGTTAGCTTTTCAGTAACATTTAAAACTTTATTAAAATACCCAAGATTAGTGGAGTTTTACAAATTAATATCTAGAACAACAGTAAAGCTCATGAAATTCCCTTGAACTCTCAAAATGACTTAAACTCTTTTTTGAGTTTAAAATATTGGCTGGAAAAGCTTTTGGTATTTTCTCTTTTCTAACTTCAGACTTGAAGCTTTTAGAAATACCATACACATTTATTCTTAATTTTTTTCACCGTTTAAACTAAATTAGTTAAAATGTGTGAAAGCTCATTTAAAACTTTATGCTTAACTTAAAAATTTATTAAAATTTTCATAAGGAATAAAAGTGCAAAACCAAAGCATTTTGTGAAAACAGCAATGATACCAAATCAGAGTCAAGCTGAGAAATTGTTTTTTCCTCATCGAAAGCTCATCTACGAGTGAAATTTTTTCGAAATTTTAGAACTTTCAATTTTTTTTATTGAAAAACTTGAGATTTTCTAAAATTTAATGTTCTTTACAACAAGGAAATTTAACAAGAATTTTGTAAAATTATACCACAATTGTTTTGATGGTTTCATATACATTGTAGGTACTCCTCTAAAAGTCAAAATTAAATTAATTATACCCAAATTCTATTGTAATTTGATAGCACAGAACGTTATCATCCATTATTGCGATAAATTTCGATTTATGTGTGTTTTAAAAATGAAAATTAGGTCTTAACTATTTTTGTGCTAACTAATGATACAAAATGGCAAATTTGATAACAGCACCATTATTAGCCTAGATTATACAGTTGATTCTATCGAAACAATAGCCTTGGTTGACATTTTCAATGATACGGAAGAATTTAACAAAAATAAAAAATATGTGTAAGTAAGTATAACAATAGATGATAACGCAATTTTCATTATTTTGCGAAAATTTTTGTTTATCACGCTTGAAAAAATTGCAAGTTGTGCCATAATTCATTTAATTTTTATTGTTAACGCAACTAAATAAAATTATGTGTCATTCGATATCAATCAATAAAAATATTTCAAAATTATTAAAACGAGACATTGATAGTAACTAGCGTGGCGTTTCTATGATCAGGTGATTAATATGCGATTGTTACGATTGACTCTGCATGAATTTGGTATTTATACATATGGTTATATGTGTGAACGATACTAAATTGCAGTAGCAATTAAATGTATTTTAAAAAATTTATATTCCTACTCACTCCTTACATGAATCCCTACGGGAGTAATCGTGAACATTTTTAAACGTTTATTGCTACTGAAATTTATTAGACTGTAAAATAGTTGAGGAAAAAGGCCAACAAAATTTTATGACATAATTTCCGAAACCACTAGTTGGTAGACAAAATTAGTTTCAATAAAAGTTTATGTTTTTTTATAATTCACTTACTAAAATCGAGAAATCTTTAAAGCCGCATTCTACGGCTCTTTCTCCTCTTGGTAAAAATACTAAGTAATTTCCAGGTATTTTTCCAAATATATTTTCTGGTTTGTCTTATTTCAGGAATGTGAAAATAAAACCAAAAATTTGGACGAAAAAACAGCAGAAAATGTGGCAATTTCCTTTCTTGCCTAGAAAATTTCTGGCATAAATTCCGGTCACCTTATACGGATTTAACTGAGGCTACGTCAAATAGAAGATACAAAGATACAAAGTAGAAACTTTTAGAAGCGCCCGCAACTTCGATTGCAAACGATTCAAAAATCATATGTTAATGTGACTTGGATCATCTTATGACCTTGTACGACATTTGTAAAATGAGCTTATTACAAAGACAGGATGAGCCAGAGAGATCTGACGATTTCATAAACGTAATTACGACAGTTTTGGTAAAACCTTTGATGATTGGCTCGGCACAGTAATATTTCTTCTGAAATTTCAGCGACTTAGTAGTACATATTGCAGCTTGAACATTGGAAAGTTGCCAGAATAGTTCCAGTATTTAAAAAATGGTGGTAACGCAGACATTTCAAATTATAGACTAATTTCAATACTAAACTGTTTCTCTAAAATTTTCCAGCAAATTGTTCATAAAAAATTATTTGCTCACACTAAAGGAATCGTATCCAAAAGTCAAAATGTGTTGTCAATCACTCACTCCTATTGGAAAAGTTGTCTCGGTACGGTATTTGAGGTATTAGTTATTTGTGGTTTAAATCGTATTTAACGGTATACATTCTAATGAAATCTCACCTAACTCAGGAGTTCCTCAGGGTTCACAACGCTTGGCCGGTTATTGTATATTTTAATCATAAATGATATTTCTGACATATTCCAGCATGGGGCTTTGTTATTTGCATATGATCTTAAAATGTTTACCTGTATCAAATCATTATAAAATTGCTTTGAACTGCAAAATGATCTTGCTAAATTATTTATTTGGTGCACCCAAAATGATAGGAACCTTAGTCGACAAATGCAGCGTCATTTAAATAACACCGAGAAATGTTAATCAAGATTTCAAATGTACTATCAACAATACATATATCAATATTAAATCTAACGTTGTTGATTTGGGTATAACTATTGATGACAGGATGAACTTTAAAAAACTGCATATTCAAAATGTAGTGGAGAAAGCATATAAAATGCTTGATTTCTCGTCTAGGACTATGAACAATTTTACTGGGTATCATTCCTACCTTGTTAGTTATGGGGCTTTAGTAAGAAGTATTCTTGAATACTTAACTTCTGTTTGGAATCCGACCTATGCAGTATATAGTGACGCATTAGATCGTAAATTTACGAGATATTTAAATTTTAAATTTAAACAAGAAAAGGAGCCTTATAAAATCAGACTGACTACACCTTTCCCAATTGTAATTCAGAAAGCGTCAATTTTAATTCAGATTAGTCATCATTTGTAATACAGAAAATCTCTACTGTATATAACGCGGCTGTACAAACTGTTAATATATATACTTTATTATACATAGTAAGTTAGTAACCCGTGAATTCAATTTCACATTTCAAACATCTGAATTTCATTTATTTTTCGAGTTAACACACAATTTAATACATAGTTTAATTGTTTAAACCGTAAAATACAAGATTTCTATCCATAAACATGGAACTAAAGGAAAATTGCGCAATTTGCCAATTTGTAATGACAAGGCATCTAATAAGACGACTGCTCATTGCCTACATATATTTCACTCAAAGTGTGTGCAACCTATAACCGATGTTCCAGATAGTACGTATCCTGTTTGCAGAACTGCAACCGTGATTGAAACTCTAACTGAACTACATATATAGGATGTTGAGGACGTACTTTTGTAAAACAACCCGAACATCCTCTTCAGTTGGTCAGACTGTAAAATGTAATTTTACAATCTGACAAAGATAAAACTGATAAAGATAAAATTGTACATATCTGACAAAGATAAAATTGTACATATTGTCGAAAATTTGTACATAATTTTATCTGTAAACAAAATATGTATCCAATTCTGGGTGGATCACAAAGCCAAAAATGAAGCAGCTTTCTTAAAATTACAATTGACGCTTTCTGAATTATAATTGACGCTTACCAAACTACAATTAACGCTTTACGAATTACAATTGACGCTTTCTGAATTACAATAGAAAAAACTATAGAAATAATTCGCCACTGAGTCGGTTACAGTTGCATCATAATTTATATTTTAGAGATCTAAACTTATTTGATGGTTTCTTAGCCAATTTTTTATGCAAATATTATCGAAAATGTTTTATTGACGATTGGAGCATCATAGATTCCATCTAGTCGAAAATTTTTAAACTGAGCTAGCTGATAATTTGACGTTCGAAATTATTTTAAACAATTCCAATCTTGAACTGTAAACACAATTTTTACTTACCAGATTGCTAATAATTGTATATAATTCCAATTTTGGATTATGAAAACAATTTTTAATCACCGGATTGCTAAATTTTCTTTTGTCGCATTTGTGACAATTGTTATTTTTTCAGTAGCATCATTTTGACTTTTTTCCTTGAGAGGCGCTTCCTCTACTTTTACAATCGTCAACAAGACAAAATGAATCGATTATATTGCCGGTGTAAATCTTCCAAAATGTTTTATCTAGTTAAATTTCACTTCACCTATTGAACATTATGAAGTGAATTGATTCGAATTTTTTCCACAAGACATTCAATGGTTCGTCTGGTTGGACGATGAAAACAACCGAAAATTTGGAATAGTGATCGTAAAGTTGTGTTAACCGAACACGAACTTTGATAAAAATTTGAATAATTTTAGAAGTTGTTGAAACGTATATTGTTCCATGATTAAATACTGATGAGTTAAAATGTCAAAACAAAACCGGACTAAACTTCACGACATACACAAAAAAAATGTAGTACAAAAATACATCGCTCTTAATGAAAAACCCTGTATAATACCGGGTGTTTCTTTTAAACTGAGACGATCATGTCCATAATCAAAATTTAATCATACCGCGAGGGAAATACATTAGTGCAAAAAAATAGTCCCCCACCCCCCGCTTTGTAGGTGGGGCGGGGGTAACTTTTAAACTAAGATAGGAAGCCATATTTTTTATTGCAGATACGGATTCTACGACTAAAAGTACGTATGATTTGAATGAAATATTTTGTTCGGTTCATGATAGATGGCGTTGTAATCGACGAAATTCAATTTTTACAATTTCTTCTTCTTAGAACACACGCATTCGATTCTGCAATACGTTTGAAATAAAAAACATCACGTTTTCATTGGAAATACTCGAAATTCGTCATCAAAACAATTTATTAATGTAAATGGCAGGTGAATAAAATAATTTTAGCTTAAAATAAGTGTTCAAAATGATGGCCTGCGACTTCAATGCACTTATTAATACGCATTTCCAATGATTGTACACAACTGAGAAGTGTGTTTGGTTGAATTTCAGCACACGCATTTCTGATTCGCTCAATCATGTTGGGAGGAAACTCCTGTTTTTGACATCGGATTCGAAAAGAGCGATCAATTGTACGTCCGAATATGTATTTTCCATGAACTCCAAAGGTCATCTAAAGGAATATATTTTAGTTGTTTATGATTTGCTACAAAAATTAAAAAAATTAATTCTTTATTTTTAAAATTTTTTTTTTTAACCACTGTGCCACCGGGGCGGGAAAATACATACTCGGACGTAAAATTGATCGCTCTTTTCGATTCTGTCTTCAAAAATAGGGGTTCTAATTAAAAAAAATGACCCTGCCCTCCAAATGACCTTGAAGATGAAGGTCAAGGTCACAACCAAGCTCACCATTAAATTCCTTGTTGAAAATTACCTAAGAATAAACCTTGCTCATTTTTTTTCTGACCGACCTCCACGAGATTTTTAGGGGTTTCCATACTTTTCCTCACCCTGTATATGTAAGTGTTATTGGCAAATTAGCAGGTCATTGGACGAAATTATTGTATTTGTTTACATTATCGCTACTATAGCAAACGACCGAATGTGAAAAAGATAATTGTTCATATTCACTACCTAGCTGTAGCAATGGGTTTGGGTATGATATGATATAGGGATAAATAGCCGAATTTTTTAGCTTTCACAGAACCACAGATAATGGCTCTGGCAAAGTTTTTAATATTTTGCACATTTTTCTCAATGTTACTATGGTAAATTAGCGAATATTTGTTGCCGTCCTGAAAAAGCCATTTCCACATTAGCTTCAAATAGTAGAGATGTTATGTCCACCAGGAGCAGAAAAATAAAACAAAATACATCCATGCCTTGGTTAGGTGGTGGATTGATTCCTGAAAAATTCCGTGTAAATCAAAGCTGTGGTCTCAAAAAATTGGCCATTTTAATTTTTCATATTAAATTGAAAATTTTAGTATTCTTTAAACATACCACTTAAACGGCTTGCAGAGGATACAGTTTATTGTATGTTTAATCTAAAGATTTTGAAACGATTATTGGATCGATAATGTAAATGTGTGAGAGGTTAACTAACAAGTATACGATTCGATCGCATCTGATGGTAGTCTGCATGTCTGCAGTGCAATATAATTTTGCGACCGATGTGAAGTTAGCTCAGACGTTTATCCCAGAAAAAAAAAATATCAATTGGCAACACTAAAATTACAACGATATCCCAACCCAACATTATTTCATTCGACATAATTTACTGTAGCAAAACAAAATAATTTTTGGTTTATTCAAAAACATATTTTATTGCATAAAATCGTAAAAATTAAAATCGTACGTTATACAGGAAATTATAGAAGAAAATATTAAATACTTTTTACACTTTCTGCCGTAGGCACCTTGGCGAACACACACTTTTTTCTTTTTTGTAATTTTGCGAAAATATTTAACAAGTGTTTTTAAAAAAATTTAAAAATGTGTGTATAAAATATTAAATTTTAAAGAAGAGGGTCTTTAAGTTAGAAGACTAACAGGATTTGTACCAACTAACTATAATTATAGCGCCAATCGCAACAAGCAAATCAACTTCATATGATTAATGGAGCTATACAATGCTATGGCCGCTAGCTTGCGAAATAATGCACGCTATGCATATCGGATCGCAGTATAACGGCGTCAGGTAGGTTACTATCATCGCGGCGGGTGTCAACCTATAGAGGCAACCTCGGATGAACTCACATAACAACATCGTTAGAAACCGTTCGATGTTGAAAGGCCGAATGTCGAAAGGCCGAATGTCGAAAAGCCGAATGTCGAAAAGCCGAATGGGTCAAACGGCTGACACACATTTGTGGTACATTTATCAGTAGAAGCTTAAGAGAACTATCAGTAGAACTTTACGGAAAATGTCAAATTCGATAGACATTTTATAAATTTTAGTTTTAATTGGGTCCGCCCTTTGATAATTGTGTTTCTGGATTTTAGTTTTCTGGATTTTTGTTTTTCTGAATTTTTTGTTTATGGATTTTTTTTCGGGATTTACAGTTTCTGTATTATTTTTTTCTAGATAAGGCAGCCAACTCAAAAAAAATGAATTGTTTTTTTACTATAATTAATTAATTTTTAATTATGTATATGACAACAAAACGTAAGAAGATTTTAATATTTAACACGATTTATTATTAAACATTTTTATACAAAAATTTTGATAAAAATATAAATTTTGGTTTTCATAAAAATAAAAATTTAGAAAATTTTCATTCATAAAATGAAAAATTAAAATAAATTTCGACACAAACGGCCTTTCGACACAATCGGTTTTTCGACATTCGGCTTTTTGATATTCGGCCTTTCGACCGTCGGCCTTTCGACACATATGGCTTTTCTACATTCGGCCTTTCGGCGTTAGGGCTTTCGACATTCGGTCTGTCGGCCCTATTCTGTCAGAAACAACACGATGATACGCCCTAAGTGACACTACGGGGTAAAACTAAAGGACAAGGTCCCAAAACTAAACTAATTTTAAATTACCGTATCCACCGACTAAACTCCCCCATATATACCTAGAAAAATTTAATTGGCCAACCTCTCATGTTCTCTGCTCATCTCACAGAAGTATCTTTACCATTTTTTTAAATCCGGCCAACAACAAAAGAAAGGTAAACAAAACACAAACTACCCGATAAACAACTAGACGTTATAAGTCATATCAACCAATTTGCCACAATAGATTCTCACTAATAATTGTCACATGATCATGGGAGCAATAAAATTTTGCGCTTTTTAAGATGAGCATAAGAGGAAAGGGCAAAACGTTGTAATCGTAACTTAAGATGAAGATAATGAGTTTTCACTTCATTTTCTAAAAAAAATCCGTGCGAAAGTCGCAGAGAAAACCAATAGTAATTGCGTTGTCAAAAACTAACGTTAACTGCTTTTATTACTGGAAACTATTGTATTTTAATTTAACTGGATACTGCAAAGATAATCAAACCACCTACTGCAGTATTTGGAACGAGACAACTTAAGGAAGAGGAGCAAATAAATTAGCTAGTGCTTATGCAAGAATTTTTAATGCAGCTGCTGCTGTTTTCCGCAAACAGAAAATACTATTCTCTGTACTGATTCTTGCGCGGTACATAATCGAAACTCACTTTGGCTGCTCTAATCAATGAATTTTCTAAGCGAAAGCCATTCAATTTTGATTATAGAACAGGAGTACTCCGAACCAGGGCACTCGCTCTTGCAAGAAGTAGATGCGGGTCTTAGTACTTTAGAGGGGGACTTCAAAAATAAGGAAATGTATAGTCCAATTGGATTAGTCCGATTATTAGCCAACGCTAAATTTCTAAAGGTGAAATTAAAACAAATTTTTATACGGGAAATTTTAATGGATAAACTTTTAAGTTTTAATTAGATGGCGCTGTTTCCCTAGTTAATACATATTTTCTCTTACGGGTCCATTACTCTGATAGGATTTTATTCTAATAAGAAAATTAAAATAATTTTCTTCATTAACTATCAAAAGATAATCGGAAAATAATGGTTTTTTCGCTAGAGGTATCATTTACTCGCATCCCCAAAATTTAATTTGAACTGATTATTTATATTATTGTGATAATGATTCAGATTGAAATTGTATATCAAAAACCTCTTGACAGCGATTTGGACTCAGATTTAGTCCAGTTGGGAATAAATTAGTCTGGGAATTTTATATACCAATTGAGATTTTGACTGAAACTGATAAACGGCCCTTAGCACCCCTTGCCAGAAATTTGAACTAAGGTTCCGATGGTAAACGTAGTAGCTGACCTATTGTACTTTTCCACCCATCGAGCCCAAAAGCTATCCCCTATCGAGGAGAATAAATTATTCTGGAAAATTTAGGTAGCAATTGAGATTTGAACTGAAACTGATAAATGGGCCTTAGTACTTCTTGCCAGAGATTTGAATTCAGTTTCTGATAGTACACGTAGTGGCAAACTACACTTTTATCTATCGAGCCCGAAACCGAACTTTCATTAAGGGGAATAAATTAGTCTGGGAACTTTATGTACCAATTGAGATTTTGAGTTCAACTGACCACAATGACCTAAGCAACTGCCACTATTATAAAATGTTTTTGAAAAGAATTTTATAGTTCGAAATCACAATATACAACAATCGCTTACCTTTTACATCAAGTAGTATCATAGTCATAGACTGATGTAAATATTATAAAGACACCTCAATCAGTAAAATGAGGGTTCTATATCTTTGTTATTTAGTTTTTCCTGTTACATGGGCGGATGGGCTGATCCCGCTTAAGTATAGAATTATTTTAAACCAGCATTTTACCTAATGTACCAAACTTGTAGCGAAGCCCTTTGACTGTTGAATCTGAAAATTTTGTACGATTATTCGAGGTCTGGTATTTTATATGACGGTCTAGACTAGAGATAAAGCAAAACTTATCAAAACTTGGTATGAAAACTTATCACGCGCTTTTCAACTATCATATCGATTCTTTTACACATATTTATAAGACATGATTTGTCATGTCATGATCATAACCGTTCATGACTTTACAAAATATGTTGCTGGCTTTTTTTTCTTTTGTTAGTGTTAGATATATTTATTTATAATAATGGCTAGATAGTAAGTATAAAACAAAAATGTAGATTTATTAAATTATTATCTTATCAACACTCACAAAACAAAATCTAAAGTGATTAGAGAAAATAACAGTTTGATTACACAAACACACTTCAACAAACCATCACCCACCCCCACCACCACCATCAACACCGTCGCCGCCAAATACACAACAATAACTAATTACCAAAGAATAGATTTTTATCAATAAGTTAGAACCGTGTGCGATAACAAATTTTCTATTTCTCAATGTGATATAACGCTCAAAATCTAAAGGTACGAGTATTTGGCGAATTTATGACGTGCATAAAGTTTTTTTTTTTTGTTGATAATATCTCACCCATTCAATCGCACATACCATTTAAATATGTTACATTTTACTAAATGAAATTTAGTTCGATATTAGATTTTACCCAAATATAACGGAAACTAAAAAAAAAATAAAAATAAAATTTGTGGTTTGTGATATAAAATTTGTAAGTTGTTAAAAAAAAAAATGAAAATTGAATCTGGTTCGGTGTCCAATGGCAAACTGGATAGTGATGGTGAATTTAAAAATAGTCCGCTTGAAGTGTAAGTTCTTAATTTGTGAATATTTAAAATAATACTACAGACTGCTAGTTTTTGAGTATGTTTTGTTTATATCCGAGTTTGTTATTTTTTTTCATCTCGATTGGCATACGTACATAATATAAACAAAACAGAAATTGGCAAATAGCGGAGAGTGCGTGTTTGCTTCTAAAAATAATTGTTTCTATCCGCGTGTATCCGTGTTGTGTATATATGTATGTAGGTAAAAGTTAAGTTTCCAACATTTTCCGATGTAATAATAAACAATCGTGTGCCGCGCGATCTATTAATAAGTGGGATTTTAAAATTATAGTTTGCGGTGTTCATAAACTACATAATAGATCACATATTTTGGATTACGTTCGGACATTTTTTTCCGATTAATCACCGGCATCAACATTTTTATTGTTATGATTTTTTTTTTCGTTATAAATCGATAAGTACTTTTAATTTTTGTTTATTGATAACAGAATGCGGAATTAATCGGTGGAATTATTTAGAAGTGAATTTCAAAATTTTTTTTGGCCGAATGACGAACTTAAAATATTTATTTAAATGATGTCATCTGATTCGATGTACTGTAATCTAATTTCAATTCCATATTTTCCTTATTATTTCTAAAAATATTCTTTATCGATGGTTTTTGTCTTTGTTTATATTATAATGTTGCTATGTTGATAATTGTTGCGCATATCACATACAGGGAGTTTTATGTCCATATAATCAAAAAAAGTATTGATTAATTTCAAGCTGTAAATATTTATTTTGTTAATTAAATGTTATGTATCCTTTTTATGTTTGTCAAGCTATTTATATTTGATTTGCCTAGCCCATAGATACATACCTTACCTATTCTGAAATCTTTTCGATTTTGGGAAAAAATCGTTATTTAAAGAAAATTCGTGTTTTTAAATTGTATAGGATATCGTTGGAGGGCACTTTTAGAGTTACGTTGGAGAAACTAAACAGCTGTAATCGTTTTGTTTACTTTGTTAATAATTTGAATAGATCGATTATTTTACTATCGTAAAATGGACAGAAATAACCAAGGATAATTTTCCTTCTCGTTTTGTTTGTATAACACTCAATAAATATTTGTAATAGTTACAAAAATTCTATTCCGCTTCCAATAATATAAATTATATTTTTTTTGGCGTTAAAGTAGTTTAACTTTCTTCAGGATTTTTTTGCGTCAATAGAATATAAAAATTTGATCTAGAGCAATTTTTTTTTTCTAGATCAAACTTTCTGCTCTTTTATATCAATACACTTAACTTTCGATTTTTAGTTTATATTTTTATTTATTTAACATCACTTTAATACCCAAATTAAAATAAATTTATAATTTTATTAATTCTATTCGTTAATGCGACTTTACCGGTTTTCTATTTTTGTCTAACTGAAGTATCTTAAAAAATATTAAGTAATATTTCTGTTCCTAGTGTTTTATTTCTGTTCATTCATAAATATTTTATTCATCAATCATAAATTATTTAGTTTTATACCACTCGAAACTTAACCGATTTAAATGCCAAAGGTATGGGGGTATAAAGGGACTAATAAAAATAAACCATTACGAACGAGGCAGCCACCATACTACTCTCTCCCTAATCAATCGCATTGCGTATTGCGGAGGTTCTATATACTGAATGATACCCTCCTACCTTTTGATTTGTCAAACCTAATGCAATGCTACAAATTTTCAACTCAACTGATAGGTTATTGAAAATTTTAGGAGCCAAAATTAAAAATGAATTTTGAAAAGTAGTTGATTCAGTACTGACATTCAAATGATTAACTTTTATAGTGAAAAGTCTTCATAGTTTTGAACACATATAAATGTCTTAATGGAAATATCTGGGACTCCTGAAATAAACGCCATGATGAAGATAAATGAGGAAAATTATGCATAACTTCTATAACATGTTTTTGCGCTATGATAACGGGATGAATTCTAGCATAGTGGGTTCCACCTCAGTATACTAAATATTTTTAAAACTGCTACAGGGCATACGAGCCGTAAGGTGTACATTTTACTGATCAATAAAGCCAGATACTTGCGGAGTGATTCAATATAGTCCTTCCATAGCATCGTGCTATCAATGGATATGCCGATTTATTTAAAAGGTTCCCGTAGTAATTTATTAATTGTTCATTTGCAATGAATAGTCAAAAAAATAAAACAAAACTATAAGTTGCAATAATGTGATTCCTCAACACTTTTTGTCAAAAATTATTCATAATTGTGAATATGTATGATCTTCCGAAATCGAACATAACTTAGAGGGCTTTCGAATTAAACGAACCCGTTTCCGAATTAGGCGAAACATTTCCCAAATTCAATGAAAACTTTTACGGAATGAATGAAGTCTTTCCAAAATAAATAAATTTAAAGTCAATAAATACCTAAATCATTAAAACTGTTTACTAAGATGAAATTGGAGTAGTCCATGTAGCTGCGGCTTTTCCAACCCTACTTTTGATCACACCTTCCAAATTAGATTCTCTCATAGTACTTAAAAATTTCATTTCCTTTGATCTTTCTTTACTATCTTACTTAATATCAGTTATGGTATGGAGCTCATAAAAAATTGTATAACGGATTATATCAAAACCATAACACCACTTAAAATATTCCGATATGCTTTGCTCGACCCGCTTCAAAATTCTTTGTTCAACATTTTTTTCTGTGTGAATAAAAATTAGCGTGGAAAGAAGACCCTGTTGAGCTTATAAAACATTGCTCGTGCATAGTTATTCCCGCCGTTTACCCGCGCTTGCTTGAATTTCTTCACGTTGACATTCAGAGTACTGGGCAGAAATCACATTGTGTCATCACAATGCTTTGTTTACCTTAGTGAGGTTAGTTTTGGTTCGAGTGATAATTTTGCTTTATAATGTTAAATTAAATATTTTAAGGCAGATACTGCTAAAAGGCACCACAAGAAAAAAAACAAACAATCGGAAAAATGTCCACATTTATTAAGCTGACGGTATTTTTTCCGCTATCGAATAGGTGGCGGAAAGGTATCGAGTTTGGTGATAAATAATTTACGATATGTGTGAATGACTTTAGCTAAGCAGCACAAAATCATAAAAGGTTTGTTTTTCCCTTCTGTCTGCTTGCAGATTAAATTAAATTAATTTTTCAAGCATTTACTCGTTTATACATTAAAATAACCCTTTGCTAATTTTAATTAAACTTTACAAATATACGCATGATCAAATATTGGGAAACAATCACATCTACAGATTAGTCAAATTTTATCTTAGACACCATGACACTACATTCCCCGCTGGTGTTATAGGAGAATCAGTACTTACCTATTTTATTTCACAATACATTTATTGGTTTTACATTTATTTAATGTGGCGTTACATATTTTTAAATGGGTTTAATTTAATTTGTGAAAAGTTTCATTCCTGTATAAAAATTGGTTTCATTCATTCCGTAAACGCTTTCATCTAATTCAAAATATTTTTCGTTCATTTTGGAAATAGTGTCACTTATGGTGGAAACAGATGTGCAGAATTCTGCAAGCATCGAAATTAGAAAACACTAGTTTATATGAAATGAAATATGTACATGCATTCTGCTTGCCTCGCAGAATTCTGCAAGTTGTATCTATTTCTAATTTTGCTGCGAATCAGTAGGCTACACTACGCAAAAGAAAACAAATCTAGTACAATTTGTATACTTTTTTTGTTTTCCAATCAATTTTTTTAATTTGTTGACAGAAAATATGTGTTGTGCGAAAAGTGCCAAAATGGAGGATACAAATTAATTAATTTGTGACAAAATAAGACATCATTCATACAAAAAAGTTGTATATAAAAATTAAATATGGATCAAATAAACGTCAAAAAATAAAGAACTGCATGCAGCACATGTGTTTTGTATGCATATCTGCGTGCATCACTGCATGCAGAAATTCTGCACATCTGTTTCCAGCATTAAGTCGGATAATTCGTTTACAGCAAAAAGGGTTTTATTTAATTCGAAAATGTTACACCTCAAACAAAATTAATTATATCGAAAGAACGTTTTTCCAGAATATACCGACAGTCTTCACCAATATCGGCGGCGATAAAAAATTACAAAATTGTTACCTGTTCTACTGTTATTTCGTATGTAAATAAATTAAATATAACTAAAGAAAAATATCTGTCAGAATGTCAACCAATTATCGGACCGACACAACAGGGGAATGATGTTCCCTATTTATTGTCCGATAAAAATATATCCGTATGTCGGCTCAGATAAATCGGTTATGTATCAGCGGCGATATATCTTTATTGTGTCGTTTAATTGAAAAGCGCTCTAAGGGTAAAACATCTCGCCTTAATTTTTATTAACGGTCTTAGATACGTTTTTCACGGTTTATTATATATTTTTACCTGCCTCTCTCTTGGGTTAAAAAAACGCATTAATATTGCTGCAACCGCGATTCCCACTTTGTGGGCCGAACAGAATTCTTTAGTTTGCTTTAGCAAGGCTGAAATAATATGTTTCCGTTTTTGGGCGAACTCATCTACGTCGTTGAAAATCTTAAAATTTTCTTATACCGATACTAAATTAATTTAATATTTTGTAGTTAATTTTATGTACGAAATATTGAGAAATTAAGACACAAATTAACATTTGTAAATTAACCAGCACAGCAAGCCAAAACGAAAAGTATTTACACGAAATTTCAAACAGTAGGCCTGGTTATTTCCGTTAAAGAATATGTAATAACTTTCGGTTGACGTTCCAAAAGTCGCTGTTATTTAGGCCCGATTGTATGAACGAGGATAAATGATTAATCCTCTGATTTAGCATAGTTTGCATTGTTTCTTACAAGGCAAACTACGCTAAATCAGAGAATTAATCATTTATCATCGTTCATACAATCGGGCCTTAGAATAATGAAAAGCCAGGCACATCTTGCTTTATTGGCCTTCTGCCATCTATGAATAACTACCATGAACTAGTCAACAATTTAAAAAAGTCAATGATTTCCATAAAGATTAAATGTCAGTCTCAAATCATTTGTTTGTTAATAGAAAAATGACTGATTTGCGACTGGATGGGATTTGCCCCTAAAATCGAATATAGTTACTTTCTGTGTCGCACTCTGAAGTATTACTTAGCACTTTGAAATGAAGTTAGCAAAATATCGTTGATTTTAAATTGGTATAAACTGAGAAACCATCTAAAAAAAAAAATTAAAAACAATCGCTCAATTTATTTATGTCAAAAGCAAAACAAATAAATTTCCCGAATAACCATGCGTCGCGAAAAAACACAAACATTTCACATTATATGGTGTTTGGTGGAAAATATGTATGTGGAAACAATTTATGACAAAATGGATAAAATTTGGTGGACGAGATAAAATGAGGTTGACGGTGATTGTGACGCGAAAACGCATTTTTCTTAAAACAAATTTTGTCGTTTTTTGGTGGTATAATTAGTGAACCTTTAATCAAAATGTAACCAAGAATGTTCACAAAATCTTACACCAATCCGTATGTTCACTAGCCCTCGTCACGAGCTTGCGTATTTGCGTATTTCGTAACTTCGTAAATTTGACGTTTCTTCTGATTGGTTGAAATTGTTTCCCCTTAATAAGCAAGAAACGTCAAAAATAAACACGCTCACAGGCAGATATCACGAAAGATTTAAAAATTATTTTTTTATTTAAATAGTTGTCTATATTACAAATTTTAACTAATGTAATACCACTGACAGACTAGGGATTAGCTAAGCGCGATTAGTGAAACGAGATTAGCTAATCCACCACAAATCCATATGCGTTGACAGACTAGGCATTAGTTTCTTGCAGAGAAATAAAATATTATTATGGTGATTCGCTGAAATATAGCGAGTAAATCAGCGGGACTCATTTTTTAATTCAATATTTTTAAGATTTATACATTAAAACACACTAGATTTTCTTTTTCCTCGAAATTTATTCAGCACAAATTTTTTAAGATGTCATTGATTTTATAACTTCTATCGTAAATTCACGCCACATACATTTTCAGCAATGTTTAAATAATTATTTCACATTGTAGTGCCACTTGTACCAACACTAAACCCAATACAACGAGATAATCTCGAAAATTTTCAAGGATTAGTGCACTAATCTCGATTAGTGACTAATCCTCAAATAAAACGAGATTAGCTAATCTTCAACTTGACACACTACAGCTAATCTCGAAAAAATCACTAATCGCGCTTAGCTAATCCCTAGTCTGTCAAGGGTATAAAGGGACGATGAATCATTTGTGGGAGGAATATGAAGTGTTCGCATGTTTGTTTGCTGAATCCTTGAATTAGAATTCAAAAATTTTATTTTATATATTTATAAAAAATAATTAAATTAAAATTAAAAACAAATTTCATTCGTTAAATTAATAATTATAAAAAATAATCTGCTTGCGGTGTTTTTGATGATATACCACGACTTTCCTGAGCAGCCGCTTCGAATATTGTAAAATCACGATTCAAATATTCGTTTAATTGAAGTATTGCAGCTACATTTCCACAGCGGTAACAATAATTTGGTTTTTGACACAGTCAAAACAGTCTCATTAAAATGCCATTTATAACCTTCCATTACTAATTGATGGGCCCGACAAATCATATCAATATCGTTGGATGTGTTAAATTGTAGTACTACATCGGAACCAAATAAATAGCCGGCACCCCTTGGTGATACACCCCAACCTTGAGTGTCTTCGGGATCACTCCATAACAAATCGCACATTGGGCCGTCATGTTGCATCTCCTGTTTACGATCGATGGAACGGATTTGGTCTAAATACTGTATTGATGGACTTAAACCACCGTGCACACAAAATATTTTGCCATCGATTATGGCCGATAGGCTAAGATAGTCGAAAATCTCAGTGCAATGACGCCATATCGTGTTCGAGCCGTATTTTCTTACACATTCATCATAAAATCCTTATACCTGTGTTATTTGACGTGATTCTTGATTACCACATATCAGGGTTATTCGATCGAGATAACGTACCTAAACAAGAAAAATATAAATATTAGTAAAAGGTTTGAATCGGAATCAATAAAATCACCTTTAGCGCCAAAAGCAGCAAGAATGTTTCAACACTGTAGTAGCCGCGATCAACAAAATCGCCCATAAATAAATAATTTGTCTCGGAACATCACCGCCCACCTTGAATAACTCTTTCAAATCATAAAATTGCCCATGAATATCGCCACAAACTGTACCAGGTGAATCAACTCTTTGCACATTGCTTTCTTCCACCAAAATCTCTCGTGCCTTAGCACATAACGCCTTCACTTTATTTTCTTTAATAATTTCACATCGTTTTCAGGCTACTTTTCTTCAGCGTATTTTGACAATTGTGATTACTTGTGATTTTTAATAAATAATAGTAGATCAAAATATTAAAAAACGGGCAAGCATGTCTACCCAAAAATGGGAAGAAGAGGAAGAGATGAATATTTATTGAATTATTTTAAAAAAATAATTGAAAATAATTTAGAAATAGAGGTTTGTTTTATTAGTAGTGCCTACATTTATATGTAAATATTTATGTGATTTTTACTTTGATCCATATTATTTATTTTCACTTATTAAAATTCACAAGTAACCACAATTGTCCAAATACGCTGAAGAAAAGTAGCCTGTGAGCGTGTTTATTTTTGACGTTTCTTGCTTATTAAGGGGAAACAATTTCAACCAATCAGAAGAAACGTCAAATTTACGAAGTTTCGAAATACGCAAATACGCAAGCTCGTGACGAGGGCTACTGATAGCTTTTTGACAGAAAATATACCCGGGTATTTTTGACAAATTTTGTTTCCGCTAACTTCAACATCAATAAAATATCCGGTTGTTTTTTGTGACATCGACGAACAACTTGTCACAAAATGCCCTTCAAACAAGGTGAAATGTTTACGAATCGTAAACGAAGAATAATGTTCATATAACACTTCGTAAACGAACCGCTTTTACGGTGTAAAAACGAACCGTTCATGGTATTCACATCACACGACAATTATACTTTTCAGCGAAGTATTGGTAGTTCGTGAAAAGTTCTCTTTTAGTGTTACATTAATGAAACACTTTCAACAAAAAACGCTTCTAGTGAAACACGAATGAACCGCTTTTAGGAAAACATTAATGGACGCTATTAGTGAAACATTAATGGACCGCATTTAAATATTTATTGCGAGGCATAAAATAAAGATTTATCGGACAACTAATACCTCAAAATTTATTTTAATTGTTTATATTCATTTATACGTGAAATATATTTATTTTCTATCTGTTTATATACACCCTGCGCCATTGAAATGTTCGGTTTGAATTTTTAAAGTAAATTTTGGAAATACCACCGTTTGCTTCAAAAGTAGATAGCAAAAATGATACGTTCTGATTATCAAAACAATTTTTACACTATTCCGAATATATTCAAAAAAAAAGAACGGTAATCCGACATTTTAGACCTACATAACGTCGGATAAGGAATATTACCGCCCTACCTCGTAGCAATTTGGTAGGTCTTTACAGTGTTTTTAACAAAGTTTTTTCAATTGAAAAATAGTTTTTTGATGACAATGGTATAATTTTTATTCAAAATAAGGATTAACAGAAATAAAAGAATTTATCTCAACCAAACTATTTTGAGAGAAATTGAACTTTTTAAAATCAATTATTAATAACCCAGCCCTTGGCTTTTATGATGGCCTTAAACCTGATCAGCATTGAATTCTAAAGTTTGATTAAATAATATATTGTTATTTGTTCAAACCAGACTTTTTCTATAAGTTTTTTCCGCTCTTTGGCACTTTTCAGCTTGTAATTTGTAATCTTCTTTCCCATGAAGGACCAAATATTTTCAACAATATTGAGGTCAGGACTATTTCCTATCCAGGGTAACGACTCAATCACCAAGCTATGTTTAAATTCGGCTACCTAAACAAAATAGACATTAAAATTAAGCATTCTTACTTATCAAATAACATCAATAACTTACGGAGAGTAATCGTCCTGGAAGAGTGGAATATCGATGTATTGAGTCGGGTCCTCAATAGTCACGATTCAGGTTTCGATAACTTTTTTATATTTTCCTCCGTTTTCTGAACTATCCAGAAGGTATAGTGATCAAACTCCAAAGGCTGTTATGGCTCTCCAGGCCATAACATATGGTGAATTTTTCACTGTCGGCAAAATACATTCTGTTAAATACCGTTTGCCTTTTCGTCGCCGAACCCTTGTCCTTACATCGGGTCCAAAGATATTGAATTTGGATTTATCCGAAAATATGAACCAACGGCAGTCCCTGGGCATTCAGTTTTTTCATTCTATTGCGAATTTGAGGCTTGTAGCTGCCATTTTTGCTGTCAGTAATGATTTTCTCGCAGGTCGACAAGCATATAAACCAAGTTCCTTTTAATAATATGAACTGAAACAGTGTCGGTTGTTGCTATTAGAAGCTAACTTCTCAGCTCCAAAGCCGTAGCAAACCTTTGCTTAAGATCTAAATATGTGAAATTCGATTTATTGAAACAGAAGTTCTCCTCTTTGCATCAGAGCCAAATTATCGTTTGATTTTCGGAATAGTGCCTTAAAAACTTTCTAATTGATGTTTGGCTACACTAAATTACTCTTGCAATTTGTGAATGTGTGTACTTTTTGCCTTTGCTTGCAAAATTTTGGCTTTTTCGTTAGCATTTAATTTAGAGCGACACTTTGTAAAATTAACTCTTTGACTACTTAATTGAAACCAAACGAATATTTCATCCTTAGTTTGGTTTTAAATACCTAATAAGGCGTGAAATATGCTGAAAAATCAAAAAACAAAAAAAAAATAGCGAATGAGGTAAAATCTATGAGAGAATTGCATGAAATAGTAAATAATCGAAATCGAACATTTCAATGGCGCAGGGTGTACATGGCCACAAGCAATTGCACTAGTTTTCGTGATAAATTATTGATATTAACCTGGGGTATATCAGCAGGTGTACAATTTAAAAAATTGGAGGGACCGGATTGCAGATCGAAGCTCATTTCTTCTGGTTCTTCAATAATAGCATTCACTACATTGGATAAGTCCATCACCTCATTATTCGTGTAGGCCTCAAATCAATCGTTCGTTTGATTTTCGGCTCAGATTTTCTTCAACTCCCTATTTATTTCGTAATACCGTCGTTTCGTCAAAATGTAGATACTAAATTATTTTATACGTAATAAAATTTGATACATATAAATTCTCTAGAATTAGCGTTTACGCTTATCTAATTTAAAAGCTTGATATCTCTTGAATTAAAATTGGTTAAATCAGATAATAATTTCTGTCGCAATCTCCAACAATATTCGCCAAAAAACTCCGATAATTATGTATTCGTATATGTATTTAGTTTATGTACACTATTTAATTAAAATTTTTATTAAATCAAAAAATTAAATTTAAAAGCAAAAGAATTATCAAGATACATTTTCTAACTATTAAAACCACAATATGGCATCAGTTTTCGTCGCAAACTAAACTATACATGTTAAAAAAATACATGAAAAAGAAAAAACTTTTTGATCGCCTATTTGTCACAAAACTTACGTTATTTTTAATGACAAATTATTGTTGACCATTGAATGTTCGTTCCGCATGACAATCATCGTCAACCTTATTCACCAAATTTTATCCATTTGCATTTTATTTGAGTACATTTGGTATAAGTGAATCTACAGTAAAACTTAGTGTAAGTGTAGTAAAATTTTGTGCCGATTACATGTGCCGAAGTTGGTTTGTAAGCCGTCAGAGACTTACGAGCGATTCGGTGTATTTCAAAACTGTCACGATTTTGAAACCATTCGAGACTACATTGGAGATTTCGAATATTATTCGACTAAAGCCTCTCTGTTTGTTGCTCTTAGCGTTAAATGCTTTTACTGACTTTCACAAATGACTAGATAATTTTACGGCTTTCCTAGATCTTTGTTGCAGAGTTACATTCTTTTCGAAATTATTCGTACCTCTTAAAGATTATTCGAGATTTACATTTTATTACTTTTCGACATTTTCGAGGTTATTAAAGGTTTTTCAAGATTTCCGAATTTATTCGAATTTTGCATATGGCAATTTTTTACGCTTAGCTTTGGGTTTAGTTATTTTACAGAATTACAGATACGGAATTATAGATGCTTCGTTTTAGTAGATTTTGAAGATTTTCGAGATTTATCAACATTTTGAGTTTATTCGATATTTCCAAGATTATTCGAAATTATTCGAGAATATGCAGGTTAATCAAGATTTACATTAGTGCATCGGATTGAGTTCGTTTGCCTTGAGATGTTAAAGACTTCGAATTTCTTAATGATTATTCGGGGTTTCGAGGAAAAGCGAGATTGTCCTAGGTTTTAGACATTTTCGAGATAATTAGAGATTTTCTAATTTATTCGAATTTTGCTTATGGCAATGTTTTGCGCTTAGCTTTGACTTTCGTGATATTTCAGAATTACAGATATGGAATTATAAATGCTACGTCTTAGTAGATTTTGACGATTTTTAAGTTTTTACCATTTCGAGATTTTTCAATTTTTTCAAGGTTTATTCGAGAATATGTAGTTCAAGGTTTATTCGAGTTAATCAAGATTAGCGCATCGGATTGAGTTCGTTTGGCTTCAGATGTGACAGACTTAGCATTTTTTAATGTTATTCGAGATTTCGAGGAAAAGCTATAATAATATTCTAAATTAAGTTCCGTTGTACTATATGTATAGTAAATATAATATGTATTATATATTATAATGATTCAAGCACTTAAATCTTTTAGCACTTCGTATAACTAATAGTTAATGCAAGACAATTTTCTTTCTTAACGAAACGACCATATTCACGTAACAGATATTCACATAAATTATTTTGATTTAAATTGCTTAAAAGTTAATACACTCATCACCATTTTTGTTTTAAATAAGCACAACATGAACGCACACATACAAAGACAATTAGTAACTAATTATCTTATTTTCCAAGTAATTGCAATTATTTTCTGTACTATTTTAATATATAAGTGAAAGAAATTGACTCGGTTACAGGCACCTAAGTATACCCAATAGTTAGTAAACAATGACAGCACAATTTTAATCTACTTGTATATTTTATTAAATTAAAATTATAACTGCACTCTGAAAATAACCTTTATTACTTTGCTGAGACCTATTCCTTTGTCCATCTAAAATCATAATCATAATTGATTTAAAATTGACTTAACGCTAATAAACATAATCGAGATCAGCTGTTTGTTCTCATGATTTCCTCCATGCTGGTCCCTGTCGCAACTTATAACTACAATTTAGTTCAAATTATAATACGTGTAGTGTTTCCGCAACGTCTGCCATTAAGATTCTCGTAGTTTGGTCTGTAATGTGCGCTTTCCTGTAATGAATTATAATTAATGTTACCAGTAACCAAAAATTAAACTTATAAGGCACGAATACATCCTGTTGCTAGATATAGTACTAACAACTTCAAATTAAAAATACAGATTCACTCAAGAATCCGGCTAATCGGTAGTTTCCTCTAGACCTAAGTGCTGAAAGTAAAATGGTGTTTACGAGTACAGCCCCAATCGAAATTTCACTGTCATCTCTAAAATAAACTTAATATAATTCCTTCATACCAACTTTACTACTTAATTGGATGACCCAACCCCTAAAATTTGTTATTGATCAATTTGATAGCTACCGGCTTCTTGTTGATCCGGGAGAGATGATTCATGTTATGAGTCCATTCAGAAAATCAGGCTTAAGCTTAATCCCTATAAACATGATTAATTCTGGAACTGCGTTATGTTCTGAAATGAATCATGTTATTTATCAGTGACAAGAATAACCCCTTTACATACTTTTACATTTCATCATTTAGAATTTACCTTCAGTTATGTAATGAAAATCGGCATGTGAGATGGAAATGGGATTCTAAAATAATTTTCCGATCTAACACCTATAGTCTCCAAGTGACGTTTTGAAATATCTTGTTTTGAATTATTCGGTTTTACCATATTCGGAGTTCGGTTTTGAAATTTTGAAATAATTTTGTTTCGAAGGGACCCTTTTATACCCAGCCGCCATTCAAGTTTCTAGAGTGGTTCCCGTAATAATTTATTAATTGTTAATTTGCAATGTAATGGTCACAAAAAATAAAATAAAACGATAAGTTGCAATAATGTGCTTAAAACTTAAATTCTATGGATGTTACCTATCATTTGGTATGACCGGGTCAGAAATCAAGCATGCTGAATGCTGAATAATTAATAGTTTTTCTCAATTTGATTTTGATGGGGCCTTTCGATACCATAATGCAAAATTTCTTCATTGAACATTTTAATTTGTTTGTGTTGATGTTTCTAAGAATTTGGTGTCACAATTTTAATTAAATTAAATGAGTGATAGATCTTATGTATAATTCGCAAGAATGAATTACAAATTACAACTTGGAATAACTTGTTGCTTTGGTCTTAGTCCAGGTGTTGGAGTATACTGCCCTTCGTTTGGTCTGTTTTTCTTTGAACCTCACTGCTACTATAAAATATTGTTTTTTGTTCAGACTGTTGATGTGTACTGAATTCGTTAAATAATTCGTTGACCTTCTTTCATCAAATAATAGGGTTCCTTTCCCTTTGAGATATTGAGGGTAATTCGATCGTTGATTCTTTACCGAAGCCGAGCTCTGTTAATGGCTCTTTATGTGAGGCTTGTCTCAAAGGCATTCACCCCTATTATTATTGTCGAGCCGATCGACAATCGACACGACTTTGAATTGCTTTTTCGGTTTTCATATTGTTAACCTTCCGCGTGGAGTGCCGTATATACGTGTATGTCATGTATAAGATCATCTCTACTGCGGATTGCCGTACACGTGTACGTCATTACACAATACGAACTTCAACAAGACACCGTGCAATATTTTAGATGCTATTTGTATACAGTACTGAATGTACACATTCTGCTCAGATATTTATGCATGACATTTTATGCATGATGTACACATGTACGGCACTCTGCGCGGACGGGTTAATATCAAATGAAAAACGAATACGCAATACAGAGTCGTGTCGGTTGTTGATCGACCTGACAATCTTAATAGGGGTGATTGATGATTTTGCTTCATAAGCTGAAGTCCAGCATTCGACGTAGTTAGGTCTGAAGTATTTAATTCCATAGGCCTTTTAATGTAGATCAGTTGTTCTTCCTCTCTTATTTCAATCTTCATCAGTTTTTAAGGGTTGTTGGATTCCAAAAAATTTTAATATTTAAGTAAAGCAGAAGGAGCCAACATTAAACTATATGTGTGCATATCCCAGTGAACGTTCGTGCGGGCAATGACAGAGTTTGGGATTGCGGTTTTGTTTCGCTTAAATTAAAATGTTCCTTTTGCTGAACTTTTTCTTAATTTTAATAAATTTGAAAAACTACTGAATACGGGTTATGTTGTATGTATATTATCTAATTTCTTATATTCATCTTTTATTATTTGGCTAATCACTTTTCCTTTCTCAAATTTTATCACATGTTAGTGAAACTTTTACACCTTTTATCATAAGCCTAAAGCTTTAAAAATAAACTTAATCACCAAATTATAAGTTGGGGTTTTGTACGGTGTTTAGTGGTGTAACTACAAATGTCCCCCCCCCTCCGCAAAATTTGTCTTGGGCCCCTAAAAATTCATCTTGTACCCAAGAACAAATTTTTAGTTAAAAACTTATTGTTTCCTGTCTGATTTCGAGAGTACGAAACAGCACCTGATTCAGTTTAATGGTCTCAAATAAAACGAAATTTGTTGCAATCAACTAAATGCTATGACGATTTCTAAATATATCAATAAACCATCACAAATTTCGAGTAATTTGAAAAATATCAAAAATTTCGAAATAATCTCAAAAATTTCGATTTTTCAAGGTATCTTGAATATTCTAGAAAGCTCTCAAATATCGAATTATCCGTAAGTATGTAAAACGCATACAGGATTGTATTTGTATTGTATTGTTGATTGAACAAAGATTTTTGTTCGTTATGTTGTAAATCCTGTAAGTCAAAAGTAAAAATTATTTCATTTGGGGATGAGGTGTAACTCTCTCATTGCCATATAAAATTTAAATAAATTTGAAAATCTTTAAGAATTTCGAATAATTTTAGAAAAGTCGAAAAACTTAAGAAATCTAAATTAAATCGCGGAACAATCCCGATTACCTCAGAAAAATTCAAATAATCTCTATATTATGTGAATCTCGATTGATCTCGAACAATTTCAATAATACCGAAAAATCTATTACTTAAATTACTTAAAAAGAAATAGCGTTTAATTAATAATGGCAATATTTATGTCAAAATCAGTTAGTCCATTTAAAGCATTTAAATCAAATTTAAAATGTATTCCCATATAAACTATGAAAACTTCTACATAGCCCCATTAGCTAGTCTGATTTTTTTCCGTGTAGATATTAATAATAATTTCTGAGAGCCTGTAAAAATCTTGAAAACCCACCACCCATAATTCGTGTAAATATCGAACTATTTGTCAAGTTCTTTAATGTTACTAATAGACTTGCCACCTTTGGAAATCGAAACATCACACAACTTGTTTCTAAGTATTTCCGAAAAATTCTAAAAAAACAGCAAACGTATCTATTGCAAACGATGCTAAAACAGGACAAAAGGAACATTTAATTCTAAATTTGACTATTCCGTCAAAAACGGGATGGTAAATTTAGTTACTAATACTACTAGACAAAATTCTACTAAGGCTATGTTCAACAAAACGATATGCAATAATAATACAACTCTCAAATCGATCCGATAATTTCGAAAATATCGAACGTATCGAATCATATTCTTCGAATATACTCTAAGATTCTCGAGTAACAGCGATCTATCAAATACATCCCACAATTTCAAACATGCTCGAATAATCTCGAAAATCTCGAATAATCTGAAAGTTTCGAAACACCGAATCACCAATTACATATATATGTCTCGCATATCAAGACGGATGTTGCGCTTTAAAAATCTTTTGGAAATTAAGATAAACTGCTTAAGATATCGAGATTAATTTAAGTGCAGATAGACTTCTAAGGATGTCATCTATATTCGTCATCTATTTTTCTTTTCTAAAGAAAATCGAAATTATTTGAAATTTTATAACATTTCGACATTTTCGAGGTTATTAGAGGTTTTTCAAGATTTTCGAATTTATTCGAATTTTGCTATGCTTCGTTTTAGTATATTTGGGAAATTTTCAAAATTTTCGACATTCGATATTTTTCGTTTATTCAATATTTTAAAGATTATTCGTAATTATTCGAGAATATGAAGTTAATCAAGATTTACATTAGCTCGGTTGAGTTCGGTTACCATGAGATGTTACAGACTTCGTATTTCTTAAAGATTCTTCTATATTTCGAGGAAAAGCAAGATTGTTTTAGGTTTTAGACATTTTCGAGATAATTAGAGATTTTCGGATTTATTCGAATTTTGCTTATAGCAATATTTTGCGCTTAGCTTTGACTTTTGTGATATTTCAGAATTACAGATATGGAATTATAAATGCTTCGTTTTAGTAGATTTGGACGATTTTTAAGTTTTTACCATTTCGATTTGTTTCGATTTTTTCAAGGTTTTTCGAGAATATGTAGGTTAATCAAGATTAACATTAGTGCATCGGATTGAGTTCGTTTGCCTTGAGATATGACAGACTTCGCATTTTTTTAATGATTATTTGAGATTTCGAGGGAAAGCGAGATTTTGAATATTTTTAAGTTTTTACCATTTCGAGTTTATTCGATATTTTCAAGATTTACATTAGTTCATCGGATTGAGTTCGTTTTTCTTGAGATTTTACTAACTTCGTATTTTTAAAATATTATTCGAAATTTCGAGGAAATGCGAGATTATTCTAAGTTCTCGACATTTTCGAGATTATTAGATATTTTGAGTTTTTTCGATAATTTGAAGATTATCACCGGTTGGTTCTTATCGGTAAAAGGTATGTACATGCAAACTTAACATTCATCGGTGTTTAGACCAAAGGTATTTATTGGTAGAAAAACGAAAGGTCAAATTATTAAAGTTTTGGTAATGGAAAATTCGAAAATTTAAACTCCTCGACTCAACAAATTTGAAAAATGTTAAAAACTTAACAATTTGTTATTTCAAAAATTTAAATAGTGGACATATGCACATTTTGAAGGTTAATTGAGAGGATAGATTCTAAAGAAATTGTATTGGTTGTAGAAAAGAAATGAAATTTCAAATTTTATAAAATATAAATTTTAAAGAGCAGAGGTAATAAATTTATTTTGACATAGGCTCTGCAACTGAATTCTAAAAAGTTATGGCTTCGTCAGACGTGAGCTCTATCGAAATGATAATTGGTTTACTTTGTGTACGGCACGTGTGATAAGATACGAACACGTAAATATTATTGGTTTTTAAGTAAGATTTCAAACGTTGATGTGTAATTTGAATCACTAACTTCCTCATATATTTACAAATTGATGTGTAGCCTCCATTGTCGCATGTATTCTAGAATCAATGATTTACGAAATTTATATCATCAACCAGAAGAACATTCCTTACGTTTCCGCTATCGTTCATAAATAAATAAAAAGTCAATCGATTTTTTTGATTTCGTTATCAGCTAAGGAATTTTTTTTGTTTTAGATTTAAGCGTACAGCTTATATGGCAGCTGCTTATCAATCACCTTGACAATGTTAAAATTGATTATTTTGAATGTATGTAATTGTTCAAACTAATAAACTGTAGTCTTTGTAGTATTTTTATCAGTCGACAGCATCAACGGCATAAAAAAATTCAATTGCGGATATCAAAACGCACAGTTTCAAGAACAAACCGCACGTGTAAAATATCACCGGGTGTGTTTAATTGTAATAACATTTAATTCTTTATTTACAGAAATTTTGTGGAACCAAACGGTACACCACCAAATAAAGATGATAAAAAAAATAAAAAATCGAAGAAGAAGAAGAAAGATGATGAAGAAGATAAGGATTCAAGACCGATTGCTCCAGAAGTCTCATTCTTCTCACTGGTAATTTATACAGGCTCGCACCTATTATTATAAACGAAAAGCGCACCGGCTAACAATTTCTGTTTATTTATTACAGTATCGATATTCCACCGTCAAAGACAGAATAATGATTTTCGCTGGTCTTCTCAGTGGTATTGTAACCGGATTATGTACACCCGCCAATATATTTATATTTGGCCGATTGGCTGACTCTATGATTCAAATGGCTTCGGAAATTATGGTACCACCAGTAACAATAGAACCACCAATCGTTGCCGCTTTCGAAAACGAAACAATCGCAACGGCTGAAATTGATATGGATGCGTTAAACGAGTGGTTTATGGACGAAATACATTTCTTTGTAATTTTTAATACAGGGATTGGTGTCGTTATGTTCTTATTCAGTTACATCGGCATTATGCTATTCAATTATGCGGCACACAATCAAATTTTTACGATACGTTCACGTTTTTTGAAATCGGCCCTAAATCAGGATATCACCTGGTATGATTTGAATCAGAGTGGTGAATTTTCCAGCCGAATGAATGAGGATTTATCGAAGTTGGGCGAAGGTTTAGGCGAAAAAGTTGTAATGTTTGTGCATTACTTTTCGGCATTTTTGTCATCTTTAATACTTGCGTTCATACTTGGCTGGGAATTGGCACTCATTTGTTTGACATCGTTGCCCGTCACCTTAATTTCATTTGGCGCCGTCAGTATAATCACATCAAAAATGTCAAAACAAGAAATGGAGGAGTATGCTAAAGCGTCATCCGTTGCTGAAGAAGTATTCTCGGCCATACGTACAGTGTTCGCGTTTGGTGGGCAAGACAAAGAGTCCATTCGCTACAAAAGTAAATTGACTAAAGCCAAAACGATTAATATCAAGAAACAATTTTTTACCGGACTAGGCTTCGGACTATTATGGTTTTTTATTTATGCCTCGTATGCTCTTGCATTTTGGTATGGTATTGGTTTGGTGCTGGAACACAATTTATTGGACGATCCCATTTATACACCAGCCGTCATGTTTACAGTATTTTTCTCCGTCATGATGGCTTCAATGAATTTGGGCATTGGTTCACCGTTAATTGAAACATTCGGCATTTCAAAGGGAGCTGGTGCAAAAGTATTCGAAACCATTGAACGGATTCCACAGATTAATACGTTGTCACCGACTGGTCTACGACCAACAACCGTTGAAGGAAATATCTCGTTTCAAGATGTCCACTTTAAATATCCAAGCCGCGTCGAAGTTCCAATCTTACAAGGACTAACGTTCGAAGTAACACGTGGACAAACTGTTGCCTTGGTTGGGTCTTCGGGATGTGGTAAATCAACATGTATTCAATTGATTCAACGATTTTATGATCCGGAGGGGGGCCAGGTAAAATTTGATGGCGAAAATATTAAGGATTTGAATGTGAGTTGGCTCCGGTCAAAAATAGGTGTTGTGGGGCAAGAACCCGTCCTGTTTGGTACAACAATTTTTGAAAATATACGATTTGGAAAGGAGGATGCGACCCGGGATGAGATTGAAGCGGCAGCTAAAGCAGCAAATGCTCATAATTTTATTAAAAAACTTCCTAACGGTTATGAAACTATGGTGGGTGAGCGTGGTGCACAAATGTCGGGTGGGCAAAAGCAACGGATTGCAATTGCTCGAGCTTTAATTCGAAATCCCGAAATATTACTACTCGACGAAGCAACTTCTGCATTGGACACGGTAAGCGAGTCTAAAGTTCAAGCAGCGCTGGAAACAGCGGCCCAAGGGCGAACAACTATTATTGTAGCTCATCGATTATCAACGATTCGTAATGCTGATAAAATTGTAGTGTTGGATCAGGGTCGTGTAGCCGAGCAAGGCACACATGCAGAATTAATTAGTCTTCGTGGACATTATCACAAACTGGTCACGTCACAATGCGGTACCGATGACGATATGACTGTAGCGACCATCACACCAAAATTAAATGCAGCCGAAATAATCGATGAAGATGAGAAAGATGTAATCGATCTGGCTGATGGTAAAGGTGAAGATGAGGCAGCGGCCCCGAAAATATCGTTGCGGCAAGTAATGCGATGGAATAAAAAGGAATGGCCATATATTGTGGTTGGCTCCGTTTGTAGTGTAATTATGGGCGGTGCAATGCCATTATTTGCTTTGATTTTTGGGGAGCTTCTTGGAATTATGGCCAATCCTGATCCAGATTTTGTGCGCAGTGAATCAGAACGTTTTAGCTTGTATTTTGTGATCGTTGGTATTGTTGTCGGTCTCGCAACATTTTTACAGATCTACACGTACGGAATTGCTGGTGAATTGTTAACGCAAAAATTACGGGCTGAAGCATTTACTGCAATGTTGCGTCAAGAGATTGGATGGTTTGATGACAAGTCCAATGGTACGGGGGCACTAACGGCAAAATTATCGGGAGATGCAGCAGCAGTGCAAGGTGCAACCGGGCAAAGAATCGGAACAGTTTTACAATCATTAGCAACAATTGCTATTGCTATTGGTATTTCAATGTATTATGAATGGCGCTTAGCATTTTTGGCGATGGCCTTCTTCCCTTTCATCGTGATCGCATCTTATTTTGAAATTAAAGTTATGGAACAAGAAAATTTGGGTAATTCAAAAGCCCTCGAACAATCAACCAAATTAGCCGTTGAGGTTGTCTCGAATATTAGAACGGTGGTGTCTTTGGGGCGCGAGCAAATGTTCCATACAAAGTATGTTTCATATTTGTTACCTTCGTTGGCAATCGCAAAACGTAATACTCATTTCCGTGGGTTCGTCTATGGTATTGCAAGATCATTAATGTTCTTTGCGTATGCAGCTTGTATGTTTCTAGGTGGATATTTAGTAGCAAATCATGGCGTCGAAATTCAAGCTGTCTTTGTGTAAGAACATGAAAATATTTCTAAGTTACATAAATGTTCTAATTCTAATCCATATAAAATAATTTTCTTTGCAGTACTACTCAAGCTCTTATAATGGGATCACTTACGATGGCAAATGCTTTAGCGTTTGCACCAAATTTCCAAAAAGGTTTAACCGCAGCTGGCAAAATAAACCATTTATTCAATCGTCAACCAAAGATTCAAGATCCAGTGCCAGTGACTGATGAGAACTCAAGGTGGACCGCAATTGGAGACGTACAATATCGTGATGTTGAGTTTTTCTATCCTTCACGTCCAGCAGCCCTAGTGTTGAATGGGTTAAATATCGAGATCGATAATGGCCAAACGGTAGCGCTAGTAGGACCATCGGGATGCGGTAAATCGACTTGTATTCAACTTTTAGAAAGATTCTATGACAGCACCGGCGGAAGCGTTGCGATCGACAAAAGAATTGTAAATTCGGTCACATTGAGCAGTTTACGTTCTCAATTGGGTATTGTGTCACAAGAACCGTCACTTTTTGATCGAACGATTGCTGAAAATATTGCGTACGGTGATAATTCGCGTGAAGTTAGTCAAGATGAAGTGATCACGGCCGCCAAAAATGCAAATATCCATACTTTTGTAACATCGTTGCCACTTGGTTATGAAACCAGATTGGGCGATAGAGGTACACAGTTGTCGGGTGGACAAAAACAGCGGGTTGCTATTGCACGTGCTCTAGTAAGAAATCCGAAAATTTTACTACTCGACGAAGCAACATCCGCTTTAGACACAGAAAGTGAACGAATCGTACAGGAAGCATTAGATGCGGCCAAGGAAGGTCGAACATGTATTACAATAGCGCATCGTTTAACAACAATTGTTGATGCCGATGTTATAGTGGTAATTGATGGTGGCATTGTGGCTGAACGCGGCACCCATAAACAACTTATTGAACAGCAAGGCATCTACTATAATCTGTGGAAGTTACAATCAGGTGCACGATGATAGCGAGTTTTCACATACAAAATTAAATTAAAAAATTATTATATTTAGTACTAAAATGGAATTTAGTACGCGAAAAATATTCGTATAGATGTTTAAATGTAGATGGCACTAACAAGCCAGTATCAATTTTTAAATTACCAAAACCACACAAACCGCGTGTTTCATCTAAATACCATTTTTCATCTCAATAAATTTAAAAACAACAAAAAATTTACTAGTCTATAGATTCTATTTATTATAATTATAATTAAGAATATTTAATTTGTTTTATGTAACAATTGTGCATAGATTTTATAAATAAATACAATTTTAAAATTAAAAATATCGAATAAAATTTGTTTATCATTCCCATTCCGCCATCAGCTGAGCAAAGTCTGTAATAAAGTATTGTGATCCATTTCGTACTTCTTCTCTAATCACGTTGCCACCATAACCTAGAAATAAAAATAAATCCAGTTTATGCCAGTCAAATGAGCGCTTATCCAACTGAACTATGTACATTGATTACATTTTCGGGTGCAAAACCAAAAATATATTCTGGTTCGATTCAGTTTAAGTTTCTCAAAAAATTTTAAGGGTCTCTCGTGCAGATAACCTTACAAAAAAAAATTTAATTACCTATAAAATAATCTGCTGGTGGTGATGCTTCCAAGTCGGTTGCCCCATCACCAATCATTGTTATCTTTGTATTGCTACCATATTGTCGACGAATCGTTGTGATTGCTTCACCTTTGCCACCACTTCGTGATGTCGGTTGCGTCGTATCAAATCCAGCATAATCTCCATTAAAGTAGAACATTAATTTGTTAGCAAAAACATGATCCTTTGGGATACCAACTTCTTTGGCAATTGGTTCGATCAGGCAATCAAATCCACCGCTTATCAAGTAAACCGGAATATTTCGTTGTTTTAAGCCATTGATCACATCTCTGTGGAAGATTAGAAAATAAAATAAAAATAATTTGTTTTTTGGACTACAAGCGATAAATCTAGATTTTATTAGAAATGCGAGGCTAAAGGTTATACTGCGCCACTTGCATTACTATCTGTCGTGTTATTTTTAAAAACGTAACAGTTTTATTTTTTGGAAAGTCATTGTACGGAAATTGGTACATTTAGCACTAGGTGAACGGTGAAAGGTTATTGTTTATCAAAATTGTATTTTTCAGTACAAAGCGTCGTATGTTGAAAATTTTCGTTCGACATTTTAATGAATTTTTGGAAATCCGAAATTTACGTACATCAAAATTTAAAATTTTGGATAATCATCAAACAACAAATTCTAATTCGTAAATGTTGATACTTTTGAAATCAAATTTCAAATTAGGGAAGAGGGATCGCTCAAAGTGTGAGAACTATCTCGGTCTTTGCACCGTATACAAATTACTGTGCCAGCTGGAAAACCTATATAATAAATTCTAGAAAAGTCTAAAATTCCAAAGAATTCTCAAACTAAACTGAGAATTGCCCAAAGTTCGGAAATTTATCTTCAAATTTTCTTAAAATTATTTCAAAATTGTAATTCATAAAATAAAATTTAAATTGTGGAAGGTTTATAGCAGAGTTTTAAAATTTTTAAAAATTATATTGGAAATTATGTTTCTCTCTTTTTATTCTTAAACTTCGAGAATTTAAAACTTAAAACCCCATAAATTTATAAACTTGAATTTCAAATACATTGATAACTTTTAATATTTCCAGATCTCCAGGGATTTAACTCAATTTGAGAACTTCTAATAAGAGTATGTGTGCTAAATTTCTAAATTGAACAGGAATTCTTATAAATTTTCAAAAATATAAGCAATTTTTAAATAAAATCATTATTTGAGGATATTGAATGTAGTTTCCAGATGTCTACACAATATTGGTTTAGAAACCAAATCTTTAGTTTCCAGTTTCAGCCAAATATGTCATGGCTAATTAAATTTCAACTCCATTTGAAATTAGTTTCGAAATGACATATTTTTTAGATTTCGTTGCATTTTAGTGTCAACAGCGCTAAAACACATAATCCGAACACTAATTACCTTCTTTGATTTAAGCCTAGCATGCTTTTCAGGTGAAATGAAATTTTCACTGGTCTCCAAAAATAGGAAAGTAAATCTCACGTGAAAATTTAGTTTGCCGAGTTTCGTAATGGTTTATTATCCTCAAAACCCAAAAACAAATAAAATTGTCAAAATTTATCATCACATTTATCATCCGGGAAGATAAAAATGAAGTGAAAAATTTGTAGAGATAAAATAGAGACATCTGTATTCTAATAGGAAAACTCTCATTTCGCTAGCTAAACAATGTACGTACCGCAAAGTGAAATTCAGCGATGAAATTTTCATTTTCGTTTTCGCTTGTGTCAATTTTATTTCTGTCTGTTAAAGCACAGTACAGTAGGGGAGACCGGGGCCAGTTGAAAAACGGGGCAAGTTGAAAATTGAGTAATTTCACCTGAAAACAGTTTTGTTTTTTATTCTGAGAAAACTTAACGATAGCTCTTCTCATATCTTAGTTCTCTTCCAAAATTCGTTGCATACCGGCGTGTCAGTTTGTTTGTGTCTTCAAAAAATTGTTTATGAGCAAGTAAAGTAACTTTTGTGTTTAATTTTGCAGTATTAATATGTAAGTGTGTTTATCTAAAATTTGATGTAACTTCGAGGATATAATAAATTTAAAGGTTTGCAAATATTAAAAAATGCATGGATTAGTGCAACAAATATGCGGTTTAACTCAAAAATAATGTGTATTCAGTGTATGGGGCACGTTGTATAACATACTCTAGATAGTATGAGAAACTCATCGTTCGCCGAAATTACCAAAGCCATCAATTTTTATACCAGGCAAGTCATCAAGTTTTCTCCTCCACACAAACGGCTGAACTAGTGAGTTACCTCAAACATGCGTCACAAATTTATTTCGGCGTGTCACCTGTCGAAACTAGAAAATTGGCCTTTGAGTGTTCTGTAGCTTTTGGAGTTAACGTACCACCGTCTTGGCACACAAATAAAATGGCTGGCCAGAATGACTAACAATTTTTCTAAAAATAAAAAGACCCAGTACTTTCTATCCGAACTCCATAAGCTACCAGCCTGGCTAGAGCAACTATAGCTTTAATAAGACAAATGTGGTGTGATTTTCCAAAAACAAGCTAAAGTTCGTTTTCATTGTGAAAGAGGAGTGCTTGTGACGGTTTGTTGTGCTGTAAGTGCTGATGGAAGCTCTATTCCACAGAGATGGACCTGTGGGTAGTATTGGTAAAGCGTAAAGGATATGGTTCCGGATAGATGACTGCAACAGAATTTTGTACGTGGATGGAACATATCATTTCTCATGTGCGACCATCAAATACGAACCCCGTTTTATTAACGTTAGACAATCAAGAGCCTCATTTAGCTATTAAAACTATTAATCTTGTTAAGAATTAACGGAGTTGTATTACTGTCTTTCCCACCACATTGCTCCGATCGGCTTCAGCCATTAGACAGGTCAGTGTACGGCTCTTTAAAAAAATTCAAGTCGATTGCTGAAGATGCTTGGTTAAGAAATAATCCTAATAACCAAGTACGATGGAACTTGCCTATTTCTCAATCGATTATTATGAAATTTGACACATGTGTTGGAAATAGGTTTCTAAAATGTTTTTTGATGAAGTTCTGGAATATGGCCAAGTATGATAGAATTTCTCTCAAATGATTTTAGGAAGAAGTTCTGAAATATAGCTAATAGAGGTGGAATTTGGCTACTTCTTAACCGGTTTTAGTAAAATATGACATCCGCGATGAAAGTTCTAGAATATGGCCATGTGTGATGGAACTTGGTTATTCCTTAACCGATTATTATGAAATTTGATATATGCGTTGTAAATTGAATTTTAAAATGATTTTCTGGTTGGCCATATTCCAGAATTTCATCCAAAATTCATTTTAGAATCCTATTTTCAACGCACGTGGCAAATTTCATAATAATCAGTTGGAAAAAAGGCAAGTTCCATCCCACTTGGCCATATTAAGTTTATTCAAAAATCGGATGTCAAATTTGAGTAAAATCCGTTATAAAATAGATAAGTTTTATCCTAATTGGCCATATGTGCAAGATATTTAAACGATTTGAACCAAACTTTACACAAATATTGTTTTTGGAGGTTGAGCTGAATACTGATTTAAAAGATTTAAAAGATTGCGTTGGGGATTGATTTAGGAGCAGACTTAATTTTGAAGACCGAAGTTCTGATCACCTTATGGGGTTCCAGCCCCCACTGCATCTATGTATCTATGTTATTGTATTAGCTTGAATCACAATATATAAAGGTCCACATTTAATTTTATTCAACTAATTATAATTGAGTTAATGACGAATAATATTTCTTTGTGAGTTTCTCCACAAGTTTACAAATATGGGTTAGGGCTTTGTTAATTAAGCCATTGAATTCATATGATTCGTACGACGCACAAGATTCATAAGATTCGTAAGCCGCATAAGATTCATATAATATTCAGGGGATTCATAAAATTAATAAGATTCTAAGGATTAATACGATTCATAAGATTAAATAATTAGAATTTTATAAGATTCATAAGGCTTGTAAGATTGATAAGATTGGAAAGATTTATAAGTAACGTATTCAAAAGATACATAGGATTCAGAAGATTCATTATAAGCCTTATGAATCATAAAATTAGTAAATTTAATAGATTTAAACGACTCATAAGATTAATAAATTTTTTTAAGATTCATAAAGTTTGTAAGATTGATAAGATTAAAAAGATACATGAGATTCATCAGATTCATAATTTTCACAAGATTATAAAGATATATAGGATTCGTAAGATTCGTAAGACTAACGATATTCATAAGATTTAGAAGATTCATAAAATCAATAAAATTCATAAGATTCTTATGCACAGAAAAAAATGAATTTGTCTTTTTACCCAATTGCTATTAGTTAAAAAATAAAAAGATGTTTTACCAAATTTTTTAGATAATAATTCTAAACTAACATAAATCAAAATTGCTGATCCAAGTACATACTATTAATTTGCTTCTTTTCTAAACATAAAAAACTACGTACATTTTCTAATTTGATTAAATTTTAGCTAAAATATTATCTGGTTTTTACAAAAAATTCATCTAAAGAATTTATTTGAAATACAAAATCACAAAAAGCAGAATAGCTAAATTAACACAATCTTTGCGTACATCACGCCAGAAATCCCATTTTAGAAAACCCAAGTTTTCTATATATAATTCGGACCATTGGGATTGTGCAATTTTGTGCCTGTGATTAGAAAATTTGTGCATAGCTTACTTTAGGAAACAGGGTTGGATTTCTCACGTGATTATCACACCAGAAATCCCATATATACCGTTTACGTAATAAAACATATTTTTCATTTAACAATGATTGTGCAAAATTGTGCGTTACTAAACTTACCTTAAAAAATGTTTATATTGGCCAGAATCGGCCATAGAACATCCACAATTTGTCAAAATCGTGATTTTTCAAAGAGGTTGTATGGGTGAATTCCAGAAATCCCAACTTTTATTAACATTTGAATTAAAATATAGTATAGTCAATATTCTGGCCAAGATTCATGTTTGTGCATATTATACTTTAGCCAGAATCGGCCATAGAACATCCACAATTTATCAAAATTGTGGTTTTTCAAAGTGGTTGTATGGGTGATTTCCAGAAATCCCAACTTTTGTTAACATTTGAATTAAAACATAGTGTAGTCAATATTCTGGATAATATTCACGTTTGTGCATATTATACTTTAGCCAGAATCGGCCATAGGACACCCACAATTTATCAAAATCGCGGTTTTTCAAAGAGGTTATATGGGTGATTTCCGGAAATCCCACCTTTTATGACAATTTAAATTAAAACATAGTATAGTCAATATTCTGGCCAATATTCACGTTTGTGCATATTATACTTTAGCCAGAATCGGCCATAGAACATCCACAATTTATCAAAATCGTGATTTTTCAAAGAGGTTGTATGGGTGATTTCCAGAAATCCCACCTTTTATTACAATTTGAATTAAAACATAGTATAGTCAATATTCTGGCCAATAATCACGTTTGTGCATATTATACTTTAGCCAGAATCGGCCATAGAACATCCACAATTTATCAAAATCGTGATTTTTCAAAGAGGTTGTATGGGTGAATTCCAGAAATCCCAACTTTTATGAACATTTGAATTAAAACATAGTATAGTCAATATTCTGGCCAATATTCAATTTTGATAAATTGTGGGTGTCCTATGGCCGATTCTGGCTAAAGTATAATATGCACAAAAGTGATTATAGGCCAGAATATTGACTATACTATGTTTTAATTTAAATTGTCATGAAAGGTGGGATTTCCGGAAATCACCCATATAACCTCTTTGAAAAACCGCGATTTTGATAAATTGTGGATGTTCTATGGCCGATTCTGGCCAATATAAACTTTTTTTCAGGTAAATTTAGTAACGCACAATTTTGCACAATCATTGTTAACTTAAAAATATGTTTTATTACGTAAACGGTATATATGGGATTTCTGGTGTGATAATCACGTGAGAAATCCCACCCTGTTTCCTAAAGTAGGCTATGCACAAATTTTCTAATCACAGGCACAAAATTGCACAATCTTAATGGTGCGAGTTATATATAGAATACTTGGGTTTTCCAAAATGGGATTTCTGGCGTGATGTACGCCAATCTTTAGCTATTCTACACAAATAAATTATTTAAAATCCTAGTAACCGTTATTTATTCCGTCGTGTTTTAACTTGTTTGTTGCATTTTTATTCTGTAACACAAAGAGAATGGTGCAGTGTTTAAGTCAAATAAATATTATTAAACTGGTGTAAAGTTAATTTTATAATAATTTATTTATTTGTGTGGTGGTAAATACAAATTATTTGAATAGCGTGTACAAGTGGATAGTGAAGTAAAAGATTAATAAGAGCGGTAATAAGGAAACATATAAGGGATCCTGCCGTAGATATACATATTAAGCGAATGGCCTATTTTACGACAGTAAATTGGATTAACATTGGTAAATTTATTTATCTGTTATATAATTGTGAAAAGTGATTTACCGAACATAATGACATTATAATGTATTTTATTTGTTTTGCAAGATTGAGCAAGATTTCGACCATTTATATTCCCACTGCAGTCATTTATTATTTTCGAAATGAAATGAATTTGAAATTAAAATTCAGAAAATATTGAAGGAGGATTTAAAAGATGCTACGAGTGTAAAAAATCTAGATGTTTTAACTAAATCTTCAAATGAAAATTTCTTTTTAAGTTATTATTGTTCAACAAGTTGACATTATGTATTGTTTTTTAGTTTATTTATTTGTTTTTAATAAGTTTAGGGTTTCGGTGGACTTTTTTTTATTTTCAAGAATTTATATTTTACTCGTTGAAAATGATAGAAGACATTTTTACAATAAATAAATAAACTAAAAGCTAAAAAAAATTGTCATGAAGTCGACATTTACCTATAATATAAACTATTCTTCTTTTACGTTTGTCTCTATATAGATACAAAACACTATCTAACTTTAATCTTGGTGCACGCAATTCTGGTTCCTACGACCATAAGGTATCAAAAAGTATCAACAAAAAGGCAATGGAAACCGTCCATTTTGGATTCTCAAACCGCTTTTGTCAAGTTGATTCCGGTAATACATCTAGATATTTAGATTAAATAAGTTACCTTGTATTAATTCTATTGTTCTTACAGGAAATTACGTTCATATAATCTGAACTAAACAAAATCAAAGAGGAGTGTGCGAGCAAAAATATATCGCTACAACCCTTTATAATTGCTATTGGAATAGTGGAGAAAATCGAAAGTGCCTACGTATATTTCAATGATTACCTATATACGACATCATCATTTTTACAAGCTGTTGCGAAAACATTCTACATATTCCATGTGTTAAACATTAAATACCCGGAGGCGTGTATACAATTTTGGCAACTTATAGAGGTCTATTTTTTTAATTTTAAAATTGCAAAGAAAACCAGTGCGCTGAATGCATTATTAAGCAAACTCTTAACTAATTTGAACAATTAATGACAACATGTTTCAATGTTTCGTTTGTCGAAAGCCATTTGATATGATTAATATTTATATAAATCATTTGAAGTATAATCACAAATTTCGAAGTGATTCTCAATTTAAATGTACTAAATGTCCTCAGAGTTTTCAATCAATCTATATTCTTTCAAACGTTATTTGACAAAGCAACATTTAAACAATATTTTCCAAAACGGTACCACAGTCGAATCCCAAAATAATATCAATGAAAGTCCCCTTGGATCCTCTGATCTTGTAATTAATAGTAATAAATGTATTAAGTTTGCAATTGAAACATCGAAAGACGTTCCCAATTTTGACAATAATTCGCGTAACCCAGTTTATGTACAGCAAACCGACGAAAACTCGGATGAAATTATTTTAAACTTTGTATTAAGACTTTATAGTAAACCTACTTTGAATAGAAAAACAATTAGTGAAATAGTAAATGACGTTAAAGATTTGTTTGAAAACTAAGCCATTTTTAAAACATTCTAATAAATGTACAAACATTTCCGATTCGACTGAATGTCATGAAATTTCAAAAATACTTTCTTTGTACGAACAAATCTCTGACGTGTTTTTAAAACTAAATACCGAGTATAAACTAAAAAATCTTTTAAGAGGCTTACATATATATTTTGATCCCGTGAGATTTCTCATTAATGATTCCTTGATGGTAAATAATTTGCATAAATCACAATCCGAAGGCGTAATAATGCCATTAAAACAAAACCTTCAAAAATATTTAGAACAGCCACTTATTTTGCAATCAATGTTAGACTATAGAAATAAATTGAAAAATTTGACTGCGAAGGAAAATATTGTGCAAGGTACGGCTTGGCGCGAAAAGACTCTTAAAATGGTTGGAAATTTATGCATTCCATATACCTGCTTTATCAAGATGATTTGGAAATAAACAATCCACTGTGAGCAAAAAGAGGCTTGCATAAATTATCGGCATTTTATTTAACTTTTCCATTATTAGACCGCACGCAAAAGCTTCTAAGCTAGAACATATTATCCTTGCATGTCTAACAAAATCTTCAGACTATCGTTATGGAAGTATGGCTAACTTTAAAACTCTATGTGAGTTACTTAAAGATCTCGAAGAAACCGGAATCATAGTTACTGTTAACAATATCAGCTATAAAATTCATTTAATACTAGCTGCATTCACGGGTGATAATCTCGGTTTAAATACCATTTTGGGCTTCAACAAATCTTTTTCTGCAAATTATTATTGCAGGATTTGTAAAATGGATAAAAACATCGCAAAATTTGAAGTTAATGAAAACGTTAGTCTTTTGAGAAATGAAGCAAATTACCTTGAAGATATTACAAGAAATAGTAATTCTGAAACTGGAATAAAAGAACCGTGTATTTTTAATGAAATACCGTCTTTCAATGTAACGGAAAATATTGTAGTTGACATAATGCACGACCTCTTCAAAGGCATATGTCATTATGAACTAAGTGAAATTTTAAACTCTTTCTTGAAAGGAAACTTTATTAGTTTAGCTGTACTTATAATAATAGGATTGTTAATTTTAATTTAAAAAAACTAGAAGGAAAAAATTTTACTGTCAAAATATCGTTAGATAATATAAAAAATAAAAAATTCAATTTTTCAGCTTCTGAAATGAAACTATTAATTACATATTTTCCTTTGATTATTGGGGATTTGATTCCAAATGAACATAAAGTATGGAGCTTCTTATTATTATTGATAGAACTTATTGAAACTTGTTTACTTCCCAGTTTTAACGAAACGGATCTATTGAAATTAGAAGGTTTGATTAAGCTGTATCATCAAACATATCTAGAGATTTTTAACGTCCATTTAGTGCCCAAACACCACATGATACTTCATTATCCTCGTGTAATTCAAAAGTTAGGGCCACTGAAAAAAATTTGGACAATGAGGTTTGAGGGCAGACATAAAAAATTAAAATCATATGCTGCTGTGCTGTGACTACTTCTCGTAGAAATATTCCAATCAGTATTGCAGAAAAATCACAATTGGAATTTTCATTTTTTTTAAATAAAAATAAAAATAGTTGTAACGAAGATGTATTTAAATTTGAGAATGGTGAATTTATTGATTTTTCTTCAAAAGTTGAATTTTACGAATCTGATACACAAACTAATTTTGATATTTAGTAAAAATGTAATTTATAACAATAAAAAATTTTCAGTAAACGACTTAGTCATCCGAAACATTGAAAATGAATTTTGTGTCTATGAAATCCTATATACATATTTTAAGTTACAATAATCAAACTTGCTTATTTGCTTGTAAAAAGCTTGAAATTAAAGAGAAAAATAAACATTTTAATTGTCTTGTTTGAAATGAAGTTAATGAAAACTATAATTTTAAAGTTATTTTTGATATAAATTATTTGAATTATTATTCGACAAATTTTATTTTTTTACCAAATGGACTAAAAGTAGTCAAAATCAACACACCATTTAAGTAGTACAAATTAATATTTATAAGTCAATTATGTATTCTATATTATTTTAATTATTACCTAATATATTATTGAATTTTTATGATATTGGAAATAAACAATTATTTAACCTAAAATCATTTAGTTCTTTATTTACCCGCTAAACCACCCAGAAATAACAAGAAGTGAAAAATCAGCTAAATTTATTTAGCAAATTTAAATATTGTTAATTATCCCAATCATTCAATTAAATTTGCTGTCCTACCAAATTTTAATTAATTCTTTCACATAATTTATTTGCTGGCCTAGACAAATGGTTACAAAAATCTTCAGCAAAAATATTAGTAAATTATAATATTTATATTTATATAAAACAGCAAAATAATTACATAAAAACTCCAACTGTCATTTAGATATTTTTTCCAATTTTTTAGTTAAATCAAATAAACCTTTTTGGTGTTTCGACAAAAAACTGTCAACCACTCTTTCATGTCTGTTTCACCTAATTAAATTGGGAGGCTGAAAATCAGTCATGAACTTTAGCCAAATCATAAATTGTTTTTTATAAATTTTCTAATCTTTTTTTCTGTGTGATTAATTAGATTCGTTTAAATGTATGGAATTAAAAAAATCGTAAGATTATTAAGATTCATAAGATTCATAAAGTTCTTGAGATTCATAAGATTCATGAGATCAATAAAATTAATAAGATTCATAGGATTAATACGATTCATAAGATTACTTAATTAAAGTTTTATAAGATTCATAACGTTTGTAAGATTAATAAGATTCAAATGATGAGAAAATTCATAAGATTCCTATGTTTTAAAAGATTCGTTCAAGTTCAAAGAATTGAAAAAAAATCAAACATTTAAAATATTCTTGAGATTCCAAAGATTCATAAGATTTAGATGATCCACAAGGTTCATAGGATTCGTAAGAATAATAAGATACATAAGAGATTCATAAATTCATAAGATTCTTAAGATTTATAAGATTCGAAAGACGCATAAGATTCATGAAATCCATAAAATTCAAATTATTCAAAAGATTCAAAGGATTCGGAAGATTCATAAGGCTTATAAGGTTTATAAAATTAATAAAATTAGTAAATTCACTAGATTCAAACGACTCATAAGATTAATAAAAGTTGCTTAAGATTCATAAGCTTTGTAAGGTTAATAAGTTTAAAAAAATACATGAGATTCATCAGATTAATAAAGTTCACAAGATTTTTAAGATACATAGGCTTAATAAGATTCGTTAGATTCATAAGATTCGTAAGACTCACAAGATTCATAAGATTTGTAAGACGCATCAGATTCATAAGATTAGCGAGATCCATACGATTCATAATATTCATAGGGTTTATAGAATTCATAAGATTTATAAAATTAACCAAATTAATAAAACTAGTAAGTTCACTAGATTTAAGCTACTCATGAAATTCATAAGATTGGTAATGTTTATAAGATTCATGAGATTCATACGATTAATACGATTCATAAGATTAAATAATTAAAATTTTATAAGATTCATAGGGCTTGTAAGATATGTAAGATTGTTTCATAAGATTTGTTCAAGTTCAAAGAATTAAAAAATTCAGAACATTCAAAATATTCTTGAGATTCCAAACATTCATAGGGTTCGAAAGGCGCACAAGATTCATAAGATTCGTGAGATGCATAAGAATCATAAGATTCAAGGCTTATAAGATTCATAAAATTAGTAAATTCACTAGGTTTAAGCCTCAATTCCATTGTGAAACAAAGTTTGTCAGTCAAAATAACTTGAGATAAAAATATAAAATCGGTGGTTGTATGAACGAGATGCCCAACGGAGTCAGTCAAAATGTTACTTACAAAAAAGGTGTATCTGTGTTAGTAGACTGATATCAAAATTTAAAAAAAGTTCAAATCGAGAATATTTTATGGCAGTCCAACTAATACAAGGACATAAATATTGTGTACCGATGAAAAATATTTCTCGCACACATTATTAATTTTAATAGTATGGCACTTTTATGGAGGAAAACCTATTACAGTATATCGTTAAGCCGAGTGCAGGTGCTGTAGTACCGAAGGAATTACAATGGTTGTAAGATTCCGAAAAGCAGAATAATGTGTATTCGTACAGGCAGAGTACTCCTCCTACTTGTAATCAAACGGAAAGTTACATCAACTACCCAGTAGAAGTGAGAGATCTGGTTAGAGAAAAGCGGAAAGCTCGAAAAATCTGGCAGAGGAATCGAGCACCACAAAGCAAATCACGACTTAATTATTTAAGCAACAAATTAAAAATGCTTATCAAAGAAGTCAAGAACAAATCCTTTAACGAATACCTGGCTGGCCTTTCTGGCAACAAAGACACTAATTATTCCCTTTGGAAAGCAACTAAAGGTCTTAAAAGGCCTAAAGTACAAATAGCTCCTATCAAGAATGACGATGGAACTTGGGCTAGAAGTGCCAAAGAAAAAGCTGCATTGTTTGCAGACTATCTTGAAAACACATTTCAACCCCTCCCAAGGCAAACAGCTGAAGAAAATATAATTTCAGTAAATAAAGTGGATAACCTAAACATAAAACCTGTAACACTACAAGAGCTAAAAGATGAAATTAAAAACAACTTAAGTTCAAAAAAATCCCCTGGTTATGATTTAATCACTGGACTTATAGTTAAAACTCTCCCAGAAAAAGGAGTACGAAAATTACTGCAAGTAATCAATGCAGCCTTCAGATTAAAATACGTTCCATACCAGTGGAAAGTGGCAGAGGTGATAATGATTATAAAACCTAACAAGCCGCCAAACAAGAAAACATCGTACAGGCCGATTTCCCTACTTCCTATAATTTCAAAATTATTTGAAAAGTTACTACTCAAGAGATTAAAATCAGTAATAGAAGACAGAAAACTCATTCCTCCTCACCAATTTGGATTTATAGAGAGACACTCTACCATAGATCAAGTGCATAGAATCACAGATCTAATTGAAGATGCTCTGGAAAATAAAAAAATATGCTCAAGTGTATTCTTGAACGTATCTCAAGCCTTTGACAAAGTATGGCACCGAGGCCTGGAATATAAACTACACAGAGATCTGCCGAAGCAGTTTTACCTGATTTTAAAGTCATATCTAGCTGATCGACGCTTTCGTGTGAAACATGAAGAGGAATACTCCGAATTAAAGAAAATATCGGCGGGAGTTCCACAAGGGAGTGTTCTGGGGCCGATACTCTATATACTTTATACGCGAGACGTGCCAAGCACAAAAGGAACAAATATTGCAACATTTGCGGATGATACTGCAATCTTGGCAACTGGAAACAACATAGAGGAGTCAACCAGCAAATTACAAAACGCTGCTAATTCATTGAGTAATTGGACGAAGAAATGGCGCCTTCAACTCAACGAAACTAAATCTGTACATATAAACTTTACCAACAAAAATGTTAATTGGTTACCTGTTCGACTGAATTCACAACTTATTCCACATGCAAACACGGCAAAATATTTAGGAATGACCCTTGATGCTAAACTCAAGTGGAAAGAGCATGTTAAAAAGAAAAAAGAAGAGTTAAACATCAAATATAGAAAAATGTATTGGCTCATAGGAAGGAACTCTGAGCTAACATTACATAATAAACTGCTATTATATCGGCAGATATTGAAACCTGTATGGACGTATGGTATACAGCTATGGGGCTGTACCAAGAAAACTAACGTAAAAGTAATTCAAACTTTTCAAAATAAAGTCTTGCGTAGTATGGTCAACGCACCATGGTATATAAGGAATGATAACCTTCATAAGGATCTAAAGATGGAGTACGTCAGTGAAGAAATTAAGAAATATGCTAGGAAACACGTACAGCGCCTCAGTCAACATGAAAATGCGGATTTGCGTCGTATGCTGAACAACCAAAATCCAGTAAGACGGCTTCGAAGAACGAAGCCCTTAGAACTAGGACAGATAAATTAATGAAGTATCCAACCTGGAGCTAACCGATGGGTTATTCTCCTCAAACAGTTAACATCATTTAATATAGATAAATTACTAGATGAAATTGTATTCAGTTGTAATATTTGTTAAATAAAAAAAAAAAAAAAAAAAAAAAAAAAAAAACTTTTATGGAAACGATTTTTTTTAATTTTGTGTTTTAAGACGAAAATATTCGAAAAAAAATAATTCTGATATGAGGAATAATAATAATTAATTTTTTAGATAATTTTGAGACTAGAAATAATTGAATTAACACATACTACTTAATTTGTTAATTAATTCTAGGTTATGTTGTTGTTTGCTGTCAAGACATATAAAATAATAGTGTGGCCACTGAGATATATACATGGAGACGACATGCAAAATATTTATCATAGTAAACAGCAAAAACGAATGGTACAAGTTTTTTTTTAGTTTTGTACCGCTCATTTTATATATGCCTCACACTCTAAAAAGCTAATTCCGAAAAAGGGCCGTACTGGATTCGAAAATAATTTTGTTAATATTAAACTTGCGCTTGACTCATTAAACATACAAAGATTTTGAGACTGATTAACTAATTGAAGCATTATTTGAACTATTCACACATTGCACTAATCATCTTAGGAAAATATTTAAATTATTTCTCATTATTTTTTCTTGAAATTTTCAATACACACCTGGAAAAAAAAAAAAAACAAAAAAAAAAAATTGTGAAACGTCAAACTTTCGAACATAAACAAACTTGTTTACTAAACATTTGTAAAAACAAAAATGTGAAAGAACAATTTAGTGTATTAAAAAAAAAACAACGCATTTATTGACTCGAAGGCCATAGCTTACTATGTAATTATAGCGGTACGAAGGTTAGGTTTATATGATTTCATTTCGGAAAATTCGAAACCAATTCAAGACAAGGAAAATAAATACGTTCTCTGTCACACAGACGCAAGCTTTTTTTCTTCTTCGTTTTTTTTTTTTTTTCTTGTACCATGAATTTTTGCCTATGCCGTATCCATGTATATCAGTGATGGAAAATGGATTTTTTGAATTGTACTGAAATTTGAAATAATATTGTACTAAATTGAGTTGAATTGTATTTAATTTTTTTAATGTTTTTTTTTTATATAAAAGTAGTACCCAAAAATTGTAACTGCCGTTAAGAATTCAGCTGCCGCACGGTTTTTACTGCAACTGCAAGTCGGTCAAACATTAAATCTTGCAGCTAAAGCACAGTGCACTCTACAAATTATGAACTTTTGTTGGTCAGGGTCAAAACAATTTTCTCCGTACATCTAAAGCAGAGATGGGTAAAACTCTAAAAAATCTGTCTTTTGGACAATTTTGTCAAAAATAGGTCAAAAACCCTAAATTATGGTCAGAAACTGCCTAAAAGTGTCAAAAACTGTCTAAAAGTGTCAAAAACTGTCTAAAAGTGTCAAAAACAGTCGGAAAGTGTTAAAAGCTGTGCGATTGATATTGAGAAAATAGGACACAAAATATTCGTATTGTTCCATGAGCCAGTTTTTGAAATACACTGGTAAATTTTGAAAATGTTTAAACTGTTAAAATAGTTCAGAACGTAAATAAAGAAAATTTTACATTTTTCAATTATTTTCGCTGTCAAAAAGTCATGTCAAAAAGTGTCGAAAAGAAAGACTGTCAAAAACTCATGTTAAACAGTGTCGAAAACTGTGCCATAAATACTAATTGTTTTTTTATTTTTATGAGCAATATATTTATCAATTAAACAAATTTTTTATTTGGTTTAGGGCTCTTTTTTATTTCTTTTAAACTAATTAAAGCTTTAGCTTTCGAACCCTAGTCGGATTCATTTTCAAAAGCGGAATGAAAAATATAACAAAAACTTCTTTCTTTTATACATAAATCAAAAAATAAAAAATAAAGCAATCACAAATTTTTATTAAAACCTACTTTACATGGAAACACACCGCTATGTAATTTTCGAAAAAAAAACTTTGCTAAGGCGCTTTCATGTAAAAAAGGTTATACATTTGAATAAAAATAAAATTACATGAGGCAAAAAACAAATTAGATGAACAAATCATATGAGTTGCCAAATAAGCATAATCTTCAACGACATTGATTGAATTTGTACTTAATTTAATTTGTAACATTTCCAAAATCGATCTTTTTCTAAAAATTTTGTGTTTCTCGAGAATTTTTATGTTATCTAAACTGATTTGATGGTTCGTATTTTTCAGATGTCGCGTAAGTGCACTAATGTTTAAATTTTGATCTTTATTTATGTCACTTTTGTGTTGGTAAAATCTTTTCTCTAGAAATTGTTTCGTCTGTCCTGTGTAGGTAGCGTTGCAACTACATTGTACCTGATAAACAACGTTTGATTGATTCTTTAAAGGTGTATTATCTTTAATTTTAGAAAACAAGTTGTTGTTTAAGCTTGTGGCTGCACGTCCTATAATTTTAAAGTTATAATTTTTGAAAAGATTTTTAATTTTTTCGTAAAGATTTTGAACGTAGGGAATGGCCAAATAATTAGTGGGTTCATTTATTGATCGAGAGATAAAATTTGTATGGACATTTTTTTGTTTCCAAATTATGTGGTTTACCAACTTTTCCGGATACTGATTGCGAAATAATGTATCTTTTAGAATTTTTAGATTTTTATTGGAAAATTTAGTATCGGAAAGATTCAGAATTTTTTCATAAATACTACTTTTCAATACTACCCATCTCTGATCTAAAGCCGTTGATACTCCCGTTAACCAGCAATAATAATCTATATTCAATTGCCCTTAAGAAAGCTGATTATTAAGCGTTCCAATTTGCATCGAATTCTTATCTGCTGGATTCAGTTGTCTCAAAGCTGCTCAAAAAAATAAACGTTAATAAATGAGGATGTTCTCCGCAATTGCCCTCTAGAACTGCCTTACTTCCTTAGCCAAATCACTTAGCAAGCTTTGTTGTCTTTCGATATCAATAGGAGTTTTCCTATCTCTATGAACCATTTTAAATAATAATCCAGTACCAAAAAAGGGAATAAAATCATAGCATTAGAGTCAAATTCTACCCTAGTTACGTTAGGAAAACATTCGTTATCAAAAATGTTCATTTAAATTATTGTATAAATTGACAATATGGTTAATTGAAATGTCGAATTTTTTTTTATTAAAGAATTAAAAAAATAATTAAGCTACAATAATCATAAATTAATTAATTAATGAGATACCATTAGAAATTTGAAAATTTATGTTTAATTTTTTTTGTGACTACGCAATTTTTATAATTTTCAGTTAATTAAATTTGGGATTTTTTAATTTAATAAGGCAAAAAACTCGTCAGGAAAATTGTTTAATGTTTAAGTAATAATGATAAATAATTTTTTAGAAAATTTTGAAACTTGAAATAATTGAATTAACACAAATTACTTAATTTCGTTTAATCATTTTTTGTTATGTTTTTGTTTGCTGTCAAAAACAATAACAACATACTTTGTCTTTGTCACTCTGCTGGATTATTTTTTTTTGTCTTTTTCCAACTGAAGTCAACTCAGTCAATTTTTCACAATGGAATTGAGGCATTAAACGACTCATTATGCCTCAATTCCATGGGAAAAATTGACTGACAGTCAAAAAAATCGAAAAGAGAAAAATAATCTGATACTCCACATAAGAGACAAAGACAACGCTTTTTTTTTTATTTTTTATTTTATAGCAAAACAATGTTGCTGTAAAATAAAAAACACGTTGGCTTTGTCTCCTATATGGGGCATCCAATTACTTTTCTCTTTTCGTTTTTTTTGTCTGTCAGTCAATTTTTCCCATGGAATACAGGCATAAGATTAATAAAAGTTTTATAAAATTCATAAAATTTTTAGGCTACATAGGATTAATAAGATTCGTTAGACTCACAAGATTCATAAGATTCCTATGATTCATAAGATTTGTTTAACTTTATGGAATTAAAAAAATCGTAAGATTAATAAGATTCATGAGATTCAAAGGATTCTTAAGATTTGTGATATCCATAAGATTCATAAGGTTCATGAGATTCATAAGATACAATACATCAACAAGCCACATTATATTCACAACTGAATCGACAGTGATGGGTAATTTGGAAAATTTAGAACAAGAAGTTTTGTGAACCATTTCAGTGTGTAACCCTCAGGCCGATTCATCGAGAACACTATCTATTGGCACATTCACAGCTCTGTGAATTTATTTATTAAAGTAAAGAAATCGATTTTGTTATTAATATTTATGGTTTCATAATAAAAGAAAATAATCACCAATTATTAAAATATTTAATATTTAATAATGCCAGTATTAATTCAGTCGCTCCTCGCCGATTAATGTGTCACGGATTTTCTTAAATTTTGGAGACCCCTTCCTCAATAACACAATTGGTCACGACAATATAAATCTTCTACTCTCATACCGCTAAATCACAGACTCACAAATAATTTTAGATTATTTAGAACTAACACGTGCGGAGCAGCTAACAATTAGATCCAGATGCACATCTCTAGTATATACCGTTGAAAGTCTTTAAAAATTTAATTTACTCCATTCAGAGAACATAAACAATGTTCAGAAGTGTATTTTCTGAAAATTTGTGCCGTTGGTTTAGATCACAATTTATGTGAGCAGCGAGAGAATTGGCCGATATAATTCTTTACTCGGTGCTTCGGATTGAACGGGGTATCGCTGTGGACCATTTGAAAATCCAAAATAATAAAACAGAAATAACACAAAATCAGAATTAACGTTAATTATCATTTGTTACCAAATCCCACCTTCTTGTCATATAGCATTACATTTTATATACATATCTTCAAGCTCTCCACCCTAATGGCGTGATATTATTTTAAAGCGTCCCAAAGTAATTTGCTATTCGGAGTTATATACGACTTACATACCTAGAGAATTTATTATTCAGAAATAATACCTTTAAAGGCGATTTTATTAAAGCAATCCACAAATAATGTATCGATCAACACGTTGTTGCAATTTTAATCATTAAAATGTCATAAAATGTCAATAAAACATCATAAAAATTTCAATGTCAGAAATAATAATGTCATAGAAACGGAAATATCTTGCTATATTTAAAAGCTCACTAGATATATTTATTTTTAAATGTTGACGATATTATTTGCCGTCAGCAAAGTATTTTAGGTAAATTTAGAAATTTAAATTCCATATTAAAGACCGGTACGCAGCTCGAGCTAAGCTAAAATGTCCTTATACATTTGATGTAAAATTTAGCTAGCTAAAATGAAAATAAAAAATTTCGATCACGATTTCACTAACCGGTACGGAATTCAAGAGTAAAAATCATTAAAATAATATCTTGCGGATTGTATTATAGATGTTACCAGTATAAAGTCTCCACAATTTTTCGCACAAAATTAAAAGGTACGGAACATTAATTGTACGCTAAATTTTGACATTCATCAAGTGCCCAAAACACAAAATACAAAAATAACACAAAACTCTCTATTAATTTAAAAACGCACCAACATTTTACAAAAAATTATTTGATATTCAAAAACTAAGTAGGCGCCATTACAAAACAAAAATAACAAATTTGAGAAGTGTCAAAATTTATCTCTACACATTTTGTTTATCTCGTTTTTATCTGTATCTGTTTTGAGACCGCGTTAAAATTTAGCTTAGCCACCGACCTTAAGCTCAGTATGCAGCTCGAACTAAGAGTAGATTTCCATACAAATTTCACGTAAAATTTAGCTATGTAGCTAAAAAAAAAAAATTTTTTTTAGCTGATAATTTCGCTGAGCGCGGTATGCACCTTTGCGTGAAAAATTTGAAAAAATTTCAGTTGTTTCATTCAAATCTAGATTGCACCACTATAAATTCTCCAAACATATTCTGATACATTTTGACGGTTTTGAATTTTGATTCGTTTTATAATCGAAGTAGGCATGAATTAAAATTAATTTATTCGAGTATTTAATGATTTTTTAGACGACGATAATGATGTGGATAGTTCGGATATAATAACCCAAACCAACATTCAACATCACCAATAAAAATTATATCCTCTTCGTCAGCGGATCCATTATTTTGTATATGTTTTATAAACTGTTTAGCAATTTTTAAAAATCCTTTAGAAGTATCAAAAAGTAATAAACTAAAAGAAACTTCATTCAAAAACAAACGAATAAAAGTCAAACAAAATCAACAAAATTTATTTCTACACAAATTTTTAGCTTCACGATTTATCTGTAATTAAATGGAAACTTGTGTAGACCACGCTGAAATTTATTTTAGCTCGAGCTGCATACTGAGCTATAAGGTCGGTACGCAGCTCGAGCTAAGCTAAATTTTAACGCGGTATCCAAACAGATAAGCTCAGTATGCAGCTCGAGCTAAGATAAATTTTCCATACAAATTTGACGTAAAATTTAGCGTAAAATTTAAATAAATAATTTTTTTTTAGCTAACAATTTCGCTGGTATAAAAAAGGTAAGGTATGCAGTATGCACCTTTGCGTGAAAAATTTGAAAAAATATCAGTTGTTTCATTCAAATCTAGATTGCGCCACTATAAATTCTCCAAACATTTTAGCCGCAATTTATCTCACAAGGACAATTTTTGAAGATAAAGCTCAGTATGCAGCTCGCGCTAAGATAAATTTTAACGCGGTCTCCACAAGTCTCCATTAAATTACAGATAAATTCACAAGCTAAAAAGATTATGTAGAGATAAATTTTGACATTTGTTTTATTTGTCCTACAAATAAGTATTTGTAGTCCTATGTAAATAAGTATTTTAATAAAAATTTAAATTAAAAGTTAAATAAAATATTGAGTGATTTTTATTATCAAATGGATTCAACTGACGAAGACAATATTATTATTGATGCCGCAGCTATTGTCTAGCTAGATCTTCTTCACTGTACTCCATTTTGCGATTTAAAAAAATAAATGTTTATTTTTTGGTCGCTGTCAAAATTTTTCTCAATTTTATTGTGCTAGACAGATAAATTGCTGCGAAAACGTTTGTAGACTTTCCACTAGCGCAGTCTGTATTTGAATGAGATAACTACAAAATTTTCACGTCAGCTGCATACCGCATCTGCGAAATCGTGAGCTAAATATTTTTTTGTTATTTCGCTAGCTAAATTTTACGTCAAATTTGTATGGAAAATTTATCTTAGCGCGAGCAGCATACCGAGCTTAAATGTTGACGGTTTTGAATTTTGATTCATTTTATAATCGAAGTAGTCATGAAGTAAAATTAATTTATTTTTATATAAAGAAGACAGAAGTCAAAATGGCCGACCAACATTAAGAAGTTGAGTATTTAGAGGTTTATTTGGACAGAAACTTCATTCAAAAACAAACGAATAAAAGTCAAACAAATTCAACAAAATTGATCTCTACACAAATTATTAGCTTGACGATTTATCTGTAATTAAATGGAGACTTGTGGAGACCGCGGTACAATTTATGTTATCTCGAGATGCATACTGAGCTTTAATTAATAGAGAGTTTTGTGTTATTTTTGTATTTTGTGTTTTTGACACTTGGTATTGATCACAGGTCTACTATAAATCGAATTACAACAGAAATGATCACTTTGAAATTGATAAATGTCAAAATTTAGCGTACAATTAATTTGCATTGCCGTACATTTAATTTGCTGCGAAAAATTGTGGAGACTTTATAGTGGTGACATCTATATTACAATCCGCAAGACATTATTTTAAAGAATTTTTACGCGTGAACTCCGTACCGGTCAGCGAATTCTTTTATTTTCACTTTAGATAGCTAAATTTTACATCAAATGTATATGGACATTTTAGGTTAGCTCGAGCTGCGTACCGGCCTTTTGTATGAGAATTTTTTTTTAGCTCAAGCTGCATACTGAGCTTAATTCAAAAATAATGTTGTGTCTCGTTAGTTTAAAGCTATTTTATCATGAGAGTAGGCAAGGGAAATATCAACAAAACGAAATAGAATATTTGGATACTGATTTTGGGAATGATGATATTGCTGTGGATAAAGAAACCCAAGCACCGAAAGAAAACCATCACAAAGGTTTTTATAAACTTTTCTGCAATTTTTCAGATATTTTTTAATGAATAAATGGAAAATCCAAGTGCCAAATCCAAGTTATTATTATCTTGAGGATTTGTCTCTAATTTAGCGGAGACTTCTGGTATCTTGGCTCGAGGTGCATTCTGAGCTTAGCCGAGAAATATAATTTTCTTAACAAGCATTGCAACACACATTTTAACACTTTTACCAACTCGTACCCTTTAAATTCGAAATTATCAAATACGCTAAACCAAATTCTGAAGCTTTTGAATTTATTAACAAACTTTCTAGTTTTAAGTTTTTATTAAATTCTAGTTAAAGCTTTTATTTAACAAAGTTTCGCCAAATTCTAAACACGTTACAAAGATTTACTAATTTTAAAGAAATTTTATTAAGTAAATTCTGAAATTTAATTCGCTAGAATTTGGAATAAATTCTAGAATTAAAACAGAATATGAAAATTTTCTAACCGAATTCTCGTAATTCCTCAAATTCTTTGAAATTCTAAAAATAAATTTCAACAAAATCTGAAAATCTTGAAAAGTTGTAACCTTTAATCTAAATTCGGAAATAAATCGAACTTTACGACCAACTACTTCGATTGTTGATTTTTTATCGAGTACCTATTATCGGATCCAATTTTGTATTATATATCTTTGTTAAGATTTTTGTTAAGCACTTTTAAAATTCGATATTTTGCAAAGCTATAATTACATGTTACATTTTTCCTCTCTATATGAAAAGCACTGTAAACTCAAACATTCTCAAAACTAAACAATGCAAATTATTACAAAAAACAAAGTCAAGGGCTTAGAATTATATTTGCCTTGCAAATGTTAATTAAATAAACATTTGTACTCACTGTATACCAGGCGATAGTGTACTTGGATGTGATATTAGAAATTCTTTGATTTGTTTCTGTGTTGGTTTAATAATATCTAATCGACTTTTTAATGCATCTTGAAATGTTGTGAAACCTCCCATTGCTTCCCGAGTTCTGTAAAAAAAAAAAAAATATTGAACAATTTAATTCAATGAATGAAATCAATGAAAAAACTCACAATTTTGCCACTTCACTTCCTTTCCCACAATATTTTGCCAGCTCATCGATCCCCTCCTCCCGTATTACCGTCGAATCAACATCAAAACAAACAATATTCGATTTTGCAATCAATTTTGATGCCTCACGCGTTTTCTTAACATTTTCATCTGTTGCATTTGTCATATTGTTATACGATCGAATACCGTTCACTGTTCGCACTAGTGGTGATCCACTATTACTGATTAATCGACTATTATTGTCGGTTGCTGATATAGCAACTAAACTGAATAAGGAATTGTTTAAACTGAAAATAAAAAATATTGAAAACAATTAGTTATAGTTGCATTTTGCTTTTGTAGTTGTGAATGTATGTATATTGCAAATAAAATGCAAATGAGCAAATCACAATATGAAGGACGGTCAAGCCTTCCTCTATCTTTCTAAATATATGTGAGTGTGTAGATAAATATTAACAAGTGGCGTATGCACTAAGTATTTAATAGTTAACTGCTCGTCATGCTATAAACAATTTTATAACGTCACTGTGCAGTGGAAATTCACCAGACATGAGATCCAGATTTATTTTAATACAATATAAAAAAAAATATTTTTCATTAACAACAACAATTAAAAAAAATCTGTTCGTGGCCTCATTTCACACATATACTGATTATTGCACACATTTTTTATAGGTTTAGAAAGAAATTGAAATTTTTATATTAAGACGTAATGCTACAAGCGCATATTGTTATGTGTAAGTGATTAGCGTTAAGTAGAATTTTTTAATTTTTAACCTTTTTGCATCTTATTTGATAATAAGTAGATTTGCTGTTTGGAAATTCGAATGACTAATGGGAATAATTCAACTAGTTTATTAGCTTGATTGTGTAATTAAATAATTAAATGTTTGTTTTACAATTTATTAGAATCCATGACGTAAATGATATGTTACTGTGTAGTAGGGCAAATTTAATTGACCTGCTGTTATTGCGAATGTTAGAAAAATAATAGCAAAATAAACGTATTATTGTTTGGACTGCGGAAATTCCATGGTTTGCATTGCAAAAACAGGAAATATTAATTTTGTGTATAGGTACGACTTATGATCTTAGCTCGAATTAGACTAAGTATTCAGTGACCTACTATAAGTCACGACGATGTAGTACAAAACGAATAAAGGTTGATGCTCGAATTTGGATTTAAATCGTTAAATTTAATATTGATTCATTTTAAGCCAATCAACCTAGGATTTAAATCCTAACTCGACCATGCTGCTGAAACGAAACTAACCTGACCTATAATTATTAAATCAATGAATAACTATATACAGAATGGGTAAAGCTTCAAAATCCGAATTGACCATTTCTATACAGAACTTTTGAGTTTGATGAAAATCGAAGAGGACATTTGGCTTAATCGAGTTTATCGATTATCTCTAACGGTATAAAACCAATAACTCATTAGTGCCAACGAATACTACTTATATAATCACGTAATTTAGCATTCTGACCATCATACATTTGTTGCACCCACAAAATGTGAGATAACGTCTCTAAACTTTATTAAGCCCCCAGAAAAGCCATCAAACAAATTTGAACAACCAGCCGTTTTTAGTTCACCTGATTACCCAATTGTTTTAAACTTCTAAATTCTTGTCAACTTATGGTCTGCCTTGTGATTTCGATTTGGTCAACCGGTTACGATCAAAATATAAATATTTCAATTATAGCCAAATATTAGTAAATAATTACAATTAGAGTTTATGACCCTCCATTCATAACTAGATAACTATTCCTTAATATTAACAATATTCACCAACGATGCGAAGTTTTTGGTGATATTGATCAGTCACAATTCAAAAGTACGCCAAATATATGAGTTCAAAATTCAATACAAATTATGTATTGTAGATGCAATAATTCAAAATCTATAAAATAATTTACAAACAGCAAAGAGAGAGCGCACATTTGACTAAATTGAGGCAGTCTAACTGTTGTCACTTTGTCAGGTGTCCTAATTTTGGTGGGATTGTCCCGATTTTAAAAAAAATTCCCCTCCGAATTTCACCGGTGTGAAATATTTCACACAAAGTGTAGCTACACAAATTAACGAAAAATTTATGTGTACTGAAAAAGTGTAGGCCTATACATAAAAATGTATAAATAACCGGTAGAACCACGTGTGGGGCAATAGTTCCATAAAGTGGACAGGTCAAGCTTTCGAAACATGAAAATATAAGCCTACTTTGTGTGAAATACTTCACACTGGTAAAATTTCAAGAATTTTCTTGATTATTCCAGATTTGAAGGTTTTTTGAGATTTTTTTAACGTTTTGGAGTTTTTCGAGATTTGGTTAAGGTTTTCCAGATTATTGTATATTACCTAAAATGTCGAGTTTCAAAATTTTACCGACATTAGATTATTGAGATCGTTATTTTCGAAATTTGAGGAGTTTGGTTGGCGTATTGTTTGACTTTGAGTCACCAGTAATATCAGTTTATTCAAAGTTTGCTGCAGGCATTGAGTTGCAAAGCTTGGTTTTTGAGAAGATTTTTTAGATAGAGATTTATTCGAAATTTTGGAGAAGGTCTTTCCGAATTATTCAAGGTATTTAAGCTGTTTTTTAGTATTGTTAATGGCTGTTCACGATATTGTTCAATATTTAGAAGATTTTTAGGATTATTCGAGATTCTTGATTCATTGAAAAAGTACGAAAATATTAGTAAAGTCAACAATAATTATTATTTTCAATAATAATCGTTTGTCTGAAATAAATACTCATCAACAAATTTAATGGATCGTAATTTATCGTTGTTATTGTTTTGTGTGTTACGAGTTGATTGCGTATTATGAGCTGATTGTCGTATGACATCTGCGCAGATGTATTTTTGTGTGATATCGTGACCAAGGGCAACCTTGAAATCTACAGCTAACTTTTCCATTGTTTTATAATTGATGTCGTATGGTAGACAATGTTTCAAATTTTTATTTAATAATGTTTGTTTGGTTGCTTGTGAAAGTTGTAGATATTTGATAAATTACCGAAATAATGTTCTCATATGCTAGAATGTTGAATATAATTACATGTCTCGGCAAGGGTAGGGGTTTGATTTAAGCTTGTCGAGGCTTAAATTAAAGCGAAAGATATTCACAATCTAGTAAGACCAACAATTTATAGTAGGGTGCTAATAAAACCGAATTGATTCTATCAGCAAACTTTTGCAAGATATTACAGACACCTAATAAAAACGGCTACTGGGCATATACAACTTAAGTAACAAAAGAGCAAAAATTATTTTAAACATAATCTATTTGCTATATCTTTTTGATTTTTCCGTATTGCATAAATAATTATGAGAATGTTGTGATTCACTATGTTATTATACATTTACGTCATTCACACAAACCCTTAAACTGCAACTGCAATAATTAAACACCATCCGAACTCAGCCTAAAATTGCTATTTAAAAATTGTATTGACGGATGGTAAAATGTTAAAATGTTAGTTAGCTTTGTGATCGTCCAGCCAGGACGTTATTAATAAAATATACACGAGAAATAAACGTTCTTATTCTGCTAGTTTCATTGGTGTATTAAAATACATTATTGGCGACGAGAAAATTTGAATCCAAAATTATATTGCGACATTGTTTGTAAAGTTGTGTTATCGCGATGGATGAAAAAGCTCTGGAGAAAATTTTGGAAACACAACGGAAATCGTTTGAAAAAATTATGGCGGAAAATCGGGCGGATATTGAGGCAACTCTTGCGACTAGAATAATGCCGGCATAAAATGTGTGGCAATTTCGGTCTTTTAATAAGAATGTTGAAACATGGAGCAATTACCTGTTGCAAATGGATCAACATTTTCTTGCGTGTAGTGTAACAGAGGAAAATCAGAAACGAGCGTGTTTTTTCCAGTGATGAAAAACGTTACGTTTAACACACTACATAACGTTATGTGTAACGTTACCATAACGTTATGTGTAACGTTATACATTTTTAATATTTTTGTGTAGCCGACGAATTATGTAACGTTTTGACACAAAAACGTTATGACATGAAAAAATAAAAAATAAAAAAAAAATTAAAAAAAATAAATTTAAAAAAAAATTATGATATAATAAATTATTATAATTAATAACATAACGTTATAATGTGTAACGTTACACAAATAACGTTTTTCATCACTGGTTTTTTGTCATGGTGTTCTAACGGTATGTTGGAGGAAGTCCAAAAACTGTTCGGCGGTGCCGATATCAAAGAAAGAACATACAAGGAGCTAACGGTAAAGCTAACTGAATTTTATTTGTCGAAAATTCATATACTAGGTGCTAGATACGAATTTAACCGTACCTTGATGAAGCCTAATTAAACGTATAAGGAATGGGTTGCTGATTTGCGGGGCGTGGCAAGGAATTGTGGATTTTCTTGTAGTGTGGCCACGTGCAATGCATCATTCGTTGATTTCATGATTCGTGACATGATTGTGATTAATACTCCACATGCTCCAGTTAGAACAGCTGCATTGTCGAAAACAAATCCAACACTCGATGAGGTGCTAGAAATTGCAGAACTTTTCGAGTCGACAAACAAGACTTTACAACTTATGAAGGAAGATGTAAGTCAGGACAATGCTATGGGATTTCAAGGTAGGAAAAATGTTTCATATGCTAATAAGTCGTGTCCTGATTGTGAAGTGAAACATGATCGTAAGAATTGTTTTCATAATAATTCAAAGTGCTATAAATGTTTAAAACGTGGTCATATTGCTTCTGTGTGTAAGGCGAGTAAAAATTTTGGTAGCGGTAGATCAAGGTCACGACAATACAACCAAAATAGTTATAGTCGAAGTGCATCAAGCCATTCAATAAATCGGGAAAAGGAAGAATACCAAGAGAAGGAAGACATAAACCACCAAGATGGGAAAAATTCACCAATCCAAGATGAAGTTAACAATTTTTCGTTCGAAACTGTCCGTTATGATACATTACACACTATTGATGTTGAAAATATTACGACTAATATTTTTTTGATGCAACGGGAAAATTTGCATGTATGCACTGCCGTTTCACCTGTAAATGATATCAATTATTCAAATAACACTGATACACATGAATTGTTTGAGTTATATATGAAAAACAACAAAATGTTTATATCTTTAATAGTGAATAATAAACCAATTCAATTTCAGTTTGATACAGGATCACCTTGTGCGATGGTAGCAAATGATGGTCGCCATATTTTGGAAAATCCAAAATTAACAACTGCAAGTATTGGTTTGCGGGCATATGGTGGACATGCTGTAACTGTGCGAGGACGTTTGAATGCTCATGTTATTTACAAGAATAAAAATTTCAATTTACCCCTTATATTCGTTGATGTTGAAGCAGGTGCCAACATATTGGGTCTTGATTGGATAACCAAATTGGGATTCCGAGTCATAAATAAAGATGGTCCAGTTCAACAAATTCTTCAAGTCAACACCAATCAACAAGAATTAATTAAGAGTATCGAAGATCTTTGTATGCGATATCACTCGCTTTTCGACAATGCTTTGGGTACAGCGAAAAATTTTGAAGCGCATCTTACACTGAAAGCAGAGGCAAAGCCCAAATATCAAAAAGCAAGCCCATTACCTTTTGCTTTAATGGATTCTATAAAGAAAGAACTTCAGCGACTCGTCGAAAATAAAATCATTGAGCCAATTCAAACAAGTGAATAGGCGTCACCCATAGTTCCTGTAACCAAAGCGAATGGACATATTAGAATATGTGGCGACTTTAAGGCGGTAAATGCTCAACTGGAAATAGATCGTCATCCTGTTCCAAGAATTGATGAAATGTTCACAAAACTGCAAGGTGGTCAATTCCTTAGTAAAGTAGACTTATCGGACGCGTACTTGCAGATACCATTAGACGAAGCTTCACAAAAACTGGTAGTAATCAACACGCCCTTTGGTCTTTATAAATACTTAAGACTACCATTCGGCGTTGCTAGTGCTCCAAGTATTTTTCAACGAAAAATGGATGAGTTGACATTAGGCATACCTACTTACGCACCATATTTGGACGATGTCATTATTTCTGGTCGTAACTCAGCTGAACATTAAAATAATTTGGAACAATTATTCATCAGATTGAAAGAGAATGGTATTAAATGTAAGAAAGAAAAATATGTGTTTGGACAACCGGAAGTTGAGTATCTTGGGCATATCATTTGTTCATCAGGAATCCGACCATCAGATACCAACACCAAAGCGATTGACAATATGCCACGTCCAGAAAACCTTAAGCAACTTGAAGCCTTTATAGGTAAAGCAAATTACTATAATAAATTTATTCGCAATTTTTCACAGATTACAGCGCCACTTAATGCACTACGCCATAAACACGTTGGTTTTGTTTGGACAGAGGACCAAGAGCAAGCATTTAAAGAAATTAAAAAAGTATTGATCAGTAAAACAAGGTTGGTTCATTTTGACGATAAGCTACCAATCGTGCTCGCTGCTGACGCGTCTCAAGACGGCATAGGTGCTGTCATATCTCACGTTTTCCCGGACGGCGTAGAACATCCAATCGGATTTGCATCTAAGACGCTAGAAAAACATCAAAAAGCGTACAGCCAAGTGGAAAAGGAAGCACTCGGTATTGTTTTTGGTATTAAGAAATTTCACCAATACCTCTATGGAAGAACTTTCATATTATACACCGACCATAAATGCCTCACAACGCTATTCAATCCGAACAAGAACTTGCCAGTCGTCACGTTACATCGCATGCAGAGATGGGCAATAGCACTGAGGGCATACTCTTACACCATTAAATTCAGACCTACCTCCCAACATAGCAATGCTGATGGATTATCACGTTTGCCCATGGGACCTGACCAGGAATTCGACGATTATGAACGAGAATCTGGAGTGGACGAGATATACGATATCGTTGTGCAAGAAAGTCCAATAGATAGCCGAGTGATAGAGGAGCATACGAAATGAGATCATGTTTTGCAACGGGTGATTCAACACATTCAACGGGGCTGGCCTGAGAAACTGTCTAAAACTGATGCTGACTTACAACCTTATTTTGCCCGTAACTTATCATTAAACATTTTTAATAATATTCTTCTCTTACACACAGAACACACGCGCGTCGTTATTCCATCAAGTCTCCGAGAAAAGATCTTAGACACATTACACGTGGGCCATTGGGGCAATACAAGAATGAAGCAAATGGCTCGCAGTCACTGCTGGTGGCCATCCATCGATAAAGATATTTCAGCGCTTTCAAGAGATTGTGATACATGCCGCTCGAACGCAGACGCACCCGCTCGAGAATTTACATCATGGTCTCCACCAGAACACGCTTGGGAGCGTATTCATATTGACTTCGCCGGACCGTATCTCAACAAAATGTGGCTGATCGTCGTTGATGTGTTTTCGAAATTTCCGTATGTGATGCCGTTATCAACTACAACTTCAGAAAATACCATCATGGCTCTTCAACAAATTTTTGCACTAGAGGGATTGCCGTTAGTTATCGTTTCTGATAATGGTACTCAGTACACTTCATCAGAATTCGAAGCATTTTGTCACATGAATGGAATTAAGCATCTGGCAACCGCACCTTTTCATCCTGCAAGTAATGGGGAAGCCGAAAGATTCGTTCGTACTTTTAAAACTAGTATGAATAAGATCATCAGCGATTTAACTAGCAATAAAAAAACCGTAGAACAAGCTCTAACAATATTTCTAGCAACATTCAGAACCACCCCTGGAGCTGATGGTAAAACGCCTGCTTTTAAATTGCACAACAGAGAACATCGGACATTATTATCTCTTCTTAGGCCGAACAAAATTGCGTCAAGATATCAAGATGCGACACATAAGTTCAAACTTGACCAACAAGTCTATACTAGGAATTTTTCGCGAGGGGAGAAATTTTTCACTTTCACACAAATTTGTTGGTATAAATAAACTTTGTTATGGACTGTATGTATGCATCATCAGCGTAATGACTTTACCTGGGCCTAATGGAGAACCTAGAAGGAGGTTGTACTTAGTCCAATGATCCGGATATTCGAAATGGGATTGTGTCAGAATGGATGAGATGGCCAATGTTTGAAGAGACATATACAATTGTCTATTTCTGCGATGTCGAGGACTACAACCGATCGATTCGTCAAAATACGCCCATTTCGATATTTCGAAGAAACCTTAAAAGTAATATGTGCGAAGTAAATATAAAGGGCCTAGCAAAAGCACATACCGTAAAAATATATCAATTTGAATTTCAATGGCATTTGGCGGTAGCGCTTCTAACGCGCCATGGAAAGTTACCTTCCAAAGAGAACACAGCAAAGAAAACTATATAGTTTCCTGTGCAAAGGTATATATACTTCTATGAAAAAAGAAAAACTTGTATTGTACGTAGTGCCAATCACAATTTAGTGCATTGCACTAAAAGTGTTCTGCGGAACTTTATTTGATACTATACACCGCTGTGACATGTTACAAAAATCTTATGAACTAACATTTTAGTTCTTAAAACTAAATATTACAGCAGCAAATTCATACTAATCCACATAATATGATAAGGAAATTTGTCAAGGAAATTTTTAATTGCAAAATAGAAAAAAAATCTATCAATATTGAATTAAATATTGGTAATAAATTTGTCGACAAAGAAATTGAGGTTGCAGAATAATTTAATAAATTGTTTAGTAAAGTGGGTTCAGGAAGGAAAAATCTATTGGTACAACATATAGGTAGCCACGGGTAATTGTTTATGCGAAAAATTTTGATCATCATTGCGATTCTTCAATTGGGTTGCGCAAGATGAAATATCCAATATCATTATCAAATATTTCAACAGAAATTATGCCTACAGGTTACAAAAATTATGCCTATTATTAAAGGCGAGCGGCTCAAGGGGAAAATCGATAGTAAGGTTATGTTTGCTTAAATGGCAAACCTCAAAGGTTATTATTGGGACCGCTGTTTTTAAAAGGCACGCTTCAACTTTTTGCTAATGATGCAGCCATTAAAAACCACTTACAAATTAATACGACAAAGACCTTATTTTTTGGAAAGTTAAGTTTCGATCCAGATGTATTTCTGAAAATCGTGTTTAATGGTGATGTTATTATGAAGGTCGATAACTTTAATTATACATCATATAAAGAGAAAACCGGTTTCGTCAATAAGCGTCTTCTGCCGTACCAATAAATTTATTACAGAAGCTGTTTTGGGAAATATTTATTTTTCTGATATTTACTCTCATTTAAATTATTTAATTCAAGCATATGGATTCGCTAGTGAAACATCCATTCAAGAATTACCACTGGTACAAAATAACGCAATCAACGCAATATTTAGTTTAAGGAAAAGTACACCTTCTAACCATCTATATTCAGAGTAGGTTCTACCTGTATGTAAATTGGTCGAATATGGGTTCAATTCTTTGGGATATAAAATACAAAATACTAAGGAAAAGTACAATATGCCAGTTCCATTGAATATTAAAGTTTTGAGGAAGAGACTTGGACACCAATTCCGACACCAATCTAATTTTTTACATAAAACCTCACTTAGAATTGATATACGAATTTTTGTAAGTGCACCGCCTGCAACAAATTATGATGCAGAAGACGAAACGAAATTTCACAGTTAAACTCGAATTGTATACGTAAGCACATAAAAATAACAGACATGTAAGTCAATCAATCAATCGAAAAACTCGAATAAACTCAAAATTACCTCTAACGATCGCAAATAGTCTTCAATAATCCATAAAAAACACTCAAGAAATGTTGATATAATCTCTAATGCTTCTATTGTAATATCACAGAACTTAAAATCAATTCAGTAAAATCTCAAATACTGTCAAATGCAACCTCGAAGTCGTAAAATTTCGAATAATCTGGCAAAATCTTGAATAACCACAAATAATTTTCAATAATCTATACGCCAAGTATCTCAATATGTGTCTTAGAACCACAAAATATATCGAACTTTTCCAAACTCTCATAATATCTGAATTCTATAACAACAACAATTCCACAACAGCCTCAAATAATCACGAAAATTACGAAAATCTCGACAAATTTAGATAAACATAAAAATGTTGAAAATATCAAACCAACGTGACGTGACGCCCAATTCAACGCTACGCAAATCTCGAAAATATTTTGTAGTCTCGAACTCTCTATATAATGTCAATATTTATTCTTCCAGGGTAGGGTTTGAAAAAACCCGGATTTTAGGATTTTTCAAACCTGAAAACCCGAGTTCTTGCAAACCCTAATTTTGAATAGAATTTATTTTGAAATATAAATCCGGCTTTTAAGTAGAAACCCCGGATTTTCGGGTTCATCACATTTGGAAAAACCTGGGGTTTTGAGACCGGGTAAACCCGGTCTACAAACCCTAGTCCAGGGCAATTCAATTTTAAGAACTAAAAAATCATTTAAAACAATTGATGAAAGCATCAAACATAGGAGAAATCGAGACCTTATTTGATTCGGATGAGATCAAAAGCCAAGAAATTCAATGAATATGACATTTCAATTACACAGTTGCACAGAACTTTAGCGAATTGAAAGTGGTCGTTTTTTATAAAAAATACATTTGAAAAACTTCTATCACATGACCAAGCAAGTGACCAAAAATTATGGCTAAAGAAAATTTAATTTTTTTTTGGTCGAGATATATCAAATGAAGAACTGAATAAAAAAATTTTAGAAGCGTTTAAGCAGACCTTACAGCAACGAATATTTTTAAACGATAACCCTATAATCATAGAAGTAAAAGAATATTGGCCGCACCATAGTTATCACAAAAATATCTTAGTTGCAATTTTTGCGACTTAATGGGTATCGACGAGCATTTATTAGAAGTACCATTAGAAAAATACCTTACCAAATAAACATAAATACAAAATACTAAAATTTATTTCATTTACGCAGTAATTCGTGTAAAATTATGTGTTTTGGTTTGTATAAATACTAGAAGTATGTAAAATTACAGGTAAGTTAAGTAGAACATTTTTCTCATTAATGTACAAACGTCATATAAAATTACGAAATATTCTGATGGAAACCATTACATGATTTTGACAGCAAATTTATGGTTTATTGCGTTTTTTTAAATGGTTCTTCATTACACAAATTTAATGTAATTTTACGTGAAAACTGGAAAAGTTCGACAATTTTGCCCAACCAGTGGCATAACTACAAATTTCGGAAAATTTTTCTTAGGCCCCTACAAATTTTCTTGTACCTAAGAACAAGTAAAGTTTTAGTTAAAAACTTATTTTTTTCGAGGGTCCAAGACAGCACGTGATTCAGTTCAATAGTCTCAAACAAATCGAAATTTCTCGCAATCAACTCAATGCTAGGACGATTCCTTTATGTATCGATAAAGCATTACAAATTTCGAGTATAATTTGAAGAATATCCAAAATCTCAAAAATTTTGTATCAAAGTATGTTCAATATTCTAGCTAGAAGGTTCTCAAATATCGAATTATTTGTAAGTATGTAAAACCAAAAAAAATCATATACAATCATAGCCATGTAAAAGTAAATAACCTGGACAATCTTGAATAATTTCGAATAACCTAGGAAATTAGAGAAATATCGAAATCTCGAAAAATCAAGTATGATAAATATCATGATTTAGATTTAAATGTGTAACTCTGCAAGTTCCCACAACTCAAAGCTAAGCGCAGAACATTGCCTTACAAAATTCGAAAAAATTGGAAAATCTTTGAAAATCTCGAATAATCCTACAAATGTCGAAAAACTTTAGAAATCTACAATAAACCGCGGAACAATCTCGATTACCCCAGAAGAAATCGATTAATCTCTATATTACCTCGATTGATCTCGAATAATTTCATTAATACCGAAAAATTTAGATATTAATGAATAGTTTTAGAGAGCTTGTAAAAATTTATAAAACCCACGCAAATTTCGAAAAATTCCGAAAATTCGTGTAAATATTGAATTATTTGTCAAGTAATTTAATATTACTAATACTACTAAGCAAAATGGTATACTAAGCAAGATAAGGCTAATCTCGCACTAATCACGCATCCCATTTCCATGCTATGCTCCAATAATCTCGAGAAATTTTTAAAAATGATCGAAAGATGAAATCCTAGACAAGGGTATATGAAACATGAGAATTTCCAATTTCCTGATTTAAAATAGTTTTTCAAATTAAACCGTTTTAGGTAAATTAAGTTTTTATTTACCGTTTACCGGAAATAAAAAAGATTCAGCAAACGAGGAACTATATGAATCACATTCAATCTTTTGTAAATCAACTCAGCCTTTTCAAATCAAAACTTGATTAGTAAAAGGTTGAATTTGGAGTGCAAGACGTATTTTACAAATAAATCAACCCAGCAACAACTAAAATCGTTATCGTTTGATGTCAAAATCTTTGATTTTCAACAAGTTTGGCAAATTTTCTTCTAAATCTAAATATCTGTCAGAAGCCATTTTAATTTCTATGGAGTCATATTATGTGTAATTACTCATACATTCATCTTCAGCAACAGAGAAAAAATTGTTGGGTTTCTCTTAAGAAAATATTTAATAGCAACAGGAACGATGTTTTCTACCTCTAAAAACTAGACCACGGTCTTTTGATAAAAACTTCCTAGAAATTGTCCGTTTTGCAAATTTGAACAGGTGATCAACTTTAAACTTAATCTGAGCTACCATATCTATCTGATCTTGACTTTGAACTAATAATCGAACGCCTGATAACACTCGTGGGCCCTTTTAGCCGTGGGCCCCCCCGCAGCTGCGGGTGCTGCGGGTACCTAGTTACGCCACTGTGCCCAACTGAATATTCATGTAATATACAAAGAATTTTTTTTACTATGTAGTTCAATTTCTATATTAATCATAAGGCTGTTCCCAAATGGTCCTCAATAATTACAGTAATGTTTTTCTTATAGTACTGCTAATTTCAGACATTAGTGTACAAAAGAACACCAAACGTATCAAAGCATTGTCATTGAGTTTTTTTCCCGTTGCATGTGGTGAAAAATGCCTCGCTATAGTGAAAGGAATAAGTAAACTTTCAAGCCTTAGATTAATTTTAAGCCCTTTTTGACTTCTGAGAAAAGTACATTTCTTGTGTTCTAAATTTTTCAACGGATTGGCAAGGGGGGTGAAAGTTTACTGAACTAAGCGTTTACTGATTTTATTGGGCCTTCTAGTGACAATACTTTCATATTACTTTACCTACGTAATAATATAATAAAGTGAAACAAATTTAAGGGATGGCTACACTTAAAGCAAAGGACAATATTAAATTTTTTGGACCATGTTATGAAGTCTACCCCAAAAAATAACTATATTGAAATTAACCAACCCGGACGGACGAACTTTGGTTTGTGAATAAACAATAATTCTACTACTTGGACCTTTAAGGTGAATTCAGGGATTAAGATCCTGATCCAGAACAAAAATTAAAAATTTTATAATTCATAAATTCTTTCTAAAAAACATTTACTTGTTCTAAAAACTTCTTTATTTCTATGAATTCTATAAATTCTTTGAATTGTTTATACGAGAAAATGTAAATTCAATAAATTCGCTAAAATCTACGAATTTTATAAGTTCTTTAATTTCCATGAATTCGGTAAATTCATAAATTGGATAAATTACATTAATTCTAATAAATATGTAATTCTATAAGTCCTATAAATTCAATAAATGCTATAAGAAATTTATTAATTCGGTTAGTTGTATAAATTTTTATATTCTGTAATAAATTCCTCAAATTTTAAAATTTTACTAGCACGCCACCTTTTAACTACCACTAACTGTATCTTTGGAGCAACAGTCCGTTTATGTTCTATACGTAAAAATGTCCTATGAGTCATAGAGTTCATGTTGAAGCAGTAAACCGAACGCGAAAAGATCTCAGAAATTCAAGTGCCGTGATGGGTAGGGTATCGATTTCGATGATATAACACTATCATTAGTTGACTAATGGGTGAACCAGCGAGTCAGTAACAACTTTAAATAAGAGTGTGATATACAGAAAGTACATGTTACTGATTGATCAGCGAATCTTTTAGAACTTTTCGTTCAGTTCAGCTGTCTTGTAACAGAGCGAAAATTAACGCGCAAACTGTGAATGAGGACGAAGGGCCGAATTTCAAAGGGCCGAATGTCGAAGGGCCGAATGTCGAAGGGCCGAATGGGTCGAAGGGCCGAATGGGTCGAAGGGCCGAATGTCGAAGGGCCGAATATCGAAGGTGCGAAAGGGTCGAAGGGCCGAATGGCGAAGGGCCGAATGGTGAAGGCCCGAATTTTTTTGTTTATTTTTTTTTTGTTTTTGGAAATATAATTTTTTAAATTTCTTGTTTTAAGGAATATTTTGCAAATTTTTTTATCAAATATTAATTTCTTTTGAGTTTATACATATTTTATTATGTTTAATCTTTGGATATTCTATCGGCAATAATATTGCATTAATTTTGTTGTTTATATTTTGTGTTCTTTTTGTAATTATCAAGTGGAAAAATCTTTGTACATAATAGCTATTTTACCAAAACCAAAAAAAGAATTTTGTTATAAAATGTCATAAAAATCGGACCATTTTTTATTCGTTAGGGTGAAGGAAAATTCTATTTGGACGAATAAAATAATTTCTCTGTGATTTAGTGACGTGAATATAGTGAATATACAATTTACTACATAATTATAAAGACAAATTACATTTTAACGCAAAATTTCCAAAATGTCTACTTAAATTAAACGAAACTGTTTATTTTAAAGTATATTGTTGTCTCATGTGTTGTTTTGAATATTGTTTCAGCCTGAAATGTATTACCTATTTTGATATGAGTCATTTAGACAAACAATATTTCAACCTGGCATAGATATCTGGAAAATTAATATTATTTTTCATAAATAAATAAAAATTATAGTTCTTAATATCAAATTCAGTACATTCACAAAATATTCCTTACAACAAGAAATTTAAAATATTATATTTCTAAACACAAAACAAAAAATAAACAAAAAATTCGGCCCGTCGACCCATTCGGCCCTTCGACCCATTCGGCCCTTCGACATTCGGCCCTTCGACATTCGGCCCTTCAACCCATTCGGCCCTTCGACATTCGTCCCTTTGAAATTCGGCCCTTCGACCCATTCGGCCCTTTGAAATTCGGCCCTTCGACATTCGGCCCTTTGATATCATTCCGCAAACTGAAGTAAATGTCAGAAACATCAAAGTTCTCACGGCACACTTTTCTTAAAAATAATAATTTGCCTATTCACATTACAATTTTAATGGCCGATTATTTGTTGCAGTGTTTATTCTGTTGTTCAACATAAATCGGTTGTCTTTATTTTTCTATATTTTCGGTTCGGCTTAACACATCCCCCTTCTTCATTCTGTGTATTACAGGAATTTATATGCTTAGCGAATTTTGGCTCAGGGTTGCCGATTGTCGGATCGGCCCGTTTATCCTAAATAAAACGCTTGACAATTTGAACATGTTAATTTGTAAACCTCCGTATCCAAAGTTGCGTTATTCCTTTTCTTAATTAATTTTTCTAATTTATTATTTGTTTTGTACGCCAGAGTATAACCAAAATGTTGAAAGTTTTTTTGATTTTTTTACTACTATTTGACTTCAATCCATATTTATATATTTTTTATAATTAGCCGTCTTCCAATTGGAAAAATTTGTTACTTAGAAGTACATACTTATGAGTAGATCATACCCAATGTAGCCATCAGTTTAATTGTTTTTTTTTGTCTTTTGAAGTTGTTTATTATTGACGTTATTGACGATCCACGCAGCGGAATTTTTCTTTACTAAAACTAACTATCCATTGACGTTTAAAATTTTATTTCCTTGTTGAAACAACCGCAATTCCTTCTTTCAATTTTTCCTACATTGCTTATATATGCAACACAAACTTCAAATGTATGGTTCTTTTAAATAAACGATTTTTCCATGAGAGGCGTTCAGCCTACTTTTACAATCGTCAATTGACGATTGTAAATGTTCGAAAACGCCGACCTACCAGAAAATTTAAAAATTAAGCAAGCTATCCTTAAAGGTGTATTCACGAAACGAGATTATAAAGTTGGATTTTTTTTGTTTAAAGTGAAGATAGTCACACATTAGTTTTGCTTAATTAATTGTAATATATGGTTGTCATGACTATTTTCTGTTGTTTTGGTTTACTTTCAAATTCTGCTTGGTGCCGTTTACACCAAATTAATTATAGTGAGATTTCCTGTAGGTTTTAATTTTTTTATTGCTTTCTATTCGTTTCATCCCCTTTGATTTGTGACCACAGAATTATACTACGTATATTTATTTAAAATTTAAAATAAAATTCGTTTAATACAACAATCCGCTAATTATATTGTGAAACGAGAAATGTCACAAATAAGCAAAAACAAAAAATATGAGCACAATTATTGCTAATATTTTATTTTATTTTTGTTATTATATTGGTACGACCAAGATTATTTGCCCAAAAGATGAATATATTTTAACTAATCGGAAAAAAATGGGCGGGACTTTGTTGAAATATAGCGATTTGATTAGCTGAAAAGTTGGATTAAAAATAATCTCGCTCCGTGAAGAAACCTTAAATGACATTTCATAATACATATCTTAAACGTCAAAATTGGATAGCTCGATCAGTTCCAAATTTCTTCGCTACGTGGTACGCACGATTCTCCAATCGTCAATAGTAAATGCGATAAATAAAATTAAATTGAAAATATGACATACAATTGGACATAGAAGGGAAAGCTTTGATATTTACCCCATTGACTTTTAAATCCATTTTTCTTAAAAATGTAACAACAAAAAAAATTTTGTATTAAACTTGACAATAAACATTACAAAAAAAAACTCGAACATAATAAAAAACTCTCGAAAAATATCGAAAAAGTTCTAAAAGCCATCTATTGGAATTTTCGCAACTAAAATCCACCTAGCGCAAATTTTAGGCGTAACTACTTCTGTTTTCTACACCATCGTATGAGCATAAGTAGTTGTGAGTAGATACAAGTACTTACGAGTAGTTTGCTTTCGCCAATGGAAAACGGCTCATGTGAGAATGAGTAGTTGTGAGTTACTAAACAGTATTCTAATGTCAGATGAAAATTACAGAGTACAGTTGGGGAACATTAAATACATCGCTCACAAAAATGGGTATACCAAATAGCAGCAATAGAGAGAATGAACTGTGGATACAAGAGAAAAATGGAATATCGGGGGTATACCAGTCGAAATTGTGATCAACTTTTTGGTTATACTCTGGCGCACAAAACAAATAATAAATTAGAAAAATTAATTAAGAAAAGGAATAACGCAACTTTGGATACGGGGGTTTACAAATTAACATGTTTAACTTGTCAAACATTTTATTTAGGATAAACGGGCCAATCCTTTAGAGAAAGGATTAGGGAGCATGTTAAAACAATCGGCAAAATCAACCCCGAGTCAAAATTCGCTCAGCGTATAAATTCTACGCAACACAATTACACAAATTTTGATACAAATTTACAAGTAATACACAGAATGAAGAAATGGAATGTGTTAAGTCGAACCGAAAATATACATATATAAAAATAAAGACAACCGATTTATGTTGAACAACAGAATAACAGACAAATAGTTTATGAATCAAAAATTTTACAGCGCAACCATTGAAATTCCAAAAAACTTTAGTATAAAGGATTTAAAATTACGGAATAATTCAATAATTAAATCAACTGATGATGGTACTATAGCATCTAAATCGATATTGGAGCAAAAAATATTCTATTTCACAATAAATCATCTCTGTTCCGGGGTTCAATTCAAACGCTCAATTTGCGCACTAAGATGAGAGCCCATTTAAACGACAATAACGATGCCAACTTCCCACAACAACTGCTCAAACTTGAAGAAGAAAAAATCCTTTATCCAAGCATTAATGGTAGTAGTGCTGAAATCGAATTGGACAATTAGGTCACCTTGCGAGATAATAGCGATCATTCTCGCCAGGCCAGCAGCCGGATAACTAGCGCACATTCCACGCATTCCATATATAAAAATGGGATAAATTTAAATAATCCCAAACAAAATTTGGGATTATTTAATCCCTCTCACGGATTATTTAGGGCAATTGTTGTTGTAAATGTCTCAAGTAAATACGCTAAATATTGCCTGCCTAACGTATAATACGAATATATTTATTGATATTTTCTTTTGTCACAATGTACATTATATTTTACTTAGATTTATCTATCCGTGAGAACCGGGTTAGCTAGTTTGGTTACAAAACGTTTGAAAATTTTGATTAAAAAAAACACAAATTGAAATCCTAAAATGTCTCTCCTGACAAATTTAACAAGTCAAGTACAGATTGCTTATCACTGTGTATCGGATTTTTCGATTTCATATTTTACGATATCGGATAAATTTCATAATAGTACCCCAGACGTCAAATGATTATAGCACAGAAAAATATAATGGTAACCATTTATAGACTCGCCAAATTCAACAAACCAGGTTGAATAAAATTTTAAAAATTACATGAATTGCATCGTTAAACGAGGGCCACCTATAATACCCATTTATATAATACAAACGACCTCTTTGAACTGCTTATTTACTGCTTATAACTACTGTAATACACAATTATTATATCGTTTCGTTATGCAGTTTTTTGTTCACAATACAACAATACAAATATAGAGAATGTTTTGATTGTTTATTTTGCTAGTATGTATGTACATGTTTTAGCTGACTCGACTGTTATTGTGATATGCACTTAATGCATTCATTATTTGAACATTATTGCTCAACATTTACATTCAAAAATCCATTTCGGTATAATTAATATGCACTGACAACAAAAACACATCTTACCGACTCATTGTAGTTAAAAGTTTCTGAAATCGACACTTTATTACTTTCACTGTTGCACAATTTGTAGTCTTTTTTGTAAATTATTTAAATATTGACTTTTTTTTGTTTGTAGATTAAAACGTCTTGATCACAAGTTGGACAAATTTAAACTGATGTATTTACGGTGAGTATCTCTAGATTTTAAATCATAATAAAAGAGACAAAAAAAACAATTTTATTTGTATTTTGAAAATATTGATAAGCTGGTGTTGTTGTTGTTGTTGTTGTTCTGTAAGACATAAAAATAAAACACGAGACTTTTGTTATTCGTAACTATGTTACAAGTAAATACAATATATGCCTGTGTACTTTTACGTCTTAATGATTTGTAAGTTGGGTAGGTACCGCGTGGAGAAAGGTTTTTAAAATAAAAAAATAAAAAACAAGTTTATCGTAAGAAATTAACGGAGATGATTTACTTCATTGTTACGAAAACACATAAGTAGAGTGCCTATCATATTGACGTAAACGCGATATTTTTTCTTATTTTTGTTGCAGCAAAAATATGTGACACAGATAAGACACAGATATTTTTAACAACAAATAAATTAAATATTTTTCTGGAGTTGCCGGCCAGTAATAATAATGCATAAGTGTATGTTTAACACATAAACAAGTTTTATTTGTAGGAGGAAATATTTTAAATTCGCTGGACATTGAACTTTTTCATCTTTATTTGGATTATTTTTGTATACAAAACGTGAACAATATGTTGCTAAATTGACACAACAAAACTTAGGCAATTTGTATTTAAGTATATGATACTAATTATGTACTTTACTTGACATGACAAAGAAATGTTTTTCTGATCTTTAACACATCAATGTGAAAAGTTATACGCTCTATACGGGGTAGGCAAACAAAATCGTAATTTACAAAATATCGGAAGTCAAAACAATATTTTCATGATAACCTCTAGTGATTTTATATTATGAATAACACAATTTTGTATGATCTGCCGATATTGCATATACCGAACTAGACCATAAAGGTTGTTAAGTAGAAAACTAAACAAATAGTTATTTTTTTCCTCCGGATGTAAAACAACATTGATAATGACAACATATACTTCAATGTTAACACATATTTTGATTAATTTACTACGCGTGATTTAACGGTCAGTTGTTTGTCTTAATTTTTTATTTTCTATATTATTGCGCAATTTATGATAACAATTCCGGATTTTTGCGAATACGATTTTACGGGTTACACATCTAACACAAAATAAAATAAAATATTTTTGGATTTTAATTTACTATCAACCTTCTTATCAATGAATAATTTAGGTTATAATTAATAAACAAAGTGAATGTAACAACCTGATGCAATAACATTCGGTATTGATATAATACAATGCCGTCGAAATATGAAAAAATTGTTTGTTCCTAAATCCTAAATATATAGAATACCCTTCTAAAATATTAAAAAAATTAGCTGGATATATATTTCCAGTACAGTTCAATCTGATGGAATAAAATTAAATTGGAAATCAAATTTATTTTAATTAAAAAGCCTTAACCCCGTTCGGTTCACTACAGTTGGTGGCAGCGGTGAAATAAAAGTTTTCTCAGTTTCTTAAAAAAAGACTGTTGCAATCCTAAAAAAATGGGATATTAAATGTGACAATGGTTTACCATTATATCTAATCGATAAATCAAAAACAAACAAAAAACACCATTGATAAAGTGTTAATAAACCACATGCAAAACAAAAAAAAAATGTACGGTATTTATTGAAATGAAAACACATTTAACGATAATTATTCGTCGACTTGTGTAGTGAATTTTCTTGTACTGTATATAAAAATAACAAAACGTGCTTATACCGTATTCTACCGTATATTACAATAAAAGTCCTATATATCAGGAATATCCATGGGTGACCAACAATTTGTTAAGTAGACGCTGTTACACATTATATTATTATTTTATAATTTTTAATTTAGTTAAGTAGGGTGCGCCTTACCGTAAAACCCTAGCTACTTGCATTGAGGAGGAAATACCCATGGCATATCCTGAAGCGTCTGTTCCCCATGTCAGGGGCGGCTTCAAACAGTGTCTGTTCTCCATGTTAGGAGTGGCTGTACTAAAACCCTGGCAGTAGGTATAAAATGATAAGGGAAGGAACCCTGAATTCAAATACATAATGGTTAACACCATGGAAAACAACGTTACGGTGCAGGATTTGGAAGTCCAGTACCGGAGGCTCTCGGGAGTGAGCAAGCGGGCTCCCAGTCGCCGAGATCCAGTGACCGCAGTGGTGTAGTGATGCAATGCTTGTTTACTACATCATATACATCTACAAGAAATATCTCCACCTTTACGAATTTGAGCGATCCTTTCCAAAGAAATACTTCAATGACGAAATCGCCTACAAAATCGTTCGACGCAAGTACTATTCATCGATTAATTTCAATAAATTCATTATTGAATATGGAGCCAGAAATGGTAAATGACCCGTGAATATACCCCCTGGAAAGCACAGCAGCGACTCTAGCCTTATAGAGAGTACTAAACGTAATGTACATATGATACAAACTGGCATCGATCGATATATTGCTATAAAACGGAAAAGTGATAGCGCAAAAAACGAAAAACTACTGACAAATAAGAAACTAAATGTCGAAAAATTACCGCTAAAAAACCGATTTGAAATGATCGCCGATAAGGATGTGGCAGTGAGCGAACCTGAAAATGCAAACATTCAAGAACAGGCAAATCGAAAATACAAGCCGCCTCCAATCTATGTACTTGCGTGAAGCTGATACACACAAGGTGGTGCAAGAACTTAAATCGAACGTGCTAACAAATGGTAAACCATTTCACGTAACAAATTTACTTCATGGTAAAATACACGAAGTAAAAATTCAAACACACAAGGTCAACGACTATAGAGAAGTCAATTATTATTACGATACTCACAATAGAAACTATCATACATACCGTTTCAAGTCTTCAAAGGGTCTTTCAATCATTATTAAAGGCATCGATGTCCAAGTTCAGGCATCATGAACCGCTTGAAGCAACCACAACCAATTGTCAAGGACCAAATAAAAGGTCCGGACCAATTCAGTGTTTAAACTGCCAAGAATATGGCCACTCAAGAACTTATTGCAAGTTGATATCCGTATGCGTTGTATGCGGTAAACTATACACCCAACCAATAGTTGCCTGAAACCAAAAAATTCCTCAACAGTAAAGAAATGCAGCAACTGTGGCGGGAACCACACTGCAAACTACCGGGGATGCCCAGTCTACAGAAATATTATTCAAGTGTCACGTCCCAGGCGGCAGTATAAAACTTCACCAGAACATCAGCGTGGAAACCAACATATGCAAGAGATCTCAGTGGTAAATCCTCAAATACTGAACCTGTCTTGAATAACTGTACGCAACTGATGATGCAGTTAATGACAACAATGCAAAATATGCTACAAGCAATGCTGCAAAATCAAACCATTATCATCCAGAAACTTGAATGTCTCCGATAAATTATCTGAAGATATGTCACTGGAATGCAAACGGTATATAGCCAACACAAACTACAATTACAAAATTTTCTTGCATAACACGAGATTGATCTTATGCTGGTTTCTGAAACCCATTTAACCGATAAACATTATTTTAGAATAAATGGTTACGAAGTCTATGATACTAAACATACCTTGGGCAGAAATCGAGGAGGAACTGCTGTCATTATAAAAAATCGGATTTGCCATTATGTTCTGAATGAGTATAGCACTGAAGAAATCCAAGGAACCTCTGTATGTGTTGAACGTGATAAAGAAAGTTTAGTCATAGCTTCAATATATTGTCCTCCAAATAATAACATTTCGGCAGATATCTATAAAACTTTTTTTGTAACTCTGGATCAACGCTTTATAGTCGCCGAAGATTTTAATGCCAAACATATACCTACTGTGGTTAAAGAATGACTACTACAATGGGACGTCAATTAATGAATGTTATTCAGGTAAATCATTACGATGTTGCATCGTGTGACCATCCAACTTATTGGCCTACTGATCGTATAAAAATTCCTGACATCCTTGATTTTGCTGTCACGGGTAAAATAAACTGAGAAAACATCCAGGCTACACCACTCTCAGAATTATCTCCTGATCACTCTCCGGTCTTACTACATATGTTGAAATTCAAAATGTACATCAGTTCGCATATCGACTTGGCCTCTACCCTGAAGACGGCAAACGATATAAATATGGCAATGGGAAACTTTAATATGTTACTGATCAACGTAGCTATTTCAGCTTCGCCTAAACAAAACAGCAAACATACAAGGCACACAATAACATCGGCTGAAATAGAAAAATTGTTAACAGAGAAACCCCGTTTAAGATGCATTATGGCAAACAAATCGTTCGCGTAATGCAAAATACAACTTTAACCACGGTAAAAATAAACTGCAAAGCCTACTCAAAAACACAAAATGGATTTTCTACAAAACTACTTTAAGCAGCTATCTCCCCACTTTGACACAAACTACATATTATGGAAGGCCACTTAAATACCTTAAACGGCCTCAGCAACTAAACCCGCCAATTCGTCTGCCCAACGGTGACTGGGCTAGAAGTGACGAGGAAAAAGCTATAGCCTTCGCTGGTCATCTTGAAGGTGCTTTCACTCCCAACCCTGGATTATCAGTGGTTCAAACAGCCACTAGTTAAGTTTATTATTGCTCACCAAACTCAATTAAAGAAAGCCCCGGGGTATGATCAAATTACAGGTGAAATGCTTAAAAAATTGCCTGAGTGTGCCTTTGGTCCACTAGCTTAAATATTCAATTCAATCTATGAATTAGGATACATCTCTGAGTGCTGGAAACTGTCAAGTATAAAAATGATCCGAAAGCCTGGCAAGGATCCTACCAAGGTTTCGTCATGTAGACCAATAAGGTGCCGCATTTTTTTGCTGGTTCTGCATAGTTTTTCTTATTTGTTATTATTCTATGATCAAATACATCCTTAAGGGATTTGACTGCGCAGATGTTGCAATAATAATTTTATTAACTGCCATTTTATGTGAGTGCGCCAGAAGCAATTTGGCGTTTGCGATAATCTCCGATGCATGATAAATCACTTAGTGTCATGAGACTTCCTGTTCACCTACCGAATCAGCAAAGGTTCATCTTTCAAGAATGAAATGAGGAAGAAACGTACTAAGGATCAACTAAACTATACAGTCATGGTTCAAGCTCAATGAAAGTGACATGAATGCTAGACAATATCTGTATACAGAAATTCTTCATCACTACGTATTTTCAAAGGAAAATTGGCAAGTAAGAAAGCGAGGCAGCGATAAAGTTGTCGCTAGAATGTATACAGTTGGAGTGAATGATGAAGAGCAATTTATTTGAGAATTTTACTTCTACATGTAAGTGGTGCAACAAGTTTTGAAATGTTACGAACAGTAGACAACATCGTTCACCTTTCTTTCAAAATTGCAGCTGCAGCAAGAGGCTTACTTGAGTCTGATGACGAATAGAATAACTGCTTGATAGATGGTGCCATATATTATTAATGCCCTAACAGTTACGGGAAATGTTTGCATACATTTGTTGTTTTTGTCATCCTTCTCGACCACTCATATTTTGGGCAAATCATGTTGCTGATTTCACACTTGATTACTTGAAAAATGATCCAGAAAATGTCGATTATCATGTGGAACTCTTGGCTTAATAATACCAACATGACACGCTCATGTCGACAGTGCTCAAACCATTGACATTTTGGTAGAGGGCCGCAATACTAATGAAAGATTAGCAAAACTCAATTCACGATCCAAATTTAAGAACTCGATGTTTTTATCTCGACAGTCCTGGTGGCTCTCGAAAAACTTATCTCTATGAAACAATTTTAGCATTCATTCGAGGTCGAGGAGAAATTGCATTAGTATTTGTCACAACGGGAATTGCATCAACATTACTCAAGGGTGGAAGGCCAGTCCACAGCGGGTTTAAACTTCCAGTTCCACTGATTGATACTTCAGTCTCATCTATGCGACTTAATTCACCTGAAGCAGATAATTTACGAAACGCTTCTCTCATTTTAATTTATGAAATCACAATATTACCGAAAAATGGATTACGTTGCATCGATAACCTTTTAAAAAGAATGATTTTAAACAGCTAACTCTTTCAACAATCATCCGGAGTAATTTAACCCCTACTCGGACAAGAATTCCAGTCAGCAGATTTTGAAATGATCAAATTAAGGACTTGTAGCGAGTCACTCATTTAACTCGCTAATTCTCATTCGTTTATCTCTACAATTATTTGAAATGTAACGCATTTCAACAATCAAACATAATTGTATTTGTACAACTCTTTACTGTATAGTAGTGACACTCCAGCATATTTGACTCAATAAATATACTTGGGTAGTGTGTATCTTTGCTTAGGAAATGAAAATATATTCCACAACACCTCAACTACTGTGTTAAAATAAATATCTTTGAAAATCATTCACTACCATCTATTGTCGACATTTACAACTAATCAAAATATAATTTGATTAATCATAAATTTTCAGTCCATGATTTTAACATCTGGAGTATACACATACAATCGTACGCACAAAAGAAAAATACACACTCTGGCCGCAACACTCATTCTGTCAATACAGAAATTAGTTATTTTCTTCTTAATAAAATTCTTCGATTTTGTGAAGCCACCCATCGCCATATTTTAAGTGCATTTTCTTGAACATAATTAAACTTTTTACCAAAGATTATCCACCGGATAACTTTTGATTTAAGCAGGGAGACGTTGTGATGCCTATATAAGTTTAAATTGTATTATATAAATGTTAGACACTGTATTCGATAAATTGATGTTATATACTTACTAGCCTGTAAACCCGGTGTTACTCGGGAAAATATTATTAACTATTTGTGGAATTACCAAAACATTTTTGAATGAAAAACATATTTCAGATCATATTCCGGGATTTAAAATTGTATGATATGTTATTTTTGATTTATTCAATACAAATTCTATTAGGAAGCGGGGAAATAACAATGTAACATAGATTTATGATGCCGTAATAAAGGGCATTGCCTCCTTTCCAGTGCAATAAAATTCATTTTATGTTATTTTATTTTCCCGCTTCCTGTTTGAATTTGTCTTGAAAAACAAAAATAATATAACATAACGTAAAATTTTAAATCCTGGAATATGGCCTAATATTCTCCGTTTGTTTAATTTTAAGCAAAGCGACTATAATCCTTGAATATGCAACCTGTTCTTCAAATTATTGCCAACGATACTTCCAAGGTCTGCTCTTATCCTTCGTTGGAAATTACAAACGGTTGGAATGCGTATTAGGGGAATCACTGAAATTTTCGTAATGAAGATACGTTCTCTTTTAGGTAGCCATATACTTAAAAGACCGAATGAGAAAGCTATTTGTGTGACATGCTTCTAAAGGCGGATTTTACGAATGATATCTTTATCAACAATAATCATACATTCCGTCATATATTTCATCGTATCACTCTTCCATAACACCATCAGACTATCATACCTTCACACACCCATACGACAGTCATACCATCACACCACCATATCATCATACAATAATAACATATACCGGCATAACAGCACACCATCAAACCTGTGATTTTTTTATTTTTATTTTTTTATTTATGTATTCCTACCACCATAAAGCCATACCACCATACCTTCATACCATCATAATATTGTACCATCAAACCATCAAAACCATCACATACACTATCATTCCATCGTACCATTACACAATTATACCATCATACCATCTACCATCGCGCCATCATACCTTCATACCACCATAACATTACCATCATATCATCATTATATTATACCTTCACACAATCATACCATCATAACATCACAACTTCATACCACATATAATTATACCACTACACCATCGAACCATCTTATAATTATACCATCACACCATCAAACCAGCATCCAATCATAACATCGTACCATTATACATTATTATTATGATGGAATGATTCATAGTAATATTCCATCAAACCATCATACCATTGTAACATCGTACTATCGTACTCTCGTACCATCTTACCATCATATATACCACTGTTTCAACAATTCTACCATACCATCATTCCATCATACTATCACACAATCGAAGCAACATACAATCATATAATCTTCCATCTTACCATCATACCATTACATCATCATGCCATCATACTACCATACATCATCACCATCACTACCACAATGACATCCCCACCACCATTTTAGAATTCATCATCACCATCAACATCTCTAACACCACCATCATCACCGTTAAAAACACAATGATATATGTACGTGTTGATTTATTTTTAATTTTGCACTAAATCCCCAAAATTCAGCTCAATCGGTGAATTTTTATAATTCCTCCATGGTAACTTTGGACCTGATTATCACCCCACAAGAAGGGGGTTGAGACGTGAGATATTACCAGTGACGTTATTAAGGTCTATTGTGTGCAGTTTGGTTCAAATCGGTCAACGCGTGTGGATTTGTATAACAATCACACATACATACATACAAATAATCACTTTTATGCATAACAATGATTATTGAAAATCAATAAAATATTAAATGGTCATTACTGTTGTGACCGTCGTTGAATTACAATACAAATATTAAAAATTCTTTTATAAAATTTAATAAAATCTAACACTAAATCAAAGTTATTTTAATTAAAAAGCCTTAACTCCGCTCGGTTCACAACACTTTCATGATACTCTCCCAAAGTTGATTAAAAATTCAGAATATTTTAAAACGCTTAACGTTCATCAGCAACTATGTGACGGTGCCTAAGTAACTTGTTTCACATTTTCAATGTATAAGCACAGATAACTATACCAGATGTCCATCTTGTATGACCAAAATTTACATAAGTAAATTCGAGCTATAAAAAATAATCCAACTGAAATCTAACCCTACGAGAAATAGACCGATGCATATTTTCATCCTTTGCTTTTTTATTTTACGCACGACTATGATTTAAAAAAAATAAAAACTAAAAACCAAAACAAAGTTGTAAATGCTTTGCGTTTTTTCGAGTTCACGAATTTGCTTACACATTCATATTAGAGAAACGAGAAATTATGAATGAAATTATAGGTGCATTTTATTTTCCCAAATTCGTGAACTCGAAAAAACGCAAAGCATTTACAACTTTGTTTTGGTTTTTAGATTTTATGATTTTTAAATCATAGTCGTGCGTAAAATAAAAAAGCAAAGGATGAAAATATGCATCGGTCTATTTCTCGTAGGATTAGATTTCAGTTGGATTACTTTTCATAGCTTGAATTTACTTATGTAAATTTTGGCCATACAAGATAGACATCTGGTATAATTATCTGTGGTATAAGCACAGAATATATATAAACAGAACAATATCTTCTATAGCGCTTTAGTCCTAAGCTGGTGAACGAATATTTTCGTTATTGTTTTTATCGACTGATTTTGATTTAGAAAAGATAGAAAAATCATTTTATATGCAATCAATGAAACAAAAAAAAATTACAAAAATGTTTGTACTCACCTATTTCTATTGATAAATAAAACTCAGTACAATTTTAAAACGAAAGAGAAATCTTTATACTTTATAAGGTGCTTAAAAGAGATAGACATTCGTGAATAATTTTTGATTTTCGTCTAGTTAGCTTTGCGAAACTTTAAAATCATATCAAAGAAACAACAAAAAGAAAATTTGCAACTCCCATAAGGTTGTATATGAGTTTGTGTAGCATTTCTAATTTATTTGCAAAGCTAACTAGACGAAAATCAAAAATTATTCACGAATGTCTATCTCTTTTAAGCACATTATAAAGTGTAAAGATTTCTCTTTTGTTTTAAAATTGTACTGAGTTTTATTTATCAATAGAAATAGGTGAGTACAAACATTTTTGTAATTTTTTTTTGTTTCATTGATTGCATATAAAATGATTTTTCTATCTTTTCTAAATCAAAATCAGTCGAAAAAAACAATAACGAAAATATTTGTTCACCAGCTTAGGACTAAAGCGTTATAGAAGATATTGTTCTGTTTATATATATTCTGTGGTATAAGTTAAAATTGCGTAATACATTTAAAACTTAGTGCATGCATGAAAATTTAAGTCGGTAGCCGACATGCCGAAATGAATTAAGAGATTTAAGGTTGGCTTTCGATACTAGAAAATTCACATTTTCTTTATACCTGCATGTATTCCAAGAAGTCTCTAAAAAACCAACAAAACCAAATCACGGTGTAGAAGCTACTCGAGTAATTTGGTGTTTTATGTTCGATATTCGATATTCTTAAAACGTTTTAAGAGCATTTGTCAGTGAAAAACGAATTATTTACAACACAACGATAAAGTTATTTGATATCGAATTAAGATTGCAGTCAAATAAAAATTTCCTGTCGTTGTTATTTTATTTATTAATAATTAATTCAAGTAAACTATAATACTTATATAAATAAATTAATAAACTGATAAAATGCGATAAGGTGGAAACTTACAACTACATATTATTATTGTTTATTGAAATGACAATGAACTATTTATTTTGTTGTCTAGTATAAATTACAATCAATAACAACAAAAACGATTGAACTAAAATCGATGCAACTAAAATTAAAATTCACAACTAAACCATGCGAGAATATAATGAATTGAGTAGACTACACATTGACAATACAGGTCGGCGATTGTTCACCTTCGATTCGAATATTCTTAGAATACTATACAATATAAATTGCATTCATTCAAAACATAAAAACTTCTGTATGTATTTAAGATTTAAAATTTTCCTTTCATTAATATAAAATGACAGAGAAAGCAAAACTAAAATTTAATAATTGTAACACAAATCGAAAAACTTACATTTTACGTCTAAAAACATTACTTAAATTTACACAACATTTCATTAAAATAAAATAATTTTATTAAAATTGCATGCACACGATTATCACTTCGTACAAAACTAAACCACAGGTACTTGGCCACATGACAGTTTATCAAATACTAAATAAACAATCATTTATTTTTAAAAGAGATATAAAACTGAATTAAAACCAGCTGTTTGTTGTGTGGTGACGTTTTTTTCAATACTGTTGTTCATTTCATTTCGAATAGGATTCAACTCCGTGCAACGACGCGATTATAGAACACGGGTTCAAAGTTCAAAGTAACGAAAAAAGTTTAAACTTGGAGAAATGTGTGCTGTTTGACGTTTCAGATTATTTGATTTTCAAAAAAAAAAAAAAAAACAATCAATTAGAACAATAGCTAGAATATTGGCCAACTTCGTAGTGAATCTTATATTTTGTACGAAGATATAATTTTTATTGGAATTTAAATATCTTCATAATTTAAAGGTTAGATCTGCTGCGGTTTGAGTTTTTTCTGTGAAAAATTTTAATACAGCCTAATAATCGATCTATCATAACTTCAGTTTTACTTCTTAAAAAAAAAAAAAAAGGTTTTGTTTCGTGAGCCAGAGAGACGTAGAACTACATTTGCCAGCGATGATACGACGCTATAGTGCAAGAAAACACGACACAGAACTCATAGAAATTGTGTATGCTGCCCGCTTTTTTGTACACTCTGTCTTGTCTTGTCTTGTAAACAGCAGGAGCTCTCTTGGGCGAGTTTGCTTCATAATTTAGCATAATCTTTCTTCTTTTGTACTCCCTCCATGTTCTTGTCTATTTTTTGTAAGAGTAAAGTTTCAATTTCCTTCCTTTCAACTATTCCTTGAAGACTGTGCCTTGAAGATTGGTCCAGTTTCTTTCGGATGTTTTCGGCTAGTAGATAACTTTGTTTACAATTTGGCGCATAACACTTTTCTGCATCCTCTTGGGTTCCCTCTGCCATCTCTTGTACTCCGTATGGCGACGGGTTTGAACTGTCTTGATTATACTTCAAATCGTCTTTTTGGGTATTTTAAAAGTTCACACCTTTTTGGTAGGTAGTCTAATTTACCCGAGATCACAATTTTCGTATCTTTGCACTTCATCTCACTTATTTAAGAATTATTTTTTTAAATACGCGATTATTTCTCGAATATTTGTTTAAGTACACGTGTGTAGAATTAAGTTAATACGCCCAAAAAAGCCAAAAAATACCGTAGATGTTTGGTTCCTGATATTTTTCTTGACGTTTGCGCAACTATGCATATAAAGGAAAGCACCAAGGTCTGGAAGGAAATTAGAGCAAGGGGATAGCCATTTCATCTGCCTAATTGCTTCAAAAATTAGAAGAGGTCACATAATTGGGCATAACAATCTGAGAAACATTGGAAATACTGTTAAAGTTAGCCAAACTTGCCAGCCGAAAGTAAAAAAATTAAGTCGTAATCAGTCGATAGTGTTCAGCCAAAAATCACTATATGGATGCCCATATATAACCCACAAATAAAGAGCCACAAAATTCGAAAATCTGCAAATTTGTTCCGATTTCGATGATTGATACATCTATCAATAGGCGTTGAGACCTGAAATTGTAATACCAACGGCCATTTGGATCGGTCGAATATTTCTACACGTTTCGTAGAAAATTCAATTTTTTTGAAAATCAACTGAACTATAGCCCACAAGTTCCGAGCCACAAATTTCGAAAATCTGCAAATGTGCTCCGATTTCGATGATTGATACCTCTATCAATAGACGTTGAGACCTGTAATTGTCATACAAACGGCCATTTGGATCGGTCGAATATTTCTATACTTTTCGTGGAAAATACAATTTTTTTGAAAATCAACTGAACTATAGCCCACAAGTTCCGAGCCACAAAATTCGAAAATCTGCAAATGTGCTCCGATTTCGATGATTGATACCTCTATCAATAGACGTTGAGACCTGTAATTGTCATACAAACGGCCATTTGGATCGGTCGAATATTTCTATACTTTTCGTGGAAAATACAATTTTTTTGAAAATCAACTGAACTATAGCCCACAAGTTCCGAGCCACAAAATTCGAAAATCTGCAAATTTGCTCCGATTTCGATGATTGATACCTCTATCAATAGGCGTTGTGACCTGTAATTGTCATACAAACGGCCATTTGGATCGGTCGAATATTTCTACACGTTTCGTGGAAAATTCAATTTTTTCGAAAATCAACTGAGCTATAGCCCACAAATTCAGAGCCACAAAAATCGAAAATCTGCAAATGTGCTCCGATTTCGATGATTGATACCTCTATGCTCTATCAATAGGCGTTGATACCTGTAATTGTAATACAAACAGCCATTTGGATCGGTCGAATATTTCTACACGTTTCGTGGAAAATTCAATTTTTTTGAAAATCAACTGAACTATAGCCCACAAATTCAGAGCCACAAAATTCTAAAATCTGCAAATGTGCTCCGATTTCGACGATTGATACCTCTATCAATAGGCGCTGAGACCTGTAATTGTAATACCAATGGAAATTTGGATCGGTCGAATATTTCTAGATGTTTCGTGGAAAATTCAATTTTTTCGAAAATCAACTGAGCTATAGCCCACAAGTTCCGAGCCACAAATTTCGAAAATCTGCAAATGTGCTCCGATTTCGATGATTGATACCTCTATCAATAGACGTTGAGACCTGTAATTGTCATACAAACGGCCATTTGGATCGGTGGAATATTTCTAGACGTTTCGTGGAAAATTCAATTTTGTCGAAAATCAACTGAGCTATAGCCCACAAATTCAGAGCCACAAAAATCGAAAATCTGCAAATTTGCTCCGATTTCGACGAATGATACCTCTATCAATAGGCACCTGTAATTGTCATAGCAACGGCCATTTGGATCGGTGGAATATTTCTACACGTTTCGTGGAAAATACAATTTTTTTAAAAATCAACTGAACTATAGCCCACAAGTTCCAAGCCACAAATTTCGAAAATCTGCAAATGTGCTCCGATTTCGATGATTGATTTCTCTATCAATAGGCGTTGAGACCTGTAATTGTCATACAAACGGCCATTTGGATCGGTGGAATATTTCTAGACGTTTCGTGGAAAATTCAATTTTGTCGAAAATCAACTGAGCTATAGCCCACAAATTCAGAGCCACAAAAATCGAAAATCTGCAAATTTGCTCCGATTTCGACGAATGATACCTCTATCAATAGGCACCTGTAATTGTCATAGCAACGGCCATTTGGATCGGTGGAATATTTCTACACGTTTCGTGAAAAATACAATTTTTTTTAAAATCAACTGAACTATAGCCCACAAGTTCCGAGCCACAAATTTCGAAAATCTGCAAATGTGCTCCGATTTCGATGATTGATACCTCTATCAATAGACGTTGAGACCTGTAATTGTCATACAAACGGCCATTTGGATCGGTCGAATATTTCTACACGTTTTGTGGAAAATTCAATTTTTTTGAAAATCAACTGAACTATAGCCCACAAATTTAGAGCCACAAAAATCGAAAATCTGCAAATTTGCTCCGATTTCGATGATTGATACCTCTATCAATAGGCGTTGAGACCTGTAATTGTCATACAAACGGCCATTTGGATCGGTCGAATATTTCTACACGTTTTGTGGAAAATTCAATTTTTTTGAAAATCAACTGAACTATAGCCCACAAATTCAGAGCCACAAAATTCTAGAATCTGCAAATGTGCTCCGATTTCGATGATTGATACCTCTATCAATAGACGTTGAGACCTGTAATTGTCATACAAACGGCCATTTGGATCGGTTGAATATTTCTATACTTTTCGTGGAAAATATAATTTTTTTGAAAATCAACTGAACTATAGCCCACAAATTCAGAGCCACAAAAATCGAAAATCTGCATATGTGCTCCGATTTCGATGATTGATACCTCTATCGATAGGCGTTGAGACCTGTAATTGTCATGCCAACGGTCATTTGGATCGATCGAATATTTCTACACCTTTCGTGAAAAATTCAATTTTTTTGAAAATCAACTGAACTATAGTCCACAAGTTCGGAGCCACAAAATTCGAAAATCTGCAAATGTGCTCCGATTTCGATGATTGATACCTCTATCAATAGACGTTGAGACCTGTAATTGTCATGCCAACGGCCATTTGGATCGGTCGAATATTTCTACACGTCTCGTGGGAAATTCAATTTTTTTTGAAAATCAACTGAACTATAGCCCACAAATTCAGAGCCACAAAAATCGGAAATCTGCAAATTTGCTCCGATTTCGATGATTGATTCCTCTATCAATAAGGCGTTGAGACCTATAATTGTCATGCCAACGGCCATTTGGATCGGTCGAATATTTCTACACGATTCGTGGAAAATTCAATTTTTTTGAAAATCAACTGAACTATAGTCCACAAATTCAGAGCCACAAAAATCGAAAATCTGCAAATTTGCTCCGATTTCGGTGATTGATACCTATATCAACAGGCGTTGAGACCTGTAATTGTCATACAAACGGCCATTTGGATCGGTCGAATATTTCTACACGTTTTGTGGAAAATTCAATTTTTTTGAAAATCAACTGAACTATAGCCCACAAATTCAGAGCCACAAAAATCGAAAATCTGCAAATTTGCTCCGATTTCGATGATTGATACCTCTATCAATAGGCGTTGAGACCTGTAATTGTCATACAAACGGCCATTTGGATCGGTCGAATATTTCTATACTTTTCGTGGAAAATACAATTTTTTTGAAAATCAACTGAACTATAGCCCACAAATTCAGAGCCACAAAAATCGAAAATCTGCAAATTTGCTCCGATTTCGATGATTGATACCTCTATCAATAGGCGTTGAGACGTGTAATTGTCATACAAACGGCCATTTGTATCGGTCGAATATTTCTACACGTTTCGTGGAAAATTCAATTTTTTTGAAAATCAACTCAACTATAGCCCACAAATTTAGAGCCACAAAAATAGAAATGCTGCAAATGTGCTCCGATTTCGATGGTTGATACCTCTATCAATAGGCGTTGATACCTGTAATTATCATACAAACGGCCATTTGGGTCGGTCGAATATTTCTACACGTTTCGTAGAAAGTTCAATTTTTTTGAAAATAAACTGAACTATAGCCCACAAATTCAGAGCCACAAAAATCGAAAATCTGCAAATTTGCTCCGATTTCGATGATTGATACCTCTATCAATAGGCGTTGAGACGTGTAATTGTCATACAAACGGTCATTTGGATCGGTCGAATATTTCTACACGTTTCGTGGAAAATTCAATTTTTTTGAAAATCAACTGAACTATATATAGCCCACAAATTCAGAGCCACAAAAATCGAAAATCTGCAAATTTGCTCCGATTTCGGTGATTGATACCTCTATCAATAGGCGTTGAGACGTGTAATTGTCATACAAACGGCCATTTGGATCGGTCGAATATTTCTACACGTTTCGTGGAAAATTCAATTTTTTTGGAAATCAACTGAACAGCCCACAAATTCAGAGCTACAAAAATCGAAAATCTGCAAATTTGCTCCGATTTCGATGATTGATACCTCTATCAATAGGCGTTGAGACCTGTAATTGTCATACAAACGGCCATTTGGATCGGTCGAATATTTCTACACGTTTTGTGGAAAATTCAATTTTTTTGAAAATCAACTGAACTATAGCCCACAAATTCAGAGCCACAAAAATCGAAAATCTGCAAATTTGCTCCGATTTCGGTGATTGATACCTCTATCAATAGGCGTTGAGACCTATAATTGTCATACAAACGGCCATTTGGATCGGTCGAATATTTCTACACGTTTCGTGGAAAATTCAATTTTTTTGGAAATCAACTGAACTATAGCCCACAAATTCAGAGCCACAAAAATCGAAAATCTGCAAATTTGCTCCGATTTCGATGATTGATACCTCTATCAATAGGCACCTGTAATTGGAATACCAACGGCCATTTGGATCGGTGGAATATTTTTAGACGTTTCGTGGAAAATTCAATTTTTCGAAAATCAACTGAGCTATAGCCCACAAATTCAGAGCCACAAACATCGAAAATCTGCAAATGTGCTTCGATTTCGATGATTGATACCTCTATCAATAGGCACCTGTAATTGTAATACCAACGGCCATTTGTTCGGTGGAATATTTCTACACCTTTCGTGAAAAATTCAATTTTTTTGAAAATCAACTGAATTATAGCCCACAAATTCAGAGCCACAAAATTCGAAAATCTGCAAATGTGCTCCGATTTCGATGATTGATACCTCTATCGATAGGCGTTGAGACCTGTAATTGTCATAGAAACGGCCATTTGGATCGGCGGAATATTTCTAGACGTTTCGTGGAAAATTCAATTTTTCGAAAATCAACTGAGCTATAGCCCACAAATTCAGAGCCACAAATATCGAAAATCTGCAAATGTGCTCCGATTTCGATGATTGATACCTCTATCGATAGGCGTTGAGACCTGTAATTGTCATACAAACGGCCATTTGGATCGGTCAAATATTTCAACACGGTTCGTCGCAAATTCAATTTTTTTGTAAATCAACTGAACTATAGCCCACAAGTTCGGAGCCACAAAAATCGAAAATCTGCAAATGTGCTCCGATTTCGATGATTGATACCTCTATCAATAGGCGTTGAGACCTGTAATTGTCATACAAACGGCCATTTGGATCGGTCGAATATTTCTACACGTTTCGATGAAAACTCGATTTTTTTGAAAATCAACTGAACTATAGCCCACAAATTCAGAGCCACAAAAATCGAAAATCTGCAAATGTGCTCCGATTTCGATGATTGATACCTCTATCGATAGGCGTTGAGACCTGTAATTGTCATACAAACGGCCATTTAGATCGGTCGAATATTTCTACACGTTTCGATGAAAACTCGTTTTTTTTGAAAATCAACTGAACTATTATAGCCCACAAATTCAGAGCCACAAAAATCGAAAATCTGCAAATGTGCTCCGATTTCGATGATTGATACCTCTATCGATAGGCGTTGAGACCTATAATTGTCATACAAACGGCCATTTGGATCGGTCGAATATTTCTACACGTTTCGATGAAAACTCGTTTTTTTTGAAAATCAACTGAACTATAGCCCACAAATTCAGAGCCACAAAATTCGAAAATCTGCAAATGTGCTCCGATTTCGATGATTGATACCTCTATCATTAGGCACCTGTAATTGTAATACCAACGGCCATTTGGATCGGTGGAATATTTTTAGACGTTTCGTGGAAAATTCAATTTTTCGAAAATCAACTGAGCTATAGCCCACAAATTCAGAGCCACAAATATCGAAAATCTGCAAATGTGCTCCGATTTCGATGATTGATACCTCTATCGATAGGCGTTGAGACCTGTAATTGTCATGCCAACGGTCATTTGGATCGATCGAATATTTCTACACCTTTCGTGAAAAATTCAATTTTTTTGAAAATCAACTGAATTATAGCCCACAAATTCAGAGCCACAAAATTCGAAAATCTGCAAATGTGCTCCGATTTCGATGATTGATACCTCTATCAATAGGCACCTGTAATTGTAATACCAACGGCCATTTGGATCGGTGGAATATTTTTAGACGTTTCGTGGAAAATTCAATTTTTCGAAAATCAACTGAACTATAGCCCACAAATTCAGAGCCACAAAAATCGAAAATCTGCAAATGTGCTCCGATTTCGATGATTGATACCTCTATCGATAGGCGTTGAGACCTGTAATTGGCATACTAACGGCCATTTGGATCGGTCGAATATTTCAACACGTTTCGTGGAAAATTCAATTTTTTTTAAAATCAACTGAACTATAGCCCACAAATTCAGAGCCACAAAAATCGAAAATCTGCAAATGTGCTCCGATTTCGATGATTGATACCTCTATCGATAGGCGTTGAGACCTGTAATTGTCATACAAACGGCCATTTGGATCGGTCAAATATTTCTACACGTTTCGTGGAAAATTCAATTTTTTTGAAAATCAACTGAATTATAGCCCACAAATTCAGAGCCACAAAAATCGAAAATCTGCAAATGTGCTCCGATTTCGATGATTGATACCTCTATCGATAGGCGTTGAGACCTGTAATTGTCATACAAACGGCCATTTGGATCGGCGGAATATTTCTAGACGTTTCGTGAAAAATTCAATTTTTTTGTAAATCAACTGAGCTATAGCCCACAAATTCAGAGCCACAAATATCGAAAATCTGCAAATGTGCTCCGATTTCGATGATTGATACCTCTATCGATAGGCGTTGAGACCTGTAATTGTCGATTTGTCATACAAACGGCCATTTGGATCGGTCGAATATTTCAACACGGTTCGTCGCAAATTCAATTTTTTTGTAAATCAACTGAACTATAGCCCACAAGTTCGGAGCCACAAAAATCGAAAATCTGCAAATGTGCTCCGATTTCGATGATTGATACCTCTATCAATAGGCGTTGAGACCTGTAATTGTCATACAAACGGCCATTTGGATCGGTCGAATATTTCTACACGTTTCGTGGAAAATTCAATTTTCTTGAAAATCAACTGAACTATAGCCCACAAATTCAGAGCCACAAAAATCGAAAATCTGCAAATGTGCTCCGATTTCGATGATTGATACCTCTATCGATAGGCGTTGAGACCTGTAATTGTCATACAAACGGCCATTTGGATCGGTCGAATATTTCTACACGTTTCGATGAAAACTCGATGTTTTTGAAAATCAACTGAACTATAGCCCACAAATTCAGAGCCACAAATATCGAAAATCTGCAAATGTGCTCCGATTTCGATGATTGATACCTCTATCGATAGGCGTTGAGACCTGTAATTGTCATACAAACGGCCATTTGGATCGGTCGAATATTTCTACACGGTTCGTCGCAAATTCAATTTTTTTGTAAATCAACTGAACTATAGCCCACAAGTTCGGAGCCACAAAAATCGAAAATCTGCAAATGTGCTCCGATTTCGATGATTGATACCTCTATCAATAGGCGTTGAGACCTGTAATTGTCATACAAACGGCCATTTGGATCGGTCGAATATTTCTACACGTTTCGTGGAAAATTCAATTTTCTTGAAAATCAACTGAACTATAGCCCACAAATTCAGAGCCACAAAAATCGAAAATCTGCAAATGTGCTCCGATTTCGATGATTGATACCTCTATCGATAGGCGTTGAGACCTGTAATTGTCATACAAACGGCCATTTGGATCGGTCGAATATTTCAACACGTTTCGTGGAAAATTCAATTTTTTTTAAAATCAACTGAACTATAGCCCACAAATTCAGAGCCACAAAATTCGAAAATCTGCAAATTTGCTCCGATTTTGATTATTCATACCTCTATCAACAGGCGTTGAGACCTGTAATTGTAATACCAACGGCCATTTGGATCGGTCGAATATTTCTAGACGTTTCGTGGAAAATTCAATTTTTTTTAAAATCAACTGAACTATAGCCCACAAATTCAGAGCCACAAAAATCGAAAATCTGCAAATGAGCTCCGATTTCGATGATTGATACCTCTATCGATAAGCGTTGAGACCTGTAATTGTCATACAAACGGCCATTTGGATCGGTCGAATATTTCTACACGTTTCGTGGAAAATTCAATTTTTTTTAAAATCAACTGAACTATAGCCCACAAATTCAGAGCCACAAAAATCGAAAATCTGCAAATGTGCTCCGATTTCGATGATTGATACCTCTATCGATAGGCGTTGAGACCTGGAATTGTCATACAAACGGCCATTTGGATCGGTCGAATATTTCAACACGTTTCGTGGAAAATTCAATTTTTTTTAAAATCAACTGAACTATAGCCCACAAATTCAGAGCCACAAAAATCGAAAATCTGCAAATTTGCTCCGATTTCGATGATTGATACCTCTATCGATAGGCGTTGAGACGTGTAATTGTCATACAAACGGCCATTTGGATCGGTCGAATATTTCTACACGTTTCGTGGAAAATTCAATTTTTTTTAAAATCAACTGAACTATAGCCCACAAATTCAGAGCCACAAAAATCGAAAATCTGCAAATGTGCTCCGATTTCGATGATTGATACCTCTATCGATAGGCGTTGAGACCTGTAATTGTCATACAAACGGCCATTTGGATCGGTCGAATATTTCTACACGTTTCGTGGAAAATTCAATTTTTTTTTAAATCAACTGAACTATAGCCCACAAATTCAGAGCCACAAAAATCGAAAATCTGCAAATGTGCTCCGATTTCGATGATTGATACCTCTATCAATAGGCGTTGAGACCTGTAATTGTCATACAAACGGCCATTTGGATCGGTCGAATATTTCTACACGTTTCGTGGAAAATTCAATTTTTTTTAAAATCAACTGAACTATAGCCCACAAATTCAGAGCCACAAAAATCGAAAATCTGCAAATGTGCTCCGATTTCGATGATTGATACCTCTATCGATAGGCGTTGAGACCTGTAATTGTCATACAAACGGCCATTTGGATCGGTCGAATATTTCTACACGTTTCGTGGAAAATTCAATTTTTTTTTAAATCAACTGAACTATAGCCCACAAATTCAGAGCCACAAAAATCGAAAATCTGCAAATGTGCTCCGATTTCGATGATTGATACCTCTATCAATAGGCGTTGAGACCTGTAATTGTCATACAAACGGCCATTTGGATCGGTCGAATATTTCTACACGTTTCGTGGAAAATTCAATTTTTTTTAAAATCAACTGAACTATAGCCCACAAATTCAGAGCCACAAAAATCGAAAATCTGCAAATGTGCTCCGATTTCGATGATTGATACCTCTATCGATAGGCGTTGAGACCTGTAATTGTCATACAAACGGCCATTTGGATCGGTCGAATATTTCAACACGTTTCGTGGAAAATTCAATTTTTTTTAAAATCAACTGAACTATAGCCCACAAATTCAGAGCCACAAAAATCGAAAATCTGCAAATTTGCTCCGATTTCGATGATTGATACCTCTATCGATAGGCGTTGAGACGTGTAATTGTCATACAAACGGCCATTTGGATCGGTCGAATATTTCAACACGTTTCGTGGAAAATTCAATTTTTTTTAAAATCAACTGAACTATAGCCCACAAATTCAGAGCCACAAAAATCGAAAATCTGCAAATGTGCTCCGATTTCGATGATTGATACCTCTATCGATAGGCGTTGAGACCTGTAATTGTCATACAAACGGCCATTTGGATCGGTCGAATATTTCTACACGTTTCGTGGAAAATTCAATTTTTTTTTAAATCAACAGAACTATAGCCCACAAATTCAGAGCCACAAAAATCGAAAATCTGCAAATGTGCTCCGATTTCGATGATTGATACCTCTATCGATAGGCGTTGAGACCTGTAATTGTCATACAAACGGCCATTTGGATCGGTCGAATATTTCTACACGTTTCGTGGAAAATTCAATTTTTTTTAAAATCAACTGAACTATAGCCCACAAATTCAGAGCCACAAAAATCGAAAATCTGCAAATGTGCTCCGATTTCGATGATTGATACCTCTATCGATAGGCGTTGAGACCTGTAATTGTCATACAAACGGCCATTTGGATCGGTCGAATATTTCTACACGTTTCGTGGAAAATTCAATTTTTTTTAAAATCAACTGAACTATAGCCCACAAATTCAGAGCCACAAAAATCGAAAATCTGCAAATGTGCTCCGATTTCGATGATTGATACCTCTATCAATAGGCGTTGAGACCTGTAATTGTCATACAAACGGCCATTTGGATCGGTCGAATATTTCTACACGTTTCGTGGAAAATTCAATTTTCTTGAAAATCAACTGAACTATAGCCCACAAATTCAGAGCCACAAAAATCGAAAATCTGCAAATTTGCTCCGATTTCGATGATTGATACCTCTATCAATAGGCGTTGAGACCTGTAATTGTCATACAAACGGCCATTTGGATCGGTCGAATATTTCTACACGTTTCGTGGAAAATTCAATTTTTTTTTAAATCAACTGAACTATAGCCCACAAATTCAGAGCCACAAAAATCGAAAATCTGCAAATGTGCTCCGATTTCGATGATTGATACCTCTATCAATAGGCGTTGAGACCTGTAATTGTCATACAAACGGCCATTTGGATCGGTCGAATATTTGTACACGTTTCGTGGAAAATTCAATTTATTTTAAAATCAACTGAACTATAGCCCACAAATTCAGAGCCACAAAAATCGAAAATCTGCAAATGTGCTCCGATTTCGATGATTGATACCTCTATCAATAGGCGTTGAGACCTGTAATTGTCATACAAACGGCCATTTGGATCGGTCGAATATTTCTACACGTCTCGTGGGAAATTCAATTTTCTTGAAAATCAACTGAACTATAGCCCACAAATTCAGAGCCACAAAAATCGAAAATCTGCAAATGTGCTCCGATTTCGATGATTGATACCTCTATCAATAGGCGTTGAGACCTGTAATTGTCATACAAACGGCCATTTGGATCGGTCGAATATTTCTACACGTTTCGTGGAAAATTCAATTTTTTTTTAAATCAACTGAACTATAGCCCACAAATTCAGAGCCACAAAAATCGAAAATCTGCAAATGTGCTCTGATTTCGATGATTGATACCTCTATCAATAGGCGTTGAGACCTGTAATTGTCATACAAACGGCCATTTGGATCGGTCGAATATTTGTACACGTTTCGTGGAAAATTCAATTTATTTTAAAATCAACTGAACTATAGCCCACAAATTCAGAGCCACAAAAATCGAAAATCTGCAAATGTGCTCCGATTTCGATGATTGATACCTCTATCGATAGGCGTTGAGACCTGTAATTGTCATACAAACGGCCATTTGGATCGGTCGAATATTTCTACACGTTTCGTGGAAAATTCAATTTTTTTTTAAATCAACTGAACTATAGCCCACAAATTCAGAGCCACAAAAATCGAAAATCTGCAAATGTGCTCCGATTTCGATGATTGATACCTCTATCAATAGGCGTTGAGACCTGTAATTGTCATACAAACGGCCATTTGGATCGGTCGAATATTTGTACACGTTTCGTGGAAAATTCAATTTATTTTAAAATCAACTGAACTATAGCCCACAAATTCAGAGCCACAAAAATCGAAAATCTGCAAATGTGCTCCGATTTCGATGATTGATACCTCTATCGATAGGCGTTGAGACCTGTAATTGTCATACAAACGGCCATTTGGATCGGTCGAATATTTCTACACGTTTCGTGGAAAATTCAATTTTTTTTAAATCAACAGAACTATAGCCCACAAATTCAGAGCCACAAAAATCGAAAATCTGCAAATGTGCTCCGATTTCGATGATTGATACCTCTATCGATAGGCGTTGAGACCTGTAATTGTCATACAAACGGCCATTTGGATCGGTCGAATATTTCTACACGTTTCGTGGAAAATTCAATTTTTTTTAAAATCAACTGAACTATAGCCCACAAATTCAGAGCCACAAAAATCGAAAATCTGCAAATGTGCTCCGATTTCGATGATTGATACCTCTATCGATAGGCGTTGAGACCTGTAATTGTCATACAAACGGCCATTTGGATCGGTCGAATATTTCTACACGTTTCGTGGAAAATTCAATTTTTTTTAAAATCAACTGAACTATAGCCCACAAATTCAGAGCCACAAAAATCGAAAATCTGCAAATGTGCTCCGATTTCGATGATTGATACCTCTATCAATAGGCGTTGAGACCTGTAATTGTCATACAAACGGCCATTTGGATCGGTCGAATATTTGTACACGTTTCGTGGAAAATTCAATTTATTTTAAAATCAACTGAACTATAGCCCACAAATTCAGAGCCACAAAAATCGAAAATCTGCAAATGTGCTCCGATTTCGATGATTGATACCTCTATCGATAGGCGTTGAGACCTGTAATTGTCATACAAACGGCCATTTGGATCGGTCGAATATTTCTACACGTTTCGTGGAAAATTCAATTTTTTTTTAAATCAACTGAACTATAGCCCACAAATTCAGAGCCACAAAAATCGAAAATCTGCAAATGTGCTCCGATTTCGATGATTGATACCTCTATCAATAGGCGTTGAGACCTGTAATTGTCATACAAACGGCCATTTGGATCGGTCGAATATTTCTACACGTTTCGTGGAAAATTCAATTTTTTTTAAAATCAACTGAACTATAGCCCACAAATTCAGAGCCACAAAAATCGAAAATCTGCAAATGTGCTCCGATTTCGATGATTGATACCTCTATCGATAGGCGTTGAGACCTGTAATTGTCATACAAACGGCCATTTGGATCGGTCGAATATTTGTACACGTTTCGTGGAAAATTCAATTTATTTTAAAATCAACTGAACTATAGCCCACAAATTCAGAGCCACAAAAATCGAAAATCTGCAAATGTGCTCCGATTTCGATGATTGATACCTCTATCAATAGGCGTTGAGACCTGTAATTGTCATACAAACGGCCATTTGGATCGGTCGAATATTTCTACACGTTTCGTGGAAAATTCAATTTTCTTGAAAATCAACTGAACTATAGCCCACAAATTCAGAGCCACAAAAATCGAAAATCTGCAAATTTGCTCCGATTTCGATGATTGATACCTCTATCAATAGGCGTTGAGACCTGTAATTGTCATACAAACGGCCATTTGGATCGGTCGAATATTTGTACACGTTTCGTGGAAAATTCAATTTATTTTAAAATCAACTGAACTATAGCCCACAAATTCAGAGCCACAAAAATCGAAAATCTGCAAATGTGCTCCGATTTCGATGATTGATACCTCTATCAATAGGCGTTGAGACCTGTAATTGTCATACAAACGGCCATTTGGATCGGTCGAATATTTCTACACGTTTCGTGGAAAATTCAATTTTCTTGAAAATCAACTGAACTATAGCCCACAAATTCAGAGCCACAAAAATCGAAAATCTGCAAATGTGCTCCGATTTCGATGATTGATACCTCTATCAATAGGCGTTGAGACCTGTAATTGTCATACAAACGGCCATTTGGATCGGTCGAATATTTCTACACGTTTCGTGGAAAATTTAATTTTCTTGAAAATCAACTGAACTATAGCCCACAAATTCAGAGCCACAAAAATCGAAAATCTGCAAATGTGCTCCGATTTCGATGATTGATACCTCTATCAATAGGCGTTGAGACCTGTAATTGTCATACAAACGGCCATTTGGATCGGTCGAATATTTGTACACGTTTCGTGGAAAATTCAATTTATTTTAAAATCAACTGAACTATAGCCCACAAATTCAGAGCCACAAAAATCGAAAATCTGCAAATGTGCTCCGATTTCGATGATTGATACCTCTATCGATAGGCGTTGAGACCTGTAATTGTCATACAAACGGCCATTTGGATCGGTCGAATATTTCTACACGTTTCGTGGAAAATTCAATTTTTTCTTAAATCAACTGAACTATAGCCCACAAATTCAGAGCCACAAAAATCGAAAATCTGCAAATGTGCTCCGATTTCGATGATTGATACCTCTATCAATAGGCGTTGAGACCTGTAATTGTCATACAAACGGCCATTTGGATCGGTCGAATATTTCTACACGTTTCGTGGAAAATTCAATTTATTTTAAAATCAACTGAACTATAGCCCACAAATTCAGAGCCACAAAAATCGAAAATCTGCAAATGTGCTCCGATTTCGATGATTGATACCTCTATCAATAGGCGTTGAGACCTGTAATTGTCATACAAACGGCCATTTGGATCGGTCGAATATTTCTACACGTTTCGTGGAAAATTCAATTTTCTTGAAAATCAACTGAACTATAGCCCACAAATTCAGAGCCACAAAAATCGAAAATCTGCAAATGTGCTCCGATTTCGATGATTGATACCTCTATCAATAGGCGTTGAGACCTGTAATTGTCATACAAACGGCCATTTGGATCGGTCGAATATTTCTACACGTTTCGTGGAAAATTTAATTTTCTTGAAAATCAACTGAACTATAGCCCACAAATTCAGAGCCACAAAAATCGAAAATCTGCAAATGTGCTCCGATTTCGATGATTGATACCTCTATCAATAGGCGTTGAGACCTGTAATTGTCATACAAACGGCCATTTGGATCGGTCGAATATTTGTACACGTTTCGTGGAAAATTCAATTTATTTTAAAATCAACTGAACTATAGCCCACAAATTCAGAGCCACAAAAATCGAAAATCTGCAAATGTGCTCCGATTTCGATGATTGATACCTCTATCGATAGGCGTTGAGACCTGTAATTGTCATACAAACGGCCATTTGGATCGGTCGAATATTTCTACACGTTTCGTGGAAAATTCAATTTTTTCTTAAATCAACTGAACTATAGCCCACAAATTCAGAGCCACAAAAATCGAAAATCTGCAAATGTGCTCCGATTTCGATGATTGATACCTCTATCAATAGGCGTTGAGACCTGTAATTGTCATACAAACGGCCATTTGGATCGGTCGAATATTTCTACACGTTTCGTGGAAAATTCAATTTTTTTTAAAATCAACTGAACTATAGCCCACAAATTCAGAGCCACAAAAATCAAAAATCTGCAAATGTGCTCCGATTTCGATGATTGATACCTCTATCGATAGGCGTTGAGACCTGTAATAGTCATACAAACGGCCATTTGGATCGGTCGAATATTTCTACACGTTTCGTGGAAAATTCAATTTTTTTTAAATCAACTGAACTATAGCCCACAAATTCAGAGCCACAAAAATCGAAAATCTGCAAATGTGCTCCGATTTCGATGATTGATACCTCTATCAATAGGCGTTGAGACCTGTAATTGTCATACAAACGGCCATTTGGATCGGTCGAATATTTCTACACGTTTCGTGGAAAATTCAATTTTCTTGAAAATCAACTGAACTATAGCCCACAAATTCAGAGCCACAAAAATCGAAAATCTGCAAATGTGCTCCGATTTCGATGATTGATACCTCTATCAATAGGCGTTGAGACCTGTAATTGTCATACAAACGGCCATTTGGATCGGTCGAATATTTCTACACGTTTCGTGGAAAATTTAATTTTCTTGAAAATCAACTGAACTATAGCCCACAAATTCAGAGCCACAAAAATCGAAAATCTGCAAATGTGCTCCGATTTCGATGATTGATACCTCTATCGATAGGCGTTGAGACCTGTAATTGTCATACAAACGGCCATTTGGATCGGTCGAATATTTCTACACGTTTCGTGGAAAATTCAATTTTTTCTTAAATCAACTGAACTATAGCCCACAAATTCAGAGCCACAAAAATCGAAAATCTGCAAATGTGCTCCGATTTCGATGATTGATACCTCTATCAATAGGCGTTGAGACCTGTAATTGTCATACAAACGGCCATTTGGATCGGTCGAATATTTCTACACGTTTCGTGGAAAATTCAATTTTCTTGAAAATCAACTGAACTATAGCCCACAAATTCAGAGCCACAAAAATCGAAAATCTGCAAATGTGCTCCGATTTCGATGATTGATACCTCTATCAATAGGCGTTGAGACCTGTAATTGTCATACAAACGGCCATTTGGATCGGTCGAATATTTCTACACGTTTCGTGGAAAATTTAATTTTCTTGAAAATCAACTGAACTATAGCCCACAAATTCAGAGCCACAAAAATCGAAAATCTGCAAATGTGCTCCGATTTCGATGATTGATACCTCTATCGATAGGCGTTGAGACCTGTAATTGTCATACAAACGGCCATTTGGATCGGTCGAATATTTGTACACGTTTCGTGGAAAATTCAATTTATTTTAAAATCAACTGAACTATAGCCCACAAATTCAGAGCCACAAAAATCGAAAATCTGCAAATGTGCTCCGATTTCGATGATTGATACCTCTATCAATAGGCGTTGAGACCTGTAATTGTCATACAAACGGCCATTTGGATCGGTCGAATATTTCTACACGTTTCGTGGAAAATTCAATTTTCTTGAAAATCAACTGAACTATAGCCCACAAATTCAGAGCCACAAAAATCGAAAATCTGCAAATGTGCTCCGATTTCGATGATTGATACCTCTATCAATAGGCGTTGAGACCTGTAATTGTCATACAAACGGCCATTTGGATCGGTCGAATATTTCTACACGTTTCGTGGAAAATTTAATTTTCTTGAAAATCAACTGAACTATAGCCCACAAATTCAGAGCCACAAAAATCGAAAATCTGCAAATGTGCTCCGATTTCGATGATTGATACCTCTATCAATAGGCGTTGAGACCTGTAATTGTCATACAAACGGCCATTTGGATCGGTCGAATATTTGTACACGTTTCGTGGAAAATTCAATTTATTTTAAAATCAACTGAACTATAGCCCACAAATTCAGAGCCACAAAAATCGAAAATCTGCAAATGTGCTCCGATTTCGATGATTGATACCTCTATCGATAGGCGTTGAGACCTGTAATTGTCATACAAACGGCCATTTGGATCGGTCGAATATTTCTACACGTTTCGTGGAAAATTCAATTTTTTCTTAAATCAACTGAACTATAGCCCACAAATTCAGAGCCACAAAAATCGAAAATCTGCAAATGTGCTCCGATTTCGATGATTGATACCTCTATCAATAGGCGTTGAGACCTGTAATTGTCATACAAACGGCCATTTGGATCGGTCGAATATTTCTACACGTTTCGTGGAAAATTCAATTTTTTTTAAAATCAACTGAACTATAGCCCACAAATTCAGAGCCACAAAAATCAAAAATCTGCAAATGTGCTCCGATTTCGATGATTGATACCTCTATCGATAGGCGTTGAGACCTGTAATAGTCATACAAACGGCCATTTGGATCGGTCGAATATTTCTACACGTTTCGTGGAAAATTCAATTTTTTTTAAATCAACTGAACTATAGCCCACAAATTCAGAGCCACAAAAATCGAAAATCTGCAAATGTGCTCCGATTTCGATGATTGATACCTCTATCAATAGGCGTTGAGACCTGTAATTGTCATACAAACGGCCATTTGGATCGGTCGAATATTTCTACACGTTTCGTGGAAAATTCAATTTTTTTTAAAATCAACTGAACTATAGCCCACAAATTCAGAGCCACAAAAATCGAAAATCTGCAAATGTGCTCCGATTTCGATGATTGATACCTCTATCGATAGGCGTTGAGACCTGTAATTGTCATACAAACGGCCATTTGGATCGGTCGAATATTTCAACACGTTTCGTGGAAAATTCAATTTTTTTTAAAATCAACTGAACTATAGCCCACAAATTCAGAGCCACAAAAATCGAAAATCTGCAAATTTGCTCCGATTTCGATGATTGATACCTCTATCGATAGGCGTTGAGACGTGTAATTGTCATACAAACGGCCATTTGGATCGGTCGAATATTTCTACACGTTTCGTGGAAAATTCAATTTTTTTTAAAATCAACTGAACTATAGCCCACAAATTCAGAGCCACAAAAATCGAAAATCTGCAAATGTGCTCCGATTTCGATGATTGATACCTCTATCGATAGGCGTTGAGACCTGTAATTGTCATACAAACGGCCATTTGGATCGGTCGAATATTTCTACACGTTTCGTGGAAAATTCAATTTTTTTTTAAATCAACTGAACTATAGCCCACAAATTCAGAGCCACAAAAATCGAAAATCTGCAAATGTGCTCCGATTTCGATGATTGATACCTCTATCAATAGGCGTTGAGACCTGTAATTGTCATACAAACGGCCATTTGGATCGGTCGAATATTTCTACACGTTTCGTGGAAAATTCAATTTTTTTTAAAATCAACTGAACTATAGCCCACAAATTCAGAGCCACAAAAATCGAAAATCTGCAAATGTGCTCCGATTTCGATGATTGATACCTCTATCGATAGGCGTTGAGACCTGTAATTGTCATACAAACGGCCATTTGGATCGGTCGAATATTTCTACACGTTTCGTGGAAAATTCAATTTTTTTTTAAATCAACTGAACTATAGCCCACAAATTCAGAGCCACAAAAATCGAAAATCTGCAAATGTGCTCCGATTTCGATGATTGATACCTCTATCAATAGGCGTTGAGACCTGTAATTGTCATACAAACGGCCATTTGGATCGGTCGAATATTTCTACACGTTTCGTGGAAAATTCAATTTTCTTGAAAATCAACTGAACTATAGCCCACAAATTCAGAGCCACAAAAATCGAAAATCTGAAAATTTGCTCCGATTTCGATGATTGATACCTCTATCAATAGGCGTTGAGACCTGTAATTGTCATACAAACGGCCATTTGGATCGGTCGAATATTTGTACACGTTTCGTGGAAAATTCAATTTATTTTAAAATCAACTGAACTATAGCCCACAAATTCAGAGCCACAAAAATCGAAAATCTGCAAATGTGCTCCGATTTCGATGATTGATACCTCTATCAATAGGCGTTGAGACCTGTAATTGTCATACAAACGGCCATTTGGATCGGTCGAATATTTCTACACGTTTCGTGGAAAATTTAATTTTCTTGAAAATCAACTGAACTATAGCCCACAAATTCAGAGCCACAAAAATCGAAAATCTGCAAATGTGCTCCGATTTCGGTGATTGATACCTCTATCGATAGGCGTTGAGACCTGTAATTGTCATACAAACGGCCATTTGGATCGGTCGAATATTTCTACACGTTTCGTGGAAAATTCAATTTTTTTTTAAATCAACTGAACTATAGCCCACAAATTCAGAGCCACAAAAATCGAAAATCTGCAAATGTGCTCCGATTTCGATGATTGATACCTCTATCAATAGGCGTTGAGACCTGTAATTGTCATACAAACGGCCATTTGGATCGGTCGAATATTTCTACACGTTTCGTGGAAAATTCAATTTTTTTTAAAATCAACTGAACTATAGCCCACAAATTCAGAGCCACAAAAATCGAAAATCTGCAAATGTGCTCCGATTTCGATGATTGATACCTCTATCGATAGGCGTTGAGACCTGTAATTGTCATACAAACGGCCATTTGGATCGGTCGAATATTTCAACACGTTTCGTGGAAAATTCAATTTTTTTTAAAATCAACTGAACTATAGCCCACAAATTCAGAGCCACAAAAATCGAAAATCTGCAAATTTGCTCCGATTTCGATGATTGATACCTCTATCGATAGGCGTTGAGACGTGTAATTGTCATACAAACGGCCATTTGGATCGGTCAAATATTTCAACACGTTTCGTGGAAAATTCAATTTTTTTTTAAAATCAACTGAACTATAGCCCACAAATTCAGAGCCACAAAAATCGAAAATCTGCAAATGTGCTCCGATTTCGATGATTGATACCTCTATCGATAGGCGTTGAGACCTGTAATTGTCATACAAACGGCCATTTGGATCGGTCGAATATTTCTACACGTTTCGTGGAAAATTCAATTTTTTTTTAAATCAACTGAACTATAGCCCACAAATTCAGAGCCACAAAAATCGAAAATCTGCAAATGTGCTCCGATTTCGATGATTGATACCTCTATCAATAGGCGTTGAGACCTGTAATTGTCATACAAACGGCCATTTGGATCGGTCGAATATTTCTACACGTTTCGTGGAAAATTCAATTTTTTTTAAAATCAACTGAACTATAGCCCACAAATTCAGAGCCACAAAAATCGAAAATCTGCAAATGTGCTCCGATTTCGATGATTGATACCTCTATCGATAGGCGTTGAGACCTGTAATTGTCATACAAACGGCCATTTGGATCGGTCGAATATTTCTACACGTTTCGTGGAAAATTCAATTTTTTTTTAAATCAACTGAACTATAGCCCACAAATTCAGAGCCACAAAAATCGAAAATCTGCAAATGTGCTCCGATTTCGATGATTGATACCTCTATCAATAGGCGTTGAGACCTGTAATTGTCATACAAACGGCCATTTGGATCGGTCGAATATTTCTACACGTTTCGTGGAAAATTCAATTTTCTTGAAAATCAACTGAACTATAGCCCACAAATTCAGAGCCACAAAAATCGAAAATCTGCAAATTTGCTCCGATTTCGATGATTGATACCTCTATCAATAGGCGTTGAGACCTGTAATTGTCATACAAACGGCCATTTGGATCGGTCGAATATTTGTACACGTTTCGTGGAAAATTCAATTTATTTTAAAATCAACTGAACTATAGCCCACAAATTCAGAGCCACAAAAATCGAAAATCTGCAAATGTGCTCCGATTTCGATGATTGATACCTCTATCAATAGGCGTTGAGACCTGTAATTGTCATACAAACGGCCATTTGGATCGGTCGAATATTTCTACACGTTTCGTGGAAAATTTAATTTTCTTGAAAATCAACTGAACTATAGCCCACAAATTCAGAGCCACAAAAATCGAAAATCTGCAAATTTGCTCCGATTTCGATGATTGATACCTCTATCAATAGGCGTTGAGACCTGTAATTGTCATACAAACGGCCATTTGGATCGGTCGAATATTTCTACACGTTTCGTGGAAAATTCAATTTTTCGAAAATCAACTGAACTATAGCCCACAAATTCAGAGCCACAAAAATCGAAAATCTGCAAATTTGCTCCGATTTCGATGATTGATACCTCTATCAATAGGCGTTGAGACCTGTAATTGTCATACAAACGGCCATTTGGATCGGTCGAATATTTCTACACGTTTCGTGGAAAATTCAATTTTTTTGAAAATCAACTGAACTATAGCCCACAAATTCAGAGCCACAAAAATCGAAAATCTGCAAATGTGCTCCGATTTCGATGATTGATACCTCTATCGATAGGCGTTGAGACCTGTAATTGTCATACTAACGGCCATTTGGATCGGTCGAATATTTCTACACGTTTCGTGGAAAATTCAATTTTTTTGAAAATCAACTGAACTATAGCCCACAAATTCAGAGCCACAAAAATCGAAAATCTGCAAATGTGCTCCGATTTCGATGATTGATACCTCTATCGATAGGCGTTGAGACCTGTAATTGTCATACAAACGGCCATTTGGATCGGTCGAATATTTCTACACGTTTCGTGGAAAATTCAATTTTTTTGAAAATCAACTGAACTATAGCCCACAAATTCAGAGCCACAAAAATCGAAAATCTGCAAATGTGCTCCGATTTCGATGATTGATACCTATATCAATAGGCGTTGAGACCTGTAATTGTCATACAAACGGCCATTTGGATCGGTCGAATATTTCTACACGTTTCGTGGAAAATTCAATTTTTTTTAAAATCAACTGAACTATAGCCCACAAATTCAGAGCCACAAAAATCGAAAATCAATAGGCGTTGAGACCTGTAATTCTCATACTAACGGCCATTTGGATCGGTCGAATATTTCTACACGTTTCGATGAAAACTCGATTTTTTTGAAAATCAACTGAACTATAGCCCACAAATTCAGAGCCACAAAAATCGAAAATCTGCAAATGTGCTCCGATTTCGATGATTGATACCTCTATCGATAGGCGTTGAGACCTGTAATTGTCATACAAACGGCCATTTGGATCGGTCGAATATTTCTACACGTTTCGTGGAAAATTCAATTTTTTTTAAAATCAACTGAGCTATAGCCCACAAATTCAGAGCCACAAATATCGAAAATCTGCAAATGTGCTCCGATTTCGATGATTGATACCTCTATCGATAGGCGTTGAGACCTGTAATTGTCATACAAACGGCCATTTGGATCGGTCGAATATTTCAACACAGTTCGTCGCAAATTCAATTTTTTTGTAAATCAACTGAACTATAGCCCACAAGTTCGGAGCCACAAAAATCGAAAATCTGCAAATGTGCTCCGATTTCGATGATTGATACCTCTATCAACAGGCGTTGAGACCTGTAATTGTCATGCCAACGGCCATTTGGATCGATCGAATATTTCTACACGTTTCGTGGAAAATTCAATTTTCTTGAAAATCAACTGAACTATAGCCCACAAATTCAGAGCCACAAAATTCGAAAATCTGCAAATTTGCTCCGATTTCGATGATTGATACCTCTATCACTAGGCGTTGAGATCTGTAATTGTCATACAAACGGCCATTTGGATCGGTCGAATATTTCTACACGTTTCGTGGAAAATTCAATTTTTTTTAAAATCAACTGAACTATAGCCCACAAATTCAGAGCCACAAAAATCGAAAATCTGCAAATGTGCTCCGATTTCGATGATTTATACCTCTATCAATAGGCGTTGAGACCTGTAATTGTCATACAAACGGCCATTTGGATCGGTGGAATATTTCTAGACGTTTCGTGGAAAATTCAATTTTTCGAAAATCAACTGAGCTATAGCCCACAAATTCAGAGCCACAAATATCGAAAATCTGCAAATGTGCTCCGATTTCGATGATTGATACCTCTATCGATAGGCGTTGAGACCTGTAATTGTCATACAAACGGCCATTTGGATCGGTCGAATATTTCAACACGGTTCGTCGCAAATTCAATTTTTTTTTAAATCAACTGAACTATAGCCCACAAGTTCGGAGCCACAAAAATCGAAAATCTGCAAATGTGCTCCGATTTCGATGATTGATACCTCTATCAACAGGCGTTGAGACCTGTAATTGTCATGCCAACGGCCATTTGGATCGATCGAATATTTCTACACCTTTCGTGAAAAATTCAATTTTTTTGAAAATCAACTGAATTATAGCCCACAAATTCAGAGCCACAAAAATCGAAAATCTGCAAATGTGCTCCGATTTCGATGATTTATACCTCTATCAATAGGCGTTGAGATCTGTAATTGTCATACAAACGGCCATTTGGATCGGTCGAATATTTCTAGACGTTTCGTGGAAAATTCAATTTTTTTGAAAATCAACTGAACTATAGCCCACAAATTCAGAGCCACAAAAATCGAAAATCTGCAAATGTGCTCCGATTTCGATGATTGATACCTCTATCGATAGGCGTTGAGACCTGTAATTGTCATACTAACGGCCATTTGGATCGGTCGAATATTTCGACACGTTTCGTGGAAAATTCAATTTTCTTGAAAATCAACTGAACTATAGCCCACAAATTCAGAGCCACAAAATTCGAAAATCTGCAAATTTGCTCCGATTTCGATGATTGATACCTCTATCGATAGGCGTTGAGACCTGTAATTGTCATACTAACGGCCATTTGGATCGGTCGAATATTTCTACACGTTTCGTGGAAAATTCAATTTTCTTGAAAATCAACTGAACTATAGCCCACAAATTCAGAGCCACAAAAATCGAAAATCTGCAAATTTGCTCCGATTTCGATGATTGATACCTCTATCAATAGGCGTTGAGACCTGTAATTGTCATACAAACGGCCATTTGGATCGGTCGAATATTTCAACACGGTTCGTCGCAAATTCAATTTTTTTTAAAATCAACTGAACTATAGCCCACAAGTTCGGAGCCACAAAAATCGAAAATCTGCAAATGTGCTCCGATTTCGATGATTGATACCTCTATCAACAGGCGTTGAGACCTGTAATTGTCATGCCAACGGCCATTTGGATCGATCGAATATTTCTACACCTTTCGTGAAAAATTCAAATTTTTTGAAAATCAACTGAATTATAGCCCACAAATTCAGAGCCACAAAAATCGAAAATCTGCAAATGTGCTCCGATTTCGATGATTGATACCTCTATCGATAGGCGTTGAGACCTGTAATTGTCATAAAAACGGCCATTTGGATCGGTCGAATATTTCTACACGTTTCGTGGAAAATTCAATTTTCTTGAAAATCAACTGAACTATAGCCCACAAATTCAGAGCCACAAAATTCGAAAATCTGAAAATTTGCTCCGATTTCGATGATTGATACCTCTATCAATAGGCGTTGAGACCTGTAATTGTCATGCAAACGGCCATTTGGATCGATCGAATATTTCTACACCTTTCGTGGAAAATTCAATTTTTTTGGAAATCAACTGAACTATAGCCCACAAATTCAGAGACACAAAAATCGAAAATCTGCAAATGTGCTCCGATTTCGATGATTGATACCTCAATCGATAGGGGTTGAGACCTGTAATTGTCATACAAACGGCCATTTGGATCGGTCGAATATTTCTACACGTTTCGTGGAAAATTCAATTTTTTTGGAAATCAACTGAACTATAGCCCACAAATTCAGAGCCACAAAATTCGAAAATCTGCAAATGTGCTCCGATTTCGATGATTGATACCCCTATCAATAGACGTTGCGACCTGTAATTGTCATACAAACGGCCATTTGGATCGGTCGAATATTTCTACACGTTTCGTGGAAAATTCAATTTTTTTTAAAATCAACTGAACTATAGCCCACAAATTCAGAGCCACAAAAATCGAAAATCTGCAAATGTGCTCCGATTTCGATGATTGATACCTCTATCGATAGGCGTTGAGACCTGTAATTGTCATACAAACGGTCATTTGGATCGGTCGAATATTTGTACACGTTTCGTGGAAAATTCAATTTTTTTAAAAATCAACTGAACTATAGCCCACAAATTCAGAGCCACAAAATTCGAAAATCTGCAAATTTGCTCCGATTTCGATGATTGATACCTCTATCAATAGGCGTTGAGATCTGTAATTGTCATACAAACGGCCATTTGGATCGGTCGAATATTTCTACACGTTTCGTGAAAATTCAATTTTTTTGAAAATCAACTGAACTATAGGCGTTGAGACCTGTAATTGTCATACAAACGGCCATTTGGATCGGTCGAATATTTCTACACGTTTCGTGGAAAATTCAATTTTTTTTAAAATCAACTGAACTATAGCCCACAAATTCAGAGCCACAAAAATCGAAAATCTGCAAATGTGCTCCGATTTCGATGATTGATACCTCTATCAATAGGCGTTGAGACCTGTAATTGTCATACAAACGGCCATTTGGATCGGTCGAATATTTCTACACGTTTCGTGGAAAATTCAATTTTTTTTTAAATCAACTGAACTATAGCCCACAAATTCAGAGCCACAAAAATCGAAAATCTGCAAATGTGCTCCGATTTCGATGATTGATACCTCTATCAATAGGCGTTGAGACCTGTAATTGTCATACAAACGGCCATTTGGATCGGTCGAATATTTCTACACGTTTCGTGGAAAATTCAATTTTTTTTTAAATCAACTGAACTATAGCCCACAAATTCAGAGCCACAAAAATCGAAAATCTGCAAATGTGCTCCGATTTCGATGATTGATACCTCTATCGATAGGCGTTGAGACCTGTAATTGTCATACAAACGGCCATTTGGATCGGTCGAATATTTCAACACGTTTCGTGGAAAATTCAATTTTTTTTAAAATCAACTGAACTATAGCCCACAAATTCAGAGCCACAAAAATCGAAAATCTGCAAATTTGCTCCGATTTCGATGATTGATACCTCTATCGATAGGCGTTGAGACGTGTAATTGTCATACAAACGGCCATTTGGATCGGTCGAATATTTCTACACGTTTCGTGGAAAATTCAATTTTTTTTAAAATCAACTGAACTATAGCCCACAAATTCAGAGCCACAAAAATCGAAAATCTGCAAATGTGCTCCGATTTCGATGATTGATACCTCTATCGATAGGCGTTGAGACCTGTAATTGTCATACAAACGGCCATTTGGATCGGTCGAATATTTCTACACGTTTCGTGGAAAATTCAATTTTTTTTTAAATCAACTGAACTATAGCCCACAAATTCAGAGCCACAAAAATCGAAAATCTGCAAATGTGCTCCGATTTCGATGATTGATACCTCTATCAATAGGCGTTGAGACCTGTAATTGTCATACAAACGGCCATTTGGATCGGTCGAATATTTCTACACGTTTCGTGGAAAATTCAATTTTTTTTAAAATCAACTGAACTATAGCCCACAAATTCAGAGCCACAAAAATCGAAAATCTGCAAATGTGCTCCGATTTCGATGATTGATACCTCTATCGATAGGCGTTGAGACCTGTAATTGTCATACAAACGGCCATTTGGATCGGTCGAATATTTCTACACGTTTCGTGGAAAATTCAATTTTTTTTTAAATCAACTGAACTATAGCCCACAAATTCAGAGCCACAAAAATCGAAAATCTGCAAATGTGCTCCGATTTCGATGATTGATACCTCTATCAATAGGCGTTGAGACCTGTAATTGTCATACAAACGGCCATTTGGATCGGTCGAATATTTCTACACGTTTCGTGGAAAATTCAATTTTTTTTAAAATCAACTGAACTATAGCCCACAAATTCAGAGCCACAAAAATCGAAAATCTGCAAATGTGCTCCGATTTCGATGATTGATACCTCTATCGATAGGCGTTGAGACCTGTAATTGTCATACAAACGGCCATTTGGATCGGTCGAATATTTCAACACGTTTCGTGGAAAATTCAATTTTTTTTAAAATCAACTGAACTATAGCCCACAAATTCAGAGCCACAAAAATCGAAAATCTGCAAATTTGCTCCGATTTCGATGATTGATACCTCTATCAATAGGCGTTGAGACGTGTAATTGTCATACAAACGGCCATTTGGATCGGTCGAATATTTCAACACGTTTCGTGGAAAATTCAATTTTTTTTTAAAATCAACTGAACTATAGCCCACAAATTCAGAGCCACAAAAATCGAAAATCTGCAAATGTGCTCCGATTTCGATGATTGATACCTCTATCGATAGGCGTTGAGACCTGTAATTGTCATACAAACGGCCATTTGGATCGGTCGAATATTTCTACACGTTTCGTGGAAAATTCAATTTTTTTTTAAATCAACTGAACTATAGCCCACAAATTCAGAGCCACAAAAATCGAAAATCTGCAAATGTGCTCCGATTTCGATGATTGATACCTCTATCAATAGGCGTTGAGACCTGTAATTGTCATACAAACGGCCATTTGGATCGGTCGAATATTTCTACACGTTTCGTGGAAAATTCAATTTTTTTTAAAATCAACTGAACTATAGCCCACAAATTCAGAGCCACAAAAATCGAAAATCTGCAAATGTGCTCCGATTTCGATGATTGATACCTCTATCGATAGGCGTTGAGACCTGTAATTGTCATACAAACGGCCATTTGGATCGGTCGAATATTTCTACACGTTTCGTGGAAAATTCAATTTTTTTTTAAATCAACTGAACTATAGCCCACAAATTCAGAGCCACAAAAATCGAAAATCTGCAAATGTGCTCCGATTTCGATGATTGATACCTCTATCAATAGGCGTTGAGACCTGTAATTGTCATACAAACGGCCATTTGGATCGGTCGAATATTTCTACACGTTTCGTGGAAAATTCAATTTTCTTGAAAATCAACTGAACTATAGCCCACAAATTCAGAGCCACAAAAATCGAAAATCTGCAAATTTGCTCCGATTTCGATGATTGATACCTCTATCAATAGGCGTTGAGACCTGTAATTGTCATACAAACGGCCATTTGGATCGGTCGAATATTTGTACACGTTTCGTGGAAAATTCAATTTATTTTAAAATCAACTGAACTATAGCCCACAAATTCAGAGCCACAAAAATCGAAAATCTGCAAATGTGCTCCGATTTCGATGATTGATACCTCTATCAATAGGCGTTGAGACCTGTAATTGTCATACAAACGGCCATTTGGATCGGTCGAATATTTCTACACGTTTCGTGGAAAATTTAATTTTCTTGAAAATCAACTGAACTATAGCCCACAAATTCAGAGCCACAAAAATCGAAAATCTGCAAATTTGCTCCGATTTCGATGATTGATACCTCTATCAATAGGCGTTGAGACCTGTAATTGTCATACAAACGGCCATTTGGATCGGTCGAATATTTCTACACGTTTCGTGGAAAATTCAATTTTTCGAAAATCAACTGAACTATAGCCCACAAATTCAGAGCCACAAAAATCGAAAATCTGCAAATTTGCTCCGATTTCGATGATTGATACCTCTATCAATAGGCGTTGAGACCTGTAATTGTCATACAAACGGCCATTTGGATCGGTCGAATATTTCTACACGTTTCGTGGAAAATTCAATTTTTTTGAAAATCAACTGAACTATAGCCCACAAATTCAGAGCCACAAAAATCGAAAATCTGCAAATGTGCTCCGATTTCGATGATTGATACCTCTATCAATAGGCGTTGAGACCTGTAATTCTCATACAAACGGCCATTTGGATCGGTCGAATATTTCTACACGTTTCGATGAAAACTCGATTTTTTTGAAAATCAACTGAACTATAGCCCACAAATTCAGAGCCACAAAATTCGAAAATCTGCAAATTTGCTCCGATTTCGATGATTGATACCTCTATCACTAGGCGTTGAGATCTGTAATTGTCATACAAACGGCCATTTGGATCGGTCGAATACTTCTACACGTTTCGTGGAAAATTCAATTTTTTTTAAAATCAACTGAGCTATAGCCCACAAATTCAGAGCCACAAATATCGAAAATCTGCAAATGTGCTCCGATTTCGATGATTGATACCTCTATCGATAGGCGTTGAGACCTGTAATTGTCATACAAACGGCCATTTGGATCGGTCGAATATTTCAACACAGTTCGTCGCAAATTCAATTTTTTTGTAAATAAACTGAACTATAGCCCACAAGTTCGGAGCCACAAAAATCGAAAATCTGCAAATGTGCTCCGATTTCGATGATTGATACCTCTATCGATAGGCGTTGAGACCTGTAATTGTCATACAAACGGCCATTTGGATCGGTCGAATATTTCTACACGTTTCGTGGAAAATTCAATTTTTTTTAAAATCAACTGAGCTATAGCCCACAAATTCAGAGCCACAAATATCGAAAATCTGCAAATGTGCTCCGATTTCGATGATTGATACCTCTATCGATAGGCGTTGAGACCTGTAATTGTCATACAAACGGCCATTTGGATCGGTCGAATATTTCAACACAGTTCGTCGCAAATTCAATTTTTTTGTAAATCAACTGAACTATAGCCCACAAGTTCGGAGCCACAAAAATCGAAAATCTGCAAATGTGCTCCGATTTCGATGATTGATACCTCTATCAACAGGCGTTGAGACCTGTAATTGTCATGCCAACGGCCATTTGGATCGATCGAATATTTCTACACGTTTCGTGGAAAATTCAATTTTTTTGAAAATCAACTGAACTATAGCCCACAAATTCAGAGTCACAAAAATCGAAAATCTGCAAATGTGCTCCGATTTCGATGATTGATACCTCTATCGATAGGCGTTGAGACCTGTAATTGTCATACAAACGGCCATTTGGATCGGTCGAATATTTCTACACGTTTCGTGGAAAATTCAATTTTTTTTAAAATCAACTGAGCTATAGCCCACAAATTCAGAGCCACAAATATCGAAAATCTGCAAATGTGCTCCGATTTCGATGATTGATACCTCTATCGATAGGCGTTGAGACCTGTAATTGTCATACAAACGGCCATTTGGATCGGTCGAATATTTCAACACAGTTCGTCGCAAATTCAATTTTTTTGTAAATCAACTGAACTATAGCCCACAAGTTCGGAGCCACAAAAATCGAAAATCTGCAAATGTGCTCCGATTTCGATGATTGATACCTCTATCAACAGGCGTTGAGACCTGTAATTGTCATGCCAACGGCCATTTGGATCGATCGAATATTTCTACACGTTTCGTGGAAAATTCAATTTTTTTGAAAATCAACTGAACTATAGCCCACAAATTCAGAGCCACAAAAATCGAAAATCTGCAAATGTGCTCCGATTTCGATGATTGATACCTCTATCGATAGGCGTTGAGACCTGTAATTGTCATACAAACGGCCATTTGGATCGGTCGAATATTTCTACACGTTTCGTGGAAAATTCAATTTTCTTGAAAATCAACTGAACTATAGCCCACAAATTCAGAGCCACAAAATTCGAAAATCTGCAAATTTGCTCCGATTTCGATGATTGATACCTCTATCACTAGGCGTTGAGATCTGTAATTGTCATACAAACGGCCATTTGGATCGGTCGAATATTTCTACACGTTTCGTGGAAAATTCAATTTTTCGAAAATCAACTGAGCTATAGCCCACAAATTCAGAGCCACAAATATCGAAAATCTGCAAATGTGCTCCGATTTCGATGATTGATACCTCTATCGATAGGCGTTGAGACCTGTAATTGTCATACAAACGGCCATTTGGATCGGTCGAATATTTCTACACGTTTCGTGGAAAATTCAATTTTCTTGAAAATCAACTGAACTATAGCCCACAAATTCAGAGCCACAAAAATCGAAAATCTGCAAATGTGCTCCGATTTCGATGATTGATACCTCTATCAATAGGCGTTGAGACCTGTAATTGTCATACAAACGGCCATTTGGATCGGTGGAATATTTCTAGACGTTTCGTGGAAAATTCAATTTTTCGAAAATCAACTGAGCTATAGCCCACAAATTCAGAGCCACAAATATCGAAAATCTGCAAATGTGCTCCGATTTCGATGATTGATACCTCTATCGATAGGCGTTGAGACCTGTAATTGTCATACAAACGGCCATTTGGATCGGTCGAATATTTCAACACGGTTCGTCGCAAATTCAATTTTTTTGTAAATCAACTGAACTATAGCCCACAAGTTCGGAGCCACAAAAATCGAAAATCTGCAAATGTGCTCCGATTTCGATGATTGATACCTCTATCAACAGGCGTTGAGACCTGTAATTGTCATGCCAACGGCCATTTGGATCGATCGAATATTTCTACACCTTTCGTGAAAAATTCAATTTTTTTGAAAATCAACTGAATTATAGCCCACAAATTCAGAGCCACAAAAATCGAAAATCTGCAAATTTGCTCCGATTTCGATGATTGATACCTCTATCAATAGGCGTTGAGATCTGTAATTGTCATACAAACGGCCATTTGGATCGGTCGAATATTTCTAGACGTTTCGTGGAAAATTCAATTTTTCGAAAATCAACTGAGCTATAGCCCACAAATTCAGAGCCACAAATATCGAAAATCTGCAAATGTGCTCCGATTTCGATGATTGATACCTCTATCGATAGGCGTTGAGACCTGTAATTGTCATACAAACGGCCATTTGGATCGGTCGAATATTTCAACACGGTTCGTCGCAAATTCAATTTTTTTGTAAATCAACTGAACTATAGCCCACAAGTTCGGAGCCACAAAAATCGAAAATCTGCAAATGTGCTCCGATTTCGATGATTGATACCTCTATCAACAGGCGTTGAGACCTGTAATTGTCATGCCAACGGCCATTTGGATCGATCGAATATTTCTACACCTTTCGAGAAAAATTCAAATTTTTTGAAAATCAACTGAATTATAGCCCACAAATTCAGAGCCACAAAAATCGAAAATCTGCAAATTTGCTCCGATTTCGATGATTGATACCTCTATCAATAGGCGTTGAGACCTGTAATTGTCATACTAACGGCCATTTGGATCGGTCGAATATTTCGACACGTTTCGTGGAAAATTCAATTTTCTTGAAAATCAACTGAACTATAGCCCACAAATTCAGAGCCACAAAATTCGAAAATCTGCAAATTTGCTCCGATTTCGATGATTGATACCTCTATCGATAGGCGTTGAGACCTGTAATTGTCATACTAACGGCCATTTGGATCGGTCGAATATTTCTACACGTTTCGTGGAAAATTCAATTTTCTTGAAAATCAACTGAACTATAGCCCACAAATTCAGAGCCACAAAAATCGAAAATCTGCAAATTTGCTCCGATTTCGATGATTGATACCTCTATCAATAGGCGTTGAGACCTGTAATTGTCATACAAACGGCCATTTGGATCGGTCGAATATTTCAACACGGTTCATCGCAAATTCAATTTTTTTTAAAATCAACTGAACTATAGCCCACAAGTTCGGAGCCACAAAAATCGAAAATCTGCAAATGTGCTCCGATTTCGATGATTGATACCTCTATCAACAGGTGTTGAGACCTGTAATTGTCATGCCAACGGCCATTTGGATCGATCGAATATTTCTACACCTTTCGTGAAAAATTCAAATTTTTTGAAAATCAACTGAATTATAGCCCACAAATTCAGAGCCACAAAAATCGAAAATCTGCAAATTTGCTCCGATTTCGATGATTGATACCTCTATCAATAGGCGTTGAGATCTGTAATTGTCATACTAACGGCCATTTGGATCGATCGAATATTTCTACACGTTTCGTGAAAATTCAATTTTTTTGAAACTCAACTGAACTATAGCCCACAAATTCAGAGCCACAAAATTCGAAAATCTGCAAATTTGCTCCGATTTCGATGATTGATACCTCTATCGATAGGCGTTGAGACCTGTAATTGTCATACTAACGGCCATTTGGATCGGTCGAATATTTCTACACGTTTCGTGGAAAATTCAATTTTCTTGAAAATCAACTGAACTATAGCCCACAAATTCAGAGCCACAAAAATCGAAAATCTGCAAATTTGCTCCGATTTCGATGATTGATACCTCTATCAATAGGCGTTGAGACCTGTAATTGTCATGCCAACGGCCATTTGGATCGATCGAATATTTCTACACCTTTCGTGAAAAATTCAATTTTTTTGAAAATCAACTGAATTATAGCCCACAAATTCAGAGCCACAAAAATCGAAAATCTGCAAATGTGCTCCGATTTCGATGATTGATACCTCAATCGATAGGCGTTGAGACCTGTAATTGTCATACAAACGGCCATTTGGATCGGTCGAATATTTCTACACGTTTCGTGGAAAATTCAATTTTTTTGGAAATCAACTGAACTATAGCCCACAAATTCAGAGACACAAAAATCGAAAATCTGCAAATGTGCTCCGATTTCGATGATTGATACCTCAATCGATAGGCGTTGAGACCTGTAATTGTCATACAAACGGCCATTTGGATCGGTCGAATATTTCTACACGTTTCGTGGAAAATTCAATTTTTTTGGAAATCAACTGAACTATAGCCCACAAATTCAGAGACACAAAAATCGAAAATCTGCAAATGTGCTCCGATTTCGATGATTGATACCTCAATCGATAGGCGTTGAGACCTGTAATTGTCATACAAACGGCCATTTGGATCGGTTGAATATTTCTACACGTTTCGTGGAAAATTCAATTTTTTTGGAAATCAACTGAACTATAGCCCACAAATTCAGAGCCACAAAATTCGAAAATCTGCAAATGTGCTCCGATTTCGATGATTGCTACCCCTATCAATAGACGTTGAGACCTGTAATTGTCATACAAACGGCCATTTGGATCGGTCGAATATTTCTACACGTTTCGTGGAAAATTCAATTTTTTTGAAAATCAACTGAACTATAGCCCACAAGTTCGGAGCCACAAAATTCGAAAATCTGCAAATGTGCTCCGATTTCGATGATTGATACCTCAATCAATAGGCGTTGAGACCTGTAATTGTCATGCCAACGGTCAAAATCAACTGAACTATAGCCCACAAGTTCGGAGCCACAAAATTCGAAAATCTGCAAATGTGCTCCGATTTCGATGATTGATACCTCTATCAATAGACGTTGCGACCTGTAATTGTCATGCCAACGGCCATTTGGATCGATCGAATATTTCTACACGTTTTGTGAAAAATTCAATTTTTTTGAAAATCAACTGAACTATAGCCCACAAATTCAGAGCCACAAAAATCGAAAATCTGCCAATTTGCTCCGATTTCGATGATTGATACCTCTATTAATAGGCGTTGAGACCTGTAATTGTCATACAAACGGCCATTTGGATCGGTGGAATATTTCAACACGTTTCGTGAAAAATTCAATTTTTTTGAAAATCAACTGAACTATAGCCCACAAATTCAGAGCCACAAAAATCGAAAATCTGCAAATTTGCTCCGATTTCGATGATTGATACCTCTATCAATAGGCGTTGAGACCTGTAATTGTCATACTAACGGCCATTTGGATAGGTGGAATATTCTACACGTTTCGTGGAAAATTCAATTTTTTTGAAAATCAACTGAACTATAGCCCACAAGTTCGGAGCCACAAAATTCGAAAATCTGCAAATGTGCTCCGATTTCGACGATTGATACCTCTATCAATAGGCACCTGTAATTGTCATACCAACGGCCATTTGGATCGGTGGAATATTTCTAGACGTTTCGTGGAAAATTCAATTTTTCGAAAATCAACTGAGTTATAGCCCACAAATTCAGAGCCACAAATATCGAAAATCTGCAAATGTGCTCCGATTTCGATGATTGATACCTCTATCAATAGGCGTTGAGACCTGTAATTGTCATACAAACGGCCATTTGGATCGGTCGAATATTTCTACACGTTTCGTGAAAAATTCAATTTTTTTGAAAATCAACTGAACTATAGCCCACAAATTCAGAGCCACAAAAATCGAAAATCTGCAAATTTGCTCCGATTTCGATGATTGATACCTCTATCGATAGGCGTTGAGACCTGTAATTGTCATACAAACGGCCATTTGGATAGCTGGAATATTTCTACACGTTTTGTGGAAAATTCAATTTTTTTGAAAATCAACTGAAATATAGCCCACAAATTCAGAGCCACAAAAATCGAAAATCTGCCAATTTGCTCCGATTTCGATGATTGATACCTCTATCGATAGGCGTTGAGACCTGTAATTGTCATACTAACGGCCATTTGGATCGGTCGAATATTTCGACACGTTTCGTGGAAAATTCAATTTTCTTGAAAATCAACTGAACTATAGCCCACAAATTCAGAGCCACAAAAATCGAAAATCTGCAAATTTGCTCCGATTTCGATGATTGATACCTCTATCAATAGGCGTTGAGACCTGTAATTGTCATACAAACGGCCATTTGGATCGGTCGAATATTTCAACACGGTTCGTCGCAAATTCAATTTTTTTTAAAATCAACTGAACTATAGCCCACAAGTTCGGAGCCACAAAAATCGAAAATCTGCAAATGTGCTCCGATTTCGATGATTGATACCTCTATCAACAGGCGTTGAGACCTGTAATTGTCATGCCAACGGCCATTTGGATCGATCGAATATTTCTACACCTTTCGTGAAAAATTCAAATTTTTTGAAAATCAACTGAATTATAGCCCACAAATTCAGAGCCACAAAAATCGAAAATCTGCAAATGTGCTCCGATTTCGATGATTGATACCTCTATCGATAGGCGTTGAGACCTGTAATTGTCATAAAAACGGCCATTTGGATCGGTCGAATATTTCTACACGTTTCGTGGAAAATTCAATTTTCTTGAAAATCAACTGAACTATAGCCCACAAATTCAGAGCCACAAAATTCGAAAATCTGAAAATTTGCTCCGATTTCGATGATTGATACCTCTATCAATAGGCGTTGAGACCTGTAATTGTCATGCAAACGGCCATTTGGATCGATCGAATATTTCTACACCTTTCGTGAAAAATTCAATTTTTTTGGAAATCAACTGAACTATAGCCCACAAATTCAGAGACACAAAAATCGAAAATCTGCAAATGTGCTCCGATTTCGATGATTGATACCTCAATCGATAGGGGTTGAGACCTGTAATTGTCATACAAACGGCCATTTGGATCGGTCGAATATTTCTACACGTTTCGTGGAAAATTCAATTTTTTTGGAAATCAACTGAACTATAGCCCACAAATTCAGAGCCACAAAATTCGAAAATCTGCAAATGTGCTCCGATTTCGATGATTGATACCCCTATCAATTGACGTTGCGACCTGTAATTGTCATACAAACGGCCATTTGGATCGGTCGAATATTTCTACACGTTTCGTGGAAAATTCAATTTTTTTTAAAATCAACTGAACTATAGCCCACAAATTCAGAGCCACAAAAATCGAAAATCTGCAAATGTGCTCCGATTTCGATGATTGATACCTCTATCGATAGGCGTTGAGACCTGTAATTGTCATACAAACGGTCATTTGGATCGGTCGAATATTTCTACACGTTTCGTGGAAAATTCAATTTTTTTAAAAATCAACTGAACTATAGCCCACAAATTCAGAGCCACAAAATTCGAAAATCTGCAAATTTGCTCCGATTTCGATGATTGATACCTCTATCGATAGGCGTTGAGACCTGTAATTGTCATACAAACGGCCATTTGGATCGGTCGAAAATTTCAACACGGTTCGTCGCAAATTCAATTTTTTTTAAATCAACTGAACTATAGCCCACAAGTTCGGAGCCACAAAAATCGAAAATCTGCAAATGTGCTCCGATTTCGATGATTGATACCTCTATCAACAGGCGTTGAGACCTGTAATTGTCATGCCAACGGCCATTTGGATCGATCGAATATTTCTACACCTTTCGTGAAAAATTCAATTTTTTTGAAAATCAACTGAATTATAGCCCACAAATTCAGAGCCACAAAAATCGAAAATCTGCAAATGTGCTCCGATTTCGATGATTGATACCTCAATCGATAGGCGTTGAGACCTGTAATTGTCATACAAACGGCCATTTGGATCGGTCGAATATTTCTACACGTTTCGTGGAAAATTCAATTTTTTTGGAAATCAACTGAACTATAGCCCACAAATTCAGAGCCACAAAATTCGAAAATCTGCAAATGTGCTCCGATTTCGATGATTGATACCTCTATCAATAGGCGTTGAGACCTGTAATTCTCATACTAACGGCCATTTGGATCGGTCGAATATTTCTACACGTTTCGATGAAAACTCGATTTTTTTTAAAATCAACTGAACTATAGCCCACAAATTCAGAGCCACAAAAATCGAAAATCTGCAAATGTGCTCCGATTTCGATGATTGATACCTCAATCAATAGGCGTTGAGACCTGTAATTGTCAGTCTAACGGCCATTTGGATCGGTCGAATATTTCTACACGTTTCGTGGAAAATTCAATTTTCTTGAAAATCAACTGAACTATAGCCCACAAATTCAGAGCCACAAAAATCGAAAATCTGCAAATGTGCTCCGAATTAGATGATTGATACCTCTATCAATAGGCACCTGTAATTGTAATACAAACGGCCATTTGGATCGGTCAAATATTTCTACACGTTTCGTGGAAAATTCAATTTTTTTGGAAATCAACTGAACTATAGCCCACAAATTCAGAGACACAAAAATCGAAAATCTGCAAATGTGCTCCGATTTCGATGATTGATACCTCAATCGATAGGCGTTGAGACCTGTAATTGTCATACAAACGGCCATTTGGATCGGTCGAATATTTCTACACGTTTCGTGGAAAATTCAATTTTTTTGGAAATCAACTGAACTATAGCCCACAAATTCAGAGCCACAAAATTCGAAAATCTGCAAATGTGCTCCGATTTCTATGATTGCTACCCCTATCAATAGACGTTGAGACCTGTAATTGTCATACAAACGGCCATTTGGGTCGGTCGAATATTTCTACACGTTTCGTGGAAAATTCAATTTTTTTGAAAATCAACTGAACTATAGCCCACAAGTTCGGAGCCACAAAATTCGAAAATCTGCAAATGTGCTCCGATTTCGATGATTGATACCTCAATCAATAGGCGTTGAGACCTGTAATTGTCATGCCAACGGTCAAAATCAACTGAACTATAGCCCACAAATTCAGAGCCACAAAATTCGAAAATCTGCAAATGTGCTCCGATTTCGATGATTGATACCTCTATCAATAGACGTTGCGACCTGTAATTGTCATGCCAACGGCCATTTGGATCGATCGAATATTTCTACACGTTTTGTGGAAAATTCAATTTTTTTGAAAATCAACTGAACTATAGCCCACAAATTCAGAGCCACAAAAATCGAAAATCTGCCAATTTGCTCCGATTTCGATGATTGATACCTCTATTAATAGGCGTTGAGACCTGTAATTGTCATACAAATGGCCATTTGGATAGGTGGAATATTTCTACATGTTTCGTGGAAAATTCAAATTTTTTTAAAATCAACTGAACTATAGCCCACAAATTCAGAGCCACAAAATTCGAAAATCTGCAAATGTGCTCCGATTTCGATGATTGATACCTCTATCAATAGACGTTGAGACCTGTAATTGTCATACAAACGGCCATTTGGGTCGGTCGAATATTTCTACACGTTTCGTGGAAAATTCAATTTTTTTGGAAATCAACTGAACTATAGCCCACAAATTCAGAGCCACAAAATTCGAAAATCTGCAAATGTGCTCCGATTTCGATGATTGCTACCCCTATCAATAGACGTTGAGACCTGTAATTGTCATACAAACGGCCATTTGGGTCGGTCGAATATTTCTACACGTTTCGTGGAAAATTCAATTTTTTTGAAAATCAACTGAACTATAGCCCACAAGTTCGGAGCCACAAAATTCGAAAATCTGCAAATGTGCTCCGATTTCGATGATTGATACCTCAATCAATAGGCGTTGAGACCTGTAATTGTCATGCCAACGGTCAAAATCAACTGAACTATAGCCCACAAATTCAGAGCCACAAAATTCGAAAATCTGCAAATGTGCTCCGATTTCGATGATTGATACCTCTATCAATAGACGTTGCGACCTGTAATTGTCATGCCAACGGCCATTTGGATCGATCGAATATTTCTACACGTTTTGTGGAAAATTCAATTTTTTTGAAAATCAACTGAACTATAGCCCACAAATTCAGAGCCACAAAAATCGAAAATCTGCCAATTTGCTCCGATTTCGATGATTGATACCTCTATTAATAGGCGTTGAGACCTGTAATTGTCATACAAATGGCCATTTGGATAGGTGGAATATTTCTACATGTTTCGTGGAAAATTCAAATTTTTTTAAAATCAACTGAACTATAGCCCACAAATTCAGAGCCACAAAATTCGAAAATCTGCAAATGTGCTCCGATTTCGATGATTGATACCTCTATCAATAGACGTTGAGATCTGTAATTGTCATACAAACGGCCATTTGGGTCGGTCGAATATTTCTACACGTTTCGTGGAAAATTCAATTTTTTTGGAAATCAACTGAACTATAGCCCACAAATTCAGAGACACAAAAATCGAAAATCTGCAAATGTGCTCCGATTTCGATGATTGATACCTCAATCGATAGGCGTTGAGACCTGTAATTGTCATACAAACGGCCATTTGGATCGGTCGAATATTTCTACACGTTTCGTGGAAAATTCAATTTTTTTGGAAATCAACTGAACTATAGCCCACAAATTCAGAGCCACAAAATTCGAAAATCTGCAAATGTGCTCCGATTTCGATGATTGCTACCCCTATCAATAGACGTTGAGACCTGTAATTGTCATACAAACGGCCATTTGGGTCGGTCGAATATTTCTACACGTTTCGTGGAAAATTCAATTTTTTTGAAAATCAACTGAACTATAGCCCACAAGTTCGGAGCCACAAAATTCGAAAATCTGCAAATGTGCTCCGATTTCGATGATTGATACCTCAATCAATAGGCGTTGAGACCTGTAATGGTCATGCCAACGGTCAAAATCAACTGAACTATAGCCCACAAGTTCGGAGCCACAAAATTCGAAAATCTGCAAATGTGCTCCGAATTAGATGATTGATACCTCTATCAATAGGCACCTGTAATTGTAATACAAACGGCCATTTGGATCGGTCAAATATTTCTACACGTTTCGTGGAAAATTCAATTTTTTTGGAAATCAACTGAACTATAGCCCACAAATTCAGAGACACAAAAATCGAAAATCTGCAAATGTGCTCCGATTTCGATGATTGATACCTCAATCGATAGGCGTTGAGACCTGTAATTGTCATACAAACGGCCATTTGGATCGGTCGAATATTTCTACACGTTTCGTGGAAAATTCAATTTTTTTGGAAATCAACTGAACTATAGCCCACAAATTCAGAGCCACAAAATTCGAAAATCTGCAAATGTGCTCCGATTTCGATGATTGCTACCCCTATCAATAGACGTTGAGACCTGTAATTGTCATACAAACGGCCATTTGGGTCGGTCGAATATTTCTACACGTTTCGTGGAAAATTCAATTTTTTTGAAAATCAACTGAACTATAGCCCACAAGTTCGGAGCCACAAAATTCGAAAATCTGCAAATGTGCTCCGATTTCGATGATTGATACCTCAATCAATAGGCGTTGAGACCTGTAATTGTCATGCCAACGGTCAAAATCAACTGAACTATAGCCCACAAATTCAGAGCCACAAAATTCGAAAATCTGCAAATGTGCTCCGATTTCGATGATTGATACCTCTATCAATAGACGTTGCGACCTGTAATTGTCATGCCAACGGCCATTTGGATCGATCGAATATTTCTACACGTTTTGTGGAAAATTCAATTTTTTTGAAAATCAACTGAACTATAGCCCACAAATTCAGAGCCACAAAAATCGAAAATCTGCCAATTTGCTCCGATTTCGATGATTGATACCTCTATTAATAGGCGTTGAGACCTGTAATTGTCATACAAATGGCCATTTGGATAGGTGGAATATTTCTACATGTTTCGTGGAAAATTCAAATTTTTTTAAAATCAACTGAACTATAGCCCACAAGTTCGGAGCCACAAAATTCGAAAATCTGCAAATGTGCTCCGATTTCGATGATTGATACCTCTATCAATAGGCACCTGTAATTGTAATACCAACGGCCATTTGGATCGGTGGAATATTTCTAGACGTTTCGTGGAAAATTCAATTTTTCGAAAATCAACTGAGTTATAGCCCACAAATTCAGAGCCACAAATATCGAAAATCTGCAAATGTGCTCCGATTTCGATGATTGATACCTCTATCGATAGGCGTTGAGACCTGTAATTGTCATACAAACGGCCATTTGGATAGGTGGAATATTTCTACACGTTTCGTGGAAAATTCAATTTTTTTGAAAATCAACTGAACTATAGCACACAAATTCAGAGCCACAAAAATCGAAAATCTGCAAATGTGCTCCGATTTCGATGATTGATACCTCTATCAATAGGCGTTGAGACCTGTAATTGTCATACAAATGGCCATTTGGATAGGTGGAATATTTCTACACGTTTTGTGGAAAATTCAATTTTTTTGAAAATCAACTGAACTATAGCCCACAAGTTCGGAGCCACAAAATTCGAAAATCTGCAAATGTGCTCCGATTACGACGATTGATACCTCTATCAATATGCACCTGTAATTGTCATACCAACGGCCATTTGGATCGGTGGAATATTTCAACACGTTTCGTGAAAAATTCAATTTTTTTGAAAATCAACTGAACTATAGCCCACAAATTCAGAGCCACAAAAATCGAAAATCTGCAAATTTGCTCCGATTTCGATGATTGATACCTCTATCAATAGGCGTTGAGACCTGTAATTGTCATACTAACGGCCATTTGGATAGGTGGAATATTCTACACGTTTCGTGGAAAATTCAATTTTTTTGAAAATCAACTGAACTATAGCCCACAAGTTCGGAGCCACAAAAATCGAAAATCTGCAAATGTGCTCCGATTTCGATGATTGATACCTCTATCAATAGGCGTTGAGACCTGTAATTGTCATACAAATGGCCATTTGGATAGGTGGAATATTTCTACACGTTTTGTGGAAAATTCAATTTTTTTGAAAATCAACTGAACTATAGCCCACAAGTTCGGAGCCACAAAATTCGAAAATCTGCAAATGTGCTCCGATTACGACGATTGATACCTCTATCAATATGCACCTGTAATTGTCATACCAACGGCCATTTGGATCGGTGGAATATTTCAACACGTTTCGTGAAAAATTCAATTTTTTTGAAAATCAACTGAACTATAGCCCACAAATTCAGAGCCACAAAAATCGAAAATCTGCAAATTTGCTCCGATTTCGATGATTGATACCTCTATCAATAGGCGTTGAGACCTGTAATTGTCATACTAACGGCCATTTGGATAGGTGGAATATTCTACACGTTTCGTGGAAAATTCAATTTTTTTGAAAATCAACTGAACTATAGCCCACAAGTTCGGAGCCACAAAATTCGAAAATCTGCAAATGTGCTCCGATTACGACGATTGATACCTCTATCAATATGCACCTGTAATTGTCATACCAACGGCCATTTGGATCGGTGGAATATTTCAACACGTTTCGTGAAAAATTCAATTTTTTTGAAAATCAACTGAACTATAGCCCACAAATTCAGAGCCACAAATATCGAAAATCTGCAAATGTGCTCCGATTTCGATGATTGATACCTCTATCAATAGGCGTTGAGACCTGTAATTGTCATACAAACGGCCATTTGGATCGGTCGAATATTTCTACACGTTTCGTGGAAAATTCAATTTTTTTGAAAATCAACTGAACTATAGCCCACAAATTCAGAGCCACAAAAATCGAAAATCTGCAAATTTGCTCCGATTTCGATGATTGATACCTCTATCGATAGGCGTTGAGACCTGTAATTGTCATACAAACGGCCATTTGGATAGGTGGAATATTTCTACACGTTTTGTGGAAAATTCAATTTTTTTGAAAATCAACTGAACTATAGCCCACAAGTTCGGAGCCACAAAATTCGAAAATCTGCAAATGTGCTCCGATTTCGACGATTGATACCTCTATCAATAGGCACCTGTAATTGTCATACCAACGGCCATTTGGATCGGTGGAATATTTCTAGACGTTTCGTGAAAAATTCAATTTTTTTGAAAATCAACTGAACTATAGCCCACAAATTCAGAGACACAAAAATCGAAAATCTGCAAATTTGCTCCGATTTCGATGATTGATACCTCTATCAATAGGCGTTGAGACCTGTAATTGTCATACAAACGGCCATTTGGATCGGTCGAATATTTCAACACGTTTCGTGAAAAATTCAATTTTTTTGAAAATCAACTGAACTATAGCCCACAAATTCAGAGCCACAAAAATCGAAAATCTGCAAATTTGCTCCGATTTCGATGATTGATACCTCTATCGATAGGCGTTGAGACCTGTAATTGTCATACAAACGGCCATTTGGATAGGTGGAATATTTCTACACGTTTTGTGGAAAATTCAATTTTTTTGAAAATCAACTGAACTATAGCCCACAAGTTCGGAGCCACAAAATTCGAAAATCTGCAAATGTGCTCCGATTTCGACGATTGATACCTCTATCGATAGGCGTTGAGACCTGTAATTGTCATACAAACGGCCATTTGGATCGGCCGAATATTTCTACACGTTTCGTGGAAAATTCAATTTTTTTTAAAATCAACTGAACTATAGCCCACAAATTCAGAGCCACAAAAATCAAAAATCTGCAAATGTGCTCCGATTTCGATGATTGATACCTCTATCAATAGGCGTTGAGACCTGTAATTGTCATACAAACGGCCATTTGGATAGGTGGAATATTTCTACACGTTTTGTAGAAAATTCAATTTTTTTGAAAATCAACTGAACTATAGCCCACAAGTTCGGAGCCACAAAATTCGAAAATCTGCAAATGTGCTCCGATTTCGACGATTGATACCTCTATCAATAGGCGTTGAGACCTGTAATTGTCATGCCAACGGTCATTTGGATCGATCGAATATTTCTAGACGTTTTATGGGAAATTCAATTTTTTTGAAAATCAACTGAACTATAGCCCACAAGTTCGGAGCCACAAAATTCGAAAATCTGCAAATGTGCTCCGATTTCGATGATTGATACCTCTATCGATAGGCGTTGAGACCTGTAATTGTCATACAAACGGCCATTTGGATCGGTCGAATATTTCTACACCTTTCGTGGAAAATTCAATTTTTCGAAAATCAACTTAGCTATAGCCCACAAATTCAGAGCCACAAATATCGAAAATCTGCAAATGTGCTCCGATTTCGATGATTGATACCTCTATCGATAGGCGTTGAGACCTGTAATTGTCATACAAACGGCCATTTGGATCGGTCGAATATTTCAACACGTTTCGTCGATAATTCAATTTTTTTGAAAATCAACTGAACTATAGCCCACAAATTCAGAGCCGCAAAAATCGAAAATCTGCAAATTTGATCCGATTTCGATGATTGATACGTCTATCAATAGGCGTTGAGACCTGTAATTGTTATACAAACGGCCATTTTGATCGGTCAGCGAGTATGCTGACTCGGTCACGTCCTTCATGCTGATTTCGAACTTTTTTGTAGGCACAAATGTCGTTGTCGGCTACGAAGGCTCCTCTCAGCGAAACGATTTAGCTTCTTCTGTTTTTTTAGGATAATGGATGAGCTATCTCGAGATTGAAAAACCATTTATTTAAAATTTATTCATTACATTCGTTATTATGGGCATTTTATTGTTTGAATAATGTAATACATTTTGGCAAAACAAGGGTGAAATAGCATGACCAATATAAGGTTGAATTGTTACCTTTCACTCCCTCTTCATTAGACAATTCATATTTTGCTGTTAACTAAGCTCAAACATCAAAAAATGACCTCCGGAAATCTCCATAATAAGGTAACCAACCTACTGAAAATAATGATTGACGACCATTTGCATTGGAACAGAATTATTTTAAGTTATAAGTCAAACTAAAATATCATAATTTGTTTCTTCCGATTTATGCCCCGTTTCAGCTACTGAAACTCAACGATTTTTACGTATTGTGGGTGTTCCTAAAGGTGTTGAACAAAACTGATTTCTCGCAATGATCTGCTTCTCCTCATGATATGTACGTAATATGTGTCCTAAAACTCCTGATGTATCAGAATCGCCCAACCACATAGCCATAGACGAATAATTTTCTAACATTCCTAAATAAGCCAAAAACATTTTTGGATTTCCTAAACTTATTTGTATTTGTGGTGATGTTAGTAAAGCTTTTAATACGGGTGAATCGGGTGGCAAGCCGTCTCGCAATTCGGTTAAACTACGCGATCTATTACCAATTAACCATTCGCACTGTTAATAAATAGAATATACATAATATAGTTAGACATTTATGTATATTGAATTGTTTAAGCTGAATTATTTTAACTTACGGCAGCCGCCTGATTATTTCGTGTCACTTTTAGTGCCTCCGTCACATTCTCCTCGACGAATCCCATATCAACCAGTGACTTAATCATATCTCTTGCCGGTGGTGAGCTACGATGAGAATGTATTCTAATTATTTCCAATAATGCCTCTATACGTTCACTGGGTGTCTGAAAATTCAATAAAGGCACCAGTAATCGAATTATAATTTATCACCTACAATTTTAACCATTTTACTTACATTTTTTAAACTAATTTTATTTGATATAGTAGTTTCTGGTGTTGTGGTTACATCCAAACTAGCTGCACTTTGATTTTCAATCAACCATTCTAAGGCCGCTGCGTAAACATTGCTTTTTACACGTAATGCGTAAATTACACGCTCTTTTGCAAATCCCATGTCGACTAAACACTGTATCGTATCGGCCTCGTGTTTTCGTCGATTTAATAATCGTAATTTAAGCATAGCAATCAATCGTTCAGCATACGGGCCAGCTCCTATTACATAGGCCGAGGATTGTGCGAGTGATATTAAAATTTTGCGAATGTCAAATTGTAACTGCAAAAAAAGCAAAATGTAACAATGAGGATTTCATTTAATAGAAAACTTATGAAGAATGGGTGGGAGGAAACTGGGTTACTTGAGCGAATTCTGGGAATTTTGTATGCACTCAATAATTTCGGAATTCATTCACCGTTACCTGAGGGATTAGACGTAAGAAGATTAAAGCTACTCCTCTATCCTTTAATGCTATCTCATACAGAAGTGGGTCCAAAAGGAGGATTTTTTGAGAAAAGATGAGTAAGGTTCAAGTCGCCAATTCGTAATTTTCATCGACATAATAAACAACATTTAGCAACTGAAAATCGAAATCAAAGACTGTCACGTTCTGCGATGAAACAGAGGATGTGATACATCAATTTCGTAAAAGTAAAATCAAGAGCAATTATACGTAGGTGGCTAGTTGCTACACCCGGTTTCAAATCGAAGGGTGAAATTATCCAAACATAAAACGTTAAATACTGCATGGTGGTTTCCACTTACGAAACTGCGGATACGAATATCTCTCAAGAATGAATTCAGAATTAGGAAATCATTTTAGTGAAAATTCTAAAAACTTCTATAGTAAGCGTATATGCGTATAGTCTACATATATATATGATTGGTTAAAGCAAGAGGCAGAATCGATGTCGCAACCGAACCTGAAAATTAATCGAACTATTTTTGTTAACTCACATCATTCTGCAACAGAAACGTTTCCAAATTTACAACCGGAGGAGTACTTTTCGTCGGATGTATATTTTTAGTGACTTCCATAATATCGTTTAACTTAGGGCCCTGAAGATTTTCCGTTTTTTCAATTTTTAAACTTTTCTGTACTAAAACGAACTCATCTGTGAATAAAAAACATAAAACATTCAATTTAATGACGATATCACACATTTTTAACACTTACCCATGTCATTTACACCCAAATCTTGTAACGAAATATTTTCGTCTAATTTTAATTTGGTCTTTGAATAAATCAGATGCGTTAAATCTTGAATATTGTTCGGAATATTGATAGTTGCTGCATCTGGATACAAAAGTTTTGAAATTGCTTCCTTTTTTAACTCAAATCCTGATAGATTTTGGGATACATTTACCTCGACAAATTTACCACGTATTGAGTAGAGCCGCAAATGAATCATATCCCCACTATTTACGGCTGTTATGCTATCCGGATTAGACAATATCTCTGTGGTGGCGATGGATGCGTTTGTAGACATATTGTTTAACATTTCTTCGTTAATACTTCCATTTAAGCTATTTGGATTACTTCTAAGAGAAGAGAACACAATTGTAAATTACCGGGTTGCGCGGTATGCAAGGTCGGTCATAACCTACCCTCGCTTCAATCGTTGGATTATGGTCGATATCCTTTTCATATTAGTTCCAAAAATGAATAAAATTTAAATATTTTACTGAAAATTTATTTAATTTACGTTTTGTTATTCCAAAATTCCTAAACATAATAAAACTATTTTTTGTTTTTGCTTTGGTGCTGTAGCTTACTGTGATGGGATGCACAACGAAAAAATTGTCTTCCTGCGTCAAACTCATCACAAGTAGGTAGTCATAGCAATAATTTAGATCAAATGTTTTAAAGTAAAGAAATCCCAGTAGAGTGGAAGACTGGCTCTTATATGTACACTTCTTAAAAAGGGAGATCGATTGAACTGCAACAAATATCGCGGTATAGCTTTGCTGAACACAGGCTACAAGGTTTTGGCCAACGTAGTCGCAGCAAAGTTATCAACTTATAGCGAGATGATCTTGGGTGATTATCAATGAGGTTTTCTACCAAATAGATCAACGACCGATCAAACTTTTACGCTGAGGATTGTGCTGGAGAAATGCTATGAAAAGGACATCCCTGTTCACAGCCTATTCATAGACTTTCAACAGGCGTACGACAGCATTAAGAGGAATATATACGTTATGGAATGTTTTGTCCTACCTGTGCATACCGTCAAAATTGGTTTCAATGTGCCAGCTTCTAATGGATGGCTCAATATGTAAGGTGCTAATAGAATCTGGAGTGCGGTAAGGAGACCCAATAGCTCAAACTCTTTTCAACCAATTGTTGGAGTATGTCATTCGTCAGCTCAATATGGCGCAGCGAAGCTGCCTGTATTATAAATCAACCCAGCTATTAGCATACGCTGACGATATTTGCATTTTGGGTTGCAACATCATATCTCTAAAAGAAGTGTCTCCTCCTTCATTTCAGGAGACACTCAATATGAAAAGGTGAATGAGTTCAAATACCTAGGATCACTGATCACTGAGCAAAACTCCGTTCCTGTGGACATTTCATCGAGGATCACTGCAGGCTACCGAGCAAAATAAAATTAGACATCTACAAGGCGCTGATAAGACCAGTTATCATCTTTGGTTGCGAGTCTTGGAAACTGACAGCGCAAAACATCCAGAAAATCGCTGTAACTGAGCGTAAGATCATAAGACGAATTCTCGGTCCCATTAAAGAACGAGCCACGTACAGAATGCGAATGAGTCACGAGATCAGAAATGATCTCGATAAAGTTGACATCATTGGATTCATAAAATCGGCAAGGCTAAGATGGCTTGGGCACATGTTTCGTTCACAAAATCGGACCACCAAACAGGCCTTGGAGTCGGCACCAACGAAAGTAGGACCTCGTGGGAGACCACCTACCCGATGGATGGACGACGTTGAAAGGACACACTCGGTCACCGTGTCTGGCGTTCTCTTGTGGCGGATCGAATTATTTGGAGGAGCATCGTTGAGGCGGCCAAATCCCTTCATGGGATGTAGCGCCAGCGGAAGAAGAAGAAGAAATGTTTTAAAGCCAAACGCCCCCTTTCCTCGTCGAACCACTAGGTGTATACCACGTTGAGTTGCATTTAAGATGAATTAGACTGACGATCACGATGATATTGAAAGATGATGCCAAATTAAAATAAGTTTGCTAAGTATATTTTAATTTAGGACCAATTTCGACTGATGCCATAATATATTACATAATTTCGTCAATCCAACTGGCCATAAGTAAATAATGGCGTGTCAACTCCTGTGTTTGATGTTATGTCAATTTGGAGGGAATTAAGAACTGGTCGTCTGTGATAATTGCCGGTGTTGGTTATTGTTGTATTGTGTACTAATGTCGAAATCATCAAAATGGCAGGGCGTCTTCCCGCAAGTGACTCGTGACGTCCGGTGGGGTATTAGCTTGTAAATATGTGTGTTCACAATGTAGATTTCGTTGGGGCGTTGATGAGCTCTTGGCTATTTGTACAAAACGCCACACTCGCTTTAAGCGTCTCGATACACCTCCGAATAATATAACCACGCACCATTTAATTTTTACAATTATTGATTTTTATTGTTGGGAATTATCACCCAAATTAATTTCACAAATTGTTACAATTTTAATTTCCAATATAAATAATAAAAATTTAAAGTTAATATTGTTTCACCACGCACTTATTAATTTTTTACAAGTAATTTTAAAAATGGCGAAAAATGCCAAGCAAAAACTTTACTATATAAAAATCTCCGCGAGCACAAAAAGAAACTTTTTTCGTCGGAGTATCAATCGTATCTACTTTCTTATGTCTAACCAAAAACCGTTCCGAAATATAATTATTTTTTTTTTTGTATAACTATCTCTTTCCTACCAAATAATTGGTGTTGACATACGAACAATCGTAATGTCAAATTCGCTGTTCTTGTGAACGCGAGATGGAAACCGAAATTATCAATTCGAGTTCGAATTGAGTTAACTAACGAAAATGAGATGGAGCGAGAATCACAAAAGATATTTAATGTTCTACTATATTTTGTGTCCATATCATTTTCGCTAGATGGCGAATAAAAAGTTTTGTTACGCAAAGAGATTATCTTATGCATAAACCCAAATGTGTACGTGGTGGCGAACGTAAATCAATTTATATAAATAAACAATTTATATAATTGAATGCGTGAGGCGCTACAGGACTCCCCCGCAAGTGAGTCCCCCCTCCCTAAGGAAAAGTCTCTTCGGCTGCGAATCGAACATGTTTATGTGAGCACTGAACTGATTTAGCATCAGTGGAACACAGTATGCCGTAAGCCGGTTTGAGCCGATCAATTGAAATGGTCTGATTCTTACCATTAATTGAGACGGTAAATTGTTTCCGAAGGCGTCGAATGACTTTAAACGGACCTTCATAGGGAGTAGATAAGCCTGTGCGAACCTTATCTGTCCTTACGAACACAAAATCACAGTCGGCAAGTGCCTTAGGAACAAAAATGTCATCTTGTTTGGCTTGTCGAGTGGATTTCGGAATAAGGTTTTGCATTGTTTCACGAAGTTGGTCAATAACTGTGTCGCTGGTTGGTAGAGGTAAAAGAGGATTTTCGACGAAGAACTCACCTGGTAGCTTGATGGTTTGTCCATAAACCATTTCAGCTGGTGAGCACTTCAGATCTTCTTTTACTGTTGCTCGGATTCCCAGTAGTACGATGGGTATCTCCGAACTCCAGTTGATCGTGTTTCCTCTGGCCATTAGCGCAGCTTTTAGTTGCCGGTGGAAGCGTTCGACCATGCCATTGGCTTGCGGGTGGTAAGCCGTTGTACGAATCCGATGTGAGCCCAGGAGTTTTGTTAACTCGCTGAAAAGCTTGGACTCAAACTGCGTTCCTTGATCAGTAGTGATATTAAGGGGCACGCCGAATCGTGAGACGTAATTGTTGACAAAAGTCAAGGCAATGGTTGAAGCTGACATATTAGTCATGCAGTAGGCTTCGGGCCATCGAGTGAAACGATCGACACAAGTTAATAAGTATGAATATCCATTAGATGGAGGAAGAGGTCCTACAATATCTATATGAATATGTTCAAAGCGACCAGATGGTATTTGGAATTGTCCATGGATAGATTTAGTGTGCCGTTGAACTTTGGCACGTTGGCAGGATAAACAAGACTGAGCCCATTGGCTTACGTCTTTGTTCATACTAGGCCAAAAATATCGAGCAGTAATCAATTTACGAGTAGCACGAACACCAGGATGCGAAATGTTATGCAAAGTATCGAAGATAGTTCGACGCAGTGATTCTACGATAAATGGGCGATTGTACCCAGTTGATGTTTCGCAGATGATTTCGAGGCCAGGCAATTGAAAAAGTTCCAGTTTCATCGATGAACCAGAATGACATTCGGAACCAGAAAATAAATTCTGAAGTTCTAGGTCAGCTTTTTGTAAAATTGCAATTTTATTTAAGTCAAATTGTGTCTCGACTGCGGCCGTTTCATTGTCCGTTGTGCGAGAGAGTGTATCTGCAACAACGTTGTCGTGTCCGTGAACATGCTGAATGTTCGTGGTAAATTGACTAATATAATCCAAGTGGCGAGCTTGCCTCGGATTACGTTCAGTTTTAGACTGAATTGCTCTAGTCAGAGGTTTGTGATCGGTAAAAATCGTAAATTCCCGACCTTCGACAAAATATCTGAAGTGCTTCACTGCCAGATAAATCGCGAGTAATTCCCGATCGAATGCGGAATATTTCTTTTCAGCATCCGATAATTTTCTTGAGAAAAATCCCAATGGCTCCCAACACTTATTGTTATACTGTTGCAGTACTGCCCCAACGGCAGTATTAGATGCGTCAGTAGTTAAACTAAGCTTTGTATCGCTCAGTGGATGTGCAAGCAATGTTGTTTTCGCAAGTTCAGCCTTAAGTGACGTAAATGCCGTTTGACATTCGTCAGTCCAAGAGAAATTCTTAGGCGTTTTTGGTTTACGTAGAAGTACGACCAGATGGCTGTGAACAGGTGCGAGTATTTCAGCAAGCTTTGGTATAAATCGGTGGTAGTAATTTACCATACCGATGAATCGCTGAATATGCTTGATTGAGCTTGGAGCTGGAAATTCCCTAATGGCGTTAATTCGTTCTTCAGACGGCAGAATACCATTAGGGGTAATTTTGTGGCTAAGGAAATCAAGAGTTGATACGCCAAATACGCATTTGGAACTGTTGATATGAACATCAAACTCAGATAACCTTTGGAAAAGTTGTTCCAGGTGGAGTTTGTGCTGTTCCTCAGATTGTGATGCCACAAGAATATCATCTATATAGACGAAAACAAAATCTAAGTTACGAACGACTTCGTTCATAAAACGCTGAAATGTTTGAGCGGCATTACGTAATCCAAACGGCATTCGAGTAAATTCGAACAGGCCAAAAGGAGTTGTAATTGCAGTTTTAAAAACATCATCAGGTGAAACGGGAATCAAATGATACGCTCTGACTAAATCAATCTTAGAGAAAAATTTGCATCCATGCAAGTGCATGGAGAAATTTTGAATGTGTGGTATCGGGTAGCGATCCGGTGTTGTTACCGTGTTTAAACGCCGATAATCCCCACATGGTCTCCAATCATGATCTTTTTTCCTAACCATGTGCAATGGACAAGAGACAGGAGATGCAGATGGCCTGCAAATTCCTAATTCCACCATATGTTGAAATTCAATAAATGCGGCTTTATGGCGGACTTGATCTAGTCTTCTTGGTCGTGATACAGGGAGATGTCCTTCTGTAACAATGTGATGGACCACATTGTGTCGGACTGGCAATTTATAGTTTGGTTCTGCTGTAAGTTGAGGAAACTTTTTAAGCAGAGTACCATAGCCGTTGGTGATGGAATAATGGATCGGAGTCGGTGTGTCGACATGAACCATTGTGGCGTCGATTGACAGCTTTGTTGCTGAATCAACCAGCCGTTTATTCCGAAGATCAACCAATAGTTCAAATTTTACCAAGAAGTCGGCGCCAATGATAGGACGATTCACAGCAGCTAGAATGAAAGCATGCGTGAATGTTCGTTTTAGTCCTAAATCCAACTGAAGCAACTTTGTGCCGTAAGTATGGATATTCGTGCCATTGGCGGCCGACAGTACTAGATTTGAATTTCGATTTAATATGTTATATTCGTTTTTAAAATTGTATGCTGGAATAACCGAAAGGTCAGCGCCAGTGTCGACTAAATAGGTAATTTTGTTTATTTTGTCGAATACAAATAAACGAGACGTATAATTATTGGGATTCATTGAGGTCCCGACCCCATAGTTTATTGGTTTTTTGAACAACTCGGAGCAGCATCAAGTATATTGATTTGCTGAGACGTCGACTGTTTCGACGCGTCGTAGTTGCACGGTGGTACGCACTTTTTTGCCGCAGGACCAAATTTGACGTGGTACCAGCATCTGCCGTGACGGCGAGAATAATTGCTGGTACTGCGGGATCGCGATCGTGACCGAGATGATTCTCGTTGTCCCCTTGATCGGTCTCGGAATAAGTCGGTTAGCTTTTCCTCTAGCCGAGCAATTCTGCTTTCGAGTGATCCAGAGTTTTGTCTGGAAGGTGGGACACGATCGAAACGTACCGTGGGACGGGATTGCCTATTTATTTGAGACACATTCGAATTCTGTTGGCCGATGTTTATGTGTTCGTACATTTTGTCGGCAGTTCTGGCTATAGCTTCAGTCCCCAGTGAGTCGGGCTGAGCGACCAGAGCTATTTTAATGATTTCTGGCATCTTTCTAATCCAGAGCGATTTTATTATTGAATCATTAAAATTATTTCCTGCCAATGTACGAATTTGCCGTAATACTTCAGATGGCCTACGGTCACCAATATCAGTGCCCGTAATAAGAGCTTCTAGCTGTCTCTCGGACGACGGCGCTAATCGGTCCAACAAAATTGTTTTTAAAGCCGTGTATTGTTCGGTATCTGGAGGGTTCGTTAAGAAATCCGAAATCACGTCACATGTTTCGGGTGATAACGAAGACAATGTGTGTAAAAACTTTTGTTTTTCGGATTTTACAGCTTGGAGCTTAAATTGTATCTCTGCCAACAAGAACCAATTCTGTGCTTTTTGCGGCCAAAATGGTTGTAGCTTAACCTTGTTGCTAGTTGTGGCGGATACCTCCAAGGGTACTTGAGTGTCCTCCTCCATTTTTTGGTCGGCCGTGGAGTTTTCTGGTTTTCCTTCGCCGTTAACCATTTTGTTAATTTATGTATTAAAATCGAATTTATTCTTTAAATTAGCCACGAAACCAAAAATCCAAACCGTTCCAAAAATAGTGACGAGATACACTGAATTACGTGAACTTTCTAAGTAACTTTCGATATCAATGATTAAATTTCACCAAGAACAAAAAAAAAAAAAAAATAATAATCAAATTGATTGAATAATAAACTAAATTTTGAAAAAGAAAAATAGGAATGGTTACCTTGAAGTGAAGCTTGAAAAAGATTAAAGCACTTCGGCTACGAGATACCCTTCAATTACGGGACGAGTATATCACCTTCGTATTGGAGGGGCTCGTTGAAATTTTAATTAAAATGAAGTAAATACTAATAATAATAATCAGTGATAAAATTTATTAAATGCAATCGTATTATTGCATTCACTGATAAAACCGATCACTAGACAAAACAATTATATTTCGGAGCTTACCGCGAATAATGAATTAGCGAAAATACTAAATTACCCCGAGCGACGTGGTAAAAAATTTACACTAGCAAAATAAGAATACTTATATATATATATATATATATATACTTTGAGGTTAAATCAAATAATTTTGATTGAAAATTGCAAGTTACTTTACTTTTAAACTGTTATATGATTTGTGTTCAAAATTTTTTAAAAATAAAAAAAAAAAACTTTTTAAAATATATAAATTGTAGGCAAAAAAAAAAATTTTTCTAGCACTTAGCTGTTTTTTTGCTGCTTATTTGCTGCCGTTGCACCACGTGTGTAGGTGTTTGGTCGTCTCATATAGTTGTTCCGGTCGTTGTATTATGTGTGTCCTTGTTTAGACACTACGCGTTGTTGTGTTGTACCAATAAATTATGGTAAATGAACCGTTGTACTAGCGTTCCGCTTTCCTTTGATCTTTTGTTGTTGTTGTATAATAATGATGGTAAGATTATTTTGTGTGGTTCCCGTTATCCACTGGTTATTTAATAACGTTTGCTTAACTCCACAAACTGTAATTATATCCGTTGTTCCCGTTGTCGTGGATTTTCTTATCCAAGAAAATATTTTTTTTGTACGTGCACCGAGAAAAAAAAAATTAACGTGTTGATTAATTTTCCATACCATTAATATTTAAGTATATGAAAAATATGAATATATTTTGCGGTATTTACCTGTTACCTGACACGGTTTGTCCCGTGCCAGGTTTCTCGTAGTTAAAATCCCACAAAAATATATGTATTGTTCCCTAAAAAGGGCGTCGACTGGTCACCAATGTAAATATGTGTGTTCACAATGTAGATTTCGTTGGGGCGTTGATGAGCTCTTGGCTATTTGTACAAAACGCCACACTCGCTTTAAGCGTCTCGATACACCTCCGAATAATATAACCACGCACCATTTAATTTTTACAATTATTGATTTTTATTGTTGGGAATTATCACCCAAATTAATTTCACAAATTGTTACAATTTTAATTTCCAATATAAATAATAAAAATTTAAAGTTAATATTGTTTCACCACGCACTTATTAATTTTTTACAAGTAATTTTAAAAATGGCGAAAAATGCCAAGCAAAAACTTTACTATATAAAAATCTCCGCGAGCACAAAAAGAAACTTTTTTCGTCGGAGTATCAATCGTATCTACTTTCTTATGTCTAACCAAAAACCGTTCCGAAATATAATTATTTTTTTTTTGTATAACTATCTCTTTCCTACCAAATAATTGGTGTTGACATACGAACAATCGTAATGTCAAATTCGCTGTTCTTGTGAACGCGAGATGGAAACCGAAATTATCAATTCGAATTATTTTATTTTGAATTTACAATAAAATAAAAATTAATAACCTTTCTTTGTGTGATAATATTATATATTTCTTAATATATAGAGACCGGTTTCGGGATATATTTATCCCTTTGTCAATCTGAATTAATTATTAAAAAATTTGTTTTATACAAAAGCATTGCTTACTAATTATCGGTGTTGGTAACTATTCAAAACTAGATCATACAACTTATTAGTTTTTGTGTTGACTTTATCATTTAACAACAACGGGTTATCCCTGTGTTTGTATATTAATAATTCCTCCTGTCTATCCAGATTCTGTCCTTTATTCATTCTGCACATCACATTCAAATTTACGTCTAAGCTGGTGTATGTGTGTTTCTCATTAGTTAAATGTAATGCGTAATTGGATTTTATATGAGACTTTCCAATTTCGTTAGTGTGTTCTTTGAATCTAATTTTGAATGATCTGCCAGTTTGTCCTAAATAAAATTTATTACATTCATTACATACTAATTTGTACACGCCAGTATCAAGCTCTTGATGATTCATGCCCATTTTTAGTTTATTTATAAGTTTATTTTTTGTTGTATACGCTACTTTGTATCCATATTTGGGTAGTATCTTGTTTAATATATTGCTGGTATCCTTATTGTACTCCGTTGTTATATATTTTAACTTACTGTTGTCATGCTCCGAATCATAAAAAGTGGTTAAATTGTGCTGCTCTACCCTGTATTTGATCTTTAAATTCATGCGATCGATTAATTTTGTGTTGTAACCATTAACTAACGCAATACATCTTATGGTATTAAGTTCCTCAATGTAGTCATCCTTACTTAATGGTATATTATTAAGTCTATTTAACATGTGACTGTATGCGGATAACTTATGCGTATAGGGATGGTTTGAGCTATTGTTTATTGTATGGTTAGTTTGTGTCGATTTTCTATATATGTTAAAGCCATGTTTTTGATTGATATTTTTGATTGTTAAATCCAAAAAGTTGATACAGTTATTGACTTCCGTCTCTAGAGTAAATTTTATTTTCTGTTGTATACCATTGATATATTGCAATAATTTTTCCAATTGCCTATGTGTGCCTTTGAATAACAATAATACGTCATCGACGTACCTATGCCAATAAATTATATTGTTTTTGTACGGATTTATAGCATTCATTATGTATGAATTTTCGAGGCACGTTAGCCAATATATATTTAAATTATTTCGAAAATTCATACATAATGAATGCTATAAATCCGTACAAAAACAATATAATTTATTGGCATAGGTACGTCGATGACGTATTATTGTTATTCAAAGGCACACATAGGCAATTGGAAAAATTATTGCAATATATCAATGGTATACAACAGAAAATAAAATTTACTCTAGAGACGGAAGTCAATAACTGTATCAACTTTTTGGATTTAACAATCAAAAATATCAATCAAAAACATGGCTTTAACATATATAGAAAATCGACACAAACTAACCATACAATAAACAATAGCTCAAACCATCCCTATACGCATAAGTTATCCGCATACAGTCACATGTTAAATAGACTTAATAATATACCATTAAGTAAGGATGACTACATTGAGGAACTTAATACCATAAGATGTATTGCGTTAGTTAATGGTTACAACACAAAATTAATCGATCGCATGAATTTAAAGATCAAATACAGGGTAGAGCAGCACAATTTAACCACTTTTTATGATTCGGAGCATGACAACAGTAAGTTAAAATATATAACAACGGAGTACAATAAGGATACCAGCAATATATTAAACAAGATACTACCCAAATATGGATACAAAGTAGCGTATACAACAAAAAATAAACTTATAAATAAACTAAAAATGGGCATGAATCATCAAGAGCTTGATACTGGCGTGTACAAATTAGTATGTAATGAATGTAATAAATTTTATTTAGGACAAACTGGCAGATCATTCAAAATTAGATTCAAAGAACACACTAACGAAATTGGAAAGTCTCATATAAAATCCAATTACGCATTACATTTAACTAATGAGAAACACACATACACCAGCTTAGACGTAAATTTGAATGTGATGTGCAGAATGAATAAAGGACAGAATCTGGATAGACAGGAGGAATTATTAATATACAAACACAGGGATAACCCGTTGTTGTTAAATGATAAAGTCAACACAAAAACTAATAAGTTGTATGATCTAGTTTTGAATAGTTACCAACACCGATAATTAGTAAGCAATGCTTTTGTATAAAACAAATTTTTTAATAATTAATTCAGATTGACAAAGGGATAAATATATCCCGAAACCGGTCTCTATATATTAAGAAATATATAATATTATCACACAAAGAAAGGTTATTAATTTTTATTTTATTGTAAATTCAAAATAATTAATATTGTGATAAAAGTGCGGCATAAAACAAAAAATGGAATCATCCCATTATATGAACTTATCAATTCGAGTTCGAATTGAGTTAACTAACGAAAATGAGATGGAGCGAGAATCACAAAAGATATTTAATGTTCTACTATATTTTGTGTCCATATCATTTTCGCTAGATGGCGAATAAAAAGTTTTGTTACGCAAAGAGATTATCTTATGCATAAACCCAAATGTGTACGTGGTGGCGAACGTAAATCAATTTATATAAATAAACAATTTATATAATTGAATGCGTGAGGCGCTACAAGCTTGTGTACGATATCTTGAGTGCCTTCATTGACCTCGATCCGGGAGGGTGTTGGCTCATGCATATTATCCTGAATGGCTTCATTGACCTCTTCAGCTTCGATTGGTTTATCTAGATCAGCCAGCTGTTCTGAGGCATGATCATCGGTTCGACGACTTCTTGCAACGTAGTTAGCACTCCTTCACGGCTCTCGATTTTCTCCGGCAGCCATTCAAATCTATTGTTATGAAGCACCGATTTGAAATAAATGGCATCTCCGATATTGAACTCCTTCCACTTAGCTCCATGATGATCATTGAACTGTTCTTCCATTCTTAAGTTATACATACCGCCTCGTTTTATGGATGGCTTGATCAGATCGAACTTCGTCTTCATCTCATGTCCTGCCATCAGTACAAACTGGCGACTTCGTATTGATGTATTTGACATCAACATCTTAAGTGAGTGCGATAAGAGTGTAGCTTTGCAGACGATTGGCAAGGTAGACAGGAACTTCCTCCTATAGATATAACAATGAAACATTTTAAGCGCGAACACTAGCGCCAGGGCTTCTCGCTAGTTCTGTGCATAGTAGTTATTATCGGCCTTGCTAAATGAAGATGCTACGTACATATTGGGGCGTTCTGAACCATCTTGGAATTTGTGCAACAGTACCGCCCCTATTCTGTAACTTGAGGCATCGTCAGCGATAATGATTTCCTTCGTTGGGCCGTAATGCGCCATCGCGAGATCTGCTGGTAGAACTTCTTTAATTTGCCATACCAATTGAAGGCTCCTAGAAAAGAACGGAGCATTGCGATATCCTTTACTGAATTACCTCGATGTTGCCCTGTCGGGGCGTAATCCATTATCGTCGATGATGTGGCCGAAGTAGCTCATCGACTTCTGGCCGAAAGAAGATTTTGCGAGCTTAAGAGTGAACCAGTAGTCTTGGATGCGGCCGAGGAGAGAGAACAGGTACTTTCGCTGGTTTTGCTCGCTGGTCCCAACCACAATGATATCGTCGAGATATGCTGCAACTGTGTGAATTCCTCTAACATCGTGACCATCAGCTGCTGGAAAATGCTGAGTCCTGTTTTCACCCCGGGCTGCAATCCATCGACTTGGAAAAGTCCGACATGCGTATTGTTTACCATGAGCTTCTTGGCGTTTTTATCGAGCTCCAACTGGAGGAAGGCATCCGAGAGGTTAATATTACTGAAGATTTGCGAATTTTCCAAAATTATCAGCGGGGATGTGCATTGGATACTGGTTCGGCTCAAGCGCGGCATTGAGCCCTGTTGAGTAGTTGGCTGTCATGCGAGTATCTCCGTTTTTCTTTCCGAAAACAACAATATGGGCGCTGCAAAGTCGGCATGATCAATTGAGTGAATCACTATTAAGAATCGCAACCTTTGCAACTCGACTTGTATTGTTTGCAGCTGTGTAAGTTATTGGGCGCTGACGGCAGAACATCGGCTTCGCCTTTTGTTTCAGTTTAAGTGACATTTTCATCTTGTTAGACAACGTCAGCGTATCCGCAAACGCAGAGGGAAAGTTCGCTTCGACCTATTTTGCTAAAAATATTGTACCCTTCTCCAGCGTTAATTTTATTGCAGACTCTGATAAAATCTCATCGAAAATTTTCAGCAGCTCCATCCACAATCGCTGCCAAAAACAATCTAATCTGAGTTTGCAACGCACACCTCTCCGATGGTTTGTCGGTCGTACAACTTCAAATTTGCCTGGAAACTACCTTTGATATCCAGCCAGATGCGTTGCTTGCTTGTTCTTTGCAATGGGTCAACGCAGGCATCCCCAAATTTTCCCAATTCATTCGTGAGATGATTCTCCGGTTTAACTCTGTGTTGAGCTACAGTACTAGAGTTACTACGGTTATTGAATAACGGAATGACGGATTTTCGTGCCAACTGCGTGAGCCTGACTAGATTGCAAAATCCCGTTTCCGCTTGCGGTCCTCTTGACGTACTCGTTTCGCTTTAACGCGAGCTGCTGACGGACAATATACATACATTCTGTGTCCGGATCTCTTGCACATTTAACATTACTTGCCCTTAAATGGACAATCTCGATGGAAATGGGCATCGATACATCAGAGACACGAATATTTCGCAGTCAGGTCATTGCTACTATTTGGTCCATCTGTGGAGAAAGAGGGACGCCCTAGTTTCTGCTTTTTATCTGGTATCATTGTGTCTTCCTATGGATCTCCAGCACTTCCGACTTCAATGCATTTTGACGAACGACTATGCCCTTTTCATTTATGAGGTTGCTGAGATGGTCAGCGATGTTCACCAGCTCTTGCAAGGTCAATTTTTGCCCTGTGGCTGCCTAGGTTTCTAATTCTGGGTATTGGGCTTCTAGCTTTTCCAGTGTGATCAAGTCCTGCGGTTTGTCGAGCCCCATGCTGCGACATCAAATTTTTCATACATCAAGTTGACGCGAGCAGCATTCATTTTGTAGTATTCGCCCTCGCTTTTTGCGAACTTTAGGCATTTTTATCTTTCCGCCCATAAATGCGCTTCACCTCACGGCAACTTCCAATGTAAACCCCATCAGTTTACGCGGCAAAATAGTGTTGTCAAATTTATTTTTAATCTTGCGACTCGAGTTTCTGTAGTAACAACCCAACTTCCGCCTTTTCCGTCAATGATACCGCATCTATTCTTCGGTGAAAATCGTTGCGTTTTCTTCTGCATTGTATACGAATTTCTCCATGCGGTCGGACAAATCTTTAATGATTAAGTACCCTTCCTTTCCATAGGTATCTGCGATTCTTGGTGCTGGTTTACGAGTCCCTCCAACAATTGTTTCATGAGTCCCTCTTTTCGCTAGGGTTCAGTCTCATCCGTTCATGTATAAACAAACAATAAAACTCAAAAAAAAAAAATTATCATTAAGTAAAACTAAAACAGATGAGTTATCTTGTCTCCTCGAGACCAAAAATTTAACTAACTTACCAAAACAAAAATTCGCCGATCGCAATGCGTTAACCATTTAAATTTTATTTTCAATTCTTCTTCTCCTTCTCACCTCCAGCCACTACCTTCCCTCTTCCAATAGCAAAAAAAATTATTCCGTCATTATCATGCGGGTCCGGGTAAATGAGTGCACCATCATTATAGACGCATACAATTAACAGAAAAAAAAACCGAGGTTAACCCATTGGTGGGCATGGTCATTTGGCCATAAAAAGTAACAATAATTTAATTGTTACAAATTTCCACTTCCACTACATTGGTCTTTCCATCGTTCCCTGGGAAGCATTTACCTTGTGCAACTTTCAACTGCTTTCGAGGCATTAACTCCTTGGGTACGAATTGGCTCCTGGAGCCCTGAACAATGATTGTCGCTTGATCAACCAATGAATAAATGGTTCAATGTGACGCTCCTCTTTTCGAAATCTATTCTTGAAAGATACCTTCAGTGCGATTTTTACGCAATTTACGCAATTTGCCTTCAGTACGATTTTTCGTTCAATTCTTCGATTGATATTCGAAGCTCTTGATTAGCTCTACCATTTTAGATTTTGGATTGTCCCCGCTGTGTGATCACTCACCTGATCGCCAGAATTGCTGAATTATTGTTAATACTTAATAATAATGCCCTTATTTCCAATTCGGTACCCAACTCAAAACCAACCCTTCCCTAAACTCAACCCCAACTCAATTTAAAATTCAACCCCAGAGCCCTGCAGAGTCGGTATAGAAGATAAAAAATTGATTCCTCGCTATACGATATGTCCAAATAAATCCACCATTCCATGGTGGTCACTTTCAACCTATGCCGCCTTTTTCAGATAAAAGATTGGAACATACAGGAGCTTGGAACAACAGTGGGAAAATTAAAAGTTTGCCAACCATATTTGGTAATCTAATCTGCAATACAGAAGAAGAGAGGCTGAGAGCAGCAATTCTTGGTAACTCGTTAACATAATACCTTCCTTATTAATCCTTATCCGAGACGCCTTTACCCGAAGGGGCAAGAGTACGATAAACACTACATCGGGCAATTTTCTCTGGGACGAAAACCACCTGCCTCCAGAAGCGATACAGAGTTTTGTAAATTATTGCAAAATTCATTATTGGCTGTGATTTCACAACACACAGTTTGGGGAAGCAGTAATACCAATATCAAAAGTGAGCAACTTCTTGCGTTCTGTTCAATAAATAATGTAGGTATTTAATAATACGGAGAATTGTGTGAATGCCGTTAGGAGAGAGTTAGTTGTGACTTCTTGAAAATATTACTGGTCTATTGAGAATCTTGATATTGTTACTCTAAGCTCTCCCCTCGGGCGAATTATAACCACCAGGAATGTTCATTGGTGAAGTCACTCCTGCTTGGAGACAAAAATAAAGGAGGTCCGTAAACTCTTTAACAGAGCCAAGAGGATTGAGCAGCCTATCACACTTCTCTTACTCAATAAAACGTTCTCTAAGAAAGAGCACAAGAGGAAGCCGGAGGGTTTTCTACTGCTTGCCGACTTCTGGAAGATAGGAATCCTATATAGGTTCAGAATTAGACACTTGACTGTTTTAGCGAGAGGTCAGTTTCCTATGCCCGTAGTGGTCGGACACCAGGAGGATATCGATGTAACTAGCGAGTCTACATATATATACCATTCCACAGTATGGGCACCATATTAGGGATGCATATTAGCGTTCTATTAACATTTTTGCTCCTCTACAAGTCTCCGTAAGGTGATCACATTTATCTCTATTTTTCATGCTTAACAGACTGCGAAATCAATAGAAAGTTTGTAACTGAACATCGTTGATGACTGAGGTTTGAGAAGATCAAGTTTCGTAGAAATTTTTCTTCCAATAAACCATTCTGCTTCTGCAGGTAACAACCCATTCGGTACGTTTCGGTTTGGGGTAGCTCTATAAGTTTGCAAAAATGTGTTGAACTTTTCAGTAAAAATGTCCAGGGTAGACTGGAGTTTTCTAATGGTATGTTTTAACGTGCCCACAAATCTCTCAGCCTAACCGTTAGACTGAGGATGATACAAGCGATGACGTATTCTTCGTCAGGTTTCGGGTGTGATGCGATTAACTGACGTAACACATCGAAATATCCGAAATCTCTTGTATTTACATATTCGTTATCAAAAGCTTACATCATAAAGGCCAGGGCCAAAAATGAATAAAAGCGTAGATAGAGCGTACATTTTCTCTCGCAAATGTAACGATGAAATTTGGTTACTGTAAATATTAGACCATGTGCCTCCTTCTCAATTTGGCTATACTGTTTTCAGACTGATTTAAACGTTTTGAACGACTGTTGACACTCTGCGGTGACCAAACGAATTTCCCTTGCAATAATTTATCCAATGGTGATCTCAACCTTCGCATTTCCTCGACAAAATTACCATATAGTGATTAGATCGAATCCAAGAAAAGATTTGAAATGGCTAACGTTTTCTGGAACTGGTAAATTTTTTATTTTCTCATTGTTAACTGGATCTGGACATAAACCATGACGGTCTACAATTTCCCCTAAATGTTTGATCTCAGGTGATAACAATTTGCAATTAGCAATTTTAATCCGGATCCCGTACTCTTTTAACCGTTGAAATACTTTCTTTAACGCTTCGATATAGCTTTGCTCATCCTTATTGCTTATCATATTATATCATCTAAATACACTGCAACATTGGGTCCATTAAGCATCGTATCGATGGTCTGTTGGAATGCTCCTGGTGCTAAACCAGATCTTAAGATAAGCATTAGATAAGTCTATGTGTGAAAAACTATCCTATATAGGATAGTGTAGCATATATATCGGCTAGTACTGGAAAAGGATATTGTTCAGGCTGAAGAGCCAGCGAATGATCGCTGTAAATCCTGATTTTTCCGCTTGGTTTCGAAGCTACCATGGTTTGAGTGGCCCAGTCTGAGAGTTCGACTAACTTATCTAATGCTTTAAAAGACACTATAGTCGCTTTTGCCTAAACACTGGTCTTGCGCTTTCCTTTTGATTTAAAAGTGCTTTGATTTTTATGCACACTCCTGGCTCGTCGGAAATAGATCTGAAAATTGATCTTGAAGGCTGCCAATTTCCTTTTTAGCATCGAATAACACCGGTATACTACAGCAAATCGTATTCAGAGGTACGTCGCACAATCTTAATGCATCGCAGATATTAATGCCTAAAATATTAAGATCGTTAACATTTCTCACGAAACGAATGCCCCGTTTAGCTTAACATCGCACTGGAAATATGCGATTATCCTGATGCCAAGCATTGAATCACTTTTTGCTTGAATCGTTCCATCAACTGCCTTCCCAATCAGGACGGATGTGAAATGATAGATATATCAGACGCTGTGTCATTTTGTAAACAAAGTGGAGCATTTTAGATGATGCCTATACAGGGGAAAGTAGGGGAAAATTCGAGAGTACAACAGCGGAGCGTATCCAGTGTGCTTTTAAGTTAGTAAACGACTGGTGTACTGATTTTGGTCTATACTCTCTTCACAAACCGAAGCAAAATAATTCCTCCTTCGCTAACACTATGAATGGGAAAATGTCAAATAGAAACGGAAGTCAAATATCTGGGAGTTACACATACTTACAAAAACTGACAAGGAACCCTCTTGTAAAACACATCACAAACAAAGGCAAATAAATACGCATATGTTCAAAGGTTGTATGACGGCGTGAAGCGATAGTGCTTAAGGAACTTTCGCAAGACTTTATTCGCGTTTTCATCCTTTTCAAGCTTGTTGACTCTCTGTTTCAGCGTCTGCACAGCGGATGATAAAGCGGTGTGGTGATATACTGGATATCTCTTTCTGCGCAGAATTCTTTGAATTCTTCCGATGTAAATTTCGGTCCGTTGTCAGAAACGATTGTTTTGCAATTGCCGTGTCTTGCGAAGGCTTCTTCGAGTCTATCTGTTGTCTGCTGGGACGTTGTGCTCTGCATCTTGTAGACTTCTGACTATTTTGAAAAGGCGTCGATGATGACAAAATACCAGAAGCCGTTGACTGGACCAAGGAAGTCAATGTGCAATTGCGACAATGGCGCTTCTGGAATTGGGAACGACTGTAGTGTAGCTTTGATCGGTACAATTCACACAGGTTCGAACTGTCCCCCCGATGTCGTTGTCGAGCAATGGCCTCTGTCGAGCTAATTGGTTCATGCGCCCAGTACCAGGATAACTTTGATGCAGTTCTTTGAGGATTTCGCGGTAGTAGAGCTTAGGAATGATGATGCGATTCCCAATAAAACTTGTGATTACCTTCAACGTCTCGTCTTGACTTGTTTTGTGCTGACTAGCTTCGAAGGTTACTGGCAGCTTCTTGGCGGAGTCGATGGCGAACTAACCTAGTGAGCCTTGTGCAATGAATTTTGAGTCTTGTGGCGCGCGATTTAGGTTTTTACGTGCGCCATCCTTCCACCTTCTTCCTCTGCGCTATTCCTCCGGGCTTTTGCCTCTTTTCTATTAATCTTGTCGGAGAAGGGCGATGGTTTGCGCTTATTTTTTTCGGAAACCATTTTTCCAGTATAACGACGTCTTCGTCAGGCTCTTTGTGCTGACAACGATTGGATGAAATCCAGATGCTAAAAATGGCTTGAGCTCGTTGACATCGTCTTGAAAAAGCTCGTCTCTTGGGCCGTGATGTTTCTTGATACCATAAAGGAATTAATTTTCCGCACCAGAAGTGCCTGAAGCTGCTTGACGTCTGATCTTTTCTGGGCTTGATTTAATACCGTTAGTGTCGATTAAGTGACCAAGAAATTCGAGTACTTTTGACAATCTTGTCAATCTTGAGGTAGAAACCGTTCCCTGAATGCGGCCCTAAACTTTGCACAGGTTCTTGTCGTGGTTGTTTTGATCGGTTCCTCCCACGATGAAGTAGCCGATGAACGGTAAAGCGCTTTTTGCTCCGCTCATCGTGCTGCTCACAAGTTTTTGGAAGATTCCCGGATTGACTCCTGGCTGCAATTGATTGACTTGGAAAATTCCGCAATGAGCGTTGATAGTCATCAGCTTCTTTGAGTCGTCGTCGAGCTTGACTTGAAGGAATGCGTCTGAGAGGTCGATATTGCTGAAGAGTTTGAATGGCAATAGCAGAGCAAAAATCTCATCAGGCGTTGGCAGTGGAAATTGTTCCGGTTCGAGCGAATAATTTAAGCCAGTTGAGTAGTAGGAGCCGAGTCTAACGTGTCCAGCCTTCTGCGTATGCTGAGTATCAAACGTTCAAGAGCTGTAAACCATTGATTTCGTTCTCGATAGGCTCCATAGCGGCAAACGGAACTAGACGGCTATTGAGGAAATTGATTTTTCGCCTGGTTTGAGCGTCAGCGATGCCTTTTGGGTGCAAATACCGAGCGAATCGCTGAAAAAGCTGGACATTTGATCTTCAGATTACTTAGAAATTGCTGTGAAGCGTTGAGTCGAATGTTGGTACAGACGCTGGCGATGGGAACGTTCCATAATTGCTTTCTCTTCGCATGGCGCCAACGGTGATTCACCAATCTTTTGCCAATTTGTCATGGAGATGATTGTCCAGCCGGAGCCAGAATCCAGTTACGACGTTGACGACGTTCTGATCTGCGGCTGAATCTGCTTGGTCTTGATCGGAATCTTTGCAGGAATTCGTACGCCGATATAAAATTGGCGGTTTTGTGGCCCTTTATCTTGCAAGTTTCGCAGATTTTGTCCTTGTACGGACAATCCTTATGCCAGTGGCAGTCACCGCAGTAGTACCAGTTGTTAGGAGGCGTGTCTAATTTTTCAGTCGATCTTGCTGTTGCAGCCCTTCTTTCTTTCTATAAATCTGTATCACTTCGTTTTCGGTGCTGAGTTGGAGTGTTGGACCGTCAATTTTTCGTCCTTGAGACATGACAACCGCTTTGCTATCTCGCAGATATGGTTCAGCTTAAATAATCTGGATACTGTGTCTGAATTGGCTGCTGCTGCACGAGTTGTTTCGACTTCCTCAAGCTTAATGAGGAGCTTTTCGAGAACGAGTGAATCTTCACGTGGCAATCTCGGATTTTTCCCAACCCTATTTTCCCATTTTTTATCCCAACTTTCTCCTGAACCTTCAACGATTATCAAATACTTGTAGCGGAGTATGAAGACTGATTCTTTCCATCCGAAAATCTTTTTCAGCTCCTCGACTGCTCTCTGAAAAGTGACTTGTATACGGTGTCTTAGTTTCGCCGTCCTCCGCACAGTAGCTGAATTTTCCCGATGGTCGGTGAACTGCATCCACTGGATTGCCTGGATCTGCTGGCGGAACTTGTCGCTGCTGAACCATTTGTTGCATGAGTGCTGTCATTTGTCGTTGGGTTTCAGTTTGAGCTTTCATCGACCGTGTGATCAGTTCTTCCATGATGCCGCGGTTATGTTCGCTTGTCAAAAAATTGTATCAAACTTTTCATTTTTTCCCCGAAAGTAATACACGTAAAATTTGCTTTATCCTCGATGCCTCTGTTGTAATCCTGGAGATGGTGCTATTCGGATAACTATTTTAGATGCGATGTGTCGATGGAAAAATTTATTTTTTTTATGATTAAGAATACCAGCATATTCGGTCGTTTCGACTGTCATCGTAACAGCAGGTTAAACAAAGTTATCTTCTTGCGGTCTCCTGGACATTGTGACATACAGGAGAATGAGTTAGCTGTGCAAGAATAGGAGCAAATAGCACGGTTTTCCGCCCTGAGCCTAGCATTGCTCACTCTGAGAGTCATCTAACTGCCGGTATTAAGAAGTTGAAAGGGAATGCATGAACAAGCTCTGCGAGACCTCTGGTAGGATGAGACAAACCAAAAACTCGAGTTATCGTATTACAAACGTGGGCGAGGCACGCAAGTTAGGCCTTACATCTTTAAAATTCCTTGCTGAAAAGCAAGCATTCTGCGCCTTGACCAAAAAAATCAAATTCTAAATCAGAGAAGCCGTTCTCGAGATGCGTCATGAGTATTTAGACATCCAGGCAGGCGGATGGAATTTTTTCTTTGCTTTTTCAGACTCAGGGGCCTTCAAAACGCCTTCAAAGTTAAGCGCTCCAAAGTTAACTGCTTCGATAAATGCTCGAGTATGAATCAAAATTATAATTTTCAAGCTTCCATCTTTTTAAAACAACTGGCTGAAAATTCCTTACTTTGGTAACAAGCCCACCTGAAGCGAAGGACAATAACTTTAAACGTTAGGCATTCATAGAAAACCAACGACAACACTGGTTCAGGTCAATTAAGGGGCATCCGAAATGCCCAGCGGCATATAATCTATTTAACCCTTTGAGTCCGGAACAAAATTAGAAAAAAATTGCTTTTGCGTCCTACCGGTTAATACATAAAACCACACATAAACATTTTTTTCCTTACGTTTCTAACGATATTATAGTGTAACCACAGTGCGCATTATATTCTTTACACTATGAGTTATGCGCAGACGCAAAGTCTAACGGTTTTTCTAGATTTTATTTCATAATATTTACGACTTTTGGTGCAGTAGTAAGGTAGTTGTTATCCAAACAACAATTTTATCGTATATTGTGGAGTTTTAACAATTATGTCAGGTAATTATGATGTTATTTTGTTACGGGAATGTGTATATTTATTTATACTGTGCGAAATTGTATTGTAATCAGTGTTTAAATTCATTTTTTCGTTCCCTTCTTTTATCATTTTTTTCGCTCTTTGTGAGAGAAAACATATTTATATTTTTTTTGTTTCTTTCTCCGAGAACGAAACCAAAAAAATTAAAATATCTCTTTTCAGCAGTGTTTAAATTCATTTTTCGTTTTCTACTTTAATCTCTCTTTGTGGAAGGTAGAAATGTAGAATAGCTATTTATATTTTTTTTGTTTCTTTTCCCAGGAACGAAATACAAAAAAATAAAATATCTCTCTTCGGTAAATTTTTTTTTTAGTTTTTCGCCTACCTATTGCCAATATGGACTTGATTGTTTCTCGTTTTATTCGTTTGATTGTTTCTCGTTTACATTGGAATACAGTGATATGTCGCCGTGTACAAACGCGATATAAATAAAATATTTCATATATAAAACTTACTAACAACACTGACACAAGCCAATGTACATTTGTTTTATGATATCTGTCATATGAAAAAAAACGCAAGGCCTGTATAAGTATGTATATATGTATATATATGTGTTGGTTTTGTGAGTTAACATATTAAATTTCACATCGCACAACCAAAATGTACAACCGTCAGTTTTTACTAAGTCATAAAACGACTAAAAATTACTTTGAAAGAATTGTTATATTTTAACGAAAATATTTTAACATTTAGGCTGTTAGTGAATTAGTTAAAAACTAGTTAAAAATGAAAATTTTGACAAAATTAAATTTTTTTTTTTATTCACCACAAAAAAAAAAGAAAAAGAAATTTAACGCAGTCGACACCGTCTATAAATTTTGACAACTGATGTTAAAAAAACGTCATTCAAAAACATTCAGTATTGAACGTCGTTCAATAAATGATGGCTATTTATTGACTACGGTTTGACACTGGATGGAGTAAAGCTTTTATAATTTAGATATTCATCGTGCTTATTGACTGGGCATTTAATTCTTATATGATATCCGTCAATAGCACCGATAACATTAACAAAGATTCCAGTTTTTGCCCTTGTGTAAAATCTAACCCCGATTTCTTCTCGTTCGTCAATAGTTGGTGGTTTGTTAATATGCCGCATATCGTCCCTTTAGTAATGAAACAGCGTATAAGAAAAATAGTAGTTTTAAAATAATTCGAAATTAAATGTTTATTGAAAAAACTTTTTGAAATAAAATCTTTTATTTTATATAAAATTTAATTTTCTATGAAATGAAAGATTTTATTTTAAATTTTTTTTTCAAAAAACATTTAAATGCAAATTATTTTAAAACTATGTACTATTTTTCTTATACGCTGTTTCATTACTAGAGGGACGATATGATGTGTAAAAGAGTCCAACATTTTACGTATGATGAATTTTACTGTAAAAGTGTATGGGAAAAAAGTATAGGCATATAGTTATAATTTTATTATGTATGTACATAAACGGTAATGATTAAATGCGATGGATTTTGAATGAATTTCAACTGTCAAAATTTTAACTAATTCACACAGCAAAAAATCTACTTTTGTTGTTACAAATATTTCACCACGATAATTTGATTTTCCCCAAATTTTCAACTAAAATATTTTTAATATATTCACTCATGGCCTTAAAAAGCGATACTAACGATACAAATACCCAAAATTAAAATTAAATGGTTTTAACTTTTCGGGTTTTCTAATTTGTTAACAAAACGAAAATACATAAAAAAATAATGTGATACTTGCATTTTTTCTTTCGTTTTATTTTGTCATAATGTATGTGTAGTTAAAATCTTATAATTTGATGTCACCGAAATTACCTTCTCATTTGAACATTATAAGGTTATTTGTACATAACGTTATGTAGAATTGTACTGTCTGTATTACTCTAACAAATAATTTAAAATTTTTAAATCATTCTAAATGCAGATCAGAAAAGTAACATAGTCCAGGAGATTTTATTAACATAATCCTATTTGAATTTTGCTAAAAATCTAATAAGTCGTACTGTGAACAGTATAGAACACCGTTTCACTATAAGATCAATGCGATGATCTTAGCGAAAGCAAAATACAAATAACAATTTTGAGGAAACAAATAAAACGAGAAACAATCAAGTCCATATTGGCAATAAGTAGGCGAAAAACTAAAAAAAAAAAAAAAAAATTTCGAAGAGAGATATTTATTTTTTTTGTATTTCGTTCCTGGGGAAAGAGACAAAAAAATATAAATATTCTACCTTCCACAAAGAGAGATTAAAGTAGGAAACGAAAATTCAATTTAAACACTGCCGAGAAGAGATATTTAAATTTTTTTGATTTCGTTCCCGGAGAAAGAAACAAAAAAAAATATAAATATGTTTCCTCTCGCAAAAAGAGATAAAACAAGGGAACGAAATTTAAATTTAAACACTGATTGTAATACATTACACATATTATTTATACACAAAAAATTATGGCGGTTCTATGTGGTAACCACAAGGTACTTACCTACGTTTTTTTATATCTACAGAAAGTTCGAAAAGGAAATCCTATGACCTCAGAAAATTAACTTCTGATGATTTGTATAATATTTAGACGAAATTCCCTCTGATAATGAATCAGAAGTATCGATGTCGGATGAAAACGAACAATTTGAAACGATAAATCAACATGAATTATTCGACATAGAACATATGGAAGTCATTTTTGAACAAAACGTCGATCAAAATGAACGTAATTTAATTGAATCTGAATCGAATAGTAACGACGAATCCGACGAAATAGCACCATCTAATGAAGTACCCAATAACAAAGATGATATTTGGACGGATGATATTGCGAACTGCACCAAGACTAATTTATTTGCAGAATCATCAGGGCCAAATATACATGAATCTGCATTGTTTTTCCATGTATACCATACCAAATAGGTAATAACTATATTGAAGATAAAAGAGACGTAGTTTCCTTGTGGTCATTACCAGAAAACCACGTCTTTCAGTCCCTGAATGTATGAATTTTAAAAGTTTTGCTTATATATATGTATAGAATGAATTATAATAAATATTTTTTTAATTTACAAACTTATTTTATTCTAAAAAAACAAACTCCGGACGCAACGGATTTAAAATTTGTGGTTATTCTTTGTAACCACCAGGACTGAAAGGGTTAAAGAGAATACCATCTTGACCTTTATACTATAGATACACATAAACTAGATAATCACATATTCTACATTATCTAGTTAATTTTCCAATCTGTCACTGCACGATTTTGGCAAATCAGGATAGATAACTCGATTTCAAAATCTAGTTGTAGAAACAAGATAATCATGAAATATGTACAAAAATAAAACAATGAAAGTTTAAATGGGATAACAATTATGTCATTTTTAATAACTTGTATAAACTTATTGACATTGTCTTGTAAAATGAAAGTTTGACACGATACAAATATCGTTTATAACTAAAAATTTTATTTTTAATCGGATTTTTGTGTGTCACCATAATTTGCAGATCGCGATCACGAAAACGTCATTCGAAATCGTGATCGAAGATTATCGCGATAATTTTTGTGTGTATCTATGGTATTAGTCGATTTAGCCCGTCACTATTTTCAACTTTCAAACCGTACAAATAAGATAATTTTCTCAACATTTAAAAAAAAATCTTCTAAACGATATACGCTGCCATCTTTGAACGACTAGCGTAATTATAAAATTTTATTGAATTCCAATTAAATTCCAAACCTCTGGACTAGTGCATTAAAATTTTCACGTCAAATTTGACATTTTGTTTATTCAACACAAAAACACAAAAATTTCAAATCATAAAATTTAATTTCGCATCACAAATACCAAAAAAACACAAAATACTAAATAAAATCAGTGTACAATTTACCAAAATTACAATTATGATAAAATTTAAAAGTTGATTTTAGATAAAAACTATCTATTTTTGTGTTCTAAATTTCCTAAATCCAGAAAGGAAAAATTGTTGATTTTTGCACCCCATCATAATATAGCGCACAAAGTAGGTTACCACGGTTCGTAGTGAAGCAAAAATAAAATAAAAGGAAAAAGTGAAATTCGCACACAACAAAAAAAAAACGCACTGGAAAAATGTAAATACGGAGAAAAACAAATAATATTATGATTATAATTTGTGGAAAAATTATGAATACACAAAAAGAAAATTGAATAAATTTCTAGTCGTATATTGGTTAAGAACAAATTATTTGGAGTACAATGAAAAGACTGTCGAACATAATCCAAAGATTAAAGAGAGGGTAAGTCATTTCCAGTGTTTCTTTTAAGGGCACAACATACGTCAGATTGATGTTGTTTTTTTTATGTTGTTTACAGAAGCAATACTGAAAATAAAAATGAAGCAAGCACAAAAGATGACCTGTTAAACAATTTTTCCACAACCACATCCCTTACCACCACAACCGTCAGTAATGTGGCCACAATAACAGCTGTAAATAAATTTGATCTAATTCGTTTACGACTGTACTCGACTCGCGGTCGAATGACCGAGCTGGAAGTATCACGAAATCTAACAGGTTTCGAATTAAAAAAATTAGCAATCATAAAATTCGTGTACGCTGATAATGCCGATATTATTATCCCGAATAATGTACTCGATTTATCATATCTAATTTATTCAAAGACAAAACAAAAATTAGATGAAAATATTACGTTAAATGATTTGGGTATAAATGATAGTGGTAAGTGTTCAAAAAAAAAAAATTCATGATGTAATTTATACTACATATTTGCAGCACACCCTTCACGCCACTCCCGCAACACCGCGATTCACCCACTCACACCTCTTTAATTTAATGTTATTTTATCTTGGTTAATTTTTTTTTGTGTGTGTATGTTTCAGATGAGTTCGTTTTAATACAAAAAATTTTAAAAATCGAAAAACAAGAAAATCTTCAAGGGCCTAAACTAAACGAAGTACTAGAAGCAACGAAAAATTTACAACCATCAAAAAATTCACCACCAATCGTTAATATAGAAACACTTCTGTTGCAGAATGATGTAAGTTGACTCATAATTTCTAATCATTAATTCACTAATTCCAGGTTCATGTCTCGTATATTGGATTAATATTTAAGGGGTGTTAAGACCTCAAAAAGTTTAGTCCAATAACCATGCAGCACATATAGAATTAAATCGTCTCACTTTACGGAAGGGATACATTCGAGAAAGTTGTCCTACTTAGAAACCTACTTAGGTTCCCTATATCGCATACCGAAATTCTGTAAAGTCGAATCATATTTTCCCATAAATCAAAAAAGGGAGTGAATTTGGTCATTTCGTTACACCTAAATTCCGTATATGGGGCTTCCGTAAAGCGGGTTTTAGGTGTAAACCAATAGTCAAAAAATTTGAGTTAAACAATTGCTTTTGCTCGATTACCTAGGCCCGTGAGCAGCTTAAGTAATAAAGAATTTTTTTCCTAAGAATTGTGTCCAAAAGTTGAAAAAATATCTGTTTCAAATTTCAATTCAAACATCTCTATAATCTTAGCTAATAAAATAAAATACAAATTCCTGAAATTGAAAGTTAAAGCCTTGAGCAACAAATTCCAGACTTTCTAACAAACGGCCTATTTAATTCTTTTTCTTTTTGCCCTCAGCTGTTAAGATCAAACAAGGTATTCTGGCGTAATGCGAAACTGTAATAACAAAAATAACATTTCTGTTTGTCTCATAGAAACGTTGGAATTTAAGTAACAACAAAAACTGCGGCTTCTGTAGTTTCAAGGCCTAGGGGCTTAAGATGAAGCGAGCGAAAATAATCGCTACGAGCTGGGAAAATATCATTTGAAATTATGATTTATAAGCAAAACTTCTTAATTAAGTAAAAATTGACCTCTCAGTCTACCGAGGAATTTCCCGATATTCGAGTGGACTATCCCAATCCTACGTTATGATAATGCCTATGAATCGTGTGTTTAAATATTTACGAACCGCAAGTAATATTCAGCGGATGAATTGCTAATATTAACGTCTTCGGGAAGGATCTAAATCATTTTCAAACGCGCTAGCAATCATAGAATCCGACTGTAAGCAATAAGTTCCGTATTGATCATTGTTTACTTTAAAATTCTTAATAGTATTGGCAAATCTTTCGAGATTACAAAACAAATTAAAATCTTCCTAAGATTGTTCTAAATTTTATTTTTTTAATTTTTATTTTTTACAGTTACAATTCGACATTCGAAAAATTTTAATATCACTGGCACAATCTTCTGCCTATGTAATAGGGGCTGGCCCATATGCCGAACGTTTAATATCTATGTTAAAATTAAGATTACTCAATCGACGAAAACACGAGGCCGATACGATACAGTGTTTGGTCGATATGGGATTTTCGAAAGAGCGTGTTGTCTATGCATTACGTATCAAAAACAATGTTTACTCAGCGGCCTTAGAATGGTTGATCGAAAATCAATGTACAGTTAGTTTGAATGTAGCCACAACACCAGAATCTAATATATCAAATAAGATTAGTTTAAAAGATGTAAGTACTTAAATACGAAATTTAGGACGAGTTTTAATTGTTTATGTTTTTTTCAGACACCCTGTGAAAATATAGAGGCTTTATTAGAAATAATTAGAATACATTTTCACCGTAGCTCACCACCAACGAAAGATATGATTAAGACACTAGTTGATATGGGATTTCTGGAGGAGAATGTCATAGAGGCACTAAAAGTGACACGAAATAATCAGGCAGCTGCCGTAAGTTTTAATATATTAAGTGATATGCAAGAAATTTTTTTTAAATTTATATTTTGTATGTTCTGTATATTTTAGTGCGAATGGTTAGTTGGCATTAGATCGCGTAGTTTAAACGAATTACGTGAAGGTTTGCCACCCGATTCACCTGTATTAAAAGCTTTATTATCATCACCGCAAGTACAATTAAGTTTAGGAAATCCAAAAATGTTTTTAGCTTATATATCAGTGTTAGAAAATTATTCATCTATGAATATGTGGTTGGGGGATAGTGACACATCAGGAATATTAGGGCATATATTACGTACTTATCATGAGGAGAAGCACATCATTGCGATAAATCAGTTTAGTTCAACGCTTTAAATCAATGCATTTTATTGTACAACATAAATATATCATTTTTATTCTTATGTTTTTGAATTTTTTTTAGAGGATTTATATTAAATAAATATATGGAGTAAAATTTAAAAGAGAATACAAAAAATTTTATGCCAAAGATTATTAATTTGTAAAACAATTTTGAATTATTGAAACAAAAATAACAATATTAGTAATGACGCTTAATTGGACACTTAATAAATATTTTTTATATAAAATTGCGCTGTTTTTGATTTTGGAATTGATACAGTAAAAAATTAAAAAAATTTCTTGTGGGAAATTTTCGTCCGTCTTCTTATAGCACGAAATTTTCATCAAAAAGAGGCTTTTTTTTCTTCAAAATGTGTGTCGTCTTAAATGCAAGCAAAACTTAATTCCAATAAAACAAATTTTAGGAAAACAAAACAGGTTAAATCACGAAGAAAAATTTTATAAAAAAATGGTTGAGATTTGAATGTATTTCAGTAAACAAGATCAAATTACCTAGAATACCCTTACATTTTAGCCGAGACACAATTTGGAAAAGGCCTTTTCGTTCTTTAAAGTTTTCTGTGATAAATTATGTACGTGAAAATCCGTTAAGGCGGAAACCGACGGGACCGACAAAAATTTCCGGGTTAGAGGAGTTTTCCACTTTAATGGTAGATACATATTTACATATATCTGAATGTAAAATAAAACGGCATTCATTAGTTAATGAAAATAAAAATCAATTCGATTTATAGATTTAAGCATTAACTACTTGTAGTTTAACATTTGCTGCGCAATCAATTCCGACATAGCTAAATACAATCATGTTGTCTCAGCGTTACCGGAATATATTTGCGAGACAATACCAGAATTTTTCATTAATCCTCCGCAAAAGGAGAAGTACGAAAAGCTGAAGTCGATTTTGACGGTGCGGCATACCCAATCCGAATAAACCCGCCTCAAAAAGTTATTGGATGGGCATGATTTTGGCGATCGAAAGCCAAGTCAGGTGTATTGGTCAATGGTAAACCTGGTGGTTCATCTATTGACAAAAAATTCATAGGACTTCAATTCAAGCAATAGGTTGCTATTCAAGCAATAGGTGAAAAGCCTATCGACGAATTACTTCCAATTGCAGACCGGATGCCGGTATGCCTACAAACAAAAACGAGCAATTAGTAGCAAAACTTGCACGCGTCGAAAATATGTTAACATAATTAGTGAATCGAGGACGAAGTTCAACACCACAGCGATTCCAAAACAACCAAAGATCATATTCTCAAAGCCATCGGAATAACAGTAGACGTCGTTTCATTGATGATAAGGGAAATTGTTATTTCCATCACAAGTTTGGTATTGACGCAAGAAAATGTTACCTACTCCCTGCGTCCAGAACCGTAAAAATAATAAAATATCGGATCGGATTCTTCTAAAACGCCGCCTTTTTATAAGAGACATCGGAAATAACATAACTTTTCTCGTGGACACTGGTGCGGATGTTTCAGTTTTGCCTTATAAAAATTTCAAAGGAAATACACTTAGATCGGATCATGTGCTGGTGTGGTGTCACCTAGTCATGCAAACTTTCGGGAACAAATAAAAATCAGAATCATTAGCTAAATTAAACCAGTCAAAATTATCCAAATTCAGAAATGCACTATAAGAATAGTGGAGTACAAGTTAAAATAAAATATGTAGTAGTTAGAAAAACGCAGTAAGCGTAGAGAACGTTTGTTTGTAAAGAAAAAAAACAATAACGAAAAAATCTGACAAGCAGCGGATTGTATGTATGTGCGACTAAAGAATACGAAAATATAAATAGTAACTAAATGAATACAATTTTATAAACAAAATAAATAAAAATACAATATAAAATTTAGTAAATAAAAATATAAAATTGGTATAAAAACAAAGCAAAAATAAATTGCATCCGTGTTATTAATAACGTGCTACCCCATATGATGCACCAAGCGCAACCGCATGTTATGCACTAAAAAAGGTCCTCTAAGCTAGCGAATACGAATACGCTAAACTGGTATTGTCCGCTGAAAATGGTACTATTATCCACACATATGGTCCCAAATTATTAAATAATGATATTGGTATAAGACGGCAACTTCCACATATTTTTGTAGTCGCGTCAGTTGATCTACCAATATTAGGTGCTAATTTTTTGACTATATGGGCTACTCGTCGATCTTAAAAGAAGACAACTCCTGGATTTGACCACAAATTTGTCAGTTAAAACTTTAACATGTCGTTGTTTTTAAATCCAGTTTTTTTAAGTTTAAAACAATTTATTTATTGAATTATTATATTTATTTTTATACTCAATGGAAAAGAAGCCAAAACAAAGGACAGTTTCTCTAAATGACAGCCATAGACGTGAATTTCCAAATATTGTGTCATCTGGTGATTCAAATAATAACTCACGGGTACGATGCACTATTTGTGGTCAATCTTTTTCCATTGCAAACAAAGGTAGAGCTGATATTGTGCAGCATAACAACTCAACAAACCACAAAGCGCATGAAAATTCTAGAGCATCAAGCTCAAGAATCACAATTTTTATGAGGAATATTGACACATTTGGATCTACTGAAAGAAATTTGGCAAAGGCTGAAATGATATTTGCTTATCATAATGTTATGCATAACATTTCATTCCGTAGTATGGACTGTACTAGCCGGTTAATACAGTCTTTGTATGATAAGAAATTTTCCTGTGCGCGAACAAAAACGAGCGCATTAGTAACTAACGTAATTTTCCCCTATTTTTCATCTCAACTAAAACAAGATTTAACCAAAGTAAGTTTTGTTGCTATCTTATCTGATGCATCAAACCATAAATCAACGAAACTTTACCCGATAATGGTTCAATATTTTAATAAAATATCGGGAGTCAATGTTAAATTACTCAATTTATCAACTGTTCCTGGTGAAACTTCGGAGATATTGTCTTCTCATATTCTAGCCGAATTGAGGAGAAATAATTTGGAGTCAAAAACAATTGCAATATCTGCTGACAACACAAATTTGAATTTTGGTGGTTTAGCTCGCAAAGGAACTGGTAATGTCTTTTTCAAATTGAAAACATCTTTGGAGCGAGATCTGATAGGAATTGGATGTAATGCCCATATAGTATCTAACGCTATAAATACAGCTTCGGGAATTTTAAACGTGGATATTGAAACTATTTTACCAAAAATATTTTTATACTTTAGAAATTACACAGTAAGAACTGAAGCATTGAAATCATTTTGTGAAGATGCCGAGGTAGAATACAATAAACTTCTTGGATATTCTACTACTCGTTGGTTGGCACTTTCTAGTGCTACAGAGCGGATATTGCAATTGTACGAGCCATTGCGATCGTATTTTTTAAGCCAAAATGCAATTCCAAAATTAATGAAAACGTTTTTTGAAAATGAAGGAAGTCCAATCTATTTAAAATTCATTCATAACCAATCAGAACTATTCAAAAGAACTGTGTTGAAACTAGAGAAAAATTGTTTAAGTGCTACAGAAGCTTGGCACATTTTAAATGAATTGAAGGAAGAATTGAATGATAGACTGGAAAAGCTCTACATACCATTAATTTTACGAAGTGATATAAATAAATTGGAACATTCTGAACCTGATTTTCGAGCAAAATTTATGTGTGACGTAAAAAATTTTTATGAAACGTCTTTCAACTATTTAAGCGAATGGACAAAATCCTTAGAAGATATGAAGTTGCTATATTGGACGATGCTAATAAAACGGATTGATTGGGAAGCTGTTGTATTGTGCTTGGATTATTTTTCTGGTAAAATTGGTGATAAAATTGACGATGGAAAATTGATGAATGAAATTAGAAAAATAAATATTTATTGTGACGATCAGAAGCTGTCATTGTGGAATGAAAACAAACTCGAGCATGACCAACGATGGGTCGAAATATTTAAATATTTTGATACAGAATGCATCACTTATTCCGAAATTTTAAAGCTTGTCGAATTTTCTTTTGCTGTACCAGGAACAAACGCATCCGTGGAAAGAGTATTTTCAATTATTAATGATATATGGTCATCTGAAAAAACTCAAATTTCAATTAAATGTATTGAAGCTCAAGTCAGCATTAAAATAAATGGTAAAAAGTCGTGCTCGGAATTTTTAAAAGAGATTGAATCTAATGAAACTCTTTTGAAAGAAGCCCATAAGTCATCCAAATATGAATAAAAATAAAGTACAATTTTTGTGAAATGAATTATATTTAATAATTTTATTATAAAATTTTATATGCGTTTTAAAATTTTTATTTTATATGGGAAATGGTAGGGAGGGAGGGGGGGGGGGGTGGTTCATATGTTTTTGAAAAATGTCTTCTTTTGATTTGAAAATAATCTGGTCACCTTAATTGTATATTCAATCCAATAAAACGTACAATTGTCATCAGTCGAGATGTCATTTTTCTTGAAAATCAACGTTTTCGAAAACAGATAAATAATGACGATAGCGATAATAATTTATAGATACATATTCCCAGATGAAGCTGATGTACAAGAAAATGAGACTCAAGTAGGGACTCAAAATAATACCAACGTTAACAACTTGATAGACAGTTCAAGCAATGCCGAAGGGGGTCATGAAGGGTTTACTGATAATTCTGAATCATCGTCGTCAGAATTCGAAGTTTATCAGGAGGCTGATTTGAATTTTTTGGATGAAGATTATGTACCGCCTCATATACAAATTTCATCAGAGTTATCAAGAAGGTCAACTATAGACAACTAAGCCAAAACAGCTACCTGATTTTGTCACATATTCGGTGAAGTCAGCCGAGCTATGTGATCCAGTATCACCGGAAGACGCATTTAGCAGAGCTGATTCACATTTATGGAAACAAGCAATGGAAGAGGAATTTAGTTCACTTCAAGAAAATAAACCGTGGGAACTATGTGGTTTACCGGAAAGGAAGAGACCCATTGACTGCCATTGGGTATTTAAAACAAAAAGAGATACACAGGTCGGATTGGTCGGTATAAAGCCCGCCTTGTAATAAAAGGATGTTCGCAAAGAAAAGGTGTAGACTATAATGAGACGTTTGCTCCAGCCGTGCGTTTCAGCTCTATAAGATATCTTATAAGTTTGGCAACAAAATATGATCTTGACATTGATCAAATGGACGCAGTAACTGAGTTTTTGCAAGGCGACTTACCTGAGGAGATTTATATGCTGCAACGAGAAGGTTTTACCAGTGGAACTTTATTGTGCAAGCTCCGAAAATCTCTCTATGGTCTGAAACTGGCGAGCAGAATTTGGAACGAAAAGTTAGATAGAAATCTGAAAGAAATGGGACTCACTCGCTGAAAAGTTGATTCTTGTGTTTACTTCAAGTTCGATGGAGAAAAAATACTGATGATCGCAATTTATGTTGATGATGATTTTATCATTTTTAGCAATGATAGAGATGTGAAGGCATGGATTAAAACAGAACGGATGAAGCGGTTCAAAATGTTTGATTTAGGTGAATCCGTTTATTGCCTTGGATTACGGATTACCCGTGACTTGAAAAGGGACTCATATCCATCGATCAACAACAGTATATTCAAGAGGTGTTATAGAAATTTAACGTGATGGATTGCAACCCAGTTTTAACACCCTTTGATTCTAATCAAGGGATCACAAATGATATGTGTCCAAAAAATGATACTGAACGAAATGAAATGATAAGTGCACCATACCAGGAAGCGGTAGAAAGTAATCTTTACGCAGCACACGTATCAAGACCGGATTTATCATTTGCTGTAAGTAATGTTAGCCGTTACAACATGAACCCTGGCAAATCGCATTGGAATGCGGAAAAGAATTCTACGATATTTAAAGGGAACTCCAGATTTGAAATTGACATATTTCCGTGAAAAACATACTGGAATTCTTCGATATTGTGATGCAGATTGAGCTGCAGATGTTGATGAACGACGTTCAAATACAGGATATGTATTTATGAATCAGGAAGCAGGCAGTGTCGTGAAATATAAAACGACAACCAACAGTTGCCTTGTCAACCGCAGAGGCAGAGTACATGTCACTGTCTTCGGCTTCCCAGGAAGTGATGTGGATAAGTGAACTTCAGAAGGAGTAGTTATTTGAGAATAATCAGCCCGTACCCACAATATTATGCGACAACAAAAGTGCTTCAGATATAGTAACTCTACGTTCATATTTGGGTGCTATAAATTATTATGGTAAATTCGTAAAAGAAATGCATCAACTACGATGACCACTCGACGTGCTGTTGGAACAAAATGTCTCATGGAATTGGACACCAGATTGTCAAACGTCATTTGACAGTTTCAAAAAAATTTTGAAGTCTGATCTGCTGCTCACTTATTTTGATCCAAGCCTTGAGATTATCGTAGCGGCTAACGCATCCAACACCAGCATCGGAGGTTGCATTTATAATCGGTTCTCGGACAAATCTGTCAAAGCAGTTTACCACGTTTCAAGGACCTTGAACAAAGCCGAACAAAATTATAGTCAGATCGAAAAAGAAGCCTATGCTTTGGTTTTCGCTGTGACTAAATTTCATAAATTCGTATTCGGTCGAAAGTTCTTACTTCAAACGGATCACAAACCATTATTGTCAATTTTCAAAGAAAGGTATCCCTGTATACACAGCGAGTAGGCTTCAGAGATGGACACTCACACTACTTATGTACAACTTCAACATCGAATACGTGTCCACAAACAGTTTCGGATACGCAGATGTTCTTTCACGATTGATCAACTCTCACGTCAAACCAGACGAAGAATTTGTGATTGCGTCAATTCAAGCAGACGATGATTTTCGATCAGTTCAGCTCGAAATCTTTCATCATTTGCCCGTAACACCCGTCAGCTGTTCTTCAAACAGTCATTCAACACGTCAACGATGGCTGGCCTGCTTCATTCAAGCAAATTCAAGATATTGAGGTCAAACAATTTTTTCATCGTCGAGAAGCACTGTCAATATCGAACGGTTGTCTCATGTACGGTGATCGTCTTGTTGTCCCAGAAAAATTTCAGCGACGAATTCTTCAACAACTTCACAAAGGACATCAGGGAATGCAGCGAATGAAGTCGATTTCTCGAAGCTATGTATACTGGCATGGCCTCGATCAGTAGATCGAAGAGATGGTTCGCGCTTGTAATCAATGCGCGAGTGCAGCTAAATCACCACCGAAAACTTTTCTCGAATCTTGGAGCGTGCCTGATGGTCCTTGGCAGCGAATTCACATTGACTACGCCGGACGAATTTACGGTTATTTCTTTCTCGTAATTATCGACGCATATTCAAAGTGGCCGGAAGTTTTTCTGTCGCAGACAACATTTTCAACAAAAACTATAAAAATGTTGGAGGAAATATTTTCTCGTTTTGGTATTCGGACAATGGGACTCAGTTTGTTTCAGCTCAATTTAAAGAGTTTTGTGAGTCGAATGGCATCGAACACGTGCTTATCGCCCCATTCCATCCACAATCAAATGGGCAGGCGGAACGTTTCGTCGATACACTCAAGAGATCCGTTAAGAAAAATCAAGGGGAAGGAGGTATCGAGGAAGCTCTACAAATATTCTTGTCTACATATCGCTCAACGCTGAATCCTAACACACCATTGCAGAAATCACCAGCCGAGATCATGCTCGGACGACCAATGCGGACAACGTTAGATCTGTTAAAACCATCTGAACATTCAAATATTAATCATGATGATCTTAAGCAGAAACAGATTTAACAAGCAACATAGCGCTAAGAATCGACAGTTCAATGTCAATGACTCAGTCGATGTCAAGGTTTACTACAATAACAAGTATCGCTGGCAGTCTGCAATCGTCAAGGAACGACTGGGAAATGTAATGTATCGCGTCAAGTTACAAAACACTAACCGAATGGTCCGTTCACACGCAAATCAAATGCGATCTCGACCGTTTCAAGAACCGTCAGCCTCATCTGATTCCCGATCGGAATTACCACTTGACACGCTTCTGGCTGAGTGTTCTACTGATTCAGTTCCAAATCATCAGAACGAATTTTTATATGAAGAAGCGGTTGATATGCAACAAAACAATGAGCTGGAAGGGTTTGAATTAAATTAGGAGGAAATGTTGGCAGCCCTGAATCTATTGCCGTCTCATTATATAGCTAGCTGTCTCTCTCTAGATGTACGACAGTTAGTCTTTGTCATAGTATTCGAATTGCAAGTACTAATAAAGAATTAATTGAATTTATTATTAAAAATTACATATGTTGTTTAATTAAAGACACAACAAAGGGGGTTCTCATTTGAAAGGAGGTGATGTAGTGGCATATGTAATCAAGAACAAAAAGGCCCTCATTTCGATGTAATTTAAAAAGTTTGTAAGTGAACAGGAATTGGAAAATAAAATTATAAAGCTCAGCTCCAAACTATGAAGGTTGTAGAAAACACGAAAAGGCGGTAGAAATAGCGACCCGAACAGCGATTTAAGCAGAACCCGTAGCAAATTATCTTGTAAATTTCAATCGATATTCTCCTAAAAATTCTGAAAACCTGCTGCGGCACATGAATCGAATTAACCGAATTTATAATTCGATTGAACTGTAGAAGGAGGGTACAAATAAATCTGAGTGCATAGATTAAAGGCTCCTTAGTTGTTTTTATCCCCACTTAGATCGTGCATTATTGCATTGTATGGCAAAACAAGATACCCACTAAAAGTTTATACATTTTTTTTATTAATTTTAAGGATAATATGTAACAATTTTGCAAAAATTTTATTAAAATGTATTGTAATTACCTACTGTTACCTCATAATAAATGAAAATATACAAAAATAAAAATGTTACCGTTAGGTTAAATAATTTAGGTACGTACGGTTTTCTTTATATTTATACAGCACAAGATCAATAGAAGCAAGAAGCCTGATATTATAAAAACGGCGAACAATATATACATAACGGTTATGGACCAAAACGCAAATAGATATGTCGTCTTGTCGCAATAATCCCCATCCGATTTATTATAATTTGGTTCGAAAATGTCATAAACGAACACTGATCCGACAATAAACCAAACAATAACGAAAGTATCAAATATCCGTCCTAATTGTGATTTATTATTGCTTAAGGATTCTGGATCTGTTTTACGGCATTCCATATAGTGAAGCGATTGATCGAGCAGCGTACAAATACCTTGGACTAATAAAAACAATGGAATGAATTTACTGATTGGACAATTTTTTAAATTCTTGGCACCAACATAAATCATGACAATGGGTAACAGGGTGAAAATTAGCGATATAATTTGGCAACCCATTGTGCCTATGCAAATGCCGAACAAAGTACAACAATATTTTATATTGCTCTCGTTGCCATTTTCTTTGGCGGCCTGAAGTCTTTGTCTTAACGTTAATTCACCCGATGAATCTGAAACGAAAAAAAAAAAACAAAACTAAGACATGGATTTACATTTATTTTGTTAGCCTTTCAAAACGCCCTTCCTAATTGTCTACTATTTTATAGAATATGCCAAATACTTCAAATTATCTATGAAAAACTATCATTTTGTATAACATATTTTAGGTCGATTCCCCTAATATGCGGTAGCTGTCAGTTTTCAGTCTAAAATTATTCAATTGCCATCTTTGTATCAATAATGTAAGCTGTAAAATGGAGCACTTATTTGGAATCAGTAACCAGATATTGTCAAAATAAAAACATATATAGTACAGGCTGGAGCAGTAGAACTGAAGCGATATGTAGTCTGGTTCCGTACCAATCCGGCAAAATATGGCAATAAAATATCAGTTTTATAACGTAGTGACCAGTGTTGTTGATGAAATATGAATGACAGAAAACAAAAAATTACGTTGACAAATTGTTTCAAAATTTAAAATTTGTCTTTTTTTCAAATTGTTTATACCTACTGGAAACAAATTAAAATTAGTTTTTTGTACATTTCACTCACCTCGCGGCGGAGTCTGGTTAAAAGATGTAGTTACAGCGTTCATTATTTAATTATTTAAAATTAAAATCAATTCCACGCCAAACAACTAATTGCTTAGATTCGTGCAAGGCTTTAATCTGACATTTTTGTTTTATTTGTGGCCACTGCAGTGTTTTTTTTAAGACACACACAAGTTTATGAAAAAAATCAAAACAAAAAAAAAAAAATTTGAGTGCTTTTGATATCACTTTACAGATATTTGCTTAATATTCGATCGTTAACTAATATTATAAATACCATTTGCATGGAAGATGTTCAAAATAGAATTGAGTCAACTGGTTTTAAATAGCAACTTGCTGGAATGATGCGTTTATTACCGACTAGTCGAAATTTTAAGTGTAAATATTTCTTCTGGCGCAAGCTGGATTGTTAGGTAGTTTTGAATTTGGTAATCCTCTAATTTTTGAGTAGCAAGAGCCGATTTATGAATTATATAAATATATTTGTTTCGTTTTCTCTAGATACAAGTATTTAACGGAAGTTAGACTCAGAAGGTGGGAAAATCTTTTCGAATTGGATTGCTCTTCTGCTTGTCTGAATGATAAGGCAAATATTGTTCTTATACGTTAATTAGAATTAATATTTAAAACTTTTCGTATTAGCTGTAAATTATTACTTCACTAATTGCACTCTGTCCAGGAAAAAAATCCGATTCTCAAGTGCAATGTGTCGTGAAGAGAATAAGATATCTCGGAACTTGCCTGCGAATGCTCATGGTCTGTTTAATATCGACATAGTAGCAGGTATGTACGGTAGCTTGTAATTTTTTTAAACGTGTTTTGATGACGGATTCAAAGTCGAATATCTTTTCCGTCCACCAACATGATAATCAACGCACGATGCGTTTGCAAATTGTAGCGTTTTGCGCTTCTGTCATAATATGTTTGTGCGATACTTAATTTGACTTGGTCATGTACAAGAGCTAGTCGGCATGGGAAAGGCAGAATAATTTCACCTTCGTGTTGTTTCAAAAGCTGGTAGTTTTCGCCTTTGTAATTTTATGATACCCGATAAGTAGGAAATGTGGTGAATTCTTTACTATCTCATGTACTCCATTTCGTTACGCAGAACGAATTTCAGGCAGATATCTATCCCATGTTGTATTTTTTTCCTTAATATAGGATCGGATGCAGATAAAACTTATCGGTTTACTCTTTCTGAGGAATTGGATTGCGGCGAACAGAGAGAAGTTTTGGAATCCACTACCCCAAATTGTCTCAATAGGTCTTTATACTCAGCACTTTTAAATTGGGTGCCATTATCCGAATGGATTGTCTAGTTACTCCATAAACACAGAATAATTGGTTTTTTAAAAATTCCACAATCTGCTACGCGGTTCCCTTACTGATTGGTTTTAAAAGTACAAACTTGGTCAGGTGATCCAGCGCAATCAAAATCATTGTTTTGCCATGACTAGAACGAGGATATGGCCCAAGTAAAACCACATACATACGTTGCGATGGCCTTTCAATAGGATAGGCATTTCCCATCGGTGGTCTCAAACATTTATTTGTTGCCTTTGTTGTTTTACATACATATGTATTACACCATGGATGGGCAATAATATCTCCTCAATTTTTCTAACGTTTTAGCTATTCCTCCGTGCGATGACATTGGATTATCGTGTTCCATTTGGATTAATCCATTTCTCAAACCTGTTAGTATCCAAAAGCTTCCGAAGTGGAAGATCTGAAAGCTCTCCATTTTTCTTTGGCTCCAATCTAATAAATATACGATTTTCCCTAGCAGCAAAAGCCGGATCCTTATCTGGATCATTTGTTATGACTTCGTCACAACATATTCTAGATAACATGTCGGGTACAACATTATCTTTTCCTCGTTGATGTGCGATTTCGAAGCGAAACCCCTGTAACTAGACTCGATCTTGCCAATCTTCCACTCAAGTCAAGTTGGCCTATCAACCATTTTAAGCTGGAATGGTCAGTTATTAATGTGCAGTTATGTCCCTCAACGTATACGTGCGGGATTTTTTCATAGCGATGATAGCCGCTAGGCATTCTAGCTCCGTGACAGAATAATTATTTTTGGCACTATTCAATTTTTGAGATATATGGGTTTATCATTTTCTTCTGTGTCTTTCAGAAATAGGACGGCTCCTAATCCTTTTGTGCATGTATCACATCTTATAAAAAATCTTGACGAATATTCAGGGGTTATAAGGACCGGTGTTGAAGTGAGCAATTTCTTAAGTTTCTCGAAACTCTGCTGGGCTGCCTCCGTCCATTAAAATTTGCATTTTTTTAGGCAATCGGTTATAGGTGACGTTACACTGGCAAAGTTTTCGATAAACCGCCGGTATCACCCAGCCATCCCGAGCAGTCGTCGAATCTGTCTGGTATTTGTATTGGTGCTGCTAGATTGACAATTGCGTCGATGTTTCCAGGAGCAGCCCTAAGGCCTTGCTCTCCTATTAGGTGTCCTATATCGAATTTCCTTCATCACGACCATATTTTTGTCGATGTTAATTGTCCAGCGGTTCGTAGTAAAGTCGCAACCCTCTCCAACAGCTCATGGTGAACCTTCAATGTGCCGCTAATGATCAGTAGTAAATATACGAAGATACGATCATGAAGTTCGTGGGGAATCACTTTATGAATTTTTTTTTTGTAGATGAAAAAAACCTTCAAAAGGCGAAGAGTGGAGCTACACTCCACCCAACAGTGTGAGACTTGACTCACTAAACAAATCATCTACATATCACGGAAGAACCAAACCGGAACCGCTTTCGCATTACTTCGGTCTGGCCCGCACTGCTGATATCCCTCGTCCCACTATTGCCTCCTATGGATCCACTAAACAACCCTCCTCCCTCTTCCGTAGCAATATTGCCTCTACATAAAAGGCTACTGCCCTCCATGCCTCTTCCGACTGAAGCATTACATCCACCACTGTGTCCGGCGTTACCACCCGCACTAGTGAAGTGAGTAGCCTCCGTTCCATCAAGAATCCATCGCACCAAAAGAAAGTGTGACATACGTCGTTCCGCTCCTCCGGGCAGTACAAACACTGAGGGGACCTCAGCTTTCCCATCCTGTGGAGGTAGGCCCTGAAGTACCCATGCCCCGTCAAAAACTGGCACAACAAAAAATTTACCTCACCATGCCCTCAGTTAATCAATGGACGAAGGACCCTGATCAGTCTGGCTGTCCATCGGCCCTTATCCGTCGTCTCCCATCTACGCTGCCACGCCTCCAAAGTTTCGACCCTAGCTCTGGTTGCAGCCTCCTTCCTCCCTGTGTCCGCGCTTCGCAGATATATCTCCCGCCGCTCCTGTGCCAACAAGTCGATCGGTATTACTCCGGCAACAGCTAAAGCGGCAACATCGAATATCGTCCTATAGGCACACGCCATTCTCAGTGCCCGTTTCCTCTGAGTCGATAGCATTCGCGTCCGATACTTTTGATGGGTCATAGCGCCAGCCCAAATCTCTGCCCCATATAAGAGGATCGACTGCACCACTGACATAAGGACCTTTCGCCTACTAGAACGTGGTCCCCCCACATTGGCCATCCACATTGGTCTCCCCAAAGACGCAGTAACTACCGCCGCCCGCTCACACACCTTTCAGATGTGCTCCCCATAGCTTAGACGACTGTCCAGTGTGACTCCCAGGTATCTTGCTGCTCTGCTCGTGTGAATCACCTCCGTACCCATCGTCATGGGAATAATAACAGGTATCCTGCTCTTGGTAAGCATGACAATCTCCGTCTTGGGGACTGCCAATTTCAGCTCGTGACCTTCCATCCAGGCGTTTATTCTCCTCATCACCTGGTTGATGACGTTATTACCACAGCGATGTCGTCCGCATAACCCACCAAGGATACATCGTCCGGCATTTCAAGCCGGAACAAGCCGTCGTACAGTACGTTCCACAGATCTGGACCAAGAATCGAACCCTGTGCCACTCCGGCAGTAATCTCTTTTCTTTCAACCCCACTTGCCGTCTCATACAATAACCTCCTGTCCCTCAGGTAGTCATACATCACCCTCAATAGGTAATTCGGAACCTTAAATGACCGCGGCAGCGCCCCTAGTATATCCTTCCATCTCGCTGAGTTAAAGGCGTTCCTAACGTCAAGAGTAACGAGGAACACCAATGGTCTCGTCCGGTGGCTCGCTCTCTCTGCCCGAGCAACCGCGCTGTTTACCTCCATAATGGCATTGATGGATGAGTGACCTTTCCGAAAGCCATGCTGCCTTGGAGAAAGACCACCCGCAGCTCTTATGGCTGAGTCCAGCCTTATCTTCAACAGTTTCTCCAACAATTTCCCCATCGTGTCAAGCATACAAAGAGGCCTATATTTCGACGGAGAGTCAGGATTCCCTCCTTTACCTTTCTCGACCAACGCGAATCTGGCCACCTTCCAGCGTGCAGGAAATACTCCCGCTACCAGGCAAATATTATATAATTTGAGCAGTAGCTGTGGGCAACCCCCGGTCACAACCTTCAATACCTCTCCGGGAATGCCATCGGGTCCTGGGGCCTTTTTGTTTTTTAAGGATGCCACCGCACCAGTTAGCTCCTCCTCCGTGAATACAGGAACAATACTAACCTGCTCTGGAGTATACTCTTCTGTCCTCAAGGCATGGGTTGGGAACAGTGTATCGACGATGTTTCGCATCACCACAGCATCCATCGAGTTGCATAAGTTCATGGAACCTGGTCTGCCCGTGACCAACTTGTAACCCTTGCCCCACGGGTCAACATCCACCTCATGGCAAATATTCTGCCAACATCGAATCTTACTAGCCCGTATGGCAATACCGAGCTCTTTCTTTGCCACCCTATACTAGTCTGATTTGCTTACTGCATCACTCCTATTTTGTGCTCGTTGAGCCCTTCGCCTTAGTTTTAGGGCGTTCCTCCTAAGCTCCGCAATTTCGTCCGTCCACCAGTAGGCCTGCCGTCTTCTACTCCACTGTTTTCTCCGAGGCATTACTGCGTCGCAGGCTCGCTGGATAAGCTACACGATTTCATCAACCTTAGCCTCGACATCCTGGTTATATTGCCCTGCAGAATCGGTAGACCATTTCCAAGGTTTGCATCCAAAAACGCAACCAGTGCTCCTCCCTCCAGCCTACTCGTATTCCAACCACGTGGCTCCTGGATTCTCGTTCGCTGCGCCGGCCTATCATCGAGCACCATAAAGGTGATGTAATTATGATCACTACCCGTGTAGTCCTCCATCACCCTCCAGTCCACCACCTTGGACCCCAGCCTTGCCGACACCAGTGATATATCGGGAATGGAATTTCCGAAGCCAGGCGTTCGATATGTCGGAACTGAACCCCTGTTCAATACGATCAGGTCTAGTCTCGATGCCATCTCCATCACTAGCTTGCCCTGGTGTCCTGCTGCGGCATACCCCATTCCAGAGCACGCGCATTGAAGTCGCCGGCTACCACCAACTCCCCCACTGTTTCGCGAATTGCGTCCTCAAGTTCGTTCAACTTAGAGCGAAACTCTGCGATTGCGTCATTCGGCGAAAAGTATACACTAAAGACCGTCGCGCCCCGACTTTTAACCCAAACATATCCGTTGCGCGCGCCGTGATCGACAATGCGAATAAAACGGGCGTCAGCCACTCATATTGCTGCAGTGCCCAGACGATCTGAAAACCAAGTGTGGGGGGTTCCTGTCTCGATACTGCTCGCTAACGATCACTATCTGCGCTTCCATCTCACAAACTAGGTGCGTCAATAAATCATCCGCAGCCCTACATCCGTTAATATTTCCTTGCAGAACTCTCATTCTTGAAGGTCTCTCCACTTGTCCCGCAGAGCCTTTCTAAAGGTCGCACATGTGCCTGACCCCTGTACATGATTTACGTCCAGAATTCGACTGTCACCGGAACTCTCTGCACATAGCGAACACTTCGATTCGAAAATACAAACTATCGCCTTATGCCCTTCGTTACCGCACTTCCAGCAACTACCACTGCGATCGAGTCCCACGCAGTTTTGCCTAATATGCCCGTATCCAAGACATCTGTAGCATTTCAGGACCTCCAATCTCTTTCTGACTCTCCCAAAAACCCAACCGATCTCCAACGTTCCTTTTCTAGCAACTTTAAGGCGGCACGTTCGTTGAGTTCCACGACTGCTTTTTATTGCCCGCGCTGGTCCAAAACGAAAAGGGAGACCTTAATATCCCCGGTGGGCTCCTCTCCAGCTTCACGTTCAACTGCCGTCTTAATCTCTTCATTCGTTGTGAGACCATCCAGATTCAGAACCTCTATTGCCACGGATGCACTTTATGCATTAAGCGACACATTGATTGCGCTATATTACACAACCCAAACGGCATCACCCTGAATTGGTAGAGAGGCCGTCCCGGTACCGTAAAAGCAGTCCTACCACTGGCAGATTGTGCGAGTGGTATCTGCCAGAACGCGTCCTTCAAGTCAAGGTCTGTTTTGTATTTAGTCTCTGAAAGTCGTCCTAAAAGTCCGCTAATTAGTGGCAATGGATAGGCGTCTTCCCCGTCAATGAGTTGAGTTTACGTGAATCGAGGTACAGCCGAGATTTTCCGTTAGCTTTAGGGACAATTGTTACTGGTGAGCTCCACGAACTCTTGCTAACCTCGATAACACCTAAACTCAACATCCGGTCTATTTCCTTGTATAAAGTTCGGTCTGTTTAGCAGGGGAGACTGAATAGTACCGCTGCTTTACCGGCTTATGATTTATAATTCTGGTCAGGTTTAGTTGATCCTGTTCTTGAAGATAATGTGAATTGTTTGTTTTTTTATGTCATCACCCAGAATTTCACTAACCGAAATTTTAGTCATTAGGTTGAACTTCGCCCAAAAATCAACGCCCAAATATCACGATGATTGTAGTAAAGGAACAACAAAAAAATCTTATAAGTTCTGTTTTATTGCCGAATATGACTGGTGGTCATATGAAAACCTCTATTTTTGTTAGTTTGTGAGTACACTCACTGACGCACCGCTATCTAAAAGACCAATCATTTTTCTAGACCTTATCAAAACTTCAGCATGTGGACGTGGATCATTCGTTGTACATTTGTTAAGTATAGTAATACAATTTCGAAGTAAAATTCGTTTTTTCGGAAGTATATGATTGGACGGGTCTTTTTATTATGTTTTATGCTTGGCGAATGGATCGAACTGTTCTTAACACTTGGTATTAATTTGTGGTGGTTGTGTCTGATGTCTTGAGGAATCGTCGACATCCTTGGACTCGATCATCTGATTGTGGTTTGTTCCGAAGCGCGTTGACGTTGTAGGCAATTCTGACAATTGGGTTTGCGTACGTTTGCGGCTCCATATCCAAAACAAAAAATGTTTAGGAAGGCGTCCTGGCAATCCTGCGGTACCGATGCGGCGATGACCCATGTCGCGGCAATTCAAACAAATACAAAGGTTATAATTTCCAAATTCATTATCCTGTTTGAGGTTGTCTCTCCTTTGGAATGCTTCTAAAATTGGTTCGTCGGAATTCTCAGATTTGTGTGTGCTACCGAAGTTGTTAGGCGATTGATTAACACTTAGGTTTTGGAATTACATATTCAGTTCATTCATGAGTGATCGTCATCCCACTTGCATATCAGCAAAAGCGACTGTACGCATTGAACTGTGATAAGGAAGCATAACGTTTTTTAATGCAAGATACATATTTTGGCAGCATCTTTCTGGATGCTCAATGAGAAATCGGAAAACGACTTCCTATTCCCATGGTGTCTTCTCAGAATTTGTTTTTTAATCTTCTCCTCATAATTTGGACTATTAAAATATGAGAGCATCGCACTCTTTATCCTTACCCAATCAGCATTCGCATGATCCGCCTTATACACCCAAAACCAATTTTCGGCTTTCTTTGAAAGAAATAGGTGTAAGACTTTGGTTAAATTGTTTCGAGGAAAATCGTCTCTATAAGCCGCATTTGCTCCAGCCGAAATATAAAATCATGTACATTAACCGCGTCCCCACCGTCAAATGAAAGATTCCATTTTTGTTTCAATTTATAGGAATCGTCTATTCGAAATGATGTCGCTGGTCGGAAATTATCGGCTGCTGGAACGTGCATATGACGAGCTGAGTAAGCTTCGGCAGGTGGAAATGGTTGTCGATTATTTCCGAACTCGTTTTGTACATGTTGCTCATTAAAAGACTGATTATTGCTAACAGGAAGATTTCGATACTGTTGACGTGCTTGAGAAAAAAAATCTGCTACTGAATTTTTGAGACGATTTGCCTCACCAAATGACAAATTAAGTTCATTTTCAATGTTTTTATTGGACGTAGGAGAAGTGGTTGCTCCATTACGCGACACGTTGTTATCTATCAGACTGTCTAGTTTTTCCGCAAACGAACTACTCTTTAAATTTCTCGTCTCAAGTACTCAAGAGCGATAAAAGTAATGGAGTTTCGCCTAGAGTACCAGTTTCTCGGTTCTACACTTATAATGGATAGTCTTGGCATAGGCTGTAGTCAAAAATTCAATTATTGGTGTGGCCACTTGTTCCATTTGGTGTAAATCGAAATATTTCACTATACATTCCTCTAGTTCTCGTTCTGGATATTGCGTATTGTGTTTTTAGGCATCATTGATTTATACTTGAATGAATTGTGACATGAATTGTGCTCCGTTGTCAGTAAAAACTGTTTCCGGAACTGAAAATAAGTTGAATATTTATGTCCTTCAGCGAATTCGAATCGAAAACAAATCGTGAATACTTATCCAGCACAATCAAAATAAATACATTACCACGCTTTATACGGGAATACGGGCCCAAGGTGTCCATGTACTACCATTGAAATGGATAATGAACTTCAGTGAAATTGGACGGGTTGCATAATTTACAGTCTTACAAATTTTGCACATCACACATAGGGAAACATAAATGTTGATGCACTTCGCCATATTGGGTAAGTAAAAATATCTACGGAGTCTTTCCAATGTTTTTTCAAAGCCAAACTGCAGATAATGGAGGTGATTGTGCTTGTTCATGAGTTTATGTATCATCAGGAATAAGCAGTTTCCATTCCGGTAAATTGGTATTCAGTAATATATTTTGGGAACCTCTTCGATGTTGGATTTCAAAATCTAACCCTTGTAATTTCAGGCTCCAGCATGCTAGTTTTCCGGAGAGGTCGTTTTGTGACATTAGTCACTGGATACTTCAATGATCGGTGATAATCACGAAATGGAATCACTCTATGTAAGCCCGGAATGTTTTATGCTTAAAACCACAGCATAACATTCAAGCTCCGAGACTGAATAATTTCTCTGTGCTTTTATAAGTTTTTTTTGACACGTAAACTCCTTTTTAATATCGGCTGGCGAGACCGAGTATAGTAGAGGTTTTGCCTAAACCAAGCAAAAAACCTCAAAAATACTATTATCGAAGAGGGTTGGAACGCGGCTGGTATACATTTTCGACTACTACTGAACCTAACCAAATTGTTTCCAGATGTCTACAACGAGAAACAAGATCTGTGTTAGATCAGGTGCGACGTGCAAACGTATATTACGAATTTTGTTCAAATACGTCATGGGTACCCTGATGTGCCAAAGAATTGCATTTTTTTGCACGTTTGCTGTTAGGACATATGTCACCAAACTATGAAGCTTACGTTGAAATGATTTTAGAAAAGAATGACTTCATACTCCCAGAACGCTGTAAAATCGTTTCTATGCATTGTGATTTAATTTGGCGTTTCGAGCTTCCAATTATCCTCCATCTTTTACCTATTCAAAAATCAAAAGTAATGACTCGTAGTCGTATGAATCCTTAATATTCCCTTACCTTTTGGAAAATTCGTTTCAACTTTCCTTTTCGCTTCCGGATTTATGTTTTGTTTTTGCGCTTTGAGTTTGCGTTTCGCTGTACCTAGAAATCGTAAAATCAGTAAAATACTACAGGTTTTTCGAATTTTTTATTTTATTAAAAAATTGAATTAAAACGTATACATAATTTCTATTAATTCTATTTAATGTAATAATAATACAAATTAAATTTGAGTTTATTTCATAATACATATAAAACATCTAACTGTTTTGAACAAATTGATTTCATGCTGATTTCCACAACTAATATCATTAGATACAAAATGCAAAATTTTGGCTTTTAATTAATAATAAGCTTCATGAAAAATGACTTACAATGTTAATAAAATTAGCTGTGTGAAAATGATGTCATTTCGTTCGCATATTTATCGCATAGTTTCAGTTTAAAGCAAAATTATAAATATGCCTTTAGAAAATTCTATATGAAAAACACCAAGCCCCCCAAACTATACATAGTAGATCGTTTGGTTAAATATTACACCTTTACGATTTAGCATTCAAACAGCACAAAACCGCGATCGTACAGCAGCACACGACTGCAATAACTGCGACTATTGCATAAGCAATAGTTACGGACCAAAACGCAAATAGATATGTTGTCTTGTCGCAATAATCCCCTAATAATGGATTATAATTTGGCTCGTAAATTTTATATATATAAATCGACGCGACAACGAACCAAACGGATACGAAAGTATCAAAAAATCGTCCCAACAGTCTTTCCTTCTTGCTTTCAGATTCATCATTTCTTTTACGACATTGGAAATATTTAAGCAATTGATCGAGTATCGTACAAATACCTGTCACCAATAAAGAAAATGGTATAAAACTATTAATGGGACAATTGTGTAGATTCATAGCACCAAAATAAATCATGGCAAGAGGCAGCACGGTAAATAGTATCGATATGATTTTGCAACCGATTGTGCCCAAGCAAATGCCGCACATCGCGAAACATAATCCTATATTGTTATCCTTATTCTCTTCTTTGGCTGCTTGCATTTTTTGTTTAAATGATAGTTCCGGTGAATCTGAAACGAGATAGAACAAAGAACACGTTAGGATTATTAATTTAATTAATGTATATAGTGAAATTATAAATAGCCATTTATGCAACCCGCAAAGAAATGTTCATTTCATAAATATCTCTTAAAAATAGTTCAAATCTAGATTTGGTGCTTTATCGAATTTAGTGCCTTGAAACCAAACTTTCACATAAAATAATCTGACAAAGAAAACCCACGTACCACACAAATTGTTCTCTTCAGATGCTGTTAACTTAAATTCTTATTGAAATATAAATAATTTCAAATTTTCAATCAATTAACGGAAACGGTTCACGACCAGAGTGATTTCCAACAATTCCTTACAATCATCTCGAGCATGTTTCTTTGTCAATTCTTACAAAAATGTGCTGATTGCATCTATAACTGCTTTGAAGTTATCCTTGTTCAATCAATTCCAAGCATCCTTAAATCTCAGAAATATTATGATAGAATATTTACTCCCGGACTATTGCCCTTTTTTATTTAATCTAAGTTGGTCTTATTAATTTGGAGACACTCTATAATTGCCCTCTATCCATTTGAGAAATTATCCCCGGTAAACGATCTCCTGCTCAATAAATTTGGATTTAAACTGAAAATTGTTTATATTTACCCTATTTCTAAAAGACATTCAGGTAGTTCGGGTTTATAAGATAGATGTTGTTATTGCATTAAACCATCAGCCATTATGGTGTATGGTATCACTATCGACCCCATATTGCATCCATCCACAACAACTTTGATTGAATGTGAAAAATTGAGAAAATAACACATTTTTGGAAATGTTTCGCTCAACTCGAGACCTCTACACCATCTTCCAGTGACCCAATATTTTTTATTAAAAAGTTTTTAGAGTGACGTTCCATTTTTAGATGGTGTCCCGTGAGATGGTTTTACTTTTTCCCCCCAATATAGACTAGGACCACCCTAATGAAGCGAACAACAGCTGCCAATCAATTGAAGACGATTTGCTAAACCATAAGATTCACGATATTAAGGTGAAGTGCGAAGATTTACTCAACTTGGGCAACAACGATAACGTTGTACTATGGAAACCAAAATGGATGAATTGAAAAGTTTGATCAGTTCCCAGCGCCACGTTCAAGTCACTGATGACCTATCATCACACTTCCCGCCGTTATCATCCGATGATGTTATTATGAACATTACAGTACCCATTTCAACATCTATTGTATCGGACTCTTCGCTATCACAATCTAATCAGGAAGCCGTTCGGGTTGAGAAGTCAAGTAATCCAAGTTTGGATTGTCCAATTATGGAATTGCGTACAGTACCTGTGGTTCAAAGGAAGTATTTGTGTATTTCCCGTCTTCATCCAACTACTACCTCCGAGTCGATATCCCATTACATTACGTTTGAAAACAGCGTTTTTAACCCAGCAAACATGTCCTGCTTCGCACTGTCCCCTATAGAGCGCGGGATCAAACAGAACTAACGTTTGTGTTTTTCAAGATTGGAGTCATCGGAAACTTGCATGGTACCTTAAAAAATCCTGACTTTTGACCACCTGGGGTTCAAGTTCGCGATTTTCAAGAAAGACGCCGGTCAAAATACAAGGAAGGAGCTCGCAGCAAAGTATCAATTTAATTTCATTCAAACCAAATTCTCACAATAATCTTATCACAATTCATCCTGACATTCTAAATTGATATACATATGTACATATATCAAATTCTAGCAATATCATCAATGGATCTAACAATTTCGTCAATAGCTTATCAATTTTTTATTTTAATTGTGGTGGCATACGATCAAAATCAAAAAATTTCTATCCTGGAATTTTGAAATCTAATTACGACGTAATAATTTTGACCGAAACATGGCTTACAGTTGATTTCAATGATGCGGAGTTTTTCCCTTCGAACTTTTGCGTTTTCCGTCGCGATCGGTATAATTTTAGTACAAAACGTGAAGGTGGTGATGTGCTTATTGCAGTTCGGACAATTTATTCTTGTGAATTTTTATTTTCCGACCCAATCATTGAGTTCATTGCTGTTAAACTTAAACTAGGTACATTTTATATGATAATTAGCACAGTTTATTTTTCTCTAGAACCAATCTCGCCATTTTGTCAAGATTTTATTGACAAGATCTCATGTAATTTATTACCTTTTATTTCTGATAACACTGACTTTGTTGATATTCATTCCTGTTAATATGAACGATTCATCAGCCTTAAGTTGTGATTTTATGGCAAATATGGGTTCTTCATAAATTAACAATGTACCAAATAGCCGCGGCACTTATCTGGATTTGGTTTTCTACACTAAGAATAGGTCTTTTAAACTAGAATCATGCGACGACTTTACCGGATCTTCGAGTGTTTATCATACCCCAGTTTCATTTCAATTTTTCTTCAAAACTTCTAATAATTTGAACTTACAAAAAATTGTACCGTATTTGATTATTCGCACGCTGATCACAGCTCATTAAATGATTTCAACAGTTTTCAACAGTTCATTAGATACCTTCAATGAATTATTGAAGGTTGCTTTTGAAAAATTTGTTCATAAAAAATTAATTAAAAAGTCTCATACCCGGAACGTCCCATGGTTTACTAAAGAACTCAAACAACTAGAAGTCTTGCGTAATAAATGTCACAGGAAGTATAGGCGTACATGGTTGGCTCGCATGACTTTATCCAGTTTAAGTCTCTGCGCAAACAGTTTTGCTATCTCAACCGATTCCTGTTTAACAGTTACATAATTGACATTGAAGATGATTTGCGATGTAATCCGAAGAATTTCTGGAGATTTGTTAAACTTAAGAACCATAATAACGGCTTGCTGTCATTTTTAGAATTCCGTCGTCAACAATTAGATAATCCAGAGACAATCTGTGGTTTCATTCAAATCTGTTTCATTCATAATAAATGTAATTTTATTGCATTTAATTATATTAGTCTTCGTATATAGCCAAGTCAACCCAAGCTATGGTCCAATTATTGTGCTAACTTGTGAGTTTTAGTCGATGTTAGTATTGGGAGGCATTTAATAGTTTTTATGATCCTGTTTTGCAAAACCCTGAGACTTTTCATGGAATTTTTCTATGCAACTGTCCACAACGAGTTCATAGAACTCAATCTAAAGTTAACATAAGCGTTATAGATTAGCCAGGTTGTTCTTTCATCAATGTGACTTCTTATTCTCTTTAGTGCAAATGCATAAGGCCATATTGAGTTTAAACCTTTCTGTACCTGTTCAATACTTTTGCCTAAATACCAAAATATTTGTTCACTAAATGTTCAGCATGTAGCTTAAGGACATCTATAAGCATGATAAAACTGAAGTAACACTGAAGATGGACAGTGATTACGTAAAAGGAATAAAGCACGTAAAACAGGGTGAAATTGTTGTTTCAAGCTAAGAACATGTCCATTCTAGGGATTGCAATACCGGTATTACCGTTACCGGTAATAATGGTTTTAGGACCAAATTTTGTCTAGATTTGCTATGCAAATTTAAAAATAAAAATAAAAACACAAAACATTGAAAAGTACTAGCCCCAATCAATTATCGGTAATACCGATTAAAAAATTTGGTCCTAAATCCGGTATTACCGGTAACGTAATACCGATAACGGTAATATTGCAATCCCTAGTCTATTCCAAATGAGGGTAGAATCAAGTTGAATGCCTAGTTATTTAAATTTATCAATCAATTCTATTTTCAAACAATCTAAAGTACATGAAACGCCAATTGCTACGTTTATACCGCAGCTAAATTAGCAATTCTAGACCAAAATGCAATAGAATGATAAAATATCTCTAGTGTTCGTCCCGTCAGAGGATCATCTTTTAGTTTGGAGAACAAAACTTTCGTTTTCTCACTCAAAATCATAAAGTGCTCATTCAGCCACTAACGCAAATCTCTTAAATCATTATTTATATCATTAGAAATTACAGAAGCATTCGTGGCAAGGTATCTAAGAGTTATAATGAAACCACTAAGCGGCAGATCAAATATTCCATTGATAAAAATCAAGACAATAAAATAAATGTTAAATAAATGTTTTAATTATAATTAATTATACATGGTACAGTTGTTAGGATATGCTGATTAATGTAGTGATAATTATCATAGTGCGTGACTTAATGTAATTAAAATAAAAAACGAAAAACGGAATGAATATAACTTTTGTTGTGCCACGCCTACGGTTAAAGACAATAAATGGTCAGCGAGAAACGCAGAATGTGTGTAAGTCCAGAAGGAACTTTTTTTTTCAAGAGATAATGAAAACTGTCTCGCACTACTTACGGTCTTATACAAAACCTAATTTACTTTCCAAATTTTTTCCGTTAACCTTGGACAAATGGTTTTGAGAAAACTAAACACTGAAATAAATATGAATAATAATTTATTGGGTGTTCCTCCGCATCTGGAGAGGATAAATACCATATAATTGACGGAATAATGCATCGAGCAAAGAACATCGAAATTCTAAAAGGACATAAAAGAGGAGTTTACGTTTTATAATATACAATGGTTACTTTATAATTGTCCGAAATTTATCGAAACATTAACGCACTCGCCTGATATCAATCCAATTGAAAACTTGTAACAAGAATTGGAATCCGATATCCAATAAAAATGAATTGATATGTCGATTGTTACATTGATAGAAACAACTCATAGTACCGGAGTAGTTGGTACGGTCAATACCAAATCGTTTGTTAGAGGTGTCCTAAGTCAACGGAAATTCTAACAAATATTAATTGAAGTCTTAGTTTTTTCAATTAATCAACTACGTTAAGTTATCAACTAATGAATGACGTAGCTGAAGTTTTGACTTAGCTCAATTAATTTTAATTTTTTTTTTAATATGTACGTTTAGACTTCAACAGTTAGTTATAAATGGAAAAGAACCTAGATTGTTTTTTCAAACAAGCAGCGTACTAAAATTATGAATTATTTTGATTTGAAAACATAAGGGGGTAAAACACCAAACAAAAACGTGACTAAATCTGTTTTTCTCTATGCTGCTATGACCACCCTAAATTTTATAACCAACAAATAATCATATAAATAGCGAAGTTGTCGTCATGTTTAATCAGCGATATATGCAATATTGATATGGGATTGAATAAAATTTATGGAGAAACTGAAAACGTATTTAGTTTGTGATAAAGAAAAAATCTCCGACCTTATCTTTCAAAAATAAAATCCAAATTTGTGTACAGTTGATAAAACAAGTGTCCTATATGGTACAATTGATGAAATATATATTTTTGATAAATTTGTATTGTAAATTTTGGATTTCCATTTTTTTTTAGAAAATTTATTTATAGATGAAAACTTTGGGTGAGATTCCAGAAGGTGATAGGTAATTATCATGTATGGTGATTCCGTATGGTAACACCACAATTGTTACTTTTTAGTGATTGTATTTTAGCTATCACTTTCGTTATCACAAACAAAGAACAACCTAGAAAAAAATTATTTTAGAATTTATTTATAGAAAATGGGAGTATTTCTGAATATTTAATTTTAAATTTAATGCAAAAATATTAAATAAATATAAATTAATATTTAATTTAAAATCAAAAATATTACACATTTAAAATATCGTTAATAATGTCTTTCAGCTATTCCACCTCATTCTGATATACCGAATGAGGAACATTATACTCATCTTCATTTTCGTTTTGACCCAGTCAACATTTAACATTTCTACCAAATGTTGTTAAAAGCGATATCATTTAAAAATTTGATTACATATAAAAGTTGACATTTTTTAAAAATTTCAAATCTTTTAAACTGACTTTATAAAAAACCAATTTAGCGGTGATCACTTTTTACTATACCACCAAAACTAAAACCACCGATCACCTTCTGGAATCTCTCCGCTCGTTTTAGGCAGTACTTATAAAATGATTTGATATTCCCACGGTTCACATCTGACGAAGGCAAACGTTATTGAGAAAATTTTTCTAAAAGAAATAAACCGATAAAATCGATCGGCTTTTTTTCCATTGCATATCAATTATTTGTAAATGCAGTGCCACTAGTTCTTGCAAATGTGTTCTAAAGCAAACACCTAATATAAAATCCATTGTAATATGGCACCCTTTCATGAGCTGGAGGCGGTTAAAGTCGTCACATTGTATCAGGAAGATTATAAGCAATAAATCACACGAAAATTAGGAACGAACCAGTCTTCGGTTTCACGAATACTTAAGCGATATCATGAGATACCTTAGAGTATAAAAGAAACCCCGGACAAGGACGTAAAAGGTGCACAACCGAGCATAACGACCGATTTTTTAAAAATGAATTCGTTACGAGATCGAAAGCGAACTTCTACTCAACTTAAAAATGAGTTACTGAGTGCGCACCAATTTAATATTAGTGACAGAATAATTTGACGAAGATTAAAAGAAGAGAACGGTACGGGGGGAAATATTCATTACTAAATTAATCAAACTAAATTGTAATTAAGTTAGTTTTAATGTTTATAAACCGTTATTGAAAAAAAAAAAAAATAGTTCGACACAAAAATAAAAATATGCGTTAATTTTGTCCAGGTACCCTGATTCTCTAAAAAATAAGATAATATACAAACAGGTAAACTTGTGAAAAGCAAAGCTTACTTTTATGAGTTTGCAATTTCTCGATTTACTACTAAAATAATATCACAGATAAGTATAGACAGATGTGGATCTTGTATGGGCTATATTTACATTCGAAAATTTCAATACCAAATTCCAATCCAATCCTTTTAGAGCAGGACGTACATTTCTGTCTCTTTTTATCTTTTTTTACGTATGGCTATTTTGATTATATCAAAGCAAACATGGCATGGCTATTTTGATTATATCAAAGCAAACATAAACCAACTTCAAACAAAATTTTATTTTGTAATATATATGTACGTCCTGCTCTAAAAGGATTAGATTGGAATTTGGTATTGAAATTTAGAATGTAAATATGGCCCATACAAGATCGCCATCTGTCTATTCTTATCTGTGATAATATCAAAAAATTCCAAACTCATAGAAGTAAACATTGCTTTTCACAAGTTTACCTGTTTGCACATTATATTATTTTTAGAGAATCACCAGCCTGGGGTGTATAGGTTAGCGTGGAGCTACGCAATTTTAGCTTACTTAAATGCGCCGAATTTTGCTTCTGAGTCACGAAACAGAGTGCAATGAAAAACGATCTCTGCTAAACAATAAATTCGTGACTTCGTCACAATCTAGAAAATATCAAGGCTTATTCAACTAATCATTGTGTGATAATACTATCCCAATTGTACTTTGCGTGAGCAATCGAGAAATTTTGTTTGAGACGGTACGTTAACTCTTTTGAGCGCCCTATACAATATATTGTACATCAACTTTTAATGCTTGTAAAAATCGTTTGTTTCATTTTTAGTTACAAATTTGAGTGTTTTCTCTTTGTTTTACATGTTTGCTATTATAATAAATTGGTATGTGTTAAAATACAATACTAAAAATTCAGTAGTCTGACAGTTTCCTTTCAACGAAGTTGTGTTTTATTGTGTTTGATGGTAAGTTATTTTTATTTCGTTAATATTTCCGATAAACTATAAAAACAATTGTTTTTGAAAGTGGTAATTACATTTAGAATAGTTAAATATTACTATTTTGAAGAAACGGTTTGCTATTTTGTGTTAAAACTAATTAAAAACTTGTATTACAAAGCGTTTGAAGTGTTGTGTACAATATATTGTACTTTATTTCCTTTATATGAAATTGTCATAAATTTGATTGTAGAAATGGCGCGAAGAGGACTCAGCCTTGACAAAAAATTGGAATTGTTGTATAATTCGGACTTTGGTGCTGATTCGGATGGGGAAACTGATAATATAGAAAATGATAATGATATCAATATCGAAAACAATATTGCACCAGAGACAGTAGACCGGAACGACGTTAGCCAAATTAACGTGCCAATACCAGATCGAGGCGAACGTTTGGATTTTGAAACCTGTGGTTTAGATGAAGATGCGCCATTAGATACAAATGAAGCATTAGTTATTGCTATGGGCGATGGGACCTCAGATATATCTGTGCCAGATACTGTACTAATTGAAAGCATACAGTTCATTCGCAAATGTGAAATCCAGTGGAGACGAAAAGAGTTTCAGCCAATAGTTATTCCATTTGATGCGATTCCAAATAACGTAAACGAAGTTTTAACTCCGCTAAACTATTTTATGAGGTATATACCAAATACCATATTTGAAAAATATGCATTTCATACTAACCAACATGCCCAGCAAAATGATGTGATCTCGTTCAAATCGACCAACTCGACTGACATCCAACAACTTTTCGCGTTGCATATCCTAATGGGTTGTATGAAATTTCCACGTTTGAGATTATATTGGTCGCCAGTGCTAAATTTAGAAATATTTAGAAACAGCATGTCTAATAGGCGATTTAGTCAACTGAGACAGAATTTACACATCGTGAATAATTTGGATCGACCTAAAATTTGCACTGACAAATTTTATAAGACTCGGCCACTAATAGATGCAGTTCGTTCTCATTGTTTGGCGATCCCGCAGTGGAGGAAAATGTTTCGATCGACGAACAAATGATTCCTTTTAAGGGGCGCTTATCGATCAAGTAGTACATGAAAGGGAAGCCAAATCCATGGGGCTTCAAGGTATTTGTAATGTGTGGCAAAAGCGGAATACCTTATGATTTCTTCCTATATCAGGGCGATAGCTCAGGCTTGCCACCAATAAACCTCAGCCGTTTCGGGTTCGGCGCAAGTGTTGTTCTCAAATTGGTTGAAAGATTAGATCAACACGGACATAAATTGTTTTTTGATAATTTTTTTAGTTCATACCAACTTTTTGAAATTTTAAAAAACAAAGGAATCAACGCAGCTGGTACAATACGCATCAATCGCTTTGCCAACCCACCAATCATGTCAGATAAAGAAATGTCTAAAAAAAATCGAGGATTTTCAAATTCTGTCACAAGTCGTGATGGTAAAGTGACAATTATAAAATGGAAAGACAATAAGCCGATAAATCTTGGATCGATTTTGTTGGTGTTGGACACACCGATACTGCTCAAAGGTGGGATAAGCGGCTAAATAGATATGTTTCTGTGGAAAGACCGGAAATAGTACGATAGTATAATTCAAGCATGGGTGGCGTAGATCTGTTAGACCAACTGATAAGCTACTATTGAGTTTTCATACAGTCCAAAAAATGGTCATTACGTGTAACCACCCACTTTGTAGATTTTGCTATTTGTTCAAGCTGGCTAGAATACTGACGTAATTGTCAGATAAATAAGATTCCAAAACGGGATGTTATGGATTTGCTGAATTTTCGAATGGAAATTGGTAATTGTTTGGCAATTGCGGGTAATCCAACAAGGAAACGTGGTCGTCCGCCGAGTTCTTCGACTGAAAATTACTTGTTGTCTCCTGAGACCTATTCACCATCAACATTATTATTATTATTATTATTATTATTATTACTATCTTTATTTCAATAAAATAAATACAAAATTAAAATCTAGTTGAAACAACATTATAAAATATGAAATAAAGTACAGCTCCTATAGACATTATGTCTGTAGTGGAGCAATTTAAAACAAATTTTAATTAAAATTTATATAATATTCTTTGTTTACATAATTAACAATAATCTTCAACAAAATACAAGCTCAGTTATTAAAATAGATATATTTAACTACACGACGGCACATTAGAACATAATGTATGATAATTTAACATTTATACTAAAAATATTGCTCGATATCATCGATGTCAAGTAACCAAGTCCGAATTTCCCTGTTAAATTTATGTTTCTGCGCAGATGGAAGCATTTTGACATTTTTAGGTAAAAGATGGAACCAATAAGGTGCCATATATAAATAAAATCTTCTAAACCTTTCACTATTACAACGAAGACCGACAAAATTGTTTGGATTTCTCATATTATACACGTGGTATATTCGACTATGATAACTATTGCTACGAACAAAAAACATTTTCAATACTTTAAAAACATACAAATACCTTAGAGGCAACAAGTTTAACTCGCGAAAAAGCGGAATAGTGGGTGTATTCCTTGGACAAGCATAAATTAATTTGATAATTCTTTTTTGCGCTACAAAAAGATCTGCAATATTAGCAAAGTAAATTCCACCCCAACTAGTTATACCATACATTAAGATAGATTCAACAAGAGCATGATATAACCTTCTTAAAATAAAAGAAGGGCACAAAGGTCGAAGATTATAAAATTTATGCACTGCAGTAATAACAATTTTCCTGATATTAGTTAGGTGGGAGGTCCAATTTAGCTGTGAGTCAATTGTTACACCTAAGTATTTAAACTCATTTATGCAGGGCAAATCAAAACATTGCCCAAAACATGGATTCTTATCACACGGGTATACGTGATACTTGAAAAAGTTTTGATCAACTGTTATGTCGGGCCGTCTAAAATGCATAATTCTAGATTTTTCACTAGCAACAAGCCGATGATAAAAAAACCATTTACTTAGAGTGCATAAATCAATATAGATAAACCGTTGAATATCAACGTAATCATTAGACGCATATGTCAAAGCCAAATCATCTGCAAACGCTGTAGCACACCCTCTAAGATTAATTTCAAAGATAGAATTGAAATAAATTAAAAACAATAAGGGCCCCAAAACTGAGCCCTGAGGAACACCACATTTTAGAAGACCTGGAGGACTATTCACATTATTAATTTTTACAATTTGACTACGCTTACGAAGGTAACTTATAAACCAATCTAATATTTTGCCTCTAACACCAATACTTGACAATTTCATTATGAGTATGTCATGGTTAACAGTATCAAATGCTTTTGAAATGTCCAAAAATACTGCTGAGCATTTCTGAGAGTTGTTAATTGCTAAATAAATATTGCTCAGAAAATTTAAAAGAGCTTCTTCCGTAGATTTTCCTTCTATGAATCCAAATTGGTGATCACTAAAAAATTTTATTTTACCAAGGTAAGAGACTAATCGTCGTTTAATTAATTTCTCAAATAATTTGGAAAAAGTACTCAATAGTGAGATCGGTCGGTAATTGTTTAATTGCAGAGCATCACCCTTTTTAAAAACTGGAATAACAACAGCTATTTTTAAGGCGTCTGGAAAAATTCCGCTCTTTAGACTTAAATTAAATAAAAATTTTAATACATCAACCAAATACCAGGCACAATTTTTAACAATGATATTATCTACTCCATCAAATCCTTTAGAATGTTTGTTTTTTAACTTCTGAATTTCAGAAATAATCTCCAAAGAATTAATTTCATCGAAATAACAAGAAGTACAGTAACTATCTCGGTTTCCAAAAATAAATTGTTTCTGCTCTCCACTGTTAGTACTATTAGGAAAAATATTGGAAGTTATATCGGATGAAACATTTATAAAAAATTTATTAAATTCATTACATATATTCTGATCATCAGTAAGAAGAACATTTGATTGATATTCATAAATTTGTGTTATTTGGTTTTTGTTTTGGGACGTATTTCTACCCAAAATATCATCAATTTCCTTCCACATAAGCTTAGGATTATTCCCTATTAAACCAAATTTATCTTTGTAATATACTCTTTTGACCCGTTTAACAGTCATATTTACATGCTTAGAGAGTTTTCTTACATAATTTTCTAACCGAGTGTTATTTGGATACCTTCTTAATTTTTTAGAAAATTTTTTAAGTTTATTAATTTTACACAAAAGATAATAATTCATCCAGGGCTTTAACTTCTTGCTACTGCGATAAGTAATTGTTTCTTTTGAAAGTTCAATATGGGAAATTAATTTATTTAAGAAAATATCGAATGCTGTATTACAATTTTTTTCATGGTAAACAAGATCCCAGTTTTCAACTAGAAGACGATCTCTAAGTTTGTCATAATTAACTTTTGAACTCTTTCCACTATAACATATCACAGGTCTATTCGATTCTGCCCAAATATTGAGGGTAATTAAATTATGATCGGAAAAATGTATTGGTAAATTATCAATACTAAAAGTATATGTACTACTGGATTTAACAAAAACATGGTCTAAACATGATAGATTCCTAGTTGGATTGTTAGATACACTGAGGAATCCATATGATGCAAGCATTGCTTGGTAGTTAAAACAGCTTACGTTATTCAATAGATTTATATTAATATCACCTAAGATCACTATGTTATTATTGTTAATTGTTCCCAGCAAATTATCTAAATTATTGCAAAAATCATTAAGATCACTATTACAAAAACGGTAAAAACACAGAAAAATCCAAACATTTTTACCTAGTTGAATGTCCAATCTAAGAACATCAGCTGAAATCCAATTACAAGTACAGCATGATATAACTGTTAGATTTTTATGTATAAAGACACCAACTCCACCGGCGCGGTAATTATCGTTACAGCAAGCTTTAAAGCTGTAATTAGGCAAATTGAATTCTGTTGTTTCGTTCGAATAAATCCAAATTTCAGAAACAAAAATTAAATCAGGTAGAGTATTCAGACTGGCTACAAACGTACTAAACATATCAAAATTTGCTCTTAAACTTCGAATATTTTGGTGCAGTATACTATATTTACTACTCATAAAAGATGCAAATCAAAAATAACTTACAAACAATGATAATAATAAATTGAGCAAAAGTATAATATAGAGCAATAATCATAGAATATCGCGTTGAATTTAAAATTCGCTTAATGATAAGAAAAAATATGTTTACGTAAAAATTAAAAATATTAGAAAAAACAAAAAACGAGTAAAACGACCAAAAATAACTTATATCGTGCTTTACATTCATAGCATTAATATTCAATAGTGCCAACGTAAAAGAAATTAAACACAAAAAAATTTGAATAATTAAATCTGTTAAGGAAATGTAAATAGACAAAACAATTGATAGTGGCGATGAAATCGACATAAAATAAAATAAAAACACAAGAAAAAATAAAAACTGAGCTAGTACAGGTAAATAAATCACAATACTTAACAATCTATAAATTTCCAGGTTCCCAGATAGTTCAATCAGATGTATTGCCTTCAATTTTCTTGTGAATGTTTTTAATCCGAAAAATATCGTTGACCGAAGCAATTCGATGAACATCAGACCCTGCAGATTTCCGTAAATATATTTGTCCAGCTTTGCACCATAAATAATTATACTTATATAATGTTTTTATATTTTTAGCCTCACGGTATAAATTTGACTGGAACGCTGTTAAGTGATGCATAATGTAGATACGCTGGACTGGATGGTTTACTGGTAGAAATACATCCAAATCTTGAGTAGACAGTGATTTGTGTTTTCGCATTTGCATTAAAATATTGTTTTTAAGTTCAGTTGAGTTTAGTTTCACAATAAAGAAATCTCTCAACAATGGCTTGAAGTGGTTTCTATTTGCAGCAGCGTTGACAGTAATTTTTTTATCGATCTTCTCAACTGAGACTATTTGATCACCATTTATGTTCACCCCTATTTTTTTGATAACACAAGTTATTAAACTACGAATGTCTTCATGGTTAGATGGTAAGCCACTGATAATAATGTTGGATACATTTTGCTGTTGATTTGGTTTATCGATTTCAGCTTCCAAATGACGTAATTTGTTGTCTTGCACAAGCAATTTTTCCTCTAAAACACAAACTTTCGACTTGATTTCCTCATATTCAAATTTTAACGATGTAACAATGGTTTTTAAATCTTCAAGTGCTGATAGCTTACTTTCCATGCGTTTAAGCTGGGTCATAACATCGGATAAACTAACGTTCATATTTGCCGAGTCCGACGCAACCTGATCATCATCCATAATTGATTGGTTTGACGTTGCACGACAGTCTTCACATAACCAATTCACAGATCGATTTTTGATGCCTTGTAGAAGATCATCAGATATGCGAGCGCATTTGATATGGAATGGTTTCATACAAGGTCCACCACATTTGACACCAGGAAATCTTCCCTTTGTAATATTGGAAGAGCAAGTGTTACAGGTTTCAGACATAGTACAAATACAGTTTAAAAATTATCTGTGGTAAGTGTACACAGCAATCAAAATAAACCAAAAATGATTTCCGAAATTGAATTTAACAATAAACAGTTTGTACACTATAACGGATTTGAAAGAAACAAATTGTATATACCAATAACGTTTTCACAAAATGAATGAAATCATAAACAGTTGCACTAAAACGGATTTTATTGTAACACAAGAAATATTTCCAATATTTAAATAATTGATTAATTAATTGAATTAATTGAATTATTACGATAATTTTATTAATTTAGAGTTCTAATATTTATATGGTTATTATGATTAAAAATGTATTAAATTGGAACTATTATATTTTGATTTATATATTTTTCACTGCACAATTATTTTTTTTTTTTTTTTTATAGGTGTTGCTCGTTTAAAAGTTGAGTTTCGAATGTAACATCGAATAACATCGAAATCAAAATGTGTTTTCGAATAACATCGAAATCAAAATGTGAAAAAAGGCCATTCCGGTATATACAGTATGAAGAAATTGGTCATATGCCAACACATGACCAAAAATCAGAACCAACTAGATGTAAAAACTTTGACTGTAAAAGCAGAACATTTTTTGTGTGTAAAAAATGCAAAGTGCATCTTTGCATTAGTTACCCGCCGTCTCCACTATGAAATTTTACTGAAATTTGCTTTCATGAAATCAATTTTATCAATGTATGTGTGTGTATACTATACAAAAATGCAAACTTTCGGAAAACTTTTAGGCTGAAATTTCTCAAAAAAATTTCATGAAATCTGTATGTAGATTTGTTGTTGTGTTTTATTTTTTGTTTACATTTCTTTTAATTTGGTGAATTTAGCAGAAATTTTTCATGAAAGCAAAATGCCCAGTGATGAAATTTCATCGACAGAAATTTATTAATACATTGAAAGAAACACATACAATCATAAAAACCATGAAATAAAATTTCAGTAAAATTTCATAGTGGAGACGGCGGGTAAATCAAAAAACTGCTTCGAAGATTTTCATTTGAAAAATTGAAAAAACTTATTGTGAATTTTTTTTTGCTAAAATAGCAAGCCTGTTAAATCAGTCTATTTTGAGTCACGTGTACGAAATAAACCAATCAAAATAACATTACACTGATAATTTCCCTAGGGATGTTATCAGTGTAATGTTATTTTGATTGGTATATTTTGTACACGTAACTCGAAATTGACCGATTTAATAGGCTTGCTATTTTAGAAAAACATACTCTGGCTACTAGATGAAAAGAATTTATAGTTTTATTTTACAATAAATACTTTTTCAAAATGACACTTTCATAGAACAATTTACAATCTAGCAGCCTTACTACTAGAATAAAATAAAATTGCAAAAAAATTTCTCGTCGAATACCCCTCGATCGATTGATAAATACCTCATAATTTTATTATATTTTCCTCAAGCACGTTGCTTTTAGGTAACGTGCTTTCGAAAAATATAATAAAATTATTTCGGGAAATTATCAATTCTCTTGGGATATTACTGCTGATAACAAAATTATGTGACATACATAATATGAATTATAATTTATTTTTGTACTAGTTAACCTTAATTTTTATTTTATATAAATGAATTAAATCTCAAAAAATATGAGACCTGAAAGACTGAAATAAATAAATATGTATACAAAAAAAAAACCAAAAAACAATTCTTTTGAGACTTCGTGTACCATATATTGTACATTTTGAAGGGCTTCAGATTCTGGGCCCAGCGAATAAAAATTAAAGGTAAAAGTTTACACAATATCTTAAAATAGGCTAAAAAATATAAATACATTCACAAACATTTGTTTGCTTGTTTAGATTTAAATGGCGCTCGAAAGGGTTAAAAACATGAAACAGAAGTATAAAACAAAACAAACGAAATTTTCGTCTTTTTAAATGTGTTTTTCATGGGAGTAAATTACAATGATTGCATTTCACGGTGAGGTATAAGAGAGCATCACCGTTATTGGTCATTGATCGCTCTTGGAGCGCTCAGTCGTACAACAGGGATATTATTCAACGATCATAAAGCTATGTTATTCATGAAGATGAAGTTTACCGACACAAGCCGATAGGCGAGACGATAATTTGTCCACGACCGATAAATAACATTGTATTTTATAATCACAACCTTTAAATAATCCTAAAATAATTTTCGTCGACATTTTGACGTCACAATTTAATTATAATGAAAATGACAAGAGACTACAGAGGCTATTGACTATATCGAAACAAAAACAGGGGTAAAGAACTAATTCTTTAAAGGTATTTTATTGTTTTATATGTTGTATTGTACCCGAATAATTATAAATCCACACAGTGCTATTAAATTTAGGCTTGGATTTTTGAGAATGGAATAAATTTGTAAAAATTTGTACACTTTAAAGTTTTTGATGTGAACACATCTTTAGCGGCAGTAGTAAGTAAACAATTGTATAGAAATCAGGTTACGGATACTACAAAATTACCGAACAAAAAATAGTGCTGCGGTGACATGTTCTACCATCACTATTTTCGATGTTCTATCGCACATTGTATCTCTTTTTGTCGTTTTCTCAATTACGCTTTATCTATTGCGAATTTGCGATCTTCGTCTATTATTATAATTTTCTATAGACCTTTTTCCCTAAAAAAATTTGACAAGTAAAAGATCGGCGATCCGTAGGTGGTCCGAACTAAAAATTAATGTTGTAGAAATATAATTAATGAATTTAATTTCGGGAAACAACTTTACAATTCCCAAAAAGCGTTTCTAAAGTTAAATTTAATGTAAAATTTAATTTATTTGGTTAAAACACTGAAAATAATATTCCAATATTATGCAACACATACAGATATTTCTGACGATTCACTATGTTTGACAATTAAAGAAAAAGGTCTATACTATCTAATTCCATCGTAATTGATAAAGTATCGAAAAAAATTTTTTGGCGATGAAGTGGAGAAGAAATAGTACGATTATTCGAACAATTCGAAAGCATAATAAAAAAAACCTAATAAAATAAGCGAAATAGCCTACAATTTTATTCTTGAAAAAAAAGATACAACGCCTATCGAATATATTCACACAGATATGTGTGAATATTGACAGGACCAAAAAATAAATAAAACGTAAAATCAATGCAAAATCTACGCATACACATGCAATATACAACATCATCATTATCCGGCATTTCAAAAACATCATTCATGAGCCGAATCAAAACCAACATTAATGTACTACAAGCCTGACTGTCATAATTTATTTTTCGCTTATACATGAAAGTATTGGTGATCGGAGACACTATATAAATTGTAGACAATACAAAACAAACGAATTTTCGCACCAATTCTTCCAAGTATAAGCGATTTAATGTAAGAAGGTGTCTGTGTACCTCATTACGGAATCAGGCTTGTAGTACATTAGTGTTGGTTTTGGCCGCATACAAAAAAAAAAATCTAAAACAAACCGCCTACTTTAATTTATTTTGTTGTGAAAATTATCTGCTATATATGGCCGCAGCAGCAAGTATTTTTTAAATTGAAAATTACATACGAGCAAAAGGACCACAAATTATGCTTGTGTAGTGTAAAAAATTTAAATGGAAATAGCGAGCTGTGAAAATTGCACATATACATATGTATATTGATACATAATAGAATAATAGTATATTATTCAACGAGCATATAATGATAGCTGTTATTCACGAAGATGAAGTTTGCCGACACGAGCCGATAGGCGAGTGTCGTAAATCATATGAGTGAATAACAGCCATTATATGCGAGTAGAATTCGATACTTTGTCCACGACCGACAAATATCAGTATGTTTTATAATCAAATCCTTTAAATACTCCTCAAATAATTTTCGTCGATATTTTGACGTCACAGTTTAATAATAATGAAAATGGCAAAAGACTACTAGATAAAATTTCAAAAATCAAATAATTTTCTTGGAAGTATTGAATAATGAAAGCAGCGACTACTAAATAAACTAGCAGTGAATAATGGATATCATTATAAGTGATGAAACAAACGTATAATGGACGTATTATACGTTAGTCGTGGACAAAATAATTTTAATTAAAATTGTTAAATCGGTAATCGGTTTGGGTATGCTTACCTTTCTTATTAGTATTGCTTATGCTGTTGGTGAGTTTGGTTATGGGGAGATTCGCGCTACTGTCGTGCTTGCTTTGCTCATCGAGTTTGCCATAACTATTTAATCCTATGGAATCTTGAACAAGAATGCTGTGTATTGTGTATGAGTAATGGTATATTTTAATGCATTCGTCCTCCAAATCCAAAATATAATAATTTATTGACTTTTTGAACCAAAAATATAACTTAGTTTAAATACTGAGCCAACAACATCCGTCTTTATGGAGGGGTTTCTGATCCTTATCGAAATTGCTTGAAATGATTCAATAGATATTTATACAAAAACGTTTTCGCATAAATCTTTTGCTAGTTGTTCTTTTGCGGGTGAACTCGTTCATTGTTTTTTTAACTGCATATAACTAAAAAACTATGCATTTTTACTATACACGGTATACAATTTTTTGTAGAGAATCAAATTTCGTATCGAAATAGCACTCTAAAAAGTCAGAAAACTTTTTTTTTTACAAAATATGTCATAAAAAAGCGAAAAATTTCAATTTTTTGTTTGAAAAAATCGTATGCCGTGTATATACTAAAAATGCATAGTTTTTGAGTTATAGCTAAAAACTTTAAGGTGTACAAATTGACTCAAATTTACTCCGTTCTCAAAAGTCCAACCCTAAATTTAATAGCAGTTTGTGGATTTTTAATTGTTCGGCTACAATCCAACATAAGAAATAATAAAATAACTTTAAAGAATTAGTTCCTTATTCAATTACGTAGTCAATAGCCTATACATAAAATTTCAAAACTGAAAAACAGTGATTGATGATTAATCACTCCAAGTAGTGAATAATGGATATCGTTAAAATTGAAGAAACAATAGTATATTATAGATACTTTAGTCGTGCACAAATTATTTTTATAGAAAATTAATGAGGCAAATATTTTGAAACGGCCCTTTTTTAAAAAACAACAATCCTCCATTCTCTACCCTTATACCGTCGACAGACAAAAATCGAATAATCACGAATTTTAGATTATTAAAGGAATTTTGCCTGTCTGTCATTACACGACAGGATTATTTATTTTTCAGAACGCGATTTTTGACAATCGAGGTAAATGAAAATCGCGGTAAATTTTGTGTCTGTCTACGGTATTAGTCTATAGAATAAGATAATCGAAATGTTACTGTACAATTGGGTATTTTAATTCTACCAAGTTTACTGATTGGTATGCAATCTATATATATGTGGGCGTCGTGTGTAAATCTAAAATAATTGCGCGACCTGCATGAAATCAAACATGAGTGTCCGTTTACAGATTAAATCATCTCAATTATTTTTAAAATACTTATTTTAAATATTTTGTATTTACAATTACACATAATATACATTAGATAACAATTTTGATGACACTTTGATCGTTTGCCAATTTGTGTGTGCTGAGTCACGCCTCTTTCGTTCGGAATATACAATAAATTGTTATAAACCGGCAGCTCTTTGAAAGAGAATTACAAGTTTTCCAAAACATATTCCGTTTGAATTATTAATTTTGGTACTCATTTTACAGCATTCATTCCAGATTTTTAAAGCTAATGTTTACTGGAACAAACTATGTTCACCACTTTATAAATTCTCCAAAGCTAAGTAGTCCTTTCGACTACTACAGTAAAAACTCAATTGGTAATATTTCTACTTAAATCGACTTAAATATTAAAAGCGGCTGTTTATAATAGCTATGATGTAATTTTGTTTCGTGCACGCTACCGCTACCAAACAACAATGTATAACAAAACGATAAATTTGTGTAACATTTTTAAAAGAGCGTCGATTGGGCGGCACGTGCGAATGCGCGAGAGGGAAGAATATAATTTGGGTTTATTGAAGTTCGGGGTCATCGTAACAATTTTTAATATTACGAAGGAAGCGTGAATGGCAAAAATGGAAATTAGAAACAAAAACCGGAAAAGAAAAACAGAAACATAATAACTAAGTTTGACAAGGATTGATTCACATTTATGTATTTTATGTATAAAACATTTGAAAATTCTTTCTGTACGAAATCTCAAGCATTTACATACCGTAGTTGTAAAAATATATCAATGTTTTATTGATTTAGTGAGATTATTATATACGGTCGTGAGTGTAAAGACAATGTGGCAAAGAGAAATGGATTGTGAATTTTTTATGTTACTCACCCACAACCGCACCGGTAATCGCGGCTTTTTCTACTTCGGTTTCCATTATTTTTACTTTTAATTATCGTAATTTAGAACTTGCACAAAACAAACAATTCCACACTTAAATTAAAATAAAAATTTAAAATAATTAAACTTTAAATAATTATTTAAATAAACTATAACATATCAGCAACTATTAAAATACAATAATTTATAGAATTATGTATCACTCCACATACATTCGTATTCGTACTATGCTTAATTATATCTAAGTCTAATACTCTAATAGAAAGATTTTGTGTGTTGTATTTGTGTGTGTGGTGGGCTCGTACAGCCGAAATTTTTATTTATTTTTTTTTTAGTTTAGAGCGCGCATTTTGTAAATGTATAATAGAATCTTACAAAACTCGTTAAACATAAAAAAAAAATTTGATCAAAACAAAATACGAAAATAGTCAGTGTATCATCATTTTCTAATATTTTATGCTTAGTCTGTCCATCGCACGCACAATTTTGCTCAACAACATGTATGTACATAATGTTTTTCCTGGGTAGCAATATTGCGAATCGTATAAAGGCTTATCAGGTAGTTTCTCTGAATCGTTACCAATTTTGAAAAAAATATTTCCTTATGGTTATATACACTGTAATGACAATGATATACTCGCCAGGGTTGATATTTTGGGTGGATTAGGACTTTTTGATTCTATGAATTTGGAAAAGTACCGAGGTACTTCCGAAACAGAAAAGTATTTTCATTAATAATATAGACGAGTAGTCGTCGAGTTAGTGGTAAGTGAACTCAAGATTTCCCGCATTCGATTTATTAACATTCGCCTGAGATTTAGAAATGAGAGAATTACCATGATCATTTGACCTGCTGCTTAATTTGTGAGTATATTCAATAAAACTATGGCAATTTAATACATGCGATGTATGGTATATAAATGGCGGAAACAATAGCTGTTAACCGCATGTGGGTAACCGCAGCAGGGAAACTTCCGAATTTATGCTTGTAATTTCTCATACTGTTAGAACCGAATTTGTGCTAATTAGTGCCGATTGGAAAAAATTAGTGCTACTCCAGGAGCCGAGAAAATGGAAAAAATTTGTTCTTGTTCTGCCTGAAAGACGGTAAAAAAATACAAAAACGAAGCCTCCAGACTCATTTTGCGTTCAATAATTTTCAAACTGAACAACAAAAATAATTGATTTAACCTATTTCCGATATAAAATGTTTTACACACATTGAAGAAATTTGTGCTTATCAGAAAAATATAAATTTCGAATATTTTCATTATTAAACGTCCAAGAAAACTCGTGTGTTCAAAAAATTACGATTAACGGCAGAATTTAAACTTTCGAATTTAGGCTAATTTGTCGTCGTTGGAAAAAATTAGTGCTAGTCCCGGAGCCGATTGAAAAATTGAAAATGATAATTTCATATTTCGCCTGAAAGATGGTAAAAAATGATAAACGAAACTTGATTTTTAGCAGAAACCGGGAAAGTTTAACCAATTAACTTTATCTTTTCCATTAGTGAACACATTGAAGAAATTTGTGGTTATTACAAAAATGTACATTTCAAATATGTTCATTGATAAAACAATGAAAAATTAAAATCAATCAATAGCCCTTAATGACACTATATCGAAGACCAATAGGCCTGAATTTATAGTCGTAATTATTGCTAGTATTATAGCAACGATTTTCGAAAATTATTTTAAAATGAAGTCAAAAATTCGATATGAATTTGGAATTTATTTTGGTGATTTCGATAATTTGGCATCAATAGTTATGTGATGGATTTTGATCACTCACTATAAACATTGTAATATTCTTAGGCTGGCAATAAAGCGGCACACAACACGGTTAAAAATGGGACGTCTTCCCCCTTTGGGTAGTCGAAATATGGGTAGTTAAATCTAGTGAAAAATTGATGTTGAACGTTAATTTTAGCGACCAACAAGATAACTATCAACAAATGATATTCAAGTAGTAAATATTAATTACATGGTAGTCGTTAATTAAAATTTGTACTTCCTAAAAGTTAATAAAATAGAACGTTTCATTTATGGATTATTGTTTCTACAAATACCTTATAGTAATATTTGACTCTGTATACGCTAACAAATATGATAAAATAAATTCGTTCTATTTGACGTTTGATTTTTAGTTAAAAATTACTTACAACGGGTAAATTCAATACCGTTTTAACTGCTAAGGACCTCAAAATTGTTTCCTATAAAAATTATCTTTTTATTCAATGTCCCGTTAAGAATGCTGAAATCGTTTTAAACAGAAAATGATTTTTAGTATTATTTGTGTGATGATTAGGAACTATTGTAGCTATGCATTATAAAGCAATAAAATTAAATAAATACAGTGCGGTGTTTTTAATATAAATTATAAATAAGTTTTTGCAATATTACATTGTGTTATAAATATTTGTGTAGTGTAACAATGCGGCAGCACTTTTATTATAGTGTAGTTTATTGTTTTATTTTTGTGTTTACCAATGTTTGAATTATTAACAGACATTATAATGAGCTCATCTTCTCATATTAATGATGTGCAGATTGGTTCTTTTAACTTTGCAGTATCAATCCGACAAACAGTACGTTAAAGTCAATTTTAATAAAGATTCTAATTTTCCAACTTATATGGATGTTTTGAATGCAGGTGAATATATTTAAAATGTGCCAGTTTTTTTATATTATAAACAGTTTGTGATTTAGGTAACAAAGTTTTTTTGTTCTTTGATTTTAAAAGCACGTGTATTTTGGAACATCTCTGCAAATATATGGCAGCATTGCACAAAGATTAAAGTACATTATGTGGGTTGAAATTATGGGCAATATTTTATTTTGAGGTAACTATATTTTTTTGTTTCTCAAACAACAATTTTTTACACCCACAATTGGTGGAATATATCCAAATATTTTAATAGTTGCAGAAGTAGCAAAATTTAATTTTAATGCTATCCGGACATATTTGTGTAGTGCTCATTAAATTGTATTATTTCACTAATATTAATATAATAAAATAATAATAAAATTTTATTTAAAAAAAAAATAGGATACAGTTTACGATCCTATAAATAAAGGTGGATGGATGGGTAATAGGCTGAAAACCCTAAACAAAGTAGAAGCAAGGAAAACAACCGTATTTAGTGAAACAAGAAATACCAGTCAAAACTCTGCTCTTAATCAACAGATCGTAAATTGCAATCCAATATCTGAGCAAGATCAATTTGAGATTTTAGAAATAAAGGAAAATTTGAAATTCCCTGATCCAAAAATTCAACAAGCAAAAATTATCAGTGATATGAGTGTAACTTTCCAAACTAGACGAGAATACGTTCTTTCAAATAATTCAGCACTTATTTTATTAGAATATCCACGTTTTACAGACACATACTCATTGGTAAGCCTCTTTAAAAAATTTAATTAATATTGAAATTTGATTTAAGGTCTTTTCTTCTAACTTTTATTCTAGATACGTAACGATTTTGAGAAGCTTTTTCCTGATAAGCATAATAATCTTAAAACTAATTTGTTACGCTGGCATTTTGTAACAAAATTAAAAACACATCGGAAGACATCGGGAAAAATAAACTTATTACAGACATATTTAAAGGTATTCGGTCCCTAACAATTAAGCAGATGTGGGAAACCGATAAATATTTATTATTATTTTTTGTTTTTGTTAACAGACTGGGTCCTGATATTCTAATAATATTATATCTATTAACCTTACTACCGCCAACTCAAAAAGGTCGGAGAGCAAAAAATCGCTGCGACCTAAAGAGGGTTGGCAACAAAATTATTCAATTTATAGGGATTAACGATGATTGAAGGTTTTCAAGATTTAACTATTGTGGCACAAGGTGAAAGTAAGTCGAATATTTCAAGGTTTTATATTTCATTGGACAATAAATTAATTCCGACAAACAATTCACTATTCGACGCGATAGATTTATTATTTAAGTCCCATTACGTACCTATTTAATATTAAATACGACGAAAATCTTGAAAACTTTTACAATCAATATTCAGCATTATATATTTGAAATACCTAATTCAAAATTACCAACTGCCGTAAAATACTATCACAGTTTATTAAACCCTGACATTTAATTTATTGAAAATATATTTTAAAACTAGATATTCCATTTTATTTATATATTTTATTCCGTTTTTTGCATTATTATTATAATTTTATTTTAAACAACTGTTTTATATTTATATTGTTTAAGTTAACTATTATTTCTTTAAATAACATGAATGTGAATTGCTTTTTATGTAACTTTAAACTGGGCACAGTAAAATTATATGTCTCTCATCTTAAACAAGAGCATTGCTTTCGAGAAAATGCGGGTGTGGAAATAGTATGCGGTTACCACGGATGTGGTAAAGCTTTTCGGTCTAGTAATGGTCTTAAAAATCATATGTCTAATTGTTTAAACAAAACTATTAATGATGAGGAAAATATCCGAGGAAACACCCAAATTTTGTCTCATAGTATAACCGATTCTCAAGAGTTACCAATACCCCATCAAATTGAAATTCAAAACGAAGTCAAGGAAATTTTAAAAAAGTTTCTGGGTGAATTGTGTGTCTTAGTTATTTCGAATAGTACTCTAAACTTTATTATTAAAAATGTCAAAAATCTCCTACAACATTTATTCTTTACTATTAGAAAAATTACTCATGATAATAAAGATAATCCCAATGCTTGTCGAGATGAAATAGTTAAGACTGAACAAGAACTTAATACAATTTTTTCTAAAGACGAAACCACCTATAAAAGAAGAAAACGAGCTTTTAACACCGTTCCAGAACCTAAAGAAATAACTATATTTCAAAGATATGAGCGAAAGTGGGATTCGGATTTAAATATGTTTATTAATACTCCAGCCCGAAACACTTATATCTATATACCAATTTTAAATAGTCTCAGTTATATTTTATCAACAGATAAAGTTCAAAAAAGTATTATAAAACGCAATCCTAATATAAGTTACTTTGAAAACTTAGAAGATGGAACCTTTTTTAAGACTAACAAATTACTTAATTCTTCTGATTTAGTTTTACAAATTCAATTGTATTTCGATGAATTCGAAACTGTTAATCCCTTGGGATCGAAAAAAGGAATTCATAAGATAGGGGCGATTTACTTTATAATAAGGAATTTACCTGAATATTACAACAGTATGTTAGGACATATACATTTAGTAACATTATTTTATTCAACTGATTTAAAACAAATTGGCTTCAATGAAATTCTAGGACCAATAATTAAAGATTTAAAAACTTTAGAATCCCATGGAATTGATTATATTATTAATAACAAAAATATACGCATAAAAGGAACTCTTGTTGGAATAAGTGCAGATAATTTAGGTGCAAACCAACTTTATTATCATTTGGAAAGTTTTAATGTCGATTTCTTTTGTAGACACTGTTATTGTTCTATTAATAGCATTCAAAATTCTTTCAGAGAGGCTGACGTGGAAATGCGAACGAAAGTGTCTTACGAAGAAAATTTAAAAGGATTGACTCAGAATCCGGATAAAAATCATTCCTTTGGAATTAAAGGAAAATGTTTGTTTAATGAATTAGAATACTTTCATATATATGATGCACCTTCAGTTGATGTAATGCATGATCTTTTGGAAGGAGTAGTCCAAATGGAATTAAATTTATTCTTCTCCTATTTATTAGAAAATAAATATTTCAAGTTTTTAAAAGAAATTAATGACCGAATAAATTCATTTAATTTTGGTTTTCTGGAGAGAAAAAATTTCCCATCATCTGTGATTCTGGACAAATCTTTTAATTCAATAGGTCAAAGAGCAGCACAAACATGGGCATTAATTGTCAATACTCCATTGATTTTCATCGACATTTTCACAAATAATGAAACAGACTTATCTGCAAAGTGTGAGGTAATTGTTCTGTTAATCCGATGTATGGCAATAATTTTTTCTCGAAAAATAGAAAAACACTGGATAATTGAGCTAGAATCTTTAATATTTGAACATCATTCCAAATTAGTAAAAGAATTTCCTAATAAAAAACTAAAACCAAAATACCACTTTATGATACATTACCCCAAAATTATAAGAAAAATAGGTCCACTAATAAATATTTGGTGTATGCGCTTTGAAGGAAAGCACAATGTATTTAAATCATTCTCGAATGCTCAAAAAAATTATATAAATGTGTGTAAAATGCTAAGTTATAAATATCAAGAAAATATGTCTTTGAATTTCGAATTGCAATCGGAAATTAAATTTCAAATAGATAAAACCAATACGTCCGACCAATTTTATATTGATATAATATCGAAAGCGTTAACAGACAAAAGTTTAACAAATTTTCATTTTTTAAAATACCTCTATCATACTGCAGAATATAGAGAAGGACTTTTTATAGTTAAATCTGATTCTCCAACTCCGCATTTTCTCAAAATATTGAAAATATTTAGCGTTGATAATGATTATTATATTTTGAGTTTAACATATGTTACATTATCATTTAGAGACAATTTACAAGCCTTTCAAATTATTCCGACTGAAAATGACGTTTATGATGTGGTTAACATAAACAATTTGAAATATAAAAATACTTTTACTTTAAATAAAGTTGGCAATGAATTTTATATTATATCTAAAATACGAATTTCCTAAAAATATGCAAATTAAAATAAATACATAAATGTATGTGTATACATAAATGTCTAAAATTTATACTATTAGAATAGAAATATAATTAATTATAATTTATAATTACAAGACTTAATAAAAATTGAAATCAATAAATGTAATTCAATAGAAAATTGTTTTTTATTCAAACATTTTGAAATCCTTGAACAACTACCAGCAGCCAACATTTCACGGCCCAAGTTCGTTAAAAATAATGGTAATAATATTTATAAATTGGAATACTTCGAAGTAATTTTTATCACGACAATAACTAGAGAAAATTGACCCCCCAAATTAGTCAAATTTAAGTCTTGTGTGAGAGCTAAGATTTAAAATAAATGTTTGTTAAACTTATTATGTTATACAATCAAAAATAACGTCTTAAGTGTGGTTTAAAAAAACGTTTCCAATAAACGGCTGATAGTTTAATATTTTGCACACATTAAAGGTAAGTTCGTGCTGGTATAACTCGCAAGCAGTTGAAATTCACGACCGATTTCTAACCGTGAAATAATTAATATTTAAGATACAAAAAATTAATAAAACGGCACAAATTAATCAGCAATAAACAAACATTCCTTGGCATCATAAAATTAATTTTTTGGAACAAAATATAATAATTTGGCAACATTTATAATTTTTTGGCACAATTGGAAGGGCACACAAAAAATAATTTTTGGGCATCGAAATAAAGGTTTAGAGAGGCAACCATTAGAAATAAAAATAATAAATAAGTATCAAATAAAATTTTTGAATGATTCCAAATGGATATACAAAAAATATGCTTTGAGGAACCAAATAAAATAAAGTGGGTACAAAAATTTAACATAGAATTATAGAGGCTAACGGCTTCGGTAACTCTTACGGGCACGAAAAAAGTCGCTGTGGTCTCCCCCGCTTAGCCGGGATCAGCAAACATGCCGCACGTAGCAGCGGATTATATAGAATTTATTAATGACAACCTTAATAATTTAACCAAATAGCTATGTATTATATTTGCCGCTTATTTATAATTTCTGACGCTGAAAATTATTTGTTTGTATTTTCATTGTTTTGTTCCGAAATATTATATTTGTTGCCATTAAATTAATTTTGATGCCGATGTTTGTCGCCACAGTATTTAATTATGTCGTTCAAAAATATTTGTTTGTATTTTCTTGTGTTGTCCTAAAGTATTTTTTATGATGCCAGTTTATTATTATTCGAAAGTATGCCTGCTGCCGTAAATCGTAACTTATTAACACGCAAGTTGTCTTGGATGATTCAAAATGTATTAATAAATTTTCATATTTCCTTGGTTAAAAGCTGAATGAAAGCTGAATTACCCCAACTATATAATTCACAACCTTGGTTGCCAAATAACCTAAGATATAGAATAACAAACTGGGTTCAGCGAGGTGACGAATTAACTCTTAACTTTTCGGTTGAATTTAAACCGATTTAAAAACAATTCTTGGTCCTATGAAACTTGCTAGTTTCATCAAAACGTTGTTTTAACGTATTAAAGCAACAATAATTTTAGTTTTTAATTATTGTCAACTAATTGGTGATTTTAAAGTTTTAAGTTAATAAAAAACCACTGAGTAATAAATATTTAAGTGCATGCAGAATTCAAGTAATCAAGTTACTAATACGTTGCCAACGAATTAGTAAATGTTTAACTTTTAAGTTAAAAAGTCTATCTTACATAAAAAAAAATTGAATGGTTTTTCCTATACCCAGTTGCACTATAATAGCTAACCGCCAGTTAAATAATAAGTCCTCTCTACTTTCTTTTATTAATTAGCGGTTTGTTTCACAACTAAAATTCAAAGCAAGCTCATTTTATTGATTTTTATCTACATACGAGCCCCCTTAGTAGTATACTGCAGAGTTAGGGTTTATAAAGGAAATAAATTTACAAAAAGGGTAGGTATAGGAAAGGGTCGAAAAACGATGGTTTCACCATGAGGTTATTTTGTATTTTCAGAAAAAATATCAAAAGGGAAATTTTCTATTGATGTATGTAGGTACGTAGTTGGTTATATAATTAAAAGAAATAGTCCAACTGAATTAAAGAAAAATCGTGCTTTTGAAAGAAAGAATTTGGTGAACAGCATTTTTTTAATTGATGTACTTTTTCATGTGAATTAAGAATCAGATGAATCTTGAGGTCGGGCTAATGTGAAAGGGTCGAAAAATGGAGTTTTCATGCGTTTTAGGGTATCGCAGTCACGTTTCCCCAAACAACTAGGTTAGGAAAAAATACAAAATGGCAAAGTTCTTTTGTGAAAAATTTTCTATCGATACACTCAGCGCTGTTGTTTTAAAATAAAATCAGCTCCAACTAAATTTGCCTGTATAGATAATAGAATTTTTAATGGGAAACAAAATTTAAACAAGCAAAAGCTTTATAAATCATTGCGCAATGTAGTCAATAAACAATTGGTAAAATTATTGTGCATCATCAGTTAAACATTTAATTGAACAAAATTGGACAGTCCAATATTATTAGAAAGAAACCGCTCTTTCATAAATGAAGAAAGATAGGAAATATTATTTTGCTGATTGTTAGCTATTGTTGGTGCAACCGTCCATGTTATTTTAAAATTATAATTCTATAAACAATTTGACAATCTCATTATTTTCAGATTTCACTACTTCTTGCGTCGCAAACAATGTTGTTTTACCAGAAAACACAATCCAGAATTTTCCGTTGAACTCTTCTTTAGGCATATATTTTATAAACAAGTTATGCTTGGCGCTCTTGTGACAGAAAAAAATCAGCGTTCCCCGTTTTCTAAACACATTTTGAAAGGAAATTAATTTTCTCTCATAATCTGGTTCTCATAAATTTAATTTTAACAAAGATAGTTCCAAAGGAAAATAAAGAAACTGACGACTATTTTTTCAAAGAATTTCCTATTAAAATTAGCGGAGTACTCGAAAATTTATAGAAAAAAAACTAACATCTGATGCCGGCTACAAATCTAGTTTGGTCAGTGACGTTTTAAATCAAATTTAAAATTTTTTAAAATAGAATTACTCAATCACTAATTGAATAAAATTTGTTTGAATTTTTATAGGTGCATAAGTTGTCTAAGTTTAGAAAGAAATTGCGTGTCGAAGATTATATTCATTTGTGCGATGCAATTGCAAATGATGGAAACGCTGCCAACATTGGTCAAATGTGCGTACTTCCTGCTTTGTATATTGGAAGCCCAAAACATATGCATGAGTATGCTCAAGATGCTTTGACATATGTATGTTCGAAGATACGGGCGATCAGATCTTTTCATCATATTTACGTGCAATTCAGCTTGGTCGGAAATCAAAAATTTGCTATCGCCTGGTCAGTCATCGCATCACAGACATGATCTGACAGCTAGAGTTTTCAAACAAAAACTAATGAAACTCATGGATCGCAAAATAAAAATTTGTATTTACTGGATGTATTCAATTGAATGGCAAAAACGGGGTTCACGGCTCATATTCTAATTTGGCTGAAAGAAAAAATTATTCCAACCCAAATCGATAGTGTTATATCCGCTGAACTACCGAATCAACAAGAAGATTCGATACTTTTGACGTTGTCTGCAAGAGCATAATTCACGGATTCCATGCGCGGAGCATTGAATATGAGTTCGCCTTGCATGAAAGACGGCAAATGCACGAATAGATATCCACTCGATTTGAATGATGAAACTTAAACTGGTGAGGATGAATATCCGAAATACACATGAAGAACGCCAGAAGATGGAGGATTCACCACCACATTGGAACGCTTGTGATATATATCTTCGACTAACTGAAGCTAAACCAAATTCTTTCCAGATGTCTGCGACGAGATACTGGCGTTAATCCTTTGCGACGTGCAAACGTGTATTACGTGTTTTGTTCAAATATATGTCCTGCTGACTTCCTGCTCGCAGTACGCCTATAATAGCACCATTGTTTTAAAATCCGCGCGTAATGTGACCACTGACAACCGCACTTCGGCATATGATCTTCCATCTATTTCATCATGTAAAATCTTTTATATTCATTGTGATTTAATTTTCTGTCGATTATACCAATAATGAGCGCTTCGAGCTTCCAGTTATCCTCCTTCTTTTACCTATTCCAAAATCAAAATTAATGACTTGTAGTCGTATGAATCTTTATTCTTGTCTTACCTTTTAGAAAATCCGTTTCATCTTTCCTACCTTTCGCTTCCAGATTTATCGTTTGTTTTTACGCTTTGAGTTTGCGTTTCGATGTACCTAGAAATGGTAAAATCAGTAAAATACTACAGGTTTTTAGAATTTTTTATTTTATTAAAAAATTGAATTAAAACGTTTACATACATAATTCTATTAAATGTAATAATAATACATTAAATTTATTTATTTTATCCGTATATCTTCGATTCTGAAAATGGAGTGCGTCTTGCATTCGAGGGCGTCTTAGAATCGAAGATATACGGTCCTAAATATAAAAAAATGATTGATTTCATTCTGAATTCCTCAACTAATATCGTTAGATACTAAATTCAAAAATTTGGCTTTAAATTTGCGATGTTTTCGTAAGCTTCATCAAAAATGACTTCCAATGTTAATAAAAAGTTTCGTGTGAAAATGAGATCATTTCGTTCGAATATTTATCGCATAGTTTCAGTTTAAAGCAAAATTATAAATATGCCTTTAGAAAATTCTACACAAAAACACCAAGCTATCGCCCAAACTATAATAGATCGTTTGGTTAAATATTACACCTTTACGATGTAGCTGCCATACAGCATAAAACCGCGAACGTACAACAGCACACGACTAAAATAAATGCGACCATTGCATAAGCAATAGTTATGGACCAAAACGCAAATAGATATGTTGTCTTGTCGCAATAGTCCCCTAATAATGGATTATAATTTGGTTCGTAAATTTTATATACATAAAATGACCCGACAATGAAACAAAAGATTACGAAAGTATCAAATATTCGTCCAAACCGTGTTTTCTTCTTGGTTGCCTCATTTCTATTACGACATTGGAAATATATAAGCAATTGATCGATTATCATACAAATACCTGTCACCAATAAATAAATTGGTATAAAACTATTAATGGGACAATTGTGTAGATTTGTAGCACCAAAATAAATCATGGCAATAGGCAGCACGGCAAATAGAATCGATACGATTTTGCAACCGATTGTGCCCAAGTAAATGCCGCACATTGCGAAACATAATCCTACATTGTTCTCCTTATTCTCTTCTTTGGCTGCTTGCATTTTTTGTTTAAATGATAGTTTCGGCGAATCTGAAACGAGATAGCACAAAGAACACATTATTTATGGTTATTAATTTAGTTAATGTATGTAGTGAAATTATAAATAGCTATTTATGCAAATCCTCCATTTTGTGGATACGAATAGAACACATAGGTTCCATAAAATTGCATTTCGTGTCTTTCCGTTTCATATAAGATTTTTCTAATTTTGTTAAGGAAAAAAGTCAACACAATTTATGAAATTTTTTTCGTTTCTTAATTAGTTGCAATCTATTACTATTTTGAAAAGTGGTCATTTTCATACCATAAAAATTTGAAAAAAGAATATTTTATATCAAATCCATAATTCAGTTATTTTAATTTTGTTTCTCTTCCTGCTTGCAAAAAATACTAAGCTGTATTAATCGTGGCTTGTGGAATTTGATCCTCTATAATTTATTTAATGGTTTATAATTTGTTTGCTAATTATTCGATAGGTCCGAGTATATTTTAAGATTTTGTGACTTCGGTTTCTTTAACAAACCATCGCTAATAATTTAACCCCTAGTCTTCCCGAAATGTGTGAGATCGTTAAAGAACTCCCTTCTTGGCATACAATTTATTTTTATAACATCTTACGGATCTGAGCGGTATTCTGATTTCTTTTAGTTTTTTTTCTCATATGCAAGATATGTAAAAACTATGAAATTGCATAATTGTCTTGATTATCCTAAAGCCACATATTCCGAGTTTTCTTCAAAACATCTTTGAAAATCTTGCACTGGTTAAAAAAATCTCCAGTGCTTGGTGCAACAAAATCTGCTAGTTGTTTCGTAATAATAAAGTTGCCCATATTTGCAATTTCCGACTCGACGCGCTTTCTAGGAGCGACATTCAGATCCGATGTGATTAATCACAATAAGCTACAACGCCATTTTCTTTTCTCTGCACTCGAAACGTGTTCGTCGAAGAATACCATAAACGTTTCCTAATTTTATTTAGTACAGCTATCGCCAACTCCTCGCCATATGTTTTGCATTAATAAATATCTCGTAAATCTCGTAACACAAGAGTGATTTCCAACAATTCCATACAATAATCTCGAGCATGATTCCTTTCCAATTCCTACAAAAATTCGCCAACTGCCCCTTAATTGTGTTTGAACTATGCCTATGCTTTAAAGGCATCCTTATTCAATAAATTCCAAGCTTCTTTAAATCTCTCAAATAGTAGAATATTTACTCCAGCCCTATTTTGATTAAACCAAAATTGGTCTTAATAATTTGGAAACACTCCAAAATTCACAATATCCATTTGAGAAATTATCCCAGGTAAACGATACACGATCCTCTTCTCGATAATATCGGGACTACTCGAGATAGTTAGGGGATGTAAGACAGATGTTGTTATTGTATTAAATTATGGCTATTATGGTTTATGGTATCACTATTCACCCCATATTTCCTCCATCCACAGCAAATTTCATTTGGACTGGACACAATTTTCAAATCATATTTATGTTCGATTGAAAGTGAAAAATTGAAACAAAAAACATTTTTTGAAATTTCTCGCTCAACTCCATTGACCCAATATTTTTTTATTAAGTTTTTAGGGTGACCTTCCATTTTTAGATGTTGTCCCGTGAGACAAATTTACTCCAATATTCGCTTGTTAACTTGTAAGTATCAACACTGTCTGAGCTACTCTATTGGTCATGGAAACCTTTTATTTTCTTAGGTCTGATGAAAGCCAATTTTATAGAATTATTGTCAGTTCACATTGTTACTGAGTTGATCTTTATGGTAAGTGTTGACTGAATAAACGTCACTAATTGCGAGAGCAGTAATGCACCTTGCAGCTGGCTATAAGGTAATATACCTAATAGGAGCTTTCGTTTTAGTTACCATTAATTCTGTACAACTTTTGCTTCCATTTTTCGATACGGCATAGATTGCTGTAGCATATGCTTATGTACTTGAATTACAGAATCCATGATTAGCTGCACTCTGCCAACAATTCTGAGCCATTTTGGAATTATTATTTAACTACTTAAAAAATTGGGTCTATCCGACTCTCGGACGACACTTTTCCCATAAAGCATCCGTTGAAGACCGCCAAACCAACCATTTATATTTTACAACCATTTTCCGTTATTTTTGGCAGGCGTTATTTTGGGCTGGCACAATATGGCACGGCTTTTCTTAACCCTTAAACGGTGTTAGGGTCCTATATGACCCCGAGGGGAGTTTTAGCTTATTATGGCTCTTTTGTTAATTGACAATACAAAGTGATATTTCTTGACTTTTATTATTTTATATGATGCTATACATAATTGAGTATAACGGTTAATAATTATTGATATTATCTATACATCGCCATACTATTACACTAGGGACGTTTGGGGTCTTATCCAAACTAAATGTTGGTTATACATACACTTTCTTTTCATCAATTTTTTTCTAGTGAAACAGTAAAAACTGCAATTTACGAAATTCAACGGCATACGTAACACGAAAAAATTACGAATATTTCATACGTTACATGAGCAAATTACGAATAGCTAGTTTTGATTTCTGTAATTCAAATCAGTACATTGTGTGATTTTGGCAAGACATAACATTTTTCTGTGGTACTTACAAAAGTATTTTATTAGTGTTATTACTGTTTTATTATTATTATTATAATAGTATTAGTATTGTTGTTATTTTGTTGGTAAGAAAAAATAAAACAAAAGTTTACCGTTACTAACAAATATTCATAAATTACCGTTGTGCTGATTGTCAGTTTTGGGCTATGGAGTTTGAAATCGAAACTGATTTTGAAGAAGATATTTCCGAAAGTGAGGATGATTTTGAATTGGTTATATTAGAAACTTCGTTTGATAGCAGTGAAGAGGAAGGCAACGACGAAGAAATTACTAATCAGAATCAAAAAAAAAAAAAAAATAATAATAATATTTTACTAAAATATAAAAACAAAACATTAAATAAAAAATATCTACGGACGTCGGACCTTGGGATTAAGTGGCCAACATCGCACATAATTCAAAACATTCATATAATGAATCACTTGTCACCGCTCCAAACTAAACTACATATATGCGGAAGCTAAAAAAATTAAAAAAAAATTTAATTTCAAATAGGTACCTGTGGTGCAAGGAAGGAAAAATATTACTTCGAAAGGATGGCGCTTTTTTTGTTTACCGGATCAACTCAATGAGGGATATCTCGCATATTGAACGGACATTTCTGGACCCGCCTAGTACTACAGTTGAAGGGGTTAACGATGATTATTGATGAGATTCTTTATTATATTCTTCGTACTCATCAAGTAATATTTTTGGTTTTATTTTACATATGTTTACTTACTTTTTTTTTTCTTTTTTACAAATTTTTATGTCAAATGTCATTGTCGGGTGTTTCAGATTTTTTTGTTTTGTATTGTATTTGGTGTTAAAATTGTGTTTGGATGGTCGGTATTATTAGTAATTTTTAATTACAATTTTATGTTGTTAATGTTGAAGATTGTTAAATTTGGATTTGTGGGGTTCTATAGTTTTGTATTTTTTATTGATTTAATTTTTGTGGGGATAATTGAATTTTTGGATTTTTTCTATATTGTTTTTTTTTTTTTTAGAATATGAGTAAGTTTAGCAATACCGTAAAAAAATGCTGTCGTAATGTTTATTTTGATAATATTGATGACTTTAAACGGAATTCTAACCATAACTCGAGAATAATTGGGCAACAATTGTGCACTTTACAAATTAATGTTCGTGGAATGAATGATGTGTGTAAATTTGACAATGTTTTAAAATTCATTGATAATTTACAGTCAGATGTTCATGTCTTAGTTATTTCTGAAACATTTATTCAAAGTCATAACACAATGGAGTATTCTATAAAAAATTACAGTAGCATTTTTTCATGTAGAGATGATAGATTAGGTGGTGGGCTTGCATTATATATCAGAAATGATATTGAGTATTGTATAGTGAACAAAGATAATGGTCTATACCCGTTTCAATTTATACAAATCAGGCTTTCTAGATTTTTTGGTACTACGGTTTGTGCTTTTTATCATCCACCTAGTTCTGATCTTGCTTGTTTTCAAAAAAGATGATTTTGTAATTGACTATATAGATCTGTTAATGACTTATGGGTTGATTACCACAAATACTGATGTTACTCGATCTGCTAGTGGCAATGTATTAGATCACGCAGTATCTAGTTTTTTAAATATCAAAAATGTTTTTAATTCTACCATATATTCCAACATTAGTGATCACAATTTTCTGTTCTCAAATTTTTGCTATGCGGATAAATACATCAAGAAAAAATTAGAAAAAAAAATAGTTAACTTTGATAAAGTAAATGAAAAGTTTAATAAATTTCTACTTGGAACGCCATTTAATGTGAATGATCCGAATAGTACCATTGAATTTATTGTTAAGGCTTAAGCATTGACCAGTCAGTCTTTAAGAAATTTAAGTAAGAATGCGACCATAGGAACATGCATGTTACTGACCAGCGAAACTTTAAGAACTTTTCGTTCAGTTTCGTTAAATTTGAATTGTCATTTAACAATCTTTAACAATAGCGAAAACTATCGCCCAAACTGAAGGAAGAAACGTCAATGTATTCAGTTTTGTGATATTTGTGAATTAATATTATGTATTTATGTTTTATTAATTAAAATAATAATTTAAATGCATTTTAAACATGTACATAGAATATTATGTAGTGTAATATGTATTAAAAATAATAAAACACAAATATTTTGAATTTTTTTTTGTCAAACCGTGTTAAAGATTCGCTGGGCGATCTGTCAAAATTTCCGTAATAATACACTTTCGTTAGATGCTGTAAGGTTTTATTACGGATTCTTAAAGACTGACTGGTCAATGCTTAACAATGATTTGATTATTAAGTTTACTACGATACTTTGCTAAGCTTAAAAATACGGTGTGCCCTTGGATCACGTCCCAATATGCAATTTGTCGCAAGTGCGACAAGAGAACGGTTTTTCCGTACTATTTTCCGTGCTAAAAATAAGAGCTAAACCTATACAGTTACGTATTAAGTATATTATACACTACACCAATTTTTCATCTCTTTTTATTCCTTTTTCTTTCACATCATTTAGTCAGTTCTCAGTTCATAGTGATCAAAAAGAGTTGTTCTGTGTTCCTTCTGAATTTTATATTTTTCAATTTATTTTATTCAATTTATGTTTTAATCAAAGTGCAAGAAATCCATTGTTAAAAAATAATAATTAAAACATTTTGTCAAACAATATAAAAGTGTAAGTATAATCTAAATAATGTAAAAATAGCTCTACTGTTTTTTTTTATTATATTAAAAATGGCGACATTTTCTCATTTTTATTTTTTATTATACTATCCGATGCGTAATTGTAATGAGGAAAATTTAAGGTAACGATTATGTTTGTTGCCATGTAAAACCAACGAAAATTATATTTTTGGAATTTTTTTTCTCTTATTTAATTGAATTATAAATAACGTTTCATTTGATATAAATTTCATAAAAAAATGCATATCTGTAATGCAAATAATTTCAATTAAACTTGATGCAAAAGTATTTGTGATTCATATTTTTGAATAAGGATTTGTGATTTGCAGAAAAATTTTGAAATCATTAGTAAATCAATTAAATTTAAAATTATTCATGACTAAGTAAATAGTGATTTAGTCACTTATAATTTGTGGACCATTGGAACATTTTTATTACGTCTCAATTAGTCAAGAATAATTTTAAATTTAATTGATTTACTAATGATTTCAAAAATTTTCTGCAAATCAGAAATACTTAATCAAAAATATGAATCACAAATACTTTTGCATCAAGTTTAATTGAAATTATTTGCATTACAGATATGAATTTTTTTATGAAATATATACATCAAATGAAACGTTATTTATAATTGAATTAAATAAGAAAAAAAAAATTCAAAAAAGTAATTTTCATTGATTTTATACATTGCAACAAACATAAACGTTACCTTAAATTTTCCTCATCACAATTACTAATGCATCAGATAGTATTTATCGTGTTTTCCTTTGATGAGCCAAATTGTAAAAAAATCTATTATTATTGTTGTGTTATTGTAATAAATAAGCATATGTACATTAAAAGTTGTATGCTTTCTGTTTATATTTTAAGATGTCCAAACGAAAGTTTGACCGAAAAATCAAGAACGAGTTGGCTCTTTTGCTGTCATTTAGCCAAACTCATAACACTGCCGATAATCAAATTCAACCAAGATTAAATTCTGCGGCTGTAACTAACTTAATAGCAACTACCAATATTCCAACAAAATCTCCATCACTTGGACATTTTAATGATTCAACTGAAACAGACATGCATAATATCGATTCAGATATTTCGTCAGATTCCTCCTTGAGTGACGACGACAACATCGATTTTGATGATAATTATCTATCCCAGAATTTAGAGAGCAATTTGTCTGATTGGTTTATTAAATATACTCCATCGTACGAATCAGCAAATGCTTTGCTGGCTATTCTCAGAGAATATCACCCTACTCTGCCCAAAGATGTGCGAACTTTGAAGCGCACTCCAAAATTTACCAATATATCACCAATGGGTAGTGGATCTTACTTTCATTTCGGACTTAAGAGAAGCATACAAAATATATTGCACATATATCCAAAACTGCCAAATATTTTGAACATTGATATAGGTATCGATGGTCTGCCTTTAGCAAAAAGTTCTAATAGCCAATTATGGGGAGCGTCTCGAAATCTCGGTTTTCAAAATCTCGGTTCTACAAAATCTCGGTTTTTCAAAAATCATAAATTTACAAATCCCGGTTTACAAAATTTCGGTTTTCAAAATCTCGGTTTTCAAAATCTCGGTATTTTAAATCTCGTTTTAAAAATTCCGATTTTAAAAATCTTGGTTTTGCTGAAAAAAAAATCCTGTTTTTTTTAAATCTTGGTTTTTATTTTTTCTATTGTAAATATGTCTAAATTTTTTGCTAATAATGGTTTTTGAATGGTTTTTAATATTTTTAGTCAATTAAGTTTGGTGGTAATAAATAAAAATGTTTTTTGTTTGTTATTTTTTGTTTTTTATTTTTGTTAAATTATATATGCATTAGAGGGTTAAAGTATTTAAATTTATTTTCCACACTCGACTTTTTGAACTCATAATACAAACAAGTAGTGGGACGACCCCATGCTCAATTTTTCCATGAATAGTGAAAAGATGGCGCATAAACGATAGGAACACCTCCAAACGTGCTGTCCATCAGACGACACTCAGCCTCAGTATGGAGCTGTAAATTCGAAGGTGTTCCGAGAAGGAACACACACACACACACACACACACACACACACACACACACACACACACACACACACACACACACACACACACACACACACACACACACATACACACACTCACATACACTTACACATACATTCATTTACTCGCAACACGAGGAGAAATACATAATCGCAAACCGGATCTCAAAAGCTCGGTTTTGAAAAATAAATTTTTATTAATTCGGGCCGCCCGAATTAATAAAAATTTATTTTTCAAAACCGAGCTTTTGGGAACCGAGATTTTGAAAACCGAGATTTTGAAAACCGAGATTTTGAAAACCGAGATTTTGAAAACCGAGATTTTGAAATCCGGGATTTTAAAACCGAGATTTTAATATCGAGATTTTGGAAACCGAAGGGATTTAGGAAATATAACTGGCACTAATGAAGTTTTTATGATCGGAGCATATCACGGTTACAGAAAACCATTCTGCCCCGATGCGTACTTAGATAAATTTGTAGAAGACATTCAATTTATTAAAATAAATGGCATCGTACACCACAACACATCATATAGGATAAATATTCGAGCTATTGTGTGTGATGCACCAGCTAAATCGATGATATTAGGTGTTAAGGGACATTCAGGGTATTATGGTTGCACGAAATGCAAAGTGAAAGGAGAGTACATTGACAAGCGTGTTGTATTTTTAAATGTAGCTGAGCCTTTGCGGACTGACGAGGCATTTTTTAATAGGGAGCAGCCTGAACATCATTTAAAACAAACCAAAATTGCTCTGGAGAAAATTAACTTTAAATGTGTGTCACAGATGCCGATTGATTATATGCACTGCGTTCTTCTGGGAGTTATGCGACAAAGCCTAAAATATTGGATATTCAACAAAAAAAGACCATATTCCTTAACACTAGATATACCACCAGTCAAAATGACTGGTTGTACATTCATTGAAATAATTTTCTTTATTATTTATATGTAAGTATTGTTTCGAAAATTTATGATGAGTTTTAATATAATTACTGTGTTTTCATATTAAAAGTCATCTTGAATTTCCAAAACAATACTTACATAATAATAAAAAATAATAAGTTCAATAAAAGTACAACCAGTCATTTTGACTGGTTGGTATATCTAGTGTTAAATAAACAACAAATAAATATTATTAATGAAAGGTTGCAACTAGTGAAATTTGGAATAACAACAGAATTTACACGGAAACCACGACCAATTTGTGAAATCGACAGATGGAAAGCTACTGAATTTCGTCTTTTTCTTTTATATACTGGACCTATAATAATGAAAAATATTTTGTCTGCGAAATATTATGAACATTTTCTATTATTAGTGTGTGCCATTAGAATATTATGCGATGAGAAACAGTGCATATTAAATAATCAATGTGCCACAAACATGTTAACAAAATATGTTAAAAACTTTTCAGAACTATATGGAGCTAGTTCTGTTGGATATAATATTCATAATCTTATCCATTTGGCTGCAGATGTAAGGAACTTTGGTAGCTTGGACAATTACAGCGCGTTCAAATTTGAAAATGCTATGCAACACCTGAAAAGGAAAATCAAGAAGCACTCCCAACCTTTGCAGCAACTTAGTAACAGGATTGAAGAAATGAATAGTATTATAAAAACTTCAGTTAATGATATTATACCATATGTGGTATTAGATTATAATATGGGTGGAAGCTCATTCAGAGATATAAGCTATAACAAATTCAAATATTCTATAAAATACCCAAATAATTACTGCTTGATCAATGATAAAATTTTTAAAATTTCGGAAATTATTAAATCAAATGATCTTGATGTTAACTTGAGAGGGAATTTCTTAAATAGCATCCAGCAATTTTTCACGATGCCTTTAGCATCTTCCAATTTAAATATTTTTTTTTGCTCCAAAGAGCAGCTGGATTCAAAAATCAATCAATTTAAAATAAATTTAATTCAATCTAAAATAATGAAATTAGAAACTAATGATGGTTGTTAATATTCAAAATTATTATAGATTTTAAATGGACAGTTCCACAAATGATGAGCAGTTTATTTTCAAAACAACTGGTAAGTTTTATTAGTTTACTTCAAAAATAATTCCTCATAGTAAATTAACCATCCTATTAAATAATTTCGTTTAAATTATCTTATTTAGCAGAAAGTCCAACATGGTCTAATGATGACCTCGGGTTTCAAAATTTTTTAAAAATTAAAAATAAATTCCCAGAAACTTCAACGCAAAACGATCATGACGATTTTGATACGGAAATTCCAGAAGACCAAACTTGTGAGTACTAGCTATTTCTTTATCAGAATATTAGTTGTTTACATAAATAGAAATATTTTCTTAGTTAATAAAAATTTATTTAACACTATTATTTACTTTTAAACGTTTATTTGCAAAACAAATACTCTTACATTTCACGATAAGGTTGCTTATTTAAATTTTTTTTTTATTTAAAAACTTTTATTACCGATCAAATTTCACAGGGTTGTCGCGTTTGAATCGGAGAATAGTTTCATGTTCAAAAACCCTAAAATACAATTTTTAATAACTTAACATTAAGTTTGTAAAATTTTTAAAATTAATATTTTATATAATTTTTTAATTACAGTACTGCAAAAAATATGCGAATTAGAACGTCGCCAAATAAAAATGGAAACGATTTTGGAAAGCAATCAAAAAAACATTAGATCAATGCTAAGGGAACTAATTCTAATTAGAACTACAATGCAGAAGGGAAAAAACTATGATTCTCCAGAAAACCTCCCGAATGTAAAACTGCCTACAGAGACGACAGACGAATTTAAAAATTTGGAAGCAAAAGTAAAAAATGAAAAAAAAACTCGAGGAATATTTGGTTAGTATTGATAAACGAAGCATAAAATTGCCAGGTTATTCAATATTTGTTTTTATCTATGCAATCGTATGCAGTAAGTAGCCAAATCGAGGACGTGCGGCTATATGCTATAGGATTTGCATCCGCCCCTATCGGGATTCGAACTCGGTACCTTCCGATCCAAACGCGCATCTTTATTTTCATACTCTGTCCATACGACCTATTATGACGAAACAGTAGAAAAATTCTTGTCTCTCTAATTAATCGTTACTTGCCCCTATACGAAAAACGAATAAACAATCAAATTAAATGAAAATTTTATTTTGTTAAAGAAAATTATGTACACACATCCAACCAAATTTAAAAACAGCGGCGAATATTGTTACTATAAGCATGCCCCATTGACCAAATACAAGTTTTACTTCCAATCGATCTAATTTGGCTATCTACACTTCTACAGCGACTTATTTATTAATCTTTTATTAAACGTTTATTTGTTTTCCTAAATATTAATTATTAATATTTATATGACTAATGAATATTTTTTAACATTATTTTTTCAGGAAAAACTATTTATGGGACAACGAATAAATGATTTATCTAAGTTCATTAAAGCTGCTATGTCCAAATTAATGACGGATGAATGTGCCACTAAATTTTCTTGGCACGGTCTCCAAGGCAATATACCTGTTAAGGGATTTTTAATCTTTAAAATTTTGAAAGGTACATAATTATTAAAAAAAAATTAATGAAAATATATAAAATACTAAAAAAATATTGTTTTAAATTTCCAGATGCAGCACTAAAAAAATACCCGAACTGCTGTGATGAAGAGGTCGTAGCCATTATAAAGAAATGGTTGCAGCTCGCGCGAGATCGTCTCAGAAAAAGCCGTCGATTAAAATAATTTAAAAATATTATGTACATATTATTTTTTTTCTTTATAATTAATTTTTTAAAAATGAATTAATCAAATGTTGAATTAATGTTTACAATGTGATTTTGAATTGAATTATTGTGATAATATAATTACCTTATATATATTATATTAAAATACAAGCATACATGAATACTAAAAGCATATTCTTTTAATTTTTTCGACATATATTTGATTTGGAACTTGTCCGTAAGTATCGTTTATTCACAAAGAATGGTCATAAAAAATCACCCGGAAAAGAATTCGTAATTTGCACGTAATCGACTTAAATTTTGTTCGTATTCACTCAAAATTCCAAGCAAAAATCATAAAGAAAAGTGTCTAATTTTCAATTGGTAAACTACATTAAATTAGACGGAAATGAGTACGACAATAATACCAATTTTCTCACAATATTCCGTACAATTTCCAAATTTGTTTTTTTCTCTCTTTCTCTCTATATTTACTAACACATTCAAAGACACTGGAATTTTTGAGACACTTTTCTTTGGCGAGTAGTACGTTTTTCCGTGTACTTTTCATGTTTATTTCCATAGATACAGCGTGCTTTTCGTACAGAAAAGTACACGGAAATCCGTGTGACTTGCATATTGGGGTATGATATCTGGCAAATTATTCGTAAGAAAAATATGATTTAAAAAAAATTTAAACAGAATTCAAGTAATGTTGCTCTCAAATTAAAATTAGAACGATTATCCAAACTACTATATTCAAAAAAGTATTTCGCTAAGAAGCATTACTTTAATAAAATGTTTGTTGATTTGAATCAAAGAGATTTATGGAAAAATATTAATATGTTTCTTAACAGGAATCATAAACATGTTCAATTTGAAAACATTTGTTTTAATGGGCGATTTATTAGTGATATTGGTGATATTGTTAACATTTTTAATGAGTACTTCGTCAATGTAGGTGGCTTAATCAGTGGATCTATCAACTCAGACAGAGCTATTCATAAGTTTGGAACCATCCATTGGATTTCTGATTCCATGTATTTTTCGCCAATTACATCTGCTAAAGTTGTTAACGTGATCTATTCACTTCGTGACTGCAAGGGTGGAGGTCCTGATAAAATTAATAACTCTGTCTTGAAATGCAGAGCAAATTTCTTCTCAAATCTGTTGTCTGATATTTTTAATGCAAGTCTAGTAACTGGTATATATCCCAATTGCTTAAAGATTGCTAAGGTTATCCCTGTTCTGAAGAGTGGAGACTGTTCTTTAATTAATAATTACAGACCAATCTCTACACTATCCGTTATACACTATCAAAATTTTTGAAAAATTAATTTCTTCCCGAGTGGTAAGTTTCTTGAACTATAAAAATTTTTTTTACTCGCACCAATATGCATTTAGAAAAGGGTCAGGTACGGAATTGGCTCTTGCTGAAATTTCAAGTATGATTTATACTGCTTTTGACAACAAAAAGTACGTTGGAGCGCTTTTTCTGGATTTACAAAAAGCTTTTGATTGTATTGATCATGATTTGCTTTTAAGTAAGTTATATTGTTTTGGGGTACGTGGTGTTTCTTTTGATTTGCTGAAAAGCTATTTATTAAATAGAAAGCAATATGTCAAGCTCAGTGAAATTGAAAGTAGAATTCTTGATGTGAAGTGCGGTGTTCCACAAGGCAGTGTCCTGGGACCACTTTTGTTTCTCATTTTTATTAATGATATGTCTAATTTACCATTAATAGGTCATATTAGAATATTTGCAGATGATACTGCTTTATTTTATGAAACGCTTGATCCTGGCACGATCTTGAGCAACATGGAACATGATCTCGTTATTTTATTAGACTATTTCAAATCTAATCTGATTTCACTTAACATTTCGAAAACTAAATATATGATTTTTTACTCTCCTTATAAACCAATGTTTACATTATCTCCACTTACAGTGAATAACAATAATATCGCAAGAGTTAATTCATTTAAATATCTAGGAGTGACATTCGATATTCATATGTCATGGGAGGATCATATTAATATAATTAACAGTAAAATTGCTCCGCTTGTCGGACTGCTGAGGAAGTTATCTTATTTTGTTCCAACTTGGGTTTTACTAATGATTTATTTCTCCTTCATTCATTCACGAGTCAGCTATGGTCTTCTTATATATGGAGCAGCGAGTTCAACTAGGTTGAAAAAACTTCAAGTAATGCAAAATAAAAGCATAAAGGCGATTTATAGACTGCCTATTCTATTTCCGTCCAAAGAATTATATTGTAATGAGAATAGTTTGGTATTACCTATTAATGTTCTATATAAATTTAAATTATCCCTATACCGGGTGTTTCTTTTAAACTGAGACGATCAAATATCTCGAAAAATAGCCACTCTACGGTAAAAATGTCCATAATCAAAATTCAATCATACCGCTGGGGAAATACATTAGTGCAAAAAAATAGTCCCCCAACCCCCCGCTTTGTAGGTGGGGCGGGGGTAACTTTTAAACTAAGATAGGAAGCCATATTTTTTATTGCAGATACGGATTCTACGACTAAAAGTACGTATGATTTGAATGAAATATTTTGTTCGGTTCATGATAGATGGCGTTGTAATCGTCGAAATACTCGAAATTCGTCATGAAAACAATTTATTCAGTTTTGTAAATCACATTTAACGTTTGTGTTATTTCTTATCTTCATGTTTTTCGTAATTGCAAAATAAACGATAAAATACTTTTGAATGGACCGTTTAACTGTGCCAGAGAAAATTGAAATGGTTCTGGTTTATGGAGAAGCTGGCAGAAATCTTGAAAATGCTGTTGCTATTTACGCTCAACGTTTTCCGGATAGGATTCCTTCACGTGCTTCATTTGGCCATACTATCAAACAATTTATTGCTGATGGGAATGTTCAACCGAAAAAGAGGACCCGTAGAGCAACAGTCACTGGAGAAAATAATGAAATTGCTGTATTGGCTGCAGCGACTCATAATCCTCATGTTAGTACACGAGAAATAGTTCGCGATTCCGGATTGTCCCTCACCAGTGTTTGGAGAATTTTAAAACGGCACAAGTATCATCCATATCATGTGTCTTTACACCAAGATCTTCATGGCGCTGATTTCCAAAATCGGGTAACTTTTTGTCAATGGGCATGTGAACAAATACAACAAAACCCCAATTTTTTTCGTTGCGTAATGTTCTCTGACGAATCGTCTTTTACAAACCATGGAACGGTTAATCGACACAACATGCATTATTGGAGTGTTGAAAATCCACACTGGCTTCGCCAAGTTGAACATCAGCGCCCTTGGACTGTCAACGTGTGGTGTGGAATAATTGGCAACCAACTCATCGGCCCCCACATTATTGAAGGCAACTTGAATGGTCAAATGTACCGAAACTTTTTGGAAAATGAACTGAAAATATTACTTGAAAATTTGAACTTAGAATTGAGACGGAACATGTGGTTTCAACATGATGGTTGTCCTGCACACTATTCGTTGGTAGTACGTGAGGTACTTGATCGTGATTTCAATGGTCGCTGGATCGGTAGAGCTGGTCCGATAAATTGGCCCGCCAGATCACCAGATCTTACTTCGCCAGATTTCTTTTTGTGGGGCTATCTCAAAGACAAAGTTTACAAACAAGAACCAACAACACGTGAGAACATGATTGAGCGAATCAGAAATGCGTGTGCTGAAATTCAACCAAACACACTTCTCAGTTGTGTACAATCATTGGAAATGCGTATTAATAAGTGCATTGAAGTCGCAGGCCATCATTTTGAACACTTATTTTAAGCTAAAATTATTTTATTCACCTGCCATTTACATTAATAAATTGTTTTGATGACGAATTTCGAGTATTTCCAATGAAAACGTGATGTTTTTTATTTCAAACGTATTGCAGAATCGAATGCGTGTGTTCTAAGAAGAAGAAATTGAAAAAATTGAATTTCGTCGATTACAACGCCATCTATCATGAACCGAACAAAATATTTCATTCAAATCATACGTACTTTTAGTCGTAGAATCCGTATCTGCAATAAAAAATATGGCTTCCTATCTTAGTTTAAAAGTTACCCCCGCCCCACCTACAAAGCGGGGGGTTGGGGGACTATTTTTTTGCACTAATGTATTTCCCCAGCGGTATGATTGAATTTTGATTATGGACATTTTTACCGTAGAGTGGCTATTTTTCGAGATATTTGATCGTCTCAGTTTAAAAGAAACACCCGGTATATGTACAAAACAATAAATATACCTTCAGTTATGTCTAACCTTAATTTTGAATATTTTCATCATGTCCACGCAACTAGGAATTGTAATAGAATTGTTTATCACCACATTAAAACTGAATTTGGACGAAAGTCAATTACATTTTTGGGACCATTTACTTATAGTCAGATACCGGGAGATATAAAAAGATCTGAAACATTTCTTAAATTTAAAAACAATGTCAATAATTATTTTAAGAAAAATCTTGAATTGAATTTTTAGTATTTAGACATTGACATCATTATATTTTGTAATTATTTTTATACTTATTGTTTTTTATATTTACATATTATTGTGTTATTAATTTAATTAAATGTATTTCTTTCTTTTTTTTTTTTGGTTATCAGCTCAGATTGTCCTTAAAGGGACATTAAATCCACTGGATAATCTGGTAACTTTTTGATTAATGTTCACAATAAATAAATAAATAAATGTGGAAAAAAAAAAAATTGAAAATGTAATCAATTTAGCTTGTAAGAATAATGATATTGTATGGAGTTCGATCGTGCCTACACTTATCGGTCGTACTTCGACATCAAATATAATAAAAAATATACCAGGACCGACTTCATATGCCACCGCTCGAGCAACTACTATAAAAGACAGGTTTTTAGTTTATTTCCCGCCTCCTATTGAACAAATTATTTTAGATATGACAAACAAGGAGGGTGCTAAAATGTATGGTGAAAAATGGATAAACATTGATTATGTGGACCTACATGGTTATATAGGACTCATGATTTTAGCTGGAGTATACCGCTCAAACCATGAATCTCTACTAAAATTATGGGATGATAAATTAGGAAGGCCTATATTTCGCGCTACTATGTCGTTGGAAAAATTTAAGCAGTTATCACGAGTTATACGCTTCGATGACAAAGATACAAGACAAAATAGAAAAACTTATGATAAACTCGCTCCAATACGCGATATATGGAATCTATGGGTTGAGATTTTGCCTAGCTCTATAATCCTGGGTATAATGTAACAGTAGATGATCAATTAATACCATTTAGAGGAAGGTGTCCCTTCCGTCAATATATTCCATCCAAGCCAGCGAGATATGGAATAAAAACATGGGTCGTTTGTGACAGTAAATCGTCTTATGCCTGGAACATGTAAGTCTACATAGGAAAAATTGGAGACAAACCAGAAAAGAATCAAGGTTGCCGAGTTGTCCTTGATCTAAGTTTCGCTTTGAGAGGTCAAAATGTAACCTGCGATAATTTTTTTACTAGTTACAATTTAGGGCAGATGTTACTAAAAAGAAATTTAACGATGTTGGGCACTATTAGAAAAGAACAAACCGGAAATTCCGACACTAATAACACAGGTGAAAAACGTTCTAGTTCATACCTCTAGATTTGCGTTTTCTAATAATACAACAATTTTGTCTTATGGTCCTAAAAAATATAAAAATGTGTTGTTGATAAACACTCTACATAAAACCGATGATATCAGTAATAGAGCAGAAAAAAAACCACTTATGATTCTTGATTATAATAAAACTAAGGGAGCTGTTGATACATTAGACCAGATCGTCGCATCATATTCGTGCAAAGGATGAACAGCTCGATGGCCTGTCGCGATATTTTCAAACATTGTTGACGTTTCAGCGTATAATTCATTCGTAATTTGGTGTGAAATTTTCCCGAATTATCATAAAAATAAGACCCACAAACGACGAATTTTCTTAGAGGAATTGGGTCTATACCTTATACGTAGAAGAGAAACATTACCGCGAGGTCCTTACTACTATACTGCGAGTTCAGAGACTGAAAGTCAACCATCTACTTCTTCGGCTGTTAGATCTAATCAGGCAAAGCGTGGACGGTGCAATATCTGTCCAAGAAAATCGGATACTAAATATCATATTCGATGTGAGAAATGCAATAATTTTGCTTGTAAGCAGCATTTAAAATATTTTTGTACTAAATGTTCAACATAGGTCTTACATACAATATGTAACATATATTTTTGCGTAATTATTTAATAAATTGAATTTTGGAAATTAAATTAGTTTTTTTTATTAATAACACGAAAATAATATCTATAATGAATGGGGTCGCATAGGACCTCAAACATATTTAGTGGAAGGTAAATGTTAACATCATCTAAGGGTTAAATTTGGAGACCTCTTCCCCAATATCACAATTGATCACGACAATTTAAATCTTCTACTCTCATACCGCCAAATCGCTGATCCACAAATGTAAAATGAATAGATTACCGTGTAATATGGAATTTAAATTTCTAAATTTACCTAAAATACTTTTGTGGTTGCAAATAATATCGTCAACATTTAAAAATAATTTTATCTAGTGAGCTTTTAAATATAGCAAGATATTCCCTAAATGCTATATGACAAGGAGGTGGGATTCGGTAACAAATGATAGTTAACGTTAATTCTAATTTTGTATTGTTTGTGTATTATTTTGTATTTTCAAATGGTTCCGTCCAGGCTGAAGTACTGAGTAAATAATTATATCGGCCAATTTCACGTTGCTCAGATAATATTGTGATCTGAACAAACAGCACAAATTTTCAGAAAATAAATTTTTGAACATTGTGGATACTCTCTGAATGGAATAAATTAAATTCATAAGGAATTTCAACGGTATACTAGATATGTATAACTGGCTCTAATAATTGTTAAAGGTCGAAGATGAAAAATGGCAAATACGACTTTGATTGCTGCTCAACATGTGTCAGTTCTAAATAGTTTAACATTATTTGTGGATCTGTGATTTGGCGGTATGAGAGTAAAAGATTTAAATTGTCGTGATCAATTGTGATATTGGGGAAGAGGTCTCCAAATTTAAGAAAAGCCGTGCCATATTGTGCCAGCCCAAAATAACGCCTGCCAAAAATAACGGAAAATGTCTGTAAAATATAAATGGTTTGTTTGGTGGTCTTTAACGGATGCTTTATGGGAAAAGTGTCGTCCGAGAGTCGGATAGACCCAATTTTTTTTAAACTCCAATCACATTTAACAACCTGAAAATAACAATAATCATGATATTATAAATTAATTTACTTTTACGTTTGATATTATTTTAACATTAACATTCTTAAACGATATCAAATAATTGTCCGTACAAACAAGGAAATTGAGGGAATTTGGTAAAAAAAATTAGATCTAATATTTGATGTTGCAACCTATTCATGCAATGACACTTTGCAACCTTTTTTTCATTGAGAAAGCCAACTTCCGTGTTATTTCGGTGCTATTCACATATTTTGTTTTGTTAATTTTTGTTAGCACGGAGCAATTGTTTTACATATTGAGAAACGTAGGCTATAAATAGCGCAATACAAAATTTAACATTTTAAATTTACCGCTAAGGTATTTTTTAAATTTTGCTGTTGATTACAATAAAGATGAGTAAAAATAAGAGCTGCCCACCAGAAATGAGGAAGCTGGTAGTACAGAAATATTGCAAACGGAATGCAACAATGGGAGCAATTGCAGCAGATTGAAAGTAGGTAGCTTATGGTGCATGCCGGTAAAATTGTCACGGAGTCACCTTTATAAGACTTTATTCTTGTTCACTAACTTTTCAGCATGTAGCTAAAATTTTCAATAACGAGGATTGATTCACATTTTTTATGTGTTTTATGTACAAAATCTTCGAAAATTTTCTCTGTGCGAAATCTTAAGCATTTACATATCGTAGTTGTAAAAATATATCAATGTTTAATTGATTTAGTGAGATTATTATATACGGTTGTGAATACAAAGTGGCAAAGAGAGGGAAATCTCGCAAGATTTGTATTTATAGCATCTACCATGCGTTTTGTGAATTATTTATGTTACTCACCCACAATCGCACTCGTATTCGCGGATTTTTCTACATCGGGTTCCATTATTTATACTATTAATTATCGTAATTTAGAACTTGCACAAAACAAACAATCCCTCACTTAAAGTAAACTAAAAATTTAAAACAATTAAACTTTAAATAAACTATAACATCAACAACTATTAAATATTAAAATAATTTATAGAATTATGTATCACTCCACAGACATTCGCATTCCTATTTCGTGCTATGCTTAATTATGTCTAATCCTCTAATAGAAAGGTTTTGTGTTTTATGTTTGTGTGTGTGGGCTCACACAGCCGATTTTTTTTTATTTTTGAGCGCGAATTTTGTAAATGTGTAATAGAATACAGAATCTAACAAAACGCGATACACATAAAAAAAATTGATCAAAACAAAAATAGTCAGTGTATCCATCGCACCTTAGTCTGTCCATCGCAAAATTCTGCTGTACCAAATATGTAAAATACGAAATCCTAACCGATAAGATATTTAGATTTGTTTTGGAAGCTATCGAAACAAAGCGAATTCTGTCGGCCGATCGCCGAGTGAAGATTTGGGAGATTATTAAAATGGGAAACATCCTTAATCCATATGGAACATCCTATAAGAACGTTTAAGCATGAAAAAGTGCTTTTCCAAAACGGTAATGCAAACAGCTCACTCGTCCGCAGTCGCCACCGTCCAATTGTCTATAGTTTTACGATCAATTTACTCACGTAGTCGAGTATTCGATAAAGGACCAAAGTATCCGAGTAGTTTTGAAATTCTGTCTCAATAAGGGAGGTGTGCTCCATATAATGTCACTTGAATGTTAATAGTGTGAAAAATAAATTTGATCAACTGAGGAATTTGTTGGATGATGTTAAAATGCATGTAATTTGTCCATCTGGCATTTTTTTTAAAGAAGCTTCATACCAGTTCTCAATTCGATCTTTCAGGTTTTACTTTGGTCAGAATTATTGAACTGTATAAAAATAGAAGCTTGTCTATTTTAAAAGTCAATAAGATTCTTTCGGCTTTTTATAGACAAAATATATTAACAATAATGGCATTCACAACATTTTTCGACTTGTTAATCAGAAAAAATGAAGAGGCCAATTCAAGCAATAAAATTGAAAGCAGAAGTTATTGAAATGCTTAAGGGAGGAGGCTTTACGTTAGCCAAATGGCTCCCGAATTGCGCAAAAATTATGGAATGTGAAATGTCAACAAAAACAGTAGAACTACAGAATAATACGAGTGTATTAGGTATTCAATGGGATTTTGTAAAGGATGAATTCCAATTTCAAGTGCAGGATCGTAACCAACCTGAGATTATTAACAAACATATTATTACTAGTGAAGCAGCGAGAATATTTGATCCTCAAGGATGGGTATCTCCAGTTACCATCCGAGCAAAGTTATTTATTCAAGAATTATGGCGTCAAGGAAATAATTGGGGTGAACCACTAGGATTGTCAATACAAAAAGAATGGAAAGATTTTTATGACGAATTAAAACTCATTAATGAATTAAGGATACCACGATGGCTAAACACGTCTAGTGACCTGAAGATTCAGATTCACATATTTTGTGATGCGTCAAATAAAGCATATGGCGTTGCTGTTTACGTACGAGTTTATACGAATAACCAGTGGAGAGTAAGGTTGTTATGTTCCAGAAGTAGAATAGCTCCAATTAAGTTAGTGACCATACCAAGATTGGAATTATGCGCGGTGGAGCTTAGTAGTAAATTAATTCTTAAGGTCAGGGAAATATCAATGTTTGCAGCGGCCCCAATTTACATCTGGACAGATTCAGAAATAGTGCTGCATTGGCTGAAGAAGTCCATTAATGAATTAAAAACGTTTGTGGCTAATCGAGTCAGCAAAATATTAAGAGGATCAACATTAGAGCAATTTTGTCATATTGGAACTGAACGTAATCCTGCTGATTTGATATCTCGCGGGATAACAGTTAAAAATTTATTAAACAATAAATTATGGTGGAAGGGTCCGAATATGCTGAAGGAAGCCATTGAATCCTGGCCAGTATCGGCTCCAAAATCATCCAATAACGAAACGAACGCTCTAATTAAGACGAAATGTAAGGATAAGGAGCCACCAATTAAGTTTGATAATGTTCTATTGACCACAGTTATAGACCCCGATCAAGAAATTGATTTGATGGACAAAACATGAAGTTATATATCGCATCACAGCATATGTTCTTCGATTTTGCAAATTATGCTTTGAATCAATTCGTAGACGGAGAATTAGTAAGGATGCTAAGGATGTCAATCAATTACTGGCCAGTCATAAACCACCAGAACCAAATCAAAGCAACGTTGTAATTGTCACAATAAATAATGTTAAGAATCATGTACCAAGGTTACCAATTTGTGAAATAGAAAATGCACTGACTTATTGGATAATTGTCTCGCAGAAACAGTCATTTCCAGTTGACTATGTGGCATGTTGACACCATGGATGGATGATCGAGGAATATTGAGAATATCAGGGAGACTAGACAATACACAGCTTCCATTAAATAAGCGGAAACTAATTATATTAGATCACAGAAGTGGGTTAGCTAAGAAAATCGCGGGAAAGGCTCACAAAGAATTGTGTCATGAGTGCAACTTTGTACACAATATTGGATTCTGCAAGGTCGGATTTTATTACGTAGTATATAATATATCATTGTGTCACGGGTTGCAGATATAAACAAAGTGCAGCGCAGCAATTAATGCCCGACCTGCCGCAGTATCGGTTAGAGCCGGCGCCTGCATTTTACCATTGTGGCGTTGATTATGCCGGGCCGATCCAATTAAAGCAAAGTCGTAACACAACAGTGAAGTGCTAGATTGCGGTATTTGTTTGTATGGTGTACAAGGCAGTCCATTTAGAATTAATTAGTAGTTTGGAATCTGAATCATTTATCGCGGGGTTGACCCGCTTTGTAAACTTACGAGCCGGAGCGGTTCATCACATGTATAGTGACAACGGTAGTAACTTCATTGGACCCGACCGAATTCTTCGTGAAGCCATCACATTATAACAGCACTCGACAGTTATGAATTATTTGCAGACGCATTCCTTACAATGGCATTATAACCCGCCAAATCATGGTGGCAATTGTGAAGCAGCAGTTAAATCGGTCAAACATCATTTAAGAAGAATAGCGGGAGCTCCGTTGTATACATTTTAAGAATTAGCCACTCTTTTAGCAAAAATTGCAGCGTGTTTGAATTCCAGACCATTGACGCCAATTAGTAATGATCCGACAGAATCAGCAACTTTGTCACCGGGTCATTTTCTAACTGGGCAACCAATCCTCACCCCGTATGAAACCTTGTTAGCAGAGATTCCAGCGAATCGGTTGTCTGCCTGGCAGAAATTACAAAAATTACAGTAAGAATTCTGGGCCGCAGCTGGTCGCAAGAATATATAACTGAACAACAACGTCGCAACAAATAGGCAAAGGAAGCTAGATCATTAAAGGTTGGAGATATGGTATTCGTCCGAAATGAAATAACACTACCAAGCCAGTGAATGATGTCGATAGTTGATAATCACGAAATGGATTCACTATATGTAAGCCCGAAATCTTTTATGCTTAAAACTACAGCACAACATTCAAGCTCCGTGACTAAATTTTCTGCGCTTTATTAATTTTTTTTGACATCTGGGCTATAGAAAATTCTTCGCCTTGAAGTCCGGATTTCGTAAAATGGGAGCTGTTATCAAGGCAGACTTTAAATCAACAAAAGGACGTTGGGCTTTTTCGGTCCAGATCCAGGCGCATTTTCGTCAGTTTATCAGCAAATCTGTAATAGGTGCACTAATGGTAGTACGAGGAACAGGGTAGATTTCGATTGCGGAGACTTTTACAGAATCTAACAATATATTATCAGAGATACTTTATTTGTTTCATCATAAACTTTATTTATTTATGTATGTTGGTGAGATCACCTTTCTTCAATAATCTAGTGACTTCTTTTAGCAAAGAAAAATGCTTCTCGATACTGGCTGAGGTAATCAACTGGTGAAATTCTGTGCATCAGACGACATATTCGCGGAACGGCACATTCACAAAACTGATACAACGGTCTTCCTTAAACTGCAATGTTAATTATTTCCAGAAATAAATCTAGCTTGATCTATAGTCTTCCCAATAATCCCTCGATAAATGGCAGCATATACCCATATTTTGGAGTTACCATGGTCAGTTTACGCGCATCCAAACAGAGTCTTACTTTACCATTGGGCTTTTTAATGAGATTAACAGGCGGGCAGCATCTGCTGTTACTTTCTTCAATAACACCCAGCGATAACATTCGGTCTAACTCCTTTTTTATATCGGCTTGTACGGGTGGCGAGACTGCATAAAAATAGGCGTAGATGTTCCAACGTCAATGATGTGGGTGATATAAGTGGTTTTGCCTAAACCAAGCAAAAACCTTAAAAATACTATTATAGGAGAGGGTATGCTGAATACAAATATCGGGATGGGAATGCGGCTGGTTTAGATTACTACTGAAGGTAAACCAAATTCTTTCCAGAAGCCTACAACGTGATACACGCTCTGAATATTACGTGTTTTGTTAAAATACGTGATGGATACATTGATGTGCCTAAGAATTTCATTTTTTTTTTGTCTGTTTTCTGTTAGGACGAAAATGACTTTAGAAAATAATGACTTCCTATGCCTTGTGATTTAATTTTCTGTCGATTATACCAATAACGAGCGCTTCGAGCTTCCAATTATTCTCCCTCTTTTACCTATTCAAAAATCAAAAGTAATGACTCTTAGTCGTATGAATCCTTAATATTTCCTTACCTGTTGGAAAATCTGTTTTAACTTTCTTACCTTTCGCTTCAGGATTTATCTTTTGTTTTACAAAACGTTGCTATACCTAGAAATGGTAAAATCAGTAGAATACTACCTACAGGTTTTTCGAATTTTTATTTTATTAAAAAATTGAATTAAAACGTATACATAATTTCCATTAATTCTATTTAATGTAATAATAATACAAATTAAATTTGAGTATATTTCATAATATGTGTATATAAAACATCTAACTGTTTTAAACAAATTGATTTCATGCTGATTTCCACAACTAATATCATTAGATACAAAATGCAAAATTTTGGCTTTAAATTAATAATACATAAGCTTCATGAAAAATGACTTACAATGTTAATAAAATTAGCTGTGTGAAAATGATGTCATTTCATTCGCATATTTATCGCATAGTTTCAGTTTAAGGCAAAATTATAAATATGCCTTTAGAAAATTCTACACAAAAACACCAAGCTATCTCCCAAACTATAGTACATCGTTTGGTTAAATATTACACCTTTATTATATAGCTGCAACACAGCACAAAACCGCGAACATACAACAGCATATAACTAAAATAATTCCGATCAATGCATAAACAGCAGTTATAGACCAAAACGCAAATAGATACGTTGTCTTGTCGCAATAGTCCCCAAATAATGGATTATAATTTGGTTCGTAAATTTTATATACATAAACCGACCCGACGATGAACCAAATGAGTACGAAAGTATCAAATAATCGTCCGAATAGTGTTTTCTTATTGTTTTGAGATTCTTCATTTCTATTACGACATTGGCAATATATAAGCAATTGATCGAGTAGCGTACAAATACCTGTCACCAATAAATAAATTGGTATAAAACTATTAATTGGACAATTTTTTAGATTCGTAGCACCAAAATAAATCATGGCAAAAGGCAGTATGGTAAATATAATCGATATGATTTGGCAACCGATTGTGCCCAAGCAAATGCCGCACATCGCGAAACATAATCCTACATTGTTGTCCTTATGCTCTACTTTGGCTGCTTGCATTTTTTGTTTAAATGATAGTTTCGGCGAATCTGAAACGAGATTGAACAAAGAACACATTATGATTATTAATTTAGTTAATGTAACGTAGCATCGCATAAGATTTTTCTATTTTTATTAAGGAAAAAAGTCATCACAATTTGTGAAATTTTTTTCGTTTCTTAATTAGTTGCAAAAATATATACTATTTTGCAATCTATTACTATGCATAGCAAAAAAATAAAAATATAACGAACAAAATTTTAAAAGTAGTTAAATATTCGCATAGAATTAATATTCGCATAGATTTTTAGATCGTCGGCAAACATAAGACATTTAAAAAACTTGACACACTGGACGACATCATTAATGAATATCGTAAATAGAAGTGGTCCAAGATGGCTGCCCTGTGGAACACCGGAAGTTATCTGAAAAAAGAAAGATCTAGCTGCTGAGATCCGTACGCATTGCCGTTGCCTAATTAGATAGGACATCATCCATTTAATTGCAATAAAATCGGATCCAAAGTTATACAATTTTTGAATTAGAAATTTGTGATCTAACCTATCGAAAGCTTTCGAAAAGTCTATATAAATAACATGGACTTGTCCACGTGATTCAACAATGTTGAATGCATCATTCGAAAAAACCATGAGGTTAGTAATCGTAGATCTGCCCTGTATAAAACCATGTTGACGCGAACTTACGCGAGAAGGGTCACGAATTGACCTAAAACAAATAATACGCATCGCATGCTTTTGCGCAGTAATGAGAATCTTCAATGATGACATGTAGCAACCACCCCAGCACGCCAGTGCATATTCTAACCTAGAATTAATACAAGCATAAAAAAACTTAACTAAGGCAGAGCGTGGGGCTATTCTTCTAAGCAAATATAACATTCTTAACGCATTATTGATCGATTTTTTAACCTTAGCGATATGAAATTTCCAATTAAGCTGACAATTACTTGAAACTTTCAACAGATTCAATCAAAAAGCACGAATTTGAACAATTGTCAAGAGTACAAGAACGAATATGAAACTTAACTACGGGCGGATTGAAATTAGTGTAGCCAATTTTATAATACATAATTTCCATTTTTTCGCGTAAAATTAATGAATTTTAATCAAACCACTTACTGAGAATAGCTAGGTCCGTACTGATCTGGTGGCTAACAGCTAATATAGAAGGCCCACTATAACACAAACTCATATCATCTGCAAAAGCTACAACACGGCCTATCAAATTGGAACTAAAAATTGAATTTACATAATATTAAAAATAAAAGAGGTCCCAAAACAGATCCTTAAGGAACACCAATATTTAAAATATAAGGTTTGCTCTTAGTACCATTAACCATCATTTTATAGTGAACACACACACAGGAAAACAAAAATAGTTTGGATTCGGCGCAGCCGTCGTTTTACATTTAGTCAAACGAATCACAAATCCGGGGCAAAGCTTGTATTTTGATAATTATTTCAGTAGTAATCAACTATTTGAAATGTTAAAACACTTACAAATAAACGCCACAGGCACAATTCGGATCAACAGGTTTTCAAATCTGCCATATTTGGCCAAAAAGGAATTAAAATTGAAAGGTCGCGGTACATCGGATGAGGTGATCAGCTTAGATGGGAAAATTTGCGTTGTAAAATGGCAAGATAACAAAACAGTTTATCTTGCCTCAAACAGTATTAGAATCGGCGAGGAGAAGATTGCAGCTAGATGGGATAAAACAAAAACGAAATGGGAGGCATAGATCTCCTGGATCAATTGATTTCTTACTATATGCTTTTTATTAAAAGTAAGAAATGGCCTCTTAGAGTGGTGACACATTTTATCGACTTCCCTATTGCTGCTTCGTGGATCGAGTATAAAAATGATCAAAATAAATATCATCAAAAAGATATTATGGATATTAGGTTACATTTAGCCAATGCGTTGATTTCAGCAGATCAAACTTGGAAGCGCGGAAGACCACCAAATAATCCGGAGTGTAATTCACCAGAACTCTCGTCTGCTACAAAGAAAAAATATGAATCTCGGCCAATCGAGGATATTCGATACGATGCGGTTAATCATTGGCCCGTTCATGACGCATCATGATCATCGCGATGCAAATTTCTTCAATGTAATGGACGATCAAGGATTTTGTGTGAAAAATGCAAAAAACATCTGTGCTTGAACGCAAATAATAATTGCTTCTACAAATATCACAAATCCACAATCAAGCAGACTGAATAAATAACTTCTAATTTACTTTTGAAACAAATAGTTTTAAGTTATTTTTAAAGAATTTTGTGATTTTCAATTATAATCAACTTACATTTTGTGGTCAACAAAATAAAAATGTGATATGAATTAATAAAATTTATGTTTCTTTTATTAAATTATTTTATTTTTACCTTTTGTTAGATTTGGATCCAAACGATGACAATTTTCAAAGTGATCCTGTGGCCCTTTGAAATAAATTTGGGTCCGGCGTATAATTTTGTGCAATTTAACATAAATTGAACCAAAAAATGACTTAAAATGAATTTTAGAACCATTGAATTAAAATTTTGACTGAAAGGGATAAGGTTGTTTATGTGGTTGTCTATCATTTCACTTTTATTTGTTCAATTTTGTAGCGCGTCATCAAAAACAATAAGTGGTAATTTGTTTATTTTTGGATTAAAATTTCACAAACCAAACAAGACCAAAATCAAAAATTATTTATGAACGTCGATCTCTTTTAAATACATTACAAAGTGTAAAGATTTCACTTTACATACTTTTAAAATTGTTCTGATTTTTATTGATCAAAACAATGAGGTGGGTGCAAACATTTTTGTATTTTTTTTTATTGTTTCATTGACTGCTGAAAATATTGTTTTTCTATATTTTCTGAATCCTAATCAGTGGAACAAAACAATTACAATTAAATATTTGTTCACCAACTTAGGACTAAAACGCAATAGAAAATAATATTCTGTTTATATTTATTCTGTACTGTTATCACTGAGCATAATACTATTAGAGGAGTATTTTGTATGGACGACAAATGTTCAGTTTTTCACTAAAAATAAAATCGATTTTTCCTCGATTTCAATAGATCATGTTTAAATGTCAAATTTTTTTAAACCGCAAGAGCTACCATCTTTCGGAAAACCCCGAAAGCATAAGCCACTTTCACATAATGCCACTAGATGTGTGCATTTTGCAAACATAAACAAAAATATTGTCGTGTTATAAAAGTGATTATTATTAAATTGATTTTGGCTGCCCCCTTTTGAAAAACGTCAGTAATATTTTTTGATTGCGTAGTGACATCTAGTGACGAAACTGTGAACGAAATAAATGACGGTCTAATGGCTAGAACTTTTCATGGTGAATTTGCCATATACTACTGAACATATTTACAAAAAATTTAACAGATATTGCTTTAATAACATGACTGCTATAACCTAATAAATTTGAGCCTCCCTGTTGAAATATCCTTTAGCTCTCTCAATTTTTGTTGAGTCATCCAAAGATGTTTGTTTATCTATTGATTAATACTGGCCGCTTCCTTTTAATTTCCTACTGTAATCTGGTTTATTCTTGACTGTAGAGGACATAATCAATCGTTTGACCTGGTTGTAGCCCGTTATCACGATTCCCTTCCTCACCCACTTGCGATCCCACTAAACACCAATCATCTTTCTTGGCATCAAATTGGGCTTTGTGCAACCGTTTGTGTGGTCTCACCACGCTTTGACCAAGATTTTTTTCGCACATTATTATCGTATGTGATCCATTTTGCGCCACCCGTAATTAAACGTTTCAAAAATGATTGACTTTATTAAATTTATCACTGTTAAATCGTGTGGTGAAGGGCTGTTGTTTCTGATACGGCTGATATGTGATCATCACCAAAAAAGTTACATTTCCCGTAAAATAAAATGGTCCTTAGTAATACCAAAATGAAGATCAACTTAGTTTTGAAAGTCGACCTTAAACAAATATATTTCACTGAAATTTTCGTTTAGGGTTGACTTTAAAACCTACGCTTGTAAAATTTTAAATAAAAGTTGTTTCTATTTTAAAGTGAATAATTCTACCTACAATTTAGAGGAAAACATTGAAAAAATGCCAAAATATTCAAAGTATCCTATTTGGGACTTAAAGCAAAGTAACCTTGATTATACCAGCCATAATCTAAAAAACGAAGCTTTTTAAGGGAATTAGAAACGAGGAAACAACCAAAATTTCCATAGTAAAATACATAAAACATATGGGAAATCACTTTTTTTCCTAAGACAAATTTGTAAATGAAAACGTTGCAAATTCTCTATTATGATTTCTGAAATATTTTCATAAATGTTTGAATTTCAACATACACTTGGGTGCAAAAAAATCGCACATTGCTCAATTTTCCACAAAAGTTCAAAATATCAAAAAAATCCAATATTTGTTTAATTTTTTTAAAAGCAGATTCAAAGTTTATTTCAATACCTATCCAGTGGTACCTTTTTTGTACTTGTACCATGCCAACAAAGTGATTTTTTGTCAAATGCATACAGCAGGCTTTCGAATTAAATTCTAAAAATAATTCAACAAGATCAATACAATAGCATGCCATGAAATATCTCGCTCGGAATTGTCATCATTCGCATATCGACGCTTAGTCTGAACGGTCCTCTAATAATTACGTCTTCAACCGGAACAAAGAAATGTATACCACACCAGAGGTAGCCGCACAAGTGGTTGCACTAATTGAAGCGGGGCAGAACCAAAGTGAAGTGGCTCGACAACTAAATTTAAGCCGATTCTCCGTTCGTCGAGTGTGGCAGAGATAACAGGAAACTGGTGGCTTTAGACGGCGAGAAGGATCTGGCCGACCTCGTGCTACAGCACAGCGTGATGACCGCTTTCTTGTAACAACTTCTTTGCGAAATCGTCCTATGAATGCGGTTCAACTGGGACGGTGGCTCCAAGAAGTTCGTGAAGTCGAAGTCAGTCGGTGCTCGGTGGACAGTTAGAAGACGACTTCGAGAAGTTAATCTGGCTCCACACAGACCAGCAAACGAGCCGAAATTGACACCAGCCCACCGACGAGCCCGTCGTGATTTCGGTCGAGAGCATTTGAATTGGACCGAAGAAGGATGGAGAAAAGTCCTGTTCTCTGACGAGTGCAGGATGTGTTTATATGGCACCGATGGACGCGGAAGAGTATACAGAAGACAAGGAGAGCGATATGCACAATGTTGCATCCAAGAACGCGTCCCATATGGTGGTTGATCGTGCATATTCTGGGGAGGCATATCACTAGAGGCGAAGACAAATCTTGTATTCATCACCCCAGGCAATACTGGCTATTGGTCAAGAGGAATGACTTCTCAACGGTACATTGAGGAAGTACTCGATGAGTATGTCGTATATGGAGTGGCCAGCTCGAAGCCCAGACCTCAATCCCATCGAACATATATGGGACGAATTGAAAAGAAGGGTTCGAGCCAGAGATGTTGCTCCAACGAGTCTCCAGGAGCTGCAACAGGCGATCGTAGAGGAATGGGAGGCGATACCTCAAGATTTTGTGAGAACTTTGTTGAGATCAATGCTTCATCGAATGGAAGCTGTCATTCGGGCCAGAGGAGGGAATACTCTTTTACTACTAATTTTCATGCTGACAAATTCACAAAAACGTGTACCTCAGATGTTTACCCCCAAAAATCAGTTTGATGGCACGTATAAATACAATAAAGGTACCACTGGATAGGTATTAAAATAGACTTTGAACCTGCATTAAAAAAAATTAAACAAATATTGGATTTTTTTGATATTCTTGTACTTTTGTGAAAAATTGAGCAATGTGCGATTTTTTTGCACCCAAGGTATATAAATCTCGTTTAAGTAAATCGTCTTCATTTTTCTGTAATAATTGATTTATTTAAACCAAGATATAATAAAAAGTTCATAACAACAGCATTCTGGTCAAATTAAAAAGAAAAGCTTACTACAAATCGTGTGTATTAATTCAATATATGTACATAGATGGCAGTGATTATACATACTATCAATATACATAGATGGCATTTTGAAAAATCGTACCAAATATTGCCACCTGGGGAAATTTGAGTTCAAAAATTGTAGGAAAAGCAAAATAAATTCACAAAATATTAAGTTGTAGGATTAAATAATTTGTTTCATATTACTCTGCCAATTATAGACATCTAACGTACACTAGTAAAACTAAAGATAAATTTAGGAAGTATTATTTTAATTCGTCAGAGCCAACTTTGATGTATTTTTCAAAATAAAATTTCGAAAAATATATTTTACAAATAATTTAATTTTAATATTTCTGCAATTAATATTTACTTAATACCAATATATCCTTCTTGTTTATTGCTGCTAAAGATATGTAGAACATTTTTGTATAAACAACATTTTTGCTTTTTTCATTGGAAAACTTGAAGCTAAAAAACACCATTTTTACTATGAATTCCTATGGAAATCAGTGAAAAGTTATACCACTAAAAAGCTTCTAAAAAATACGTCATTATGATTATGGCTCTATACTCTAGAAGGCTCTGCTTAAAGGCGTGGAGATAGTGGAATAAAGTAATCCTTTCTTTTTGTTTTTGTTGTGCTTTATTGGTTTATGCAACTTATGTCTTTACATAATATTAATATTTTGTTGGACTGCCATTTGCTTTTATTACGGCGATACATCTTCGCAAGTGCTGGGTAAAAGCATTGGCCAAACAATAGGTTTACGTTTACGACGACCGTCATCAACGCGCAAACGAATTTCATCAAGCTTAGTGAGAAGAAGACTGGTACAAGCTGGCTTGCGAGCACTTGAAATAGTCCAGAAGTCGGAGATGTGGTCTGAAGAATTTTTTCTGGAGAAGAAACCAGTCGAATGTGCTTCCTTAGTTCCAAAATCAAAGCCGCTGTTTACCTTCAAGTCCTACATAATGAATTTCAGCCCTCTGTGCTAGAGCTTTTCGACGATTCTTTCAGAGTTATTTTTCAACACCATGCAATACTGCGAAACTTGTGAGTTTATTTTGAATTGTATATAATAAAATTGACTTCCAGATAAACAACAATAATTTATTAAGATCTTATTGTTTTCTTATCTTCTGTTTTCTAATCTTAAAAAGTGTTTACTTTATTCCATTACTTTAGCTCCAATCAACGTATTTTGAATATTTTGGCTTTTTCTCGGTTTCGTGACTTTTTTTTCGCTCGCGCTATATCCGCGTACCAATAAATAACGAAGCTTATACAACGAATAATTGTGTGATAAATTATTTTTATCGAAAATTACATATTAAATGAGGTAAACGAAACGGCCCTTTAAAAAAAAAACGGTTTAATATAAAAAGCAACAATCCCTTAGTCCATAGAATAAGATAATCGATATGTTACTGTACAATTAGGTATTTTAATTTTAACAATTTTACTAATTGGTATACAATCTATAAATATGTAGGCGTTGTGTGTAAATCTAAAATAATTGCGCGACCTTGCGTGAAATCGAACTTGGGCGTCCGTTTACAGATTAAATCATCTCAATTATTTTTAAAATACTTATTTTAAATATTTTGTATTTACAATTACACATAATATACATTAGATAACACTTTGATCGTTTGCCAATTTGGTGTGCTGAGTCACGCCTCTTTCGTTCGGAATATACAATAATCTTTCGAAGAGCAAGTACAAGTCTTCCAAAACATATTCTGTTTGAACTATTAATTTTGGAACAAACCATCTTCACCACTTTATAAATTCCCCAAAGCTAAGTAGCCTTCCGACTACTACAGTAAAAACTCAATATTTCTACTTAAATCGACTTAAATATTAAAAGCGGCTGTTTATAATAGCTATGATGCAATTTGGTTTCATGCACGATACCGCCACCAAACAAAAATGTATAACAAAACGATAAATGTGTCTAACATTTTTAAAAGTAAAGAGCAGTAGATTGGGCGGCACGTGTGAATGCGCGAGAGGGAAGAATATAATTTCGGTTTATTGGAGTTCGGGGTCATCATAACAATTTTTATTATTACGAAGGAAACATGACTTTCAAAAATGGAAATTAGAAGCAAAAACCGGAAAAAAAAACTGAAACATAACAACCAAGTTTGACAAGGATTGTTATGTATTTTATATATAAAACCTTCGAAAATTCTCTCTGTGCGAAATCGTAAGCATTAAACACCACAGTTGCAAAAATATATCACTGTTTTATTGATTTAGTGAGATTATTATACACGGTTGTGAATACAATGTGGCAAAGAGAGGGAAATTTCTTAAGTTTTGTATTTATAGCATCTACCAAGCGTTTTACGAATTATTTATGTTACTTACCCACCATAACCGCACCCGTATTCGCGGCTTTTTCTACATCGGTTTCCATTATTTTAACTTTTGATTAACGTAATTTAGAACTTGCACAAAACAAATAATTCCACACTTAAAGTAAAATAAAAATTTAAAACAATTAAACTTTAGATAATTATTTAAATAAACTATAACACATCAGCAACTATTAAATACAATAATTTATAGAATTATGTATCACTCCACAGACATTCGTATTCGTACTACGCTTAATTATGTCTAATACTTAAGAAATATTCAAAATAACAAATAGTTTTGTGTGTGTGTTTGCGTGTGTGGACTCGTACAGCCGAAATTTTTATTTTTTTAAATAACATACTTATAAACACGGGCTACACCCTATACTACACTACACATAAAAAAAAATTTGATCAAAACAAAAAACAAAAATAGTCAGTGTATCATTTTCTAATATTTGATGCTTAGTCTGTCCATCGCACAATTCTGCTCAACAAAATTTTATGTACATATTGACGATTGTAAAAGTAGAGAGAGCGCCTCCGGAGGAAAAAAGTTAAAATGATGCTACTGACAAAATGACACTTGTTACAAATGCGACGAAACAAAATTTAATTTAGCAATCCGGTAATTAAAAATTGTTTTTATAATCCAACATTGGATTTTTTTAAAGTTTTTATTTATTTATTTCCAAACATAAAATTAAGTTTTACATAAACTAGCTAATTTTAGTGATACTTAAAGCTTAGTATGTAGCTCGAGCTAAGATAAATTTTAGGGCGGTCTCTACAAGTCTCCATTTAATTACAGATAAATCGTCGAGTTAAAAATTTGTGTAGAGATAAATTTTGTTGATTTTGTTTGACTTTTATTCGTTTGTTTTTGAATGAAGTTTCTGTCCAAATAATCCTCTAAACTAAATACTCGACTTCGTAATATTTGTCGGCCATTTTGTCTTCTGTCTTCTTTATATTAAAACTAGTAAACCCCGTGGCCACTCAGTGGCCCCAAGAAATTTTTTTTCTAGAAACACTTTTGTGTTATAATTTCAAACAAAAAAATAATTTATTTATTTGATACACGCACTAAAAACTTCTTTGAAAACTACGTTCCGATTGAACTCTTGTTCATCATACAGCAATCGACCTTGCTCTTGGTTTTCTGATATTTTAACCTCAATTTTTCTACCATCACGTGCGCGTGAGAAGGCAACTTATAGTTGACCATGCGTGAATACAGTAACTTGAAGATCTATTCCTACTCTATTGTATGTTTGACCTTGGGATTTATTGATCGTTATGCAAAACGCCGGAATTATTGGAAATTGACGCCTTCGCAGGACAAATGGCAATGTTGTGTTGCTGGGCTGAAGAACAATTCTAGGAATGATTACAGATTCGCCTTGATTGCATGCCGTGAAATCCGGGCTTTTATAGTATTTTTAGACAATTCCTCAACTATCGATCTAGTTCCGTTGCACAAACCTTTTATCGGATTCAAATTCCTGAGAAGCATAACTATAGTGCCTTTTTTGAGTAAAAGAGTGTGAGGCGGCATTCCAGATGGAGTTAATCCATTCAGGAATTCAGTCGTGAAATTTATAGCATCATTTGGGTTCTCTGAAATCACAGAATCAGCACTATAATAAATTGTAGGTTCTCCATGTAGTCGGCCAATTATTTCTCGATTCATTTCAAGAACTTGTTCGTTGCTGCGACGATTGTTCGATTCGACAATTGTTCGTCATTAAGTTCTGCAGGATGTTCCCCAAATATTGCGCCTATTAAACTTCCATTTTCTATCATTTGCGGAGGAATTCGAATAAGATCAGGATTGCTTAAAGAAGGAACTCTCGGAATGATTCCTTCACCGACTTTTAACAACCAATTGTTATGCTCCTGCTGTCCTTCACTTCGCATGTTTGTTGTTAGTTTTAAATGCTCAAAATGACGCCATAATTGACTTGTCTTTATGCAACTTTCTTAGAGAACATGGTAATTTCATCGATGATGATGAGTGATGCGCTGTGTAAAAGTTTAGAATCGTCTGATGCCAAGCGCATCAACGAAACAAAAGTGTCATCAATAGGAACTGGTAATTTCAAACCGCTGTGAACTGTCCGTCCTCCTTTTAATAATGTTGCTGCAATTCCTGTCGTTGCGAATGGAAGTGCTATTTGATCTCGGCCTCTCACAAATGCTAATAAGGTTGAATATAGGAAAGTTTTACAAGATCCTCCTGGACCGTCAAGATAAAAGCAGCGAGGTTGTTGATCAACAGAATCAAGAGCATTAATGATTCTGTGAAATGCTTCTTTCTGTTTTTCATTTAGTTTTTCAATATTGATTTGTGCAATGTAGGCTTCTTGACCTATATCATAAGCAGCATTTTCTATTGGAGGATCTCCTTGAGGAATTGGCAAGCCATAGAGAGTGACCGCATCTTCTAAGCAACGTATCCATTCACAATCCGATTCCAAAAGACCATGCGCTATTGCAGCAGCTTTGAATGATGAATGTATGATACCTTCGTGTGTTCTTAAATCCACATAGCTCGTTGGACCACGGACATGCAAAAGTAGTGTTCTCAAATAAAATCTTTCTTCATCTCGAGGGCTAACAGTATTAATTCGAGATACGACATTGTTGGCACCTCTTTGACGGCGTTGCCATTTATTTTGCTTATAAACGTAATTGTACGGCATCTCAGCATAAAGTAATTGACGTCCTAATTCATCGATCTCATTCATCTTAAAAAAAGATTCAAGTTTTGTGAGCTTACTATGAGCTGCTAAAATCGCTTTTTCTTCATTTCCTTCCTCAAAATAAAGTCTTTGCTGATTGGGAAGATGTACGGGAAGACGTTGCACTGTGTGGGACCTATCATGCATTTTATACTCGAGTATTCGCCATGTAGCTTCTGGAGCACAAACATATCGACAGCTTATGAAATTGCTTATCTCGTCATATTGAAGCTGTTGGCCTCCTTCCGATGTTACTGCAACATTGGTACAATCAAATCCTTTGTAAATGTAAGAAAAGGAAAGGATTGTAAGGAACAACATTTCTGTTATTCATCCATCCACCTCTAACTTTTGCGTTCTCTCCTTCTCGTCTTTTGTATACTGGATATCCATTAACATTTGTTTTTGTTGTCTCGTTGAAACTTTTTGGAAATTTCTTCTTACACTCACGATTTTCCATACATGGTGCGTAGAGATTATTGACGCCACACGGTCCGTGCATCATATTTTTTATAACAATTTCACGCAGTTGTGGATTTGTTTCAGAACTTGGGATTTCTGCAGAAATTAAACTATCAATTTTTTCAGCTGTGGTAAATTTGTGATCTTGTTGCCGTGTAACCATTATATGCGCATGGGGAAGACCTCGCTTTTGAAATTCTATTGTGTACACATATGCCAAACATTTTCCAAAAGTTCCTTGCACTGTAATGTCATTGATAAGGGAATCAAGTTTTATTTTAAAAACTCTGGCTATTAAGTCTGGTCTATCAGATGATGTTTCTCCTGGAGTCAAATTTTTTGTAATTTCTGTCCAAGTTGAATTTGAAGTAAACGTTATAAATAAGTCAGGAGCTCTAAATTTAGCGAAAATTGACATTGCATCGCAGCATTGCTCTCTCATGTTGCGCGGAGATCCACTGAATGATGATGGTAGGATGGCGGGTATTCCAGCGGGAACATTCTGATTTGCAGCGACATTTTCCATATGATCCATTAAACCTTTATATAATTCTGTTCGTAAATATTTTTGATTGAAACGAATGTAATTCAAATTGTTGGCCTCAATTTGAAGATACGAATCAACTAACCACTGTTGTGTTAGCTTTCCAGCGTGAATCACAGGGCTAAATTCATCACGTACAGCGGTTTGTGCTACTTTGAATTGCAGCATTGAGATGTTATTTCGTACTCTATTGCCTTGAACTTCTGGATATGAATCACACTGCCATTTAGGCTGCCATCCTGGCTCTCCAAATGGATACAAAATTGAATACGTCATTGGGTCGAGATTTGATAACAATATATTTAACTGCACATATTGGTGCTGCGAATTTTCTGGATTTTTTGGATAGATTCTAATGTCTCGTTCAAAGGGCGGTTCACCATCTTTATTGACAAAAATCATTGCAATCTCGTTCGATGTTGGATTGTTGTATCGACGATTATCAGACCGTCGATCACGGCGAAATACTAAACTAACAATATTCTCTCGATTTTCCACTTCGCGAATCATATGGAATGTCTGGGCAATTCGATTGTTTTCACGAAAAAAACGATCTATCTTATCAAGAATTCTTGAAGGGCAGTTTTGATTTGCCTGCTGTTGATTCCGAATACTTAGAGCTTGTGTGCTGTCCATCACGTATAGTTGTGCATATTTTCTCGTTTTGTTAGCTGGTGGATTCAGATGGCTTATCAGATGGTAAGATTGCCCATATGAATCTTGAAAACAAATGGACCTCGACCAGGAACATCGACAATATCTGCACCCATTGAGGCAAATGAAACTGCATTATTGATTGATCGTATCTGTTCACGGAATGTGCAGTAATCTGGATTAGCTGGGTTGCTCAGTAGGTCTTGTAAAAATGTAGGATATTTAAGTTCATTTTTGTTAATATCAACAGGTTTCGGTAGTTTAACTTTTCCTTTTCGGCAACAATGTGCAAATAATCCATCTGACGGCCTCTCGTCCTTAAAATTCTGGGAGCAACAATATTGACAAATATCATTCATGAGTCCACATGAATGTGGTGATATTGCTGAATCATCAAAATTGGTGCTTGCGGTTCGAACCATTTGCCTAATTTGTTCTTGAGCAGTGCGACGTGAATTGTAAAGTGATGTTAAGCGTTGGTCATGTTGTTGTTCTGTTTCATTTGCTCGTCGGAGGCGTGCAGTAGCTGCCATTTGTTGCAATCGAGCTTCAGCTCAGATTCGTTAGCTCTTCTCACTCTGGCATCATTTGCATGTTTAGGTCTTTTGGATTGGTTTTTATTGGGAACACTTTCCTCAGCTTTCCTTTTACGATATCGCGCCTGACGCTCTCTGTGTTTACGTCGTGCACGATCGTTTGTATCTTCTTCCATACTATGAATTAGATTTTTCACTAATAATGAACAGAATTTTAAAAATCAAGACTTCCAAGAAATAAAACACGAAACTTACATGATTTAAACTGATATGTTTTGCAAGTAATCTGCCGTTAAACGTACGGAAGTAGGCCACATTTTAGTGACTACGGAAGTTCATCAAATCGAAATGAAGAAAAATAAGTCAAAAAAGTAAACAAAAATTTAATTGAAAGGAAAAAAATTTAAAAATCAAAAAATCATAGTAACCTTTGAGCGTCACGCACATACAACTCGGTCTATTATGGGCGTGTTTTTTTTTAATGTCGGAGAAATAAGAGAGAACAGATAGATATTATATCGAAGAAATCCGATAAATATTTTCTCTGATGTAACCGATAAAAAATAAATGACAGTTTTTTTAGCGTCGTAAAAATTTCGTTTTATTTGTTAAAAAAATGTTATGTTTTACCTAAATGCACAACAGTCGTGATGTTTGCATTTATCAAAAAGCCCACTGCTTTTAAACAACAATCCGAACTTTTTTTCAGAGAAAAAAGATTGTATTCGAAAATTATCCGAGCGTGAAAAAAAACGACACAGAGAAATATATTTTGTCTCGGATACTAAAAAAAAACGCATATCTGTATTTTGACAGTTAAATTATTTCTCTGGTTACTTCGAAATAAAAAAAAACATACCCTATATAAATAATAAATTACTTTTGCTTCGTGGCTACTTCGATTGTAAATTGAATCAAAATTCAAAACCGTCAAAATTTATCTTCAAATTATTGTCCTTGTGAGATAAATTGCAGCTAAAATGTTTGGAGAATTTATAGTGGTGCAATCTATGTAGATTTAAATGAAACAACTGATATTTTTTCAAATTTTTCACGTAAAAGTGCATACCGCTCAGTGAAATTGTCAGCTAAAAAAAAATTATTTTATTTAGCTACATACGTCAAATTTGTATGGAAAATTTCTCTTAGCGCGAGCTGCATACTGAGCTTAACAGAAAATAATTTCTTTACCTAAGTAAATTGATAGCTAAACCCTATAGGGTGATTGATGGGTTGAGTTGATATAAATAGTTATTAATTTTGAATGCGATTTCTTTACGCTGTTGGGACTTGGCGTGGCGCAGGAGTTTTTTGATGGGTTGTTATGCGGAGTATTTACATGGGTCTATGTACAAAGTTGGCGATGTGTGATGATTGAAGTTTTATACTAGGTTGTAGAGAGTGAGTGTTATGTTATTGATCTAGGTTGTATACCAGACCCTGTTTTGTAGAGCTCCATGGTTTATAGTAATGAGTCAACTGGTTTTCGTTGTTGTATAGTTGCCAGGTGTATAATTAGGCATGGGCGTGTGTATTTTGAGTTTTCTTCAATGATGTTTTCGTCTAGGTTGGCACTGCGTTTGATTAGGGGGTTTTCTGTTTCGTAACCTCAACCTCAGCTTCCTAGTATAGAGTTGCGTTTTTTGGTATTGATAAGACTCTGACTTTCTACTTATGTTCGTACAGATTCTCAGCATTCTTCTCTCGAAACAACGAAGTTTTTCCATCTGGCATGACGATAGATCCGACCACGCTGGGAAACCATATGAGCTGCTTGCAGCAAATTAATTTAATTTTCCTTTGCAGATTGCTTTTGTATTGGATCACTGATTTGATACTGTTGTATGCAATTATGGCTTTCTGCGTTATCAACTTAACATGCCGGTAGGGCTTTAGATCTTCTGTCATTACAATTTCTCTTGATTTCTTCATAATGGTGTTGTTAACCTTAAGTTATATGTCCTTATAGGTTTTCCGTTGTCCCTTAGTGAGAACTTTCGACTCATATTTTGTCGTGTATTTTCTATTTCTTGAAATATTCGAATAGTATTTTGATGTGATTGTTTAACCTAACTTCCGCATTACTCAAATTTTTTATTTTTGTATAAATCACGATGTCGTCAGCATAAATAAATGGGAATAGGACAAGTCTCAGCAGCTGGTAGGTCAGAGGTATACAGTGTATATAAGATTGGCCTTAGCAAAGATCCCTGAGGCACTCCCGGCCTCACTATACTATATTGACCTGAAAACGTCTGTCCGTCAGCAAACTATGGTCTACCCTTATCTTATCAGTCTTGCGTCAATTTTCATCCTCAATAATTTGAAAATAATGCCATCGGTCCAAGCCGTGTCAAAGGCCTTCTCAATATCTAAGCAAACGCTTAGTACAGTACCTTCTGATTGAGTTTAACAGAGATATCATTTTTCAGAATCACCACGGCGTGACTAGTCGCACGTGCCGCGTAAGTATAAATTTTTCGTATATTTTACTCATGCAGGAGAGCAGAGATATCTGTCTATAACTGGAGGGGAGATCGGGCTGCTTTTTTTTATGAATAGGAGATATAATGGCCATTTTCCATATATTTGGGAAATATCCCATATCATAACAGTGATTAATAATCACTGTTAGTTTATCATTGAACTTCGAGGAAAGCTGATTTAGGACATAGTTTGAAATTAAATCCCTGCCAGAAGATTTTTTACCGTTTCTTGACTTTATGTATGACAATATTTCTGAAGGCCTGGCTAACTTCAACGCAACCTTATTTTGGTAGTGACACTCTGCAGTGATTAAATACTTATTTGAAAACTGAATCATTGGTTCCTTATTGGCCTCTATGAAATCATTTACCTTAGTAACAACTAACAACAGTTCTCGGGAACCAGTCATACCCCAATCCACTATTTTGGGTATAAGCTTCTTCAAATGACTGTCCCAAAAGGTTCGCTTTACCGGTAGATGACTCTATATTTTGATTAGTAATGGGATCAATAAGAGCGGGAATGCTTCGAAATTCTCTCCTGTTTGATAATCTATTAATTTCCTTAAATGTGCTGTGGTTCATCCTGATACTAGAAAGTTTGCGCTTCCAAAGGCTTTCATTTGGATATAAATACGTGCCATCGACTAGGTAGCATCCTTGTAAGAAAGGTACAAAGCTTAACGATTTTGCAGCTTGATTAGCCAGGTGACTCATTTCTAACAGGAAGATTTTCAATTTTTCCTCGTCCAGGAGATTGTTCGGGCTGTTATCCCGTATACAAATTTTTTACCCGTGGAACCAGCTACCGTTTGGTGGAAAGTGCTCGATTTTTTAGCAGCCATCAGGTGCTCTCCCGGGGAATTTACGACTCCGTTTAGTATCAGACTTGACAATTTCTTTTGTAGGCGATGGCGATTAAGTACGCTTGCTCAGACGTCTAGTTCTAGTTTTATTTCCATGCTCAGCATTACAACCTTTACTATCCTATTTAAGCAGAATACTCTCTGAACCCGACGATGTATCGGAGTCGCAACCTGTGGCACTGGTAGTGTCTAGGTAATCGAACTCGACGTCAGACTAAGGGGCTGATTCAATCATCGCAAAGATGCATGAGGTTGAATTTCTGAAACACATTAAAGAAAGGTAAGCAGAAAAAAAACAAAATTCTAAAAGAAAATAACCGACAAACATAATATTTGTGCGAATCATCCGGTGTAAGCACAGCTGATAACTGCAAAAAACTTATGCCAATAATGACCATGGTAACTGACAATGAGAATGACTGATAAAAGTTGTAAAACAAAATTATGAATAATAAAGGAAAAAGCAAAAAAGAGGTACAAAAATTTGTAGAAGGCGCTAGAATTAATCACTGTATATCAAAACACTGAAAGCAATACGATGCTGCCTTAAATACCAGACAAAACTGGATATTTTTAATGAATATTGAAACCGTAGTAATAATAGTAACTTATTAGTTGCATTCGCCATTTAATTGCAGCATCGGGAGCAACTGATTACATTCGATTAATGCAGCCCGCAAACCGGTTTTTGAAGTTTGCACAATTTGCGAGTTGATCTTCTCTTAGTGCAGATGTGGTAGTTTCTTATACGCTTCATTCGTCCAAAAGCATTCTAATGGGACAAAAATCGTTATCCGCGGCTACCGTCTTTCCCCGAAAAAAGCGCCTAAGCATTGTATTCGGGAATGCAAAAATTCCTGATTTTATAAAAATGTAAAAATTTGGAATTCCATTTTCATTCATCAGACAAACCAAGTTTCATCCTAGTCAACAGAAACGCATATTGGAATTCCAATCTCATTGTAAGAGTCGAATTCCATCCCAATTCTTAAGAAATTGCTTATTTTCATTAAAATTGGCCATTTTTCAGAACAGTCATTTTCAACACATAGACCGAGTTTCATTTCAATAGGCTGAGGAATTTGGCTTAGTTCCATTCAATTTGGCCATTTTCCAGAACTACATCCAGAACTTAAATTGGAATCTCATTTTCATCGTGCAAACCGTGTTCCATCGCATACAGTTGAAATACGGCTTAGTCCCATTCAAATTGGTCATTCCAGAACCAAATTCGTAACTCGTATTACAATCCCATTTACACCATATACGAACTGAGTTTCCTCCTAATCGTTTGAGAAATTGTTTAGTTCCGTTCAAATTAGCCATTTTCCAGAAACAAATTCGGAACTCAAATTGGAATCCCATTTAGTTCCATTGCAATCAGTTGAGAAATGGCTTAGCTCTATTCAAATTGGCATTTTTCCAGAACCACGCCCGAAACTCCTGTTGGAATCGTATTTTCATCATAAAAACCGAGTTTTATCTTAATTGGTTGAGAAATGGCTTAATGTTAAAATTGTTGATTTCTAGAACCTATGACTTGTTTCATTCAAATTGGCCATTTTCATTATACGAATAAGTTGATAAATCGCTTAGGTCCGCTCAAATTGGTATTTTTCTAAAACCACATCCGGAACACCTACTGAAATTCACACGTCTTCAAAAAACCCGAATTTCATCCCAATTGGTTATGAAATTCCGTGGTTCCATTCAAATTGACCATTTTCCAGAACCACGCCCGGAACTCGTAATGTAATCCCATTTTCATCGTACAAAAAGTGCTTCATCTCAATCGGCTTAGTTCTATTTAGATTGACCATTTTCCAGAAAAACATCCAGAACTCATTTTGTAATCCCATTTTTATCGTACAAACTTTGTTTGATCCAAATCGGTTGAGAAATGGCTTGCTTCAATCAATTTAGGACCCCCTTTCCCCGAGCAGCAAAAAACAACGCAACAATAATAGTTCGAAGAAAAAATTAAAAAAATAGGAACCTGGGCTTATCGCAATTGCTTCCTGGCCGACTTCCCCTCTCACCAATTTTAATCAAAATCGTCAGAGTGGTTCAGTATATTTGTTTATAAAACCTGGGTGCTATTTTCGGGGGACACTATTAACAGTAACAACACTGCTCTCATTGTCTTCAAAAAAGTACTGTCCAATGAGTCCATCCATCCTAGCAAATCTCACACCAGACAGTGCTCTGTACTGTTTCCCCAATAATGACAGTTTTGCTTGTTGACATTGCCGTTGAATCAAAAGTGCGCTTTGTCGCTCATGATTATTTTCTGCCAAACGTTTGGTTCGATTTGGGTAATATTTGGGACTGTCTAAGCTTAATTTAAACGTTGTTGCGTATCTAGCGGTGTAAAGTTGCTTGTTAATTGCATTTCGTAAGCGTACATTATAAAATCACATTTCAAAGTTTGACGCAAATTGGTACGTCTGTATCTCAATTGCGATACACGCTTTTGTTGGTGATGTTCTCGTATTTTCACTCACATTTTCACGCACACTCTCTATATTCTCAGTTGAGCGGCTCGAAAGGTTTCTGCCATTGCGTTTTGCATCTTTAATAACACCACTTTTAAGAAATACTGATCTTAGTGTTCTTCCATTCGGCGCTTTTTTATAACGATATTTGAGTGCAAACAACCAAAAATTTATTTTCATATAACAGTTTAAGCATTTTTACTCGTTTTTTCAACAGACTGAGGATTGTCAAGAAATATGTAAAAGGCATACTCTATAGATGCCATACTAATAGATACTCTATACATTGCCATGTACATATGTAGGTTTTTACTGTTGGCAAATAATTAGAGTCTCCGCTGATTTCCTGTGTTATTTCTCTGTATGACATTCCCATAAGTTATCTCGTATAATTTCAATTAATTAAATAAACCACCCTAAGTCATGCGGGATCTTAGTAAAGGGGTTGTTTTAGTTATTAATAGGTAAGCTATGATTTGGCCAAACTCTCGATTCGCGTTCACATTAAATTCGATCTAGCATAATGGATGTCACATTAGGGATATATTAGAAGGCTTGGTATGTTTCTGATTAATAGCTGGTAATTAACTGCACAGTTGCTCTCTCTCTCTCTTTCTTCTATTTGTGGAATAATAAAGATCAATGCTACAACTTTTACGTATACTTTTTATTTACATATATAAAAATAATATAACCACAATTTTTATAAACAATTAAATTAAAATGTAAATATAAATTAACATTACAAACTTATTTTCGTTCGGATTCCCAAAACTAAAATCGTGGGATAAAAAATTAAAAAAATTGGTATAGTTTGGGAAATCATTATAGCGTCATTTTCTCAAGGTGTCTTTATAATTTTTTCTGTACATTTCTGGTACAACCCACTAAATTTAATTCCTTTAAATCTCAATTATAAAAAAATATTTGGGCGACTTCCAAATTCCGACTTGCATACCAAATTGTGAAAAAAAGTAAAGAAACGCTGACTAAATTCTTTAGCATAAATATTACGCTTTTACGATATTTTGCTCATAAAGTTCTAAGCCGCTGAGATGCAACATCACAAGAAAACTGAGTTATCGGGTTGTATATGAGTGTATTTTAACTTGCCGTCAGAATTTGGATGTTGATTTTCTATTGTATTGTGCACTGTAATGTTTACATAATATGAATAAGCAAATGTATTTAATTTAAAGTTTGGAATGAATGAACAATTTAAAAGCATAAATATATTTTCCCGCGGTAATTCATTTTTTTTTATTAAAGAAAATTTTCTTTATTTCTTGAAATACTTGGGAACTCTCCATTCCCTAACTAACAAAAATACGGAAAATACATAAATAATGCTAATAGACCAAAAGGCAAATAGATATGTTGTCTTGTCACAATATTCTCCAAGTGTTGGATTGTAATTGGGTTTATATATTTTATACACAAAAACTGATCCGACGATAAACCAAACGAATAGAAACGCATGAAATATTCGTCCCAACCATTTTTTCGTATTACTTCGGGGTTCATCCTCTTTATCACAACTTTGGCAACAGTTTGTGATTTTAAAAATGTTATATTTTCTTAGCAGCAATTGATCGAGTATCGCACAAATACCTTGCACGAGTAAATAAATTGGTATGAAACTAGTAATGGTACAGTTGTTTAAATTCGTGGCACCAAAATAAATCATGGCAACACACAGTAAGATGAATAATATCGTTATGACTTGGCAACCGATTGTGCCCATGCAGATTAATCCTATTTTATTATTGTCCTTCTCTTCTTTGGCTGCTTGAATTTTTTGCTTGAATGACATTTTTTTGCCTTTTGGCGGACCTGAAACTAGAGAGAAGAAAATATACGACATAATTAATCAATTTTAATTAAAATTAGAAAAAAATTTGTTTGAATCACATTAGGAAAGGTAATTTTTTGAAACTTGTGTGATTTTGCCCAGCCGTTACATAAAATGAGGGCATTTCCTAATTGGTTCCATAAATGCAATTGTTCAGAAGTACGCAGTAAATCTTTCACTTGGCGATTACATTAGTGTTATTTTGCTTGCTAAAAAAACAAGGTTTTGCTTTTGTCATTTGGTTATTTGTCTTTTATTTTGACTGCATGAAATATCGTACAAAACGCTTGCCTGACAAAAAATTTCACTGTAAAATTAGGTATTTTTCCAATTGGAATTTAGATTACATACATAATAATTTTTTAGGTTGGCCATGACTTTTGAGTCAAACGGTTGTGTTTTTTCCTTAAAAGTTTATATTTTATTAAAAATACATAATTAAAAAATAATTAAATTACGAATTGTGTGGGTGTGAATTGTGAGAAAGTGAGTAATGTGCATTGCTTCTTGTATAGTTGTTTGGAGGATCGAGGAGAGGTTCAACATTTAGGGAAACAATAGCCGCATTTCTTGACACATTAGTGATCCGGATCAGATCAAAGTTTACATTGAAAACAACAAAAATTTAATTTTTGTTGTTGTTTTCAATGTAAACTTTGATCTGATCCGGATCACTAATGCGTCAAGAAATGCGGCTAATATCTCAATATATACCATGCAGGTTGATTTCACCAAATACAACGCGATCTCGATGGGAAATTAGATAGGGAAGTATTTGAATACATAATGGCGTTTATTGTTTAAGTTAATTCTACTAAGATTTTCAGAAATATAGGTAAACATGTATTTAAATTTAATAATACGAGTATATACATAAATAGCATAATTTATTTTACAGGAAGCAATTATTTGGTGGGAAGGGTCAATGAATGGAAATGAAACAACAATTTATATTTTGAATAATAAATTTTGTTCAGACAAGAAACCTTGAGCTTATACTGTAGAATTTAGACTTAATTAAATTTGTTTTCAGAATGTAGCTTTTATATTATATGTTCAATGTAGATTAGAACTGTGTTATGCTATTGACTACTTAGGTGTCTGTAACCGGATTGATTCCCTCATTATTAACAAACATTTCCTTCCTTTTTTACATGTAGGTATAACCATAGAGTGCGCGGTGGGCCCAGCTTTCTCCGGGAGACTCGCTTAATGATTGGTCTTATGAAAAAATATATTTTTTTATAATCTTTTGTACGAAAGAATCAAAATTGTAAAATATTAAATTTCCAAACCGTGACTAGACAACATGTTCTTGTCATCTTTACTCTGGAGGGCTATTATGATTTTTTTTCGATAGCGGATTTTTCGATACTATCGAAAAATTTGATATGGTCGAAAATACCTATTATGAAATTTTTAATTGGTGTATTTTTCGATAAAAGCGAACATTTCGACAATAATGCATATTTGAATTTTGCCAAAAATAAACGAATGAAATCTGAAAATTTCAAACTTGTTAACATTGCTTTTAGCTGTCATTATTATTGAGTTTTACGGCGAATAGTACTATAAACCTAATCCGTTTTACATAATTGTTGGTGACATAATGGACAGTATTGGAGTTTTTATACATACAAGCGATGATGATTCAGGAGCCGATCAAGTTACACCAGCTTACAACCAAATAAAACGATTTCGTGAAAGTGCAAATATGCTTGATATGACTAATAAAAGGTAATATAATAATTGCCTGGAAAGTTGTTTAATTCTTTACTGAAATGTTTCAGGTTCGTTAGACTATTCTTTCAGGATTCTTTCAGGTTCGTTAGACTATTCAGAGTGTCAAAAGAATTATTTATGGATATTCTAAATGAAATTCACCCTTATTTTGTCCAAGCAAAAAAGAAGGATGCCACTCCACCTATGGCCTATCATGAAACTAGCAGCTACCTTAAGATTTATGTCTTAAAATCGTATTTGTGAAGTTTGATTATTGAAATAACCGATATAGTATGTTAACGCTGTTTTTTGTGTTTTATAATTGAGCGAAAATTTCGATTAGCTCGAAAAATACGATAAGGTAGAAAATTACGCTAATTTTTTCGTTTCATAATTGGGCGAAAAATTCGATCATATCGAATTTTTCGATAGTATCCAAAAATACGCTATCGAAAAAAAAATCATAATAACCCTCCATAGTAATTTTTTTTTAACTAGATAATTAGCGATTAATCTAGTTAAATAAAAAATAACTAGAAAACTATTGATTGTAATTAGGAATACACTCATGATCACTAGAGTATGTATACAAATTTAATTACCATTAATGCATTTCAGTTATTTTGTTCGTAAACATTTAAAATTACTAGATACTAGTAAAAAATACTATATTTAAAACAACTAGAATATTTCGTTTAACATAAAAACTAGAAGATCTAGTTAATAAATTGTTGAAATCACTTGGTTTCTCGTTCGTTTTTGATTAAAAAGTAACAAAAGAAAGAGAGAAGTAGAGATTTTTGTGCGTAAAATGTAGTAAAATAATAAATTCCTTTATATGTACACTTATGTGCAAAAGTTTACATACAGTAAACCGTTTTTTGGTTTCGTGTATGCCCTATCAATTAAAAGTCATATTTTTCAAAATTATTCATTTAATAAATTATAATACTCCTCACAATAACATTATAATAGAAAATGTTCAAAGTCTTTGGTTTAAACTACAAGAAAAATAACAATTCATTATAAAACTATTTAAATTATGATGCAAAAATGTACATACAGTTTCAGAATATTTCATATGTGATCATAATTAAAGGAAATAATTATTGAATTAATACAAGGTCGGCCCGCCCTTAGATTTAATAACTGCTGCCATCCTCGTTGACATTGAATCTACCAACCTCTTTGTAGTTGTCGGCTCAATTTTAGCCCACTCGGTTTGAAGTGCCAGCTTAAGCTCCTCTTTATTACTTATGTTGTAACCGCGAATCCTTTTCTCCAATTCATCCCGTAGATGTTCTATGGGATTCATATCTGGGGACTGCGGAGGTGATTTAAGCTGTTTTGGAACATTATACAATAACCATTCCTTTACAACCATTGAGGTATGGTTAGGGTCGTTGTCTTGTTGAAAGATAAACGACCCTACCAGTCTCAACTTTTGCGCGCTATTTCGTAAATTGTTTTTCAGAATGTTGAGATAACCAAATCTATTCATTGTCATCTCAATAAACGCTAAATTCCTTGTTCCACTGACCGACATACAGCCTCACACCATGACGCTACCTCCTCCGTGTTTTACGGTCCCAACCATATTTCGTTTTTCCAGCTCACTATTTGGTGTCCTCCAAACCCGTGTTCGACCATCATTACCGTGGATATTAAATTTACTCTGGTCACTAAATATAACTGAGTTCCAAAAATCTTCACTGTAATTTACGTGATTTTTGGCAAACATTAGTCTTTTCCTTGCATTTATGGTATTTTATTTATGAATGGCTTTCTTCTAGCAATTCGACTTCTACAACCAGCTCTGTGTAGCATTCTCGTAATTGTAGTACGATGACAAGTTTTCCCAGTGCTAATATTTACTTCTTTTAAAATTTTATTTGCCGAAATTTTGGGCTCAATTTTTACTTTGCGCACAATGTTTCTAGTTTCCGCATTATCAAACTTCCAAGGTCTCCCAGTACGAGGCTTTGAAATCACGGAACTATTGATGTTAACGTTTCTTATTATCGTTTGAATGGTAGAACAACTTTTACTTACTGCCCCGACAATTTGCTGCAGCGAATATCCCTCAGCTCTTAGCTTCATTATTAGCTTTCTCATTTCTACGGATGTGTCTTTTCGTTTTGTTCTAATTGTTCATAATAATACAGTCACTTCTGTAACTTTCACAATAACTCACTAACTTTTGTCGTACTAATACAAAGACTAATTGAAATATTGCAGTGATGAAGCAATATATACAAACATAACGGTACATCATTATAACCTTGTAGGTAAAATTTTGCATCATTTTTATTTCAGTGGTTTTAATGGAAAATTTTAAAGGAATTTTCTGGAAATTAACAAATGATTGTTTGCTTTTTTTTATCTCATTATGGTTACAATGTGTACTATTTTAAAAATAGAAGGAACAATTTGTGATCTGAATTTTTGTTTCTGGAAAATTGTATCATTAGTAAAAAAAAGGTTCCTGTATGTTAACTTTTAAACATAAGTGGTACGTTTAGCCTGGTCTAAATATGGTAAATGGTATCCCTTAAAGCCTTAATTCCATATGAATCAAAGTTTGTCAGCCAAAATAACTTGAGATAAAAATATAAAATCGGTGGTTGTGTGAACAAGATGCCCAACTGAGTCAGTCAAACTTTTACTTACAAAAAAGTGTGTCTGTGTTAGTAGACTGAGATCATAATTAAAAAAAGTATCAAATCGAGAACATTTTATGGCAGTCCAACTATTACACGTAAATAAATATTGTGCAAATATGGCAAATATTTCCCGCACACACTGATAATCTTACTAGTGTGGTATTTTTATGGGAAAGATTTTTTTAATTTTGTATTTTATGACGGATAATATTCGAATAAAATAATTCTGATATGGATAATAATAATAATTAATTTTTTAGATTATTTTCAAACGTAAAAATAATCGAATTTACACTAATACCTAATTTTGTTTAATAACACTACACTGCAAAATTTTGCTCCTGGACAATGAATAGTTGTTTCCGAAGTAATTTTTTACGCTAAATCCGAATCTTGGCTCAAAATTGCTCTATCACGTCAGGTTTATGAGATATTCTAACCTAAAAGTGCATATACTATACCGTAGGTATAAAAGGTAGTGTATTATACAGTATACCGACAAATTCACGAACATGCAATTCTGAAAAAGCGATATCTCGGCGAAAAAAAAACATATTTGAGCAAACTCAAAGGCATTTGAAAGAAGAAGACTTGTACTATAAGATCCCATACATGAAATTTTGAAGAAAAAAAAAATCGTGGTGCTAGATAACCTCAAATATGTCAAAAAACAGTCTTTTTTGCACTTTTAGATTAGAATATCTCATAAACCTGACGTGATAGATCGATTCGGATTCAGCGTAAAAAATTACTTCGGAAACAACTATTCATTGTCAACTGGCACCACATTTTTAAAATTTTGCAGGGTAGTACAATTTTTGGTTATGTTTTTACTTGCTGTAAAAATGTGTCCCGCAAATTTTGCTATAAAAAAAACAATAACAAAATACTTTGTCTTTGTCACTCTGATGGATTATTTTTTTTGTCCTTTTCCAACTTCAAGTCAGCTCAGTCAATTTTTTACAATGAAATAGATTGAATACTAGACAACTTCTTTGTAATTTTTTGTGTTATGGAAAACAAATTGAACATTAAAATGTTGTTCATATCTTTTGTATGAAGCGGTACAGATACATTTTTATTTTAGTTATTACAGACTAGAGAAAAAAATTTAATTGAAATGTTTTCATTTAATCTCATTTTAAGCTAAGCCGGTAGGGTTCAAGTTTCTCAGTGACATGATGATGACACCTTTCTTAAGCAGCAACACATGAGGTGGCATGCCGAAAATTGAGAGAATCATTTGGATCTTCACTAACAACAGAATCGGCGCAATAGATTTGAAAGTTTTTCCATTGACATTTGCTGCAAATCGCCAAAAATTGTATCAATCAAGTTTCCAGTTGATATCATTTCTGTGAGTATTTCAACAATATATTCCTCATATACTCCTGCTACCCGAGGCAATTCTGCTCTGATCCTATTTCTTGAGAAGCCAATCATTGTGCTCATTTTGACCCTCACTCCGCATGTTTGTTGAAAGAGTTAGCTTTTTAAAATCATTCCAAAGTGGACTTGATTTAATGCAGCATTCAATGATATCTGTATACGTATGCCCTGGGAACGACTGGAAGCGTCTGACGAAAATCGCCACCAACAACCATTGTTTTGCCTCGAAAACTCGTATTTCTCTCCATAATTTCTTTTAATGGGTTATCGATGCATCGTAATCCGTTTTTTGGCAGCATTGTGATTTTATCAATTAAAATGAGAGAAGCGTTTCGTAAATTATTTGCTTCAGGTGAATTAAGATGAGACTGAATCATCAAGCAGTGGAACTGGAAGTTTAAAACCGCTGTGGACTGGGAGCCTATTTCCGAACACATAATTGTCTATTGACAACTATGCCAATTTGACAAAAATGCTACACAATTTTATGTGAAAATTGCATTCTCGTACACAAGTGTAAATGTATTTCTTAACTACAAAATTGTAGTAGATTAAAATATATTTTGTAGTAGATTCCTTTAAAATTGCCAAATTCTAAACAAAAGTTCGGTTATGAGTCCAAAACAAACGATAAAGCGATATATGTAAATGCAATATTGTGGTTTCGACAGTAACTATATTGTTATTGCCGGATTCACAATATTGTGTAAAATTATATACCACTTTAGTGTTACAGTATACGAAATTCAAAATATTGTCAAATTTCACAATATTGTGACAGCATTTATGTGTTCGGGAATAGGCCCCTGTCCTTCCACCCTTGAGTTATGTTGTTGCAATTCCCGTTGTCGTATAAATGCTAATGCAATTTCTCCTCGACCTCGAAAGCATGCTAAAAGTGTTTCGTAGAGAAACGTTTTTCCAGAGCTACCTGGACCGTCGAGATAAAAACATCGAGTTCTTATATTTGGATCGTGAATTACTCGATTCGATTAAATGCGTCAAATTGTTTCACATTGAGTTTTGTTATTTTTTCATCAGCATGGCGGTCCTCTACCACAATGTCAAAGGTTTGATCATCATCGACATGAGCGTGTCCTGTTGGTATTGGCAAGACAGGATTTCCACATGATAATCCATGTTGCTTAAGAATTGAGCTGATGCCATGAAGAGCTTTATTGATCGCGACATTTTCCGGATCATTTTTTAAATACTCAAGTGTGAAATGAGCGATGTGAATTTCCCATAACATGAAAGGTCGAGAAGGATGACAAAAACAACAAATGTATGCAAACATTTCCCGTTACTGTTTGGGCATTAGATAAATGATTATTACTCTAAGTTAAAAATTTATTTGAGTCTTTAATATGATCAATAAACATCATCATTTGGAACATTATCCAAAATGCATTATTGAAAAAGGATCAATTGCATTGATGTCGTGTATGCCTTACGAAAGAAAATATCGAAACGACAAATAATAAATGGGTGCAACTTCAAGAATGTGCCTAAAACCTTATGTGTAAAGCAATGCCAGTCATCAAGAATATCCAAATTAAATTTGTTTTCGAATAATACAATTAAATTTCAAGCTGAATCTTTCAAAGGATGAATTACTATGTCGAAATTATATTTATGTACGTATTTAAACCGCGTGAACTATAGACTACCATCAAGACTATCTTTATTAATATCGAATTTGCAGTGAAAATGATAGTTTGATAGATTTTATGGAACCAATTATTCATATGTATTTTATTACTAGATAATATACATATTTTATTTTGTTTCCGAGTCTGATCTTTCTTCTCTAAATTTAAAGCTATAAATTCAAAAAAATTCATACTCAGCTTGATCAAAAAACTATTAGCTTCCAATGATCCAAAATTTCCAATTGAAGAAAAGATAATAAAAAACAGATCGACGCCTAATACTGTGTTGTATGTATGATGAGTGCTGCCATCTGGAGATCTGTGAAAGTACTCAAAGCAGTATATTGAAAGGAACCCGGTTAAAACATCAGATAAAGATAAAAATCTAAAATAAAGAGTTTACTATATATCTAAATTGATGTGTATAAGATTTACTTATAATCAACAGAATAATTCAGAGATACATACAAATACTGTCCCAGACCTTACAAATAAATATTACTAGATATATATTTTTATCTTACGAAAACAATGATTAAAAATAAATGTTTCTCTGTTAAGATTTTTAAGATAACAACAACTTTGCTAAAAACTAGAGAGGGCAGTGAAATTGAAATAAAACTCCATCAAAATGAGAGGCTGTCAAACGGCGATACATTTAAATTAAATTAGTTAATGGTGGATGATTTAATAACTAATTGTGGATAGTAAGAAAAACACTAATCAATGTTATATTAAATTTAAAATATTTTCTTTCTTTAGTTATCCAAGCGTGAGTGAAAAACTAACATTAGCCAAAATTACTACGTAGTACCTACTCACATCTCGGGTATTCAGATTTACCTGATCTACCACAACATGTTCGTAAAATGTATTTTAAAATCATGGTTTAATTTTTCATTATATTCATTCATCATACTTTACAGACATTGTTGGTTGATCCAAATGGCTCACGTATGACTGCAAAAGTGCTGCAGGTAAAATAGAGTTTAACTAGAGCACATAAGGCTAAAATTATTATCATCCAAAAATAATTTTTTTTCGAACAAACGAAAAATTAGTATCGATGCTGATTTGCCTAATACTAAAGAGTTTAAGGTATCTTCTACAACCTCCATTTTCAAACGAATGAAACTTAAAATTTTCTCTGGCATTTCTTCTAGATAGCAAAACTGTGCAATTTGATTCCAAATGTTGACCACTAAGATATTAATTCTGGTGATTGTTTATCACTGGATAAATTTAGTAGAGAGATGTAAAAAGTTAATAGAACAATTTCCGTTAAGAAATGGAAAGGAATCCAGTAAGGAGATGGTTGTAACGTACGGTTAGGTATTTCCACTGGGTTCTACACCATTTTTACTTTCTTTTACGTAAGTAAAATAAAGTATAGTAATCATGAAAATTTTCGACCTTGAGATTATTGAAGATTTATCTGTTTTGAGGTCCCCTGAGTCCGAAAAAGTGGGTTTCGAAATGATGTCTGTCTGTCAGTCTGTCTGTCCGTCTGTCTGTCCGTCTGTCCGTCTGTCCGTCTGTCAGTCTGTGTCCTCTCTACAGCCCAGATGGCTTAACCAATCGAACTGAAACTTCAGATTTAAGCTTTTTGGATAAATTGGGAGGTCCCAGTGAATTTTACTTCAAATCGGTCCACCGGAAGTGGCCACTCCCTTGGGCCAGAAAATTTGTTTTGCAAATATCTTAAAAAGGATAAGGTTTACAAAAAATTACTAATACAAAATGTTTCCAAAAATCAAAAAAAAATAAAAATAAACAAATTAAAAATTAAAAAAAATTAAAATTAAAAATTAAAATTAAAAATTAAAAAAAAATTAAAAAAAATTTAAAAATTTTATAAAAAAAAAATTAAATATTGTTTTGCCAACACATAAATATATGTGTATATATAGCCTAATTATGCTAATTATAATTAATTTGCACACTACAGTGACATACTTCCGGTTTTTAATGCAAATATTACATAATTGAATGTGGATCATTTTTTCATGTTTCTTAACTTTTTTAACGACTTATTAGGGTTTGTAATACTTAAGTATATATATCGTTTTAAAATTGCAAAAATATTTCGCAACTCCTGCCCCCCCCCCCCCACACTTTTTTACAGGGAGTTACAGCAGTTCTTGCATTTGTCATTTTAATTATTGTGTGTATTAGCCCAATTATGCTAATTATAATTAATTTGCACACTTCAGTGACGTACTGTATGTTATAAAAATATTTAGTATGTTAAATGTATGTTAAATTGCCAAATCGGTCAACCGGAAGTGGCCACTCTCTTGGGCCCGAAAATGTGTTTTGCACAACTTTTAAAAAGTATAAGATTTACAAAAAAACCCTAATACAAATTCCAAAAAATTAAAAGAAAAAATTTAAATTCATAAATATCACCTTTTATTTCTTTTACGTGTGTACTACTGAGTTCAAAAAATTGAGTTTTGAAGTGGTGTCTGTTGGTATATACATATGTCTGTCAATTTGTAGTCCAAATGGTTTAAGCAATCAAACTGCAACTTCATGTTTAAACTTTTTACATAAATTTTGGGGTCCCAGCTCCCAGCTCCCAGATTCCGTAAAACAGAGAATTTATTTTGCAAATATTTCAAAAATATACAATTTACAGAAAACATGAAATAATAAAACAATCTTAATTAAGTTTGCGGGAAATTTGAATTATAAAAGTTTCTCAAAATTCGCTGTTCGTAAAAGAAAGTCGTGCGTTGGCCACACCTCCATTTTTTTAGATTATTTTCTATCGGTATTTTAGGTTGTTATATTGTATTATTGCGACATTTTTAAGCATTCTTCGTTGTTCTTAAACGATTAGTTTGGTTTAAAGCTTTATTTGTAAAGGGATGCAGTGAGGATTATATTGTGCGATAAACAGAGAGATAATTTAATAGTGCGATTTAAAAAGGCGACTAATATAAAACTCTATTTTGTGAATTTCAATGATTTTGTGAACTACAATGGAATAATTGAAATGTGTTAATTATGTGTTTATTGTGAAATAAGTGTTAATTAGGGAATAATTGTGTTACAAATAAATTAGTTTGTGTTAATAATAAAAACGTAACCATAAGTTATAAATAAGTAAAAGAAATTCTTTAGTTTCAAAATATAATTTGCAAAATTAATAAACAGTTATGATATTTCTAAAATGCGTTTGTATGTACTCGTACATATGTTATATTCTTGCCTTTTTTCGAAATTATAAAATTATTAAGTACTCTTATACAGTACTGAATCAGTTGTATATTTAGCAACAAAAACTACAGTTTCCAAGAAGGCGGATCTAAGTTGAGAAATTAGAACAGCAACAATTACAACATTTGCCAGAGGATCTCAACAAATCAGGTCTTCACCCAAATAATTTTGACACCATACCAAAAACTCCAACTGCATCAAAAATTTTCAATCCGCTGGGATGGCTTGAGAAGTAGTTAGGGATAAATAACATACTACGTCAAGATATATGGGCCTCGACCGGGATAATAAAATAAGCTAAAAAAATAATTACCGCTTTTAGAATGAATTACGATATAGCATTCAGCCAAGCCTATACGCTTAAATAGTTTACATCAAAATTAATGGTATAACAAGAATTGTTATAGCAAAAACAAAAGTTGCAGCCCTAAATCCAGCAATCTAACTATCAGGGTTAGAATTGAATGAAGCGGCATTAGTATATCAATATTACTAATCAAAGTAAAAAATGCTTTAAAACCAAAGAACGAAGAAAACATATTCTGCTGAACTGACTTAATGGTAGTGTTAGGGTGGATAAAATAAAAACAATTTAAGCGTTTATTTTGGCAATAAAGGGCTCTACAATCGACTATAATAGGTTCTCATCGTTACCGATTCATATCAAACACATGGCCAATATAAAAAAAAATACCTTAAAGCTTAAACCAAAGATGAAATCAAGCAATTAAAATAGAAACATCCACTGTCAAAAACGAGCACAATAATAAAATTACATCCTTTTGTTGACGAAGAAATAATTCAAACCTAACGTTTAATGATAAACATCCTATAATACTACTCAGAGGACACCAAGTATCGAAACTAATTATCAGCAAAGTGCATCATAAAACGGATTTTGCTATCTAGAATTGACCTTGCAAAAACTTAATGCAACCATCCGAGCATGTCGTTCTATAGCGGCTCTATTTATAAACAAATTACGCTGAACCAATCAATTTAAAGTTACACAAAGCGAGAAGTAACAAAACATATTTATATGCATGGCTTAAAATGCAGTTCATTTAGAACTGTACGTCTTTACATTCAGAAGAGGGTTGTGTCATATAATATTCATTGATTTTGGTACTCATTTCCTTGGAGCCTATAAACAAATAATGCAACAACAAGAGCGGAGATAGAACAAAGTGGCATTCTATCCGGCCAAGAAGTCCCTCTCTTTGGGGTTTATCTGAAGAAGGGGTTAAGTAAAAAAAACACAACCTTCAAAGAATCCTTGGGGGCAACTTATTGACCTTGAGGAGCTCATATTAAGGTTTCTCAAACGGGTTCCCGGGATTTTAACTTTTTTAGCTCAAAACCGTATAGGATATTTAGAGGTTCTCAAGCACAATTCTGCGATTCCATTTTTTTGTATAAAAGTGAGACCGAGAAATCCCGGGATGCTGTTTTCGAGTTATTTATTTTATACTCTATCTCTCAATAACTTCATAGGAATAATATTGTATATTACAGAAAAACCTCGGTTTAAGGTTCAATATGTATATAGAAAATTTGAATATCTCTTACAGAAATTTACCCGCATATACCTACAGCATATCCTAGTTAAATTAGGCCAAATAGGAAAGAACTTTGCTATTTCTTAACCAATTATGACGAAATTGGGCTTATACGTTGGAAATGGGATTCTAAAACGATATTAAGAAGAAGTTCCTTCCTAATTGGTCCTATTTCAGAACTACTTCTAAAACTCAGTTTAGAATCCCATGTTCATCGTGCATGCTGAATCTAATCACAATCGCTTAAGAAATGGCTAAGTTCCTTCCTTTAGCTATATTTCAGAATTTCATGTAAAACTCACTGTAGAATACCATTTCCGATATGCATGCTGAATTTTACCATAATCGGTAAAGAAATCACTAAATTCCATTATAATTGGCCATTTTCCAGAACTTCATGTAAACATCATTTTAAAATCCCATTTCCGTCGTATGTGCCTAATTTCATTATAATCGATTAATATACGGCCAAGTTCCTTCCTAATCGTATTTCCTTCGTACAAATCGAATTTCATCATAATCGGTTAATAAATATTCAAATTCATTCCTCAGTAGCCACATGCAAGAACTTCATCTAAAAATCATTTTAGAATCCCGTTTCCATCATGACTATAGAAAAAAATCGAAAACCGGGAAATCCCGGGATTTCCCGGTCACACTTTTGAGACAAAAACGGGATCCCGGGATACCATTTTGAGAACTCATAGCTCATACCCTTCTAAATCAAACCGAAGTTTGCCTAAATTCAAGACCGCTAGCCCACTATTCAATAATGTAGAGGGTGATACAGCGCCAACACCAAGCCATTTTGAAATAGGAAGATCATAAGCAGCCATGTCTGAGCCTGATATGACCAATTTGTAGATAATTACAAGATGGAACCTTCTAATCAATATAAGCCAAACATTTTGTGGTGCACAATGGTGTTCGAGTATTTATTAAGACTCCAAAAACGACCCGAATGGTTGATAGAACAATCATAAGGACTAGTAAGAGTAGTAAATCTAACGCAGAACAACAACATTGTGAAACGCAATATTACAAAAATTTGCAGGTTACCTATCGCTAGCGAGCGAATAGAACACGTAAAACTAAACGCAGTACCTATAAGGGTAATGAGATCAAAGACAAGAACCACAAGGATAACAAACCGAGTCATGAGTTTATTAACGCCATTTTTGGTGATTGAAACGTTAGTTTTAGAGGCAAGGAGCAATTTCCAATAAATTTGCTGGAACAGCTCACCAGATACCGAGGCATATATTTTGAAGAAATTGCACACGACAACTTCTAGCATCAAGATAGAAACCTATACAGTACAATATAGCCTGAGCAGTTACTGGAAGGAAATCATCAATATATTGAAGTTTATTTTAACTTACCAAAGTAAGTATGCGAAGTGGTACTAATCAACAATTTAACAGGTATATTATAATATAACTATAAACCAAATAATTCAAAATTTCATTCAGAGATTATATCGCTTTAAAAGAGGAGTTTGAAACACAGTAGGTTCACAGCAGGTCCATTTTCGGTGACTTATTCGAGGTGTTAACTGAAAGAGATGCCACCGTATGTAAAATAAAGGACACTTGATGAACCTCATGAGAAATTAAACCTCCATTACCATTACAATTTAGCAGGCGGCAAGTCAAAAATTTGCTTGATAAAAACAGTACAAATAGTGCTTGCAAATTAAAATGTAGTTGGTAATGCTTAGAAATGCCACAACAAATCGTTTAAACGTTATTATATTTACTCAAATGACATCATTTTACTACACAAATTAAATTAAAGCAACGTGTAGACAAGTAATTTGCTCAAATTTGCATGCTCCAAATAACTTGTGCAACTCAAATTATTTCAGCATGTAGACACGGCATATAGTTATTATGAATTATTGTATTCTGGTATCCATTATTCAGCGCCTCAACGGCTATTTTTTTAGAAATGTAATATTGATTTACCACTTAAATAGTGAAAAAAACGATTTTGTTTAGGTTTTGGAATACTAAAATACTTCACCAAAAATAGTCGATTACTTTCCCTTGTTACGGAACATTATGAATCATTATATTTGGTGTTTTGCATACTTAATTGTAAATCGTCTTTTTAAGAAAATTTAGTTCAGTTCGTTAAGTTTTACTACCGTGATTCTTAATTGTATCTTCTCTCAACCCAAGGTTGAGATAAACGAGGTGTTACTGTAAAATTAGGCTGCCAAACCAGTTCTGTTTTTTTAATGGTTCGTACAAAAATCTATGTAGGCATAGTGTCTAAATTTTTTTTGATAATTGAACGACCTTGCGTGGAATCGTGTTGGCGCTTCCGTTAATTTATTAAATCATCATAAATATTATTTTAATTGTTTAGTTGGTATGTAGTTGTGATAACACTTTGATCGTTTGCCGATTTGTATATTAGTCCAGTAATATGTCAATGGTACGGTATACATATACGTACATTTGTTTTGGGGTAATAGAAAATAAAATCGTTAAACTCATTCCATGTTGTTAAACCTTATTATTATGTTTATGTATACAGCACATACACTTTTCACCACCTTATAAATTTTCTAGGTCTATTCCTTATTTGAACAGGCTTTCAAAATTTGAAAATCGGTATAAATTGGAGATACGACTCATTATTTAATAATAACAATGATATAATTTTTATTATTGCACGCTAAAAACAAAAATACAAATAAATAAAAAAAATTTCGTTAACATTTTTATGTGTACGAGTATAATTGTTATGATCATATAATTTGAATTTTTTAAAGTTCGGGGCCACCCTAACAATTCTTATTATACGTATTACAAAAGAAACATGAACGGAAAAATGTAAATAAGAACTAAAACGATGGTGGATTGATTCATATACGTGTAGTTTAAAACATAAATTTTGTAAATTATTTATTTCACTCACCTGTTTTAGGTTCAACATCGGCGGCTTTTTCAACGTCAGCATCCATTATTTATAATTTTATTTATTATATTGTACTTTATAAAATGCACAAAACCAACAACTCCACACTTATTAAAGTGACTATATTCTTATTATTAACAATAAACTATAAAATAAGTAACAATTATAATAATTTATAGAAAATGTATAATACGGGTACAAACATTCCTCTTCGTACAACGCTTAGTTTTGTCTAACATAAAATTTCAAAATATCAAAAATAATTGTGTGTGGTATGTATGTATGGACTCGTTTATCCGATGTAGTTTTCTATACACACTGCATACACACAACAAAAAAAAGAAATAAAAAATTTGATCAAAACAAAAATAGTCGGCGCATTTAATAACGCTTTCCAATTTATTTTTGATATTAAGTCTATCCATCGAACAATATTTTTGCTTAACACATTGTGCATTTGAAGGCTTTTATTGGGTTTTATTGGGACCGCGAGAACCAATGAAAAAAAAACGAGAGCGAGTCTGTTAGTAATCGAGATAGTTATATGGAGAAGCAGATAGAATTGTTTTCTAGGAGTGAGGCCATTCATTGAACCAAAAGCAATATAATTATCATCTTTAATTTTTAGTAAGAAGTGGTACCTAAGATATGTCATTTTTTAAAAAATGTCGATCTTTTACATACTACTTTGCGTTTCTGTCTACCGCAGCTACAAATAAATGAAATCCATCGGTTTTTCGGTATAATATTCTTCATGGACTATACCAAACCAGTAGATAAAAATTTCAACTTCTATTTTAATCATGAAATGTGGTAAATATTTTTTTGTAAAAGTTTAAGCGTACTTGGTGAAAACAAAAATGTATGAAAGCCTAAGCGGCCAACTATTTTTAAAAAAGCGTGTTTAATACAGACTTCAAAATGGTATGATATATACATCACTACCTCTACAAGAGCAACAGCACGAGGCACTAGGATCGCAAAATCGATCGTGCACGGTGTATCGAAAAAAAAATTTCCACCCCTACCATATTACATGAGAACCTAAATCCGTTGGATTTTTTTTTTATTGGGGTTGCCTAAAAGAAGACGTCTACTCCAAGCCGATCAGAAATTTACAAGAGTTACGTAGCCGTCTCCAGGAAGGCATTTCAATTTCTCAAAAGAGCATTCATTCGGAGATGTTACGCGTGTATCAGAGTCGGTGGCGGCCAGTTTGAGCTTTTATTTTAAATGTATATTAGTCAAATAAAATTTTTTCACTGTGCTACGCTGTATTTATGAAGCCCTTATCAGGTACAGTTTAAGACAAGAAATGATTGAATTTTTAAAATTTTGTTATTGAGTTGAATTTACTCCTTCTGCATATTAATAGCAATAATCTCTTATTTATATTAGATGCCAAACCACCAAGGTATGACGGTATGATGTTAAGATGGTATGATGGTACGATGGTATAATGGTATGATGGTCTGATCTGTGTTTGATTGTATATAGGATTTGAGTAGTCGTTGGAATAATAGGACGTGTTTTTGTTCCAAAATAATAAAAAAAATTTGCAATACACATTTTTGCAATTTTTTTATTTTTTTTTCATAATTTGTGAACTTATTTGGTTACTATTATCAGAACCATCTTGATGTGAATAGAGCCGGCATGTGAAAAATGAACTTAAAATAAGGGATATAGAAACACTAAAAATTCATTTATTTTCATAGTGTTTGTATGAAAAAAGTAACGGGGTTCAAGTTCCACCTGTACCGCAAATGTTTGGTAAAACATAAGTACACAAATAGAGGTAAATATTGTGGCGATTTTGGCCATAATACAACAAGCTCACGTTATGAACAGCAATAGCTTAGATGGTAAAGTGTTATAAACACGACCGATGGCAAGCAGAGAAAGTTTTTGGTTTATTTTAAATCGTTAAATAAAGAAATAAATCTGTTGTCATAGCCCCCACCAGTAGCAAGCGGACAGAATTAAATAGTAAAGTCAAAGCAAATATCAAAGTGTATAAAAGTAGAGTGAAATAAAAAGTACAGTGTTTTTAATTTCAAAATCCGAACGAACTCAGTAGCCCAGTTCGTAACAATATTTTTGCTATATGACATGATTTGTTTTTTTTTTGTTTTGTATTTTGAAAATGATGATCATTGAAAATATATGGTATGCAATTAGCTATATAACATTGAGAAAAGTCGGACGCAGAGAAATATTTAGCCTCAAAGATGTCGTCATTCATGACATTTTAACACAGCAAACATGTAACATGAACACTGGAACTACTATTCCTAAGTTTTTGTATTTTCTGTTTCTATTTTAATGTGTTAAATAAAAAGAGAGAAAATATTTTTATTTAATATAACATTTTACATGACACGCAAAATTTTAACGCAACATTTAACATAACATTCTAACGCAGCGTGTAACATGAACCCAAAACTAGTACCCTAAATGTTTTACAAAACATAAAACGCGATTCCGATTGACGATAAAATATGAATTAAAAGTTAAACCCAGTTAAATAATTTTTTAAGAAATCGCTAACAAACAACTCAATGTCTTACTCATTTAAAACACAGATTCTCAAATTTCCCTATTTTCCAGCAATAATCAAAAGAAAATAAGGGAAATTAAATTAAAAAGCATTCTACAACAACAACAATGTGTATTAAAAAGAGAAAATTCAGTTTAATGACGACATCATATCTCCACATCTAAACCCAATGGTAAGAAAAAAGACAACATGTCTCCGCTCAACAATCAAAATTTAAAAAAAATCAAAAAGAGCCAAACAGAATAAATTAAATCAATACAATGAGTGCGATAAAAACAAAACATCAACACAATCTAGCATGCTTTGCAAATTCAAAATAACTATAGAAACATATTCGAATTCAAATTGGAATGAAGGCAATGAAAGAGATGATTATTGTTTTGTTTATAAATTTCGAGTTATGTTGATGACGTATATATTACAAAAACAACAAGATTTAAAATTTCAAAAGTACCTTATTGTTCATGGCGATTTTCACTAAGAAATAAACATTTTCAAGACTTGATTTTTCAATCAAATAATATTACATGTTTCATGAACATTTTCATATAAAAACAAAACAAAAGCTCATATTTCTAATAAACTAAAACTGAAAATGAAAATAACCGTTTTCCCATATAAGTTCATAGTAAAGAAAAAATTATATGTACCTTATTTTAAGCTTAGTAAAAAATACAGTCGTTACTGGAGGCTCTTATTTATACAGTAGGCTCTGCTATTATACAATCTAAATAATAAAATAAACACAACAAATTATTGAAAAAGGCTAATATGTATTTTATTAATTAGTCTTTTACAATGGAGAACTGCGCAAAATGCAGCAACAGATCTAGCAGATCTGATTCATTGGATGTAGTGAATTGTGCAATAAAAAATTTCATAAAAAATGTGTACAATTGACTGATTATGATGTGGAATTAATTAAAAGTAATAAATACATTAATTTTGTTTGTGATGAGTGTGCCGATCAATATAAAATCATAAAAATGGACTTAGGAGAAATTTTAAAATATTTAAAAATAAATAAAAATAATATTAATAATGTAGAAGAAAAATTAAATAGTGTATCATAGACTTAAGAAATAATGCTAATTTCGGTAGCACCGAGAAGCATAATAAAAGTTCAAAATCCCTGTCATACGCAGAAAGTTTAAAACTTCCAGTTTTTATATAACCAAAAGAAAATATTAAAAATAAATTGAACGCTCTTACAAAGCAAGAAATAAAGGATGTAATAAATCCAGTAAACTTGTCAGTGGAAATAAGCAGTATGAGTGAATTAAAAAACAATGATGGCTTGATAATAAATTGTGTAAATAAGGAATCAGCAGAGAAGATTCAAAGTGAGCTGAAAGGAAAAATTGGGAAAAATTACAACATAAGTATTCCAAAATTAGAAAATCCTAGACTGTTAATTGTTGGAATGAGTGATAATATTTCAACGGAAAATGTTGTTAAATCAGTTAAAGCACAAAACAAATTTAAATTTAAGGAACTCAAGTGTCATAAAGTGTATAAATCATTTAAAAAAGACAGTGCTTTTAATGCAATAATTGAAGTGGATGGTGAAGCTTTTAAGCAAATTATTGAAAGTGGGAAAGTAAATATAGAATGGGATAGATGCGTGGTCTATGAACATTGTAAATTGTTAAGATGCTTTAAGTACTTGGGATTTAAACATACAGCTAACAATTGTACTATAGGATCTTGCTGTTATAAGTGCGGTGATAAAGGACATATAGCCAGTGTTTGTGAATCCACAAAAAAAACGTGTTTAAATTGCTGCAGAGTAAAGGAAAAATTGGGTCTTCTTGATCTTATCATTGATCATGATACAAAAAGTGAGCATTGCCCAGTTTATAAAAGACTATTAAAACAAAAACAAAATCAAACTTTATATTAGCAATTAAAAACTATAACTTGTGGGCATCTAAAGCTTGTTAATACGGCAAGCATATTAAGTAGTGGGAATGAAATTGTAGAGGTTGAGAGAATGCCGCTGTCTGCACCTATTACTCAACCTGCATTACCGATTTCTGCTGGAGTTAACCATAATGACACGTTATCCATTTATTATCACAACTCTAGCGGTATTCGTTCAAAATCACATGAACTGTATTTATCGGTGTTGGAAAATGACTATGATGTCATTTGTGTCGCGGAAACATGGCTGACTCGTTCGCACAATTCTGCAGAGTATTTCCCTCCGGACTACCAAGTCTTCAGACGCGATCGTTATTCGGAGAGTGAATCGCTGGCGAGAGGTGGTGGACTTCTGAAAGCGGTCTCGAAGGATATACGTGCCGATATTATTGCCCTGGAGAGTAATGGGCTGGACATTTTAGCTGTTAAACTTGCTTTCAAGAGTAAGCTGTTGTTAATAGTAAGTGATTATATTCCATGTGGGTCCTCAGCATATATGTACGGAGAGTTGTCTGCATGTTTCTCAAACCAACTTGCAGCTGTAGTTGCGGAATTCGATTCTATGATGATTTTGGGTGACTTTAACCTGCCGAAAATAACATGGCGTGCTGTTGATGATGATCTTCTGCCACTAAATGGCGTGATGGATTCTATCTGTTCTCTTGGACTAAGACAGATTAACAACATTGAGAACCAGAGCGGCAATATCCTTGATCTAGTGTTCATACCAGTGAAATTACATGGCACAATCATTGCTTGTGATGATCTAGGCAGTTCTTCGAGTATTTTTCATACACCATTACATATCCAATTAACTTTTGAGAGTTGGGTTAATGTTAACGTAAATTTTAATTCTAGTAAGTCTTTCAACTTTAAAAAGGGAGACTATCCTGCTTTAAATGAGTTTCTGAACAATATTAATTGGGATCAATATAAGATAGGTAGTTTGGACGCTTATATTGATCAGTTTTATAAAATAATGAACTCTGCAATTGAACAATTTATTCCTCGGTCGCCGGTAGTTTTGTCGGCACGGGAGCCGTGGTTTAATCGTCGCCTGTTAGGCTTAAAAAATAAGAAATTTAAAGCTCATAAAAGGTATAAATTGAATCCATCCGTCGTAAATTATGAGATATTTAGTGCTCTTAGATCTCAATTTAAAGTTTTAAATCGTTTCTTGTAGTATAATTCATATATTGTTGAGATTGAATCGAATATTAGAATCAAGCCTAAATGTTTCTGGACCTATGTTGATTCGAAGCGGAGCTGTAGAGGTATTCCCTCTCAAATGTTTTTCAATTCTGTGACTGTAAGTGATCCACATAGTATCTCTGACATGTTTGGAGCATTTTTTGAAAATGTGTATGTCCCATCTGCAAATGATGATTTTGACTTTGATTTTAGTAATAATTCTAACATTCATATTCAGTTTAGCACCGATGACGTTCTGCAGGTATTATTGAATGTTAATGTGAGTATGAGTAGTGGCCCGGACAAAATGCATCCTGTTATGTTGAAAGAATGTGCTTATGGTTTGATTCAACCGCTGACGTACCTCTTAAATTTGAGTTTGGCGAATGGAATATTTCCTTCAATTTGGAAATCCAATTTCATTAAGCCAATTTTCAAAAGTGGATAGAGATCACATATTGAAAATTACCGTGGTATTTCAATCTTATCGGTTATTCCTAAATTATTTGAATCGATGGTCAAAGACCGAATCTTTTAAGTAATAAAAAATTCAATTTCTGAAAACCAGCATGGTTTTATCCGGGACGATTAACTGTGACTAATCTTGTTAGGTTCGCAAATTTTTTGACTTTGACATTAGAAGGTGGTGACTATGTTGAAGTTGTGTTTACTGATTTTAGTAAGGCATTCGACAAAATTGACCATGTCTTACTTGTAAAGAAACTAGAACAACTCAAGTGTGACGTTCTTCATTTAAAATGGATTTTGTCTTATTTAACGAACCGTACTCAAAAAGTTCTTTTAAATAATATTTTATCTAGAGATATAAATGTTTTGTCTGGTATTCCACAAGGTAGTCATCTAGGGCCTCTTTTGTTTATTACATTCATAGACGATGTGAAGCGGTGCTTCAAACATTGTGAGTTTTTGATCTATGCTGATGATGTAAAAGTATTTTGCAAGGTTAAAAATGAGGGTGACCTGTTAAATCTACAACAGGAATTAAATATTTTCTGTGAATGGTGTAACCTTAATAAGCTTTGCCTAAACGTTTCAAAATGTAAAGTTATGAACTTTTCAAGAAGACGAAATGGCTGTGATAATAGCTTATTTTTAAATGGACTTATGATTGATCGGGTCTATTCTTTTATAGATTTAGGTGTCTTATTTTCTCGAAATTTATCGTTTATAGACCATATTGATAGATGTATCAGCAAGGCTAATTCAATGTTAGGGGTTTTAGTCCGTTTCTCAAAAGATTTTCATGATCCGTATACTTTGGAATATGCCTCAATTGTCTGGAATCCGTACTATAACAATTCCTCTAGCCGTGTAGAATCAATTCAGAAGCGATTTCTGATGTTTGCTTTAAGGCGTCTCCCTCGGGAGGCAAACGCTCCTATGTATGTGCTACCGCCATATTTGGGCCGTTGCCTGCTACTGAATATTGAACCATTGTCCATTCGTAGGCAAGTTTCATGCGCACTTTTCGCGCGCGACGTTATAATGGGCCGAATTGATAGTTCACAACTGCTGTCGTTGTATTCATTACGCATTCCCGCGCAATCACTCAGGCACCGAGGCCTTGAGATCAGTCTCCGCTTCCATCGGTCGAATTTTTGTATGTCGGATCCAATTTTTAATTCAAGTTGTATATTTAATAATGTTTCTGCTGTGTTCGATTTTAATTTGTCCAGAAACGAATTTAAAAGTGTTGTTAAGAAATTTTTATTAAGCTAATTTGAATTATATAATTTGTATTGATTTCATGTTAACTATTTTATACTACCAGATGTACAATGGTACTGTTGGCTAATAAATAAATAAAATAAATATAGTATCTGTTGTAACAGGGCAAAACGTCATAACTCGAGTTATTCCTTATTACGTATTATTTCAAATTTGAAATCTCGATATTCGAATTCAAATCATCAATTTTTTGTAATAATGCAGCAACTACAAGCAACCGTAATAATCATTTAAAAAAGCAAGAATTTAAAAACTCATACGATTTTGAGTCTCTCTTAATTTTAAAAACGTTTTCCTAAAAAACGAGTTATTACGTTTGCCTTGTTACCATAGATATGATAGTACGTATGATAGTATAACGGTACATACTCGTATTCCAGAATTGTGGTATGATAGTATAATGGTGTGACGGTTAGAAGGTATGATGATATCATGGCCTGATAGTATGATTATATGATGGTATGATGGTACGGTATGAATGTATGGTGGATTGATGGTAAGATCTACCATATTAACCATGGTATGCTAGTATGATGGTGTGATGGTTTTAGGTGACGATGGTATGATGATATAATGGTATGATGGAATGATTGTTTAAGGTTATGATGGTACGAACGTACGTATGCTAGTATCATTGTGCGTTGTTATTATGGTATGATAGTGATAGGGTTTGAGTTGAAATTAAGTTGAACTTGCGTGAGAAGTTCGGTTAGCGATTAATTTTGGGGTCGAGTTTAGGGTTCAGTGGGAGGTTAGATTGAGTTGAGTTCTTAAACGCACGTAGTTTTCGAATCGAGCTGATTTTGGGATTGGGTTGGCCATTAAGTATGGAAGTTAAGCAGAGAGTTGAAATTTGGGTCGAGCTAAGCTGATTTGAATTTGAGTTATGGTTTAGTTAGCTTGCATTTGTTAATTGAGTTGTTCGGCTGGGGACCTATTTAAGGGTTGATTTGGGGTTAAGTGAAGGGTTGATTTGAAAGTTGATTTAGGGCTGATTTAGTGAACGAATTGGCCGTTGGGTTGGCGGTTAATTTATATAATTTAATTAATATTAAGTTGTAAATTGAGCTGGAGGTTGAGCTGAAGATATACTTACGGGTTCAATTAGTGATTGGTGAAACCAAAAGTAGGCCCTGATGAAGTAAAATATTATATCGGTATTTTTGCTCTATTTTCTTATTTGCCATGTTGAATCATAATACAATGAGTGCATTAAGGTTTGCTGATATCCAACAGCGGAATTCTACTGATGGAAAAAATGATATTTAAACAATCACATTACCATGCAATTTTTAATCCAAGTACCTTAAGCGTTCACAACCCATCGTACTAATTTTTCTCAACATGTTGCCACTGTTCGTAGAGCTGAATGCATCAAGTGTTTTAGATAACATGATTTTATTCAGGTTTTTAATAAAAATAAAGATTTTTTTTGTTATCTCATATTAAGATGAGATGAAAATTCGTATAAACATGATATGAATAGTAAATAGCAGTAAAAGTACTTGATTATTTTTATTTTTACTAGTGTACCTCAGATGTCCAAAGTTTTGTTTACAGAAAAATACAAAAAATTGTTTAATCACAAATTCAACAATTTTACTTTCTTTCACGTAAGTAAAATAAAGTATTAGTAATCATGAAAAGTTTAGACGTTGAGATTTTTGGAGATTTATCTGTTTTGAGATCCCCTGTATCCAAAAATAAAAATGGGTTTCGAAATGGTGTCTGTCTGTCAGTCTGCATCCTCTCTACAGCCCATATGGTTTAACCAATCGAACTGAAACTTTATGCTGCTAGCTAACTTTTTTAATAAATTGGGGGGTTCCAGTGAATTTAAGGCCCTATTTACAAAATGTAAAAATTCTATAATTGTAACTTTACGGAAATTGTTTATAGAGCAAAATTTACAGAGTACTAAAAGTTGGTATTCACAAAGTCTAAGAACCTTACCACTGTCAATAAATACATTTGAATTCGCCGCTGTAAGAGAAATAGTGATAAAATGGATAAAAGATAAGATTGATAAAATGGATTGATTCTTACCTTACTGAATGCGTGCCGTTTGTAAAAATCCATTTTTTCTTATCCGATAGTTTTTGTTAAAGGGCCGGTTTAAGTGGATTCGCGTGTTCCACAGGGCTCCCATCTTGAACCCCTCGGTTTCATTCTATTTTTAAAATCCGCTCGTTGTCTAATTTATGCTGATTGCTGATGACCTAAACATATTTAAACTGAATTTCATACTACTAATTATGGAGATAACGGGCCATTGATCTGATATCTTAAGTCACATAATAAATTAAGTAAGTTTTGTGATATTAATATGAATAAGTGTGAGATTAGACGATCATTGAAATCGGATTATTTCAATAAATGATAGTTTTTTAATTGTGTAACGTTAAATTAAAATTGTACTGGAGCTTTTGTTCCTAATTAATAAAATAAAATCTTGTTTTCAAGATTTACTAAAATCGGATTGTTTTTGGGATCCGCATTGTGCAAATATTCTCAAACTATTTTGTTGAAGTTTGGCTGATGCGATTTTACCAAGCACGGTTTTTGGTATCTTCTTGTTGGGGGATCGTCGCATATTCGCATGATTCTTAATTTTATCACTGTTATACGAGTATTCTTTCCAGGGGTGGCTTAATGCTTAGGCATACTAGGTAGGTGCCTGGTGCCCGTGAATTTTGGGTCCCGTAAATTTCGTGCTATCGTTTGTTTAGAACTACAGACAGGTAAGTAATGTACTATATAGAATGTTTTGAAGATTTCCTCAATATTTTAGGACAGCTCGTCTGAACTCCTTGAACTTGTCTTTTTGACATTTGCTTAATTTCTGTATACATAAGCTTTCTCGCTTGGATTAAGATCGGAGTGCTGCGGTGGCCAGACCAAAACATCTATTCTTTGATCCATAAACTGAAACTTCGCTAATTCGTTATCCTATCGATAGATAAATGAAACTATAGCAAATTTTCGAAAGGAATAAGGCTCTATCATATTTTTCATAATATAGCTATTTGTAAAGGTTCATTAATCCTAAATACTAGCTGTTCTTAGTAGACCATATTTATGCCCGATTTCAGAACAAAACAGCAATTTGCCAGTTAAATAATATTTTCTCTCTTCCTTCTTATATGAAATTGCAATTTGTTTCATAATTCAAAATCAATGCCTACCCGATTATATTTTTTTCTACATGAGCATTTTAAAGGGAGAATTAAATATTTATTTAAGGCTGTATGGTACTCATTTTACCAAAATAAGGGCATCGTAAAAATCAATTTGTGGCTACAAATATTTATCAATTCACAAATTTTTTTTTTAATTGATAAAGCTTAAGGTATTTTTGAGGGATTAATACAGGATTATTTCAAAATTATTTATAGTTTATCCGTAATAAAAATTCAAAGTTGACGAAATTTTGGTTAATGGTGCCTACGGAAAATTCAATTTTCTGAAGTTTTTCTCGCTAAACCATGTACTTATATCTTTTATATTGACCTATGCAGAAATATATTTTTGAGGGATTAATTCACGATTATAAAGATTAATAATAAAATAAGAAAGATATAGTCAAAATACTAAGAATATCGATATATTTATCGATACGAAAAAATTCAGTATCGATAAATAAATTTTTTTTTGTCAAAAATGGGTATGACCTCGGCTAATTTTTGATTTCTTTTTACTCTACGAGATGGCTAACCCCAAAAAATGGTGAATGTCCAGGATCTTATCGTTTTATAATAAATTATACATTTTAACATACTAAGTTGCCATAGAAACAACGAAAATGAATAACCGAAATAGTTTATAATTTTGTTCTGGAAAAAAGGGAAATAAGACAAGTCGACATACAGTTATATTTATTTTACTTCAAAATAAAACAAAAATACAAAACGATATTTTTCTTTAGTATAGACACAGTTTAGACGCATTTTTGGACATTTAAATATCGATACCAAAACAGAAATTTTTTTTTGAGTACCATACAGCCTTAAGCGATATTGAAAAGTCAAATATTTAATTCTATCGTTAAAATGTTTATGTAAAAAAGAAATATAATCAGGTAGGCATTGATTTTGAATTATGAAACAAATAGCAATTTCATATAAGAAGGAAGAGGGGAAATATTATTTAACTGGCGAATTGCTGTTTTGTTCTGAAATCGGGCATTAGACTATTAAGACACAACGGTATATGGCTCCGAAACTTGGTCGAATATTTACAATCTGTTTGTAACGTATGATACCTAATAGGATAATCATTAAATACAATAAAATTGAAATTTTAAGTCCCAGTAGTATTTTCTAGAGAATTTTTTAAATCAAAGTTTATTTGAAAAATTCCTAATAATTTTTTATTTGACTGCCGCTGCAGCAGTAAAGGTATATAGGTAAAGGTTGGGTAGGTGATTGGAAAAGAATTGGAGAAACGAAGTTTCGAAAAAAGGATTCAGGTTCTGTACAATCATAGCTTAACAATTTTCAAGCATTCTACGTGAAATCAAAATTATGCACCAATAGACAATTATAGGTACATTTTGCATGGGTATATTTTTAATCCTTCAAATCGGTTACAGCCGAAGGAATTATTTGGGTTGGAGGAACATTTTTTTAAATTGGCGGTAGGTACTTGCATATAGATTGGCGGGATGTCATTGATCATCAGTAAATAAACTGTTATCAATTCAATTTTTCGGGGCTCTTGATTTTACGTTTTGGATTTCAAGGATCGCTGTATGATGCAATTTGAGAAGCACTGCTCAAGAAGGCTGTGCTATAACGCCTTTCGTTTCTGGGATGCGATTATTTAAGCATTAAGAAGCATAAACGCTTAAAATAATTTGTTTTCTTTTCTTTAAAAAGATCTTTTTAATCATTACGAGTTGTTTGTCGTACTTAAATAGTTGTACGAGTAAAACAACAACAACAAGCCGTAATTACAAGAACTCGTAAAGTTGTGCATAATCGCGTTTTGTCGCAATTTCAAAAATTCGAAACTCGTAATGCTTACATAGTTACAAGCCCCTGGACTGAAATATATTTAAAGCCTTAATTGAGCGAAACATCCTGTCTCTACTTAAAGGTGTTACTGACCCTTGGTTAGTGTATTAAATAAAAAATGTTGCTGTTATACATAGGTAAAATGGTAAAAGTTTTACGTTTTTTATTTGTTAACAATAATTTTAAAAAAAGAATTTGTTAAAACAAAACAAATTAATTACGTAACTGCGAGATAAAAAAAATGCAAAAATTATGTACGGAATATTACGCGTTTATGTCACTTTTCTATCCATGTAACCGCTAAGACACAACAGCCTGTGATTATAATAAACATGACCAATAAATACACAATCGTTATGGACCAAAACGCAAACAGATATGTTGTCTTGTCGCAATACTTGCCAAGTGATGGATCATAATTGGGTTCATAAATTCGGTAAATAAAAACCGATCCTATAATAAACCAAATAATTACGAGCGTATCACAAAATCGTCCAAACTGCATTTTCATATTGAAATCAATCTCGCCCTTTATTCTGTGACACTGGAAATAGATAAGCGCTACATCGAGCATCGTACAAATACCTTGCACCAGTAAATAAATTGGTACAAAGTCACTTTTGGGACAATTGTTTAGATTCATGGTACCAAAAATAATCATGGCAATGGGTAGCAGAATGAAAAAGACCGATATGATTTTACAACCGATTGTACCCAAGCAAATGCCAGATATCGTCAAACATAATACCAATTTGTTGTTTGTCTCATCTTTGGCTAGTTGAATTTTCTGCGAGAACGTTACTTGGCGGTTTAACGGATGGGCCGGAACTGAAATGAAAGAGAACAAAATATAAATAATATTACATTATAGCCGTTTATTTTGAAAGTGGCGTAAGTTCATATTTTGTTGAAACGAGATAATGAAGAATGATTTTGTACGGGATTCTATTTATTGCACAAGTAATACGGATTAATTTCTTTTTAGACTTAGATCACTTTCAAAATAAACGGCTCATTTATGTTATTGTAATTAATCAAACTTTTTTCAATATAAAATAATTTTTGTTCTTTTGTCTAACTTCCAACTGTTCAGCTAGAATACGAGTAATTTGTCAAATTTACGATTAGCTAATAGGTTTTTATTTTTAATGTTTAACGGTTAAATATGTCTAGTGCTATAATCTATTCTAAATTATAAAAATTTTTGAATTTCGTTGCTTCTGGATCTTTAGCTGACAATAAAAATTATTCGAAGAAACAGAATTTTGAGCACTTAAGTCGTTTGATCTATGTAAGTGAAGTGTTTATCAGATATTTAAATAAAACACTCACATAAATTTCTAATTATATTTATTTATTAGGGAGTGGTTAATATGGATTACCAATACCAATATAACGTGTGTCTTCTATAACGCTACTTACTACATACTACAGTGGAACACTCATACAGTAGTATACCATAACATCCTTGTTTTTTTTTTTTTTAATTAACAATTTCATATTTAACCTAACAGAATTAATAAATATAATGTTTAAACTAATATTGAAAATTTAAAGACATTATTTTAAACACATAAACTTCAAATTTCAAGGAAACTTTATTACGTTACTAATAGTTACTATAATCCATTATAAAATCAATGAATCTCTTTGGTAATTAAATATTTCTTTTACGTCCAAATGGAGTGTTGTTGACCGGTGTAGAAGGTGATGGTTGATATTCTACGTTTTATTGTTGTAGATCATCGGCAGTGGTTGATGGTTGTAAATCATCTGTTTTTTTGCTCATAATCGGTGGTGTTTGTGGCGTTACTTCAGTAGTATTTTGACTGCTGTATTGCTTTGCAGTAATACTGGATGATGAATTTAGACTTTGATGATTAGGTTTAATGTAAACTAGATCCCTTCGATAATTTGCACCATTAACATTTACTAGGTAAGATCTATCTGTTCATTTTTGTTGACCATAATTTGTTAACTTCAGGATTTATTTGAGCAAATACTGGCTGTCCAATTAATAAAGTTGGTAGTCGCCTTGATTTAGAATTGTAATACAATTTAGTACGACTGCGATTATGTTGTATATGTTGTTCGACATTTTCAATAATTTTAGGTTTTAAAGACTTACAGAGCATTGGTATCGTGTCCTTGTATAGCTCTGGAAAAGAGACGTTGCGATGGACTTAACTGTAGATTGTTTGGTATGTTTGTTTCTACAGTGTAATAGAACAGACCATAATTCTTCTCCGCTTTCATATGCTTACTTTGCTGATGATGAGGTGCAGATGTTATTTCTGAACATCCGCATTTTGTAGTGAATTTTCGAAATTCTTCACTTGCGAAGTTTGTACCGTTGTAGGTCAATATATGTATATACGCTGTGGAATACCGTGTCTTGCAAAGTTTTGTTTGCAAGCTTTAATTGTTGAATTTGTGGACATGTCCTTTAAAGTATCCAGTTCGAAATAATCACTGTAGTGATCAATTGTTACTAAAATATCAAATTCTTTCCATTGCTCGATATGGTAAATATATCCATTGATACAAATTGAAATGGCTAGTTCGGTATGTTATGTGGTTATTGGTGGCTTATGTTGAGAATCTGCATATTTAGCAGAAATTGCATATTCTTTAATTTTTTGCACTAACACACTAACTTCAATGTTGCCTCGATTCCGTTATGTTTGAGATGGACTTTGTCTAACATTAATTTGCGAAGGGATTGTGGAATTAATATACGATCTTCCATCAGCAGATGCTCTTCGGTGGTGGACAGATAGTTTTTAAACTTGTAATATATTTTTATTTCATCCGGAACATCTCGAATATATGTAGGCCGCCCATTAATGATAATCCTTTTCAAGGTTTGCAGTGTTGCATCCTTCATGGTTTCATTACGGAGATTTTCTATTCGTTCATAACTTATTTTCAGATTATTGATTGGGTTAATATTCTGAATAAGAAGGCTAGCCTCGTTTTCTTTAACATTAATTTGAATTCATCGCCTGTTGCGCGGTTTGTATTTAATGGTGCACGTGATAAAGTATCTGCTAGTACATTATGTTTTCCTTGATAAATTGTATGTATATGAACGTCAGCTGCAATCTCTTTGGTGCTTCTAATAGAGGTTTGTTGAAGATATTGATCAGGAGCTTGTGATCTGTTTTTATAATGCATCGGCGCCCCACTATCATTTGGTCGAATCTAGATGTCTGTGAAGTTAGCACGAAAAACGCAATGGCAACATCAATGGTTTACATCTTTAATGTTCTACTTTTAGTACAAGTCAGCACGAAAATGGTTTAAGAATTTGCTAAATAGGAAAATTTTACATAACATAAACGAGTAACAAAAATACAGTAAGTCTAAATATTTGAAAAATAAAACAGAAAAATACTTTTCAATTTTGAAAAACATTTCATGACCCAGTAATGATCCGAACCAAATAATATATTCCTTTAAAAACAGATTTTTTTTTGTTTTAACTAAAGCCATCCTACATTTCAACCAGTAATTTTTTACCACAAATTTGATTTCCTCATATAGAAAATCTATTTATAAAGACACAAAGGAATTTTCAGAATTATCTTATGACCCATTCAAAAGGTTGGTATGGGATATACTTAAAATTAGAAATTTTTCAGATGATTAATCAATAATTATAAACGTCTTTTGAATTATTGAACAGTTAATTTGTCAACCTCAGTTGTTATTTCATTGTATATGACTACCATTTACCATGTTCCATGGCAAAATTCAAAAATTTCGTATGACCCCGTCAAAAGTTATAAACGGTAACTTCATCTTTCAAACATTTTTTATGAATGTTAAATAATACGAACTAATTGCTTTTGAATTATTGAAACGTTAATTTGTCAACCTCAGTTGTTATTTTGTTATATAGTCCGACCATTTACGATGTTCCATGGCAAAATTCAGAAATTTCGTATGACCCGTTCAAAAGTTATAAACCATTTAGTATTATCTTCAGTGAAAAGCCGAGACATATTCTGGAAGAAAATTGAGAGCAGTTCTATAAAAATATTTTGGAAAACGGGAAATTTACTGCTCTTTCTAGTATTATATTCCCAGGTTATTATTATTGGGTCTTTTTAAACATCGTTTGAAAAAACAACAATTTAAATTGATACTAATTTAAGCTAAAATCTATTTCTTTTCGTTTTTCTTAGTTATTAAAATTTAATGCGCTAAAATTTTTAATTGTTTAGTTCCAGGATTAATTTTTAATAAATTTTTTAGTACAGTAGTACCAGATCAAACTTTTTGATAATTTCGTGCTAACTTCCTACCGGTGAATCTAGTGCATCCAAACACAATAGCAAATAATTCTTTCTCGATTTGTGCGTAATTGTGTTCGGTGGCTGTTAAAGTTCTGGATGCATACGCGATAACATTGTTTTCTTGCAAAAGCGCAGCTCCCAAGCCTGTGGAATCGCACTCTATTACAATTAATTTTATTGTCAAAATATTTCAGATTCCGGGTGTCGCTAATAACTTTTTTTAATTTACATATTCCTCTTCCTCAGTGCTTGTCCAGGTCCATGTAGTATTTTCAAGTGCTAATTTTAGCAAAGGTGTGTGCTTAAATTTTATATATAGCGTGAGAAATATGTCACCATTCCAATGAAGCGTTGTAGCTCTTCTTTGTTGGACGAAGATTTCATGTTCAAAATAGCAGCTACCTTCGATTCATCTGCTTGTAACCCTTCATTAGAAAGTATATGTCCATATCACTTTACTGATTTCTGGCATAGTTTTAGTTTACTTTTGTTTAATTTGCAGTTATTAGCACGTAATTTTTGAAACAACTGCTCGAGTTTAGAATTGTGGTCTATAATGGCTTTCTCATCCGTATCTCCTGATCCATAAAGGAGAAAATCATCGGCCAATATTTCCACTCCTTTGACATCATTAATCCATATGTATCGTCCAAATGGAGTCCAGAAACATGTTAACGAAAATGGCTTCGGTTAATTTGATTTGCCAGAATCCTTTTGCAGTATCACAAGTAATAAAAATCTTCGCTTGACCTAATTCAGGTAATATTTCATCAATAGTTAAGAATTGATAATTCGGTCGTTTTAGTGCCTTATTCAATAGTATAGGGTCGAGAGTCGAGACATATCCTGAACGAATTTTTGCGAACGACAATCAAGATGTTACTCTACAGTATGTTTCTCTATTTTTCGAATGATCCCAGAATTCTCAAGCTTATCCAGTTCTTGTTTAAAACGCTCTCTATACGCTATTGGTATGCGTTGGGGACGCTAAATGACCGGCTTCACATTTTCATCGATCTCTAGAGAGACCTCTCTAGGAAGTAGATCATACCCAGCAAAAATGTCATCATATTTCTTTACGATGTTTACTCCATATATTCGAAGCCGTTCAACCTAACATAGCGCGGCAGCCTCCTCGACAGTCTACCGGACCTGACAAATAACCGTTGAATTAAAACAAACCAACCGCCTTGGTCTCTAATTCAGAAAGTTGTAGATATTGTTCGGGGTCTCATTCAATCAGTAATTGTCCATTATTTAACGATGATAAATTAACGACACAAATGCGGTTTCAGTTTGTTCGTGAACACAAATTATGCACCAATTGTCTCATTAAGATACACAACGTTCGGTTTTGCAAGAACCCTCCGCATGTAAGTTGTGTTCATTGGAGCACAATGACTGGCTGCATTTTAGCCAGAATAAGAATGCTGGTGAACAACTTGCACATTCATCAAATGGAGCCCGAGTAGGGATAACTGGTGATAAGGGCGAGCAAAATACATCACAGACACAATTAGCTCAAGAGAGTGCACAACTTAGTGCTTTACTGAGCGAAATGGCAAACAATTACACAGCGTGCAAACAATTACACAGCGTTTGAAACAAGTGGGCATTTGAGTGACGCATCTAAGAAAACTGTAATAATGCTTGGCACAGCTCTCATAAATGCCGCAGTGTTTTAAACGGGAATCCAATATTGTATAGAGCACTTCTTGACAGTGACTATCACATGCATTTTGTGACCAATCATGCGTACAAATATTTGCGAGCTACTAAATATGCAACTGCTAAAATTGTTATGGGTTTTGGGGGTAAGGAGGCTAAAATAAAGCATACAATTTATCTGTCTATATCGTCGCGGGTGTCCAACTTTATTATGGAGTTAAAATTTTATGTTATTCCAAAAATTTCAAATAATTTACCGTCGTTACATTTAAACTTAGACTTAACGTCCCTTTCCCGCCGATATTAAACTGTCGACCCACAGTTCAACATTCCCGATCGAATTGATTTGTTGATCGGTGCTGAAATTTATAACCAATTATTTAAGGGCGGTTCTGTTAGACCAGTCATGGAACTTCTTCTGATCTACAACATAGAGTTGAGATACGTCAGTCATATGTTGGGTTCTGCTCGAGGAGCAAATAAAATTATTTTGGAAAATAGAAAATGTTCTCCGCGAAAACACGAATTCATCAGAAGAGAAGTTATGTGAAGAACGCTACAGAAAAACCGTCAAAAGGTTGTCCTGCCGGTCTCACTTCCAGTTGAGCCTAAGATAACGGATTTAGGATTATCGAATCAGTCCGCTCGTCATCAATTTCTCGTATTAGAAAAACGTCTTCTGTCGGAATATATTACAGTGGGTCACATGATCCTAGCTGCTATTCGTATTATTTGCTAAATCATTATGTGATCAAAGCTAGTAGCACCACTACTCAATTACGAGTCGTGTTCAATGCAACGGCCAAAACGTAAGCGCAAATTTTATTAAATGAGGGTTTGATGGTTGAGCCAATCATATAACAGACTATTATCTCAACCATAATTCGATTCCGCAAACATATTTATGCGTTTTGCGGTGAAATCGCCAAAATGAATCGGCATATCCGATTGAACGTTGATAAACCATCCTTCAGATGCGTTGCAGGTTTTTAAGTTGTGAACTGTAACGTATGGAACGGCAAGCGCACCATTTTTGGCAACACGTACAGTAAAATAGTTGGCCGATGATGAATGTGAGAAATATCCGATGGTGTCAAAGGTACTAGAATGTGACTTTAACGTTGATGACATTTTGACCGGTTACCCAACGCTTCATGAAGCATGGAAATTAAAACATGACTTGCTTCAAAAGACCATTCAAAATCTCAAATTTTGCTCATATTGAGTATATCGTGGAACACAATATCGGATAACTTTGAAATACATCTGTTCCAATGTTCAAATCTGTCAACTGTTCAATCCGTTAGGATTATGTGCACCCATTATTATTACCGCAAAATTAGTCATCCAAACCCTGTGGAAGCCTCAAGACATTGGTTGGGACGATCCTATTCCCGAATCGGTCGCACATGATTGGGTTAAATTCAAGACAGAGTTAAAAGATTTAAAACAAGTAACTTTGCCAAGATGCGTCGTGATACCGAACGGTACACGGATTGAGCTACATGACTTCGGTGATGCGTCCGAGAAGGCATTTGGATTTGTGTTCTATGTTCGAGTCACCGACGAAGCCGGTCAGTAGTCTCTATTGGTGAAGTAGTCAAATAGTCTCGAGATATCGTTCAATTCAATCTATCTTTGGTTTGACTCCGAAGTCACGCTATTTCGCCTTAAATCAGCACCAATTAGTATGCAACATAAAAGATTTGACGACATCAAATGATTGGTGTTACGTTAATTCATCATTGAATCCTGCAGACTATGTGTCCAGAGGCATTATGCCGTCCGAATTTTTGAACGTCAAATTATGGTGGTTTGGTACTGAATACCTATACAAAAGCAAAACCGAATGGCCGAAATCTAGCAAATATCAATTTAATCCGAATTTAATGAGCCCAGAACTCGACCAGTGCCAACTTCGGCATTTACTGTAACCAACCAGTGGAACATTTTCCAAAGATTTAATTCGCTCACTAAACTGCTTCTTGTTGTAGCCTATATTTATCGATTTTATAAGGGGTCAAAAAAACTCAAACCATATGAAACTCGTACAGTACCCATGAGTTTGAGGGGGAAATCAAGTGTATAAGTAACCATGATAACGCAGTTGTACATCAAAAGTCATTGCGATCGTTGACACCATTTTTGGATACTGATGGTGTGTTGAGGGTCGGTGGACGGCTTCAAAACGTACCGATATCATATAGCAAGACACATCAGATTTTGCTGCCAACGAGTCACATACTAGCCAAGCTAATTGTTCGACACGACCACTTCTAGGTTACTTCATGCAGGTCCTCAAGCGTTACTATATAACCTTTGTTTGGTTTACTACGGGCAGTTTACCAAAAGATCTAGTGACCCAGTCGGTACGACCATTTGTGATCGTAGGAATTGATTTTTGTGGACCGTTTTTCGTAAAACCATTGGATAGATCCAATGTCAATATTTACGCGTATGTCGGCCATATTCATATGTTTCACTACGAAAGCGGTTCATTTGGAGGTATTCAGGAATCTTTTGATTGACTCATTTATAGCTTGTCTTCGTCGGTTCGTTTCATGTGCTCAACGCTCAACAACGATACAATGTGTTCACTATTTGGCAATTTGACCGTTCACAACACGTAATTTGAATAAATAAATGTTTTCATCTGACTCGAAAGCCAAAGCAGTAGTTTATGTAGCATGAATTTTGTAAATATTGTTTATGGTACTCACCAACACCTAGATTAGTTTCACTTTCAAAATTTCCGGGTTTTTCTGCATCGTAATCCATTTTTTTTTTTACACTTAAAGTAAAATAACAAATTATAAACAATTAAATATTACATAAGTGCGATTATTCAAACATACCTTCTTATTCGACCTATCGCCAAATTTCTATAAAACAAATAATTTTGTGCTGTGTGTGTGGGGTCGTTTTATTAGCGCTTCATTATATTCATCGCAGTCGCGACCCACATTAGACACAACAAATATTTGTCAAAACACAAAACAAAACTAGCCGGTCTATTTGAGTGCGAGGGTACCACTCTCAAATATTTTTGTTGTGTCCATCGCACACTACATTTCTGTTGAAAAAACATATTTTTCAGTAGGATTGTATGCAATTTGAAAAGGTTTTATTCTGAAGGGTGAAATTTGTTTACGAAATAGAGAACGACGATTGGTTGCCTGTTGAAAATTTTTCAGCAGAATATTTAGGTAAACTCGCAGTTGTTAAAAGTTGAGTACATATCTGTAGCAATATAACTCGAATTATACCCTTTTACGTGTTATTTCAAATTCGAAATCTCCATATTCGAATTCATATCAAATCAATTTTTTGTAATAATCCAGCAACTACGAACAACCGTTAAAATCATTTAAGAAAGCAAGAATTCAAAAAGTTCATACGGGTTTAAACGACTCTTAATTTTAAAACCGTTTTCCTGAAAAACTCGAATTTTAGAGTTATTCCCTTATGTCATATTGCCACAGATATACCGAAGCAGTGAGTTTCACTAATTGTTATGGATAGCCAGACATTTAGTAGGTGACTGCTATGGATAATAGTTTTTTTCAAAACCAATGACTTTTCGTCAATAAGACCAGAACAACTTGAAAGAACTTCTCTTTAACACTTGTTTATAATCATTTTTACGGCAATATCAAGGGCAGTACTAGTGTTAGAAATATTTAGAGCTGCCTAAAATTAAGTTACCTTCATTTTCTGTAGAATTTATGAACTGGATTCCGTTTTATGAAACATTCAAATCACTGGTGCATAAAAATAAACGGTTAGATGGTATACAGAAATTTCACCATTTGAGGAGTAGCTTAACGGGCGCAGCGTTCAATAGAATTAGGTCATTGGAGGTCACTGCTACAAATTATCCCGTTCCTATTAAACTTCTAACCGATAGATATGACAATCAAAAGTTAGTAGCGCAAGATCACATTAAAGCAGTTTTTAATTTGCCAGTTATGGACAAGGGATCTTCAGTCAAATTAAGAGAATTTATTGACAGTCTTAACAATCACCTCAACGCTTTCAAAGGTCTCGGCCGTCCAAATTCTCAATGGGATGACTTAATCATATCTATATGGTACTACAAAGACTACATACATTTACGAGAACAAAATGGGAGGATGAGTGTCCTCATGATAGATTAGCTAGGTTGAATGAACTTTTGACTTTTTTAGAAGACCTTAGTTTATTAAAGGACCAAACACAACAAACAGCCGCAGTTGTGCCTAGCAAGCCTTACTATAATCAGAAGAATATTCGTCAAGGAACTTCTAAATCATCTCTTGTTTCTTCAGCCATCATTGCAAATCCAACTTTAACTCTCGCTTCATCAAACAACGTTGATAAGCCGGTAGCATCGCTCGTCGCGCGAACCACTACAGTTAAAGTTTGTTCGTATTGCGCTATGCCAAATAAATCAACGACAGCAAGCAGTTTCTTGTCTGCACTTGTGTTCAAATTGTCTGCTTGATGGTTCTCATACCGCGGACTCGTGCAAACAATTTAGATATCATGAGTGTTCAGCCAAACATCACACGTATCTACATCAGTATCCAATGTCAAGTTCTATTCAAAATTTAAACGGTAACACTGCTCAGTCGGAAGCCTCAAGCCAAGGTGTCAATAGTCAGCCAGCTACATTAAACATCTTTCATGCAGCTGTTGGCTCTATTAATTCATATGATTCAGATAATAGAATCCAGTCAAAATGTCAAGTCATATTGGCCACAGCCGTAATACACGTATTAGACAATACGGTTTACCCGTAGCATGTCGAGTACTACTTGATTCAGGGTCACAATCGCACTGCATTACAGGAAATTTAGCCTAACAATTAGGAGTTAAGCGCTTCGATATCTATAGCCCTGTCGCTGGAATTGGCAACTGTGATTCTTGCAATTAAATCTCGAATTAGCCAATTCTCCAGCACAATCGAAGCACTAATATTGCCTAGAATTACTGGACATCAACCAAGCAACCCTATTGATATCCACAATTGGCCACTTCCACATATCGTAGAATTAGCGGATCCCAATTTCAACTTTGTTGATTGGTCCGACTAATGTCGAAAGGACAAATAAAATTTGACGATAATATGCCAGTACTGCAAAACACAGCCCTCGGTTGGATCGTCACTGGTAGAACTATGTTGCCGCAACCAACTATCCATTGTCCTTGGAGCAGCTATTTTATAAATTCTGTGAACTGGAAAGACACGACTCTCCAACGAACCAATACACCTTCGAGCTTCGAGGAACAGGAATGTGAAACATTTTTCCAAAATACTGTAACGCGCGATTATGCAGGGACATATATCGTATGCCTGCCTTTCCGTGCAGAACCTTCTATGTTAGGAAACTCTCAGAACAGAGCCACAAATCGTTTCCACTATTTAGAGCGAAAATTAGATCGGGACCAGGATTTTACATTATTTTTTGCCACACCATTGTGTACATAAGATGGACAGTTCATCTACGAAATTTAGAGTGGTTTTCGATGGATCTTCTAAAACCCACCATACAGCCCGACTTGTTTTCTATTATTGTAGAATTTCGCACCCACAAATACGTATTCACTGCGGACATTTCAAAGATGTTTCGTCAAGTCCAGAGAAAGAACTAAAGGCGTATACGTTCAATACAGTCACATATGGTACATCTTCGGCACCATACCTAGCAACTCGATGTCTCACACAATTGGTCGATGACGAACCAGCTCCGTTTCATCTAGCTACAAGTGCCATTAAAGAAAATTTCTATGTGGACGATGTCATGGCTGGCTCCAACACTATTGATGACTGCGTTAAATTTCGGAATGAACTAATTTCACTCTTGAAAAGGGGAGGATTCAAGCTACGTACATTTTGCTCAAACCAATATGCTGTTCTGGAATCCATCGCAAAGGACCACCGGGAAGTTCAACTCAACATTATGGATAATGACGTGATAAAAACTCTCGGTTTGATTTGGCAGCCATCACAAGATTACTTTAATTTCCACATAATTCCAGTCGAGCACGAGGTTCTAACCAGGCGAATTATACTATCAGATCTAACCAAGATATTTGATCCTTTAGGACTGATAGGACCAGTAGTTATTTTAGGTAAAATCTTCATCCAGGAGCTGTGGAAACTAAAATCCCATTGGGACGAAGTTCTTCCAATAGAATATCAATCTCGATGGTTGAAATTTCGGCAACAGCTCTGTGATTTAAACAGCTTACAAATATCACGAAGCATTTTTCCATTTGAATCAATCAAAAAGGTACAACTTCATGCGTTCAGCGACAGTAGTGAAGCTGCATATGGAACATCAATTTACATCCGATCAGTAGATATCAACGTTCAAATAAACGTTAACTTAGTATGCGCGAAATCAAGAGTGGCACCACTTAAAGCTACCTACCACGGCTTGAGTTGTGCGATGCTCTTCTAATGACTGAATTAGTAGAACGTTTATCTACCATAATTCCTTGGACACCAGAAAATGTGTTCTACTGGACAGACTCATCAATAGTATTGTCCTGGATATCAGCTCCTTCTTACACATGGAACACATTCGTGGCGAATCGGATTTTCAGAATACAGGATCTCACCAACAGGCATCAATGGAATCATGTGCTAACATCTGAAAATCCGGCTGACATGATCAGCAAAGGCATACTTCCCAGTCAGTTATGCAAGGTGACTGAATGGTTTCACGGCCCTACATTTTTACACAAACCAGAACTAGAGTGGCCGTTTAACTCAAACAACTTACCATTCACACCGATGTTCCAGAGCATCGTAATAAAAGATAATTCTTCTAGTATCTGAAACAAGTCCGTCTTTTGTTGATGAAATAAACCACAGCAGACAATCATTTACGAAGTTCCAACGAATATTTGCATATTGTCTTCGGTTCAATTCAAAAATAAGGGACCACTAACTGCGGATGAATTAGGTAGCTCAAACAAAGAAGTTCACCGAACTAGTCGTCTACGCTCTTTCAGTCCATTCCTGGACGTACACAGTCTACTACGCGTAAGAGGTCGAATCCAAAATTCCCTTCTTCCCTTTGATTTAAAACACCAATTCCCCCTACCCAAGTCTAATCCATTTACTAATATGCTAATGATTTATTTACATGTGAAACATTTTCACGTTGCACCACAAGCACAGCTAGCCATTAGTAGACAACGATTCTGGCCACTTGTTAGGAAAATTGTAGCTCGTCTTACTGTAAACAATTCCATTCGGTGTTTTAAGACCAAGCCAAGAAGTATCGAGCATCTCATGGGAGACCTTCCTGAAGAACGCGTCACACCAGCTCGACCATTCTTTATCACCGAAGTTAATTTCTGCGGCCCGGTACACATACATTATCGAATACGAGGGAAGATACCAACCAAAGCATATATTGCCATATTGGGGCTACTTCAAAAATTAACTTACTAAAGAAAGAAACACTGTGTTGTATTTTTTTTATGAATGTATTTTTATGGTTTTTGTTTTTTACGTGAATGTATTTCAAAGGAAATCTTTAAGTGTCTATAACTTTGAAATCCAACCACCTAAAGATCTTAGCCATACTACTTTTTTCTTATATGATCAAGGTCTATAAGTCTATCTTTGTTTCATTAAAATCGGATAAGTACTTTTCGACTTAATACTTGTTAACAGACATCAATAGCGGGGATATAAGGCATCTTTCTCGCTCTAGCGCTTCGCTTGAGTTGAGATGCCTAAAATAAATTTCGAATAAATGAAAGATGATACCAATAATTATTTTAAAATCCCTATTCGTTTTCGACCTATAAAATGAGCTCAACTTTACAATTTACGGGTGGTTTATTTTTTTCTATAGCAATAAAAGCAATGCCACCATTTTTAAATATTCGACACCCGATATCTTAAATCAATTTTACTCAGTCCTCCTACACATTCAAAACATAAAAATCATAAAATTAAAACATGACTTTCGGTTTATTATAACGAATTTGTGATTTGACGTATTTTTTTTGATTTTGACGTAATTGATTTCCTTGGGTAGATGATCGAAAGAAAATCTTCTTGTAATAATCGTTTCTCCCAACGAAGGCAGAGAAATTGTAAAATTCCTCAATTTTTTTGATAAAGATTGAGAACAATCCTGTTACTTGGAAGTGTGCAAGTATTTCACTATCCGACAGCCATACCGAGTTATGTTTGATTATGAAGCATATTGCCATATTGGTTTATTAATCTATCACTTTGAAATTACAGTGGTTTGGTTGGCAATAAGCTCGAATGGAAAAATAAGACTCCGTTGCTAGCCTTCAGTACGGTGTTTCCTCAGTATATAATTAATACTCAGGTTTTATAATTATATCCTCAAATTCGGTGGCGAACGTATCTTAAGAGCTGTTTTCCGAGTTATTAATGCATTATCTTAGTTTAAGAATTTACATAAATAAATCCTATAAAGAAGAGATCATTTTATTAAAACATCTTTAAATTAAATACATTGTTAAAAATTATACATGTTTTCATATTTATTTAAAAAACAATAAATAAGAATAACACAATTGGAAAAAACTTAAAAATTTTTTTCTAATATTAAATTGTTAGAATTACTTAAGTAAGCAGCAAACATACAAACAAATGTATAATCCGCCAACTACATACAAAATAGAAACAGACCATAAAGCGCATTGATATAACACCATGTCACAATACACTCCAACCAGTGGATTATAATTTGGTTCGTAAATTTTATAGACAAACACTGAGCCGACAATAAACCAAACTATCGTTATTGAGCCAAGTATTTGTCCAAAAATATTTATCCCATTTTTCTCTGATTTAAGGTAGAAATATATTAGAATAGCTTCATAGGATAATAAAAGAATACCTAGAGCCACTAAATAAATTGGTATAAAGTAGCTAATTGTACATTTATCAAAATTTGCGATCCCAAAATAAATCATGTAACATGGAAATAACATTATAGGTAATTTGAGTCGCCAACGGAATGAGGAGCAACATATTCCACACATTACTTGCCATTCTAATCGGCTCACGAGATTTTCTTCTTCACCCGGTCGAACTCTTATCGTCAATGGTGCATTATCTGACGTTGTTTCTGAAATGAAGAACAAAATAAAAGCGACATAAATTTAAATGTAGTAATTGAAATTAGAGCAACAGAAACAGAATTTAAAAATATGGATTTGATTAGCAGGAAACAACGAGGAAGGAATTATTCTATTTAAAAAAAACCGCCATGTTCTGCGAGTTAAATATGTAATTCACAAACTCGGTTGATGTGTTTGAAGGAAGCTGGCATACAATTATATCATATTGTGAGATCTAGAACCAGACGGAGAAACTTGCCAGAATGATAGTTTTCGGTTTTTATTTATATCATTGATAGCTGAATAAAAGTCAGACATTGTAGCAGTGATATGTATAGTTACATCCGCATCATCCAACAACACGTGTTAACCCTAATACAAATCAATAATATAATCAATGTTATCAATAGCATGTATTGTATTATATCAGAGCCCTCTGTATATATATAAGAGCCCTAATGATGCCGCCATTTTTTAAACGTGCTTTCTATAAGAGGTGTAGATTTTGTGATGTTCCATGTAAGCCGGTGTAAAAAAGACTTTTTTAAATTTACATTTTTTGAATGAAAACTCGTTATTTTCGACAATTTTATTTCACCCATTCGTAGGTGAATAATCATATTTAGTCATATATGAAAACCAAACTTGGAGTCTATCAATTAATCCGTAAAATACAATTCAAATTTCCCTAATTTTATTCACAACTACATGCAAAACTACAAAAGCTTTTTAAACGAGAAAAATAAACAACTCATATAACATTCAAATATATTGGATATCTATTAGAACGACAAGGATGTCTAGTGTTCTTATTTATTTTATTTTACATGTGTTTTTATTTTTATTTTTTCGTGTTGTCGCCTTTTTGTTTTCTATATATAGATCAGACAAAGATATCTATACCTTTTTTGCTTAAATTTTCGTGTTTGCCCGTTTTTACTTTAAGGTGTTCTTTGTCATTTTTAATGGTTTTATATTGAAAAGACAAAGATAATCTAAATATTGTTTTTATTTTTTTATTTACGAACTTTTACTTTTACGCTTTCTTTGTTTTTTTGTTAGTTTTATATTGAAAAGACAAGGATGATGCTATTTGTTTACATTTTTTTTATATAAGGATTTAATGGTTTGTGTGTAGTTGTTGAAAATGGAAAGGTTTTCTTTTTTCAATTTATTTGAAAATGAAAACATATTTCCTTCTACGATTTTAAAACCATATCTACGAAACATTATGAACATGCAAATTAACAAAAATGTTATTACATTTAATTGAATTTTCATTAATAAACTTATAAATCAAAACTAACAATTTTACATTGGTTCTTATGGGAAATAGAAAAATGTGCACCTCATATAGAAAGCTTCTATTTCTACCTTACGGCTATGATATATGTAAGATGGCTATGATTATATAGTATATATTGTATTCATACATAAGTATTATTTTTAAGAATAAGATTAAAGCAATATTTTATCAAAGCATAAAATTAAAAATATAAAAACAATAAAACCCTTTTTGTGATCATGCATATCAACAGAAAAATAAAATATAATATCAATAATAATCATACCATTGTATTACATAAACACAATCTTTTCATTGTATAATCTCATATAAATACTCTCTTATAATATAATTAGATGTTCATTCCTTTTTCTAACTTTATACAGTTTAAGTGAAATAAAGTACAAAACGAATATTATCATATATTATTTTTTTTATTTAAATACCATTACGCTGAAGAAAATAACATTGGTCGCTTCCTAAAAAAAAAAAAAAAATTTATTATATCGGCCACAAACCACGATATAATTGGCGCAGTTTCGGAAAAGTGTTAAAATCAGTGTAAATAAGTAAAATAAATCGTTGGACACAGCCCCACCAGTGGCAAGCACAACGATTATAATACAAAAGTTTAAATAATAAAAAAAAAACAACACAAAATTTGGACAACGTATCCTGTGACTGATCACCACGAAAATATGAAGTTCATTATAATATTCATGTAAGTAATTTCCATTTCCATTTACTTATTACTAACAAGTGAAAAGTGTTAATATTCTGTGTAAAATTCTGTATAAAAAGGGGTAACCCGACAATTAGAATTAATTTCGTCGTAGTGTTTCGAAATTTTAACGCGTATAAAAATCAAAATTTCAATATAGGCCTGTGAAAAACAGAATAACCTATTATTATAGAGCGGTAAGAAAATTACCACAACTCTTAAAATTTACCAATTTAGTAAATTGGAAACCTCAAATTCTTTGAATTATTAATTAGATAAATGTCTGATCCTCTAAAAATTAAATTAGAAATATTAAAAAATTACCTACAAAATTTAAAGAAAAAATCATTAGCAAAACGGACTTCAGAAGACATTGCTAAAATTGCAAAGACAGAAAAAATAATAAATCAGTTAAAAGAAAAATTTGGAATCAAAACTAATAAACAAATAAATCGAAATAAAAACGAAATAACCATGGCATCTGATCAAAACTCCTCAAATCGAAAATGACGAGTGAAATTACAACACCGATTAATAAAGTTGAAGAAGTAGTAAATTTATTTAAAGTAAATAGTATTACTAGGGAAATTCAATACTTCAATGGAAACAGAAACGAAGTTTACTCATTCATTCAAACAGTAGAACAGGTATTAAATCATTGCTATATGATAAAAGATACTCAAGAATACGAAATTATTATAGAAAATATCAGGAACAAAATTCAGGGAAAAGCAAATGAATCTTTAGTAACGTATAATGTGCCAACAGATTGGCAAGAAATAAAAAATCATTTAATAAACAAATACTCCGATACTAGAGATATTGTAACTCTAGAACTAGAATTATTCAGCCTAATTCAACAAAACTTAGAGCCGTTAGTTTTATATAATAAAATTGTCTCAATTAATGCACTAATTGCTAACCAAATAACAATACAACATGAAGACGAAGATGTCAGAGAAGCATTTCTCTCAACATATAGAGACAAATGTCTAAATATTTTAATAAATGGTATCAAAGAACCATTTAAAACAGCACTATGCGCACGAGCTCCAAAATCATTACTCGACGCAAACAATATAATTCATGAACAGTTAAATATTCAAAATTTATTAAGATTTAAAGTGGTTAATTACCCAAAATATCAAATTCCTCAACATAGAAATTTTTATCAAGGTTTCCAAAGACCTCAATTTCAAAAAAATTATAGACAATTACAATTCAATGATCAAACTCAATTTCAAACCCCAAGGTTTAATTATCAAAATTCATCATTTAGGAACAATTATCCTAATCAAAACAATTTTCCCCAAAATCAAAATTTCTATCGTAATCCTTATAATAACTATCAAAAAAACAATTATCGTAATTTGCCTCAAATAAAACATGAACCCCAAAATGGTCCACAAAATAACTCTCAATCAACAACTAGAAATTATAATCTAGATCAAAATATTCAAACAATTACATTTCCTCCAGAGGAAAATTTTCAAATACAAGCCTTGGAACAAGATCAAAATTAAAAGATCTACCATTTATAATTGTTAGATACCATAAATTCACAACAAATTCGCTTATTGATCGACACCGGATCAAACAAAAACTACATAAATCCCGATTTTGTAGAAATACAAAACATAATTCCAAAAATAAAAATTATAAAATCCATTAATGGGTTTTCCCAAACAGAAGGAAAAACAAATATTAAATTTCTTGAATTCCCAATTCTCTCTAGAATTCTACATTCTAGATTTAAAAGCCCATTACGATGGACTATTAGGATCCGATGGAATCCAACAATTAAATGCTAATATAATATACACTGAAAAATTATTAATCAGTGACAATTTTAAATTCCCTTTATTAGATAAAATAACTTCATGTATACCACCTAAAATGGTTTCACCGCATTCCACAACTTACATTAAAATTCCAGTTACATTACAACAAGGAAATTTTTACCTAAATCCAATAAAAATTAAAAATCATTTATATATCCAAGAAGGTATATATTTTAAGAAAAACTACGAAGCATATGTCGAAATCACAAATATTTCAAAAAATCCACAAGAATTTTTTTTAATGAAACAATTAAATGTCGAACCATTACAATACGACATAGTAAATAACATAGAAATGATTGAAAATCCAGTTAATAATACATATTAATAATAATTACAATATAGGAGATTGTAATAAATACGATAAACAACTTATAACAAATTTATTAAACAAATATCAACACCTTTTCTTCAATGAAGAACAAAATCTAACATGTAGTAACCAAATTCAACATGAAATTAAAGTTTTAGATAATAAACCCAGTTTCCAGAGAGCATACAAATGTCCTCATACCCAAAAGGAAGAACTAAATAAACAAATAAATGATTTATTTAATCAAGGAATAATACAAAATAGTATCAATATATATCCCCGTGGTCATCACCAGCATTTCTAGTACCTAAACATACTAAACCCGGAGAACCAAAACAATTCCGTATGGTTATAGATTTTAGAAAACTCAACGAAAAGACGATAGAAGATAAATATCCCTTACCAAACATAAATGACACACTTGATAGACTAGGGAAAGTCAAATATTTTTCAGTAATAGATTTACAAGCAGGTTTTCATCAAATAGCAATGGAACCAAATTCCATCGATAAAACAGCATTTTCAACAGATACAGGACATTTCGAATTTACTCGAATGCCTTTCGGTTTAAAAAATGCACCCTCAACCTTTCAACGAGTTATGAATAATATATTAGGCAACTTAATAGGTAAATGTGCAATAGTCTATATGGACGATATTCTCATATATAGTTCAAGTATAGAAGAACACATGAAACACATAGAAAGTATTTTGAAAAAATTAAAAGAATCTAATTTAAAAATAAAAATTGAAAAATCACAATTTCTTCAACAAAAAGTCAAATATCTAGGACACATGGTATCACCACACGGCGTGGAACCTAATCCAGAAAAAACGAAAGTAATTCAAAATTTTCCAATACCCAAAACTTACACACAAATTAAATCCTTCTTAGGGTTAATGTCATATTATAGAAGATTCATAAAAGATTTCGCCAAAATAACGACCCCCCTAACTAAATGTCTGAAGAAAGACGCAAAAATTGTCCATGACAAAGAATTTATAAATTGTTTTGAGAAATGTAAAACACTTCTCACATCTCATCCCATACTCCAATACCCAAATTTTGATAAAGAATTTATACTGACTACCGACGCATCAAATCTTGCATTAGGAGCAGTTCTCTCACAAGGTGAAATAGGAAAAGATTTACCTATTGCATATGCATCGCGAACTCTAAATAAAGCTGAAGTACATTATAGCACAATCGATAAAGAATGTCTAGCTATAGTCTGGGCAATTAAGTATTTCAGACAATACCTGTACGGTAAAAAATTTAAAATAATAACTGACCATAAACCACTAACATATCTATTTGGCTTGAAGGATCCAATATCAAAAATGATGAGATGGAAAATGGAATTAGAAAATTATAACTTTGAAATATTTTATAAAAAAGGAACAGCAAATACAAATGCTGACTGCCTCTCACGAATAGAATTTAATGATATAAATAATTTTAAGAATAGAAACAAAGAATTTGAGCTAGTTAGTAAGACAAATAAAAATGAATTAATAATAAATACCCTTTCGACACAAGAAGATGCGAATGAGGATGATAATGAATTAAAAGAAAAAATTAATGAATTAAATAACATAGATATAGGCCAAATAAGCGAAGAAAAAGTAAAAAATTATAGTATTCAAGAAACAAACAGATGTATAAACTCTTTCCCAAATCAATTATGGATTATAGTCGACGATAACCATAGTGTAGTGAAAGAAACCTTAACAATTATACATGAATCATATAAAAGAATTAACGAGAGAAACAATCACAAATTATATCTCACAATGTGAAATATGTAACTTAAACAAATACGACAGAAAAACTAATAATATCAAATTTCAAGAAACAATTTCGCCAAATTCTCCGCTAGAAATATGGCATATGGACACATTTTCCATGAAAGGACATATTTTCTTAACTATCATTGACAAATTCTCAAAATATGCAATGATGGAATTTCTGAAAGACAGAACAACTTCAACAGTAATTCAAACCCTTGAACAGATATTTTCACGGGAAGGAATACCCAAACAAATTGTATTTGATAACGCAGGAGAATTTACCTCAAACAAAATTAAAGAATTTTTCTCCGCATTTGACATTGAAACACATGTTACAACAGCAAAATCTTCAACGGGAAATAGCCCAATTGAACGTTTCCATTCCACAATCACGGAAATTAGTCGTATAATATTTTATGAAAATAAGACAATAGAAATTATACCATTATTAAATAAGTCTGTTTTAATTTATAATAATTCAATACATTCATCAATAGATGTTAAACCATTCGAAATACATCGAGGTTATATGTTAATCAACAATTTACCCGATATAAATATAATTCCAACCTCAGATTATCTTAAAGAAACCAAAGATAAATATAACTCAATCAAAAATATTATTAGAGAATTTAATTTTAAGAATAAAAATAAAATATTAAATAGAATAAATAAGGATAGGATAGATCCCCAAACTTTTGAAAAAGATCAAACTATATTTGAAAAAATTAATACAAGAAATAAATTAAAACCAATAAACATCAAACATAAGGTCCTCCAAGATAATGGAATAACCGTTACCACTAATAAAAGAAAGGTACACAAAAGTAAAATTAAAAATTAAAATTATCATTACAGGTTACCAATCTGTATCCTGTCACAATCAATTGAAATATTTGATATGACAAACAACAAAGGTTTAATAACACTCGAGATAGCCGAGGCCAGAATAATAACATCATATAAAAAACTTATACATCTAATAGAATTACAAGATCTTAAATCAAATTTAGAAAATATTAACATTTCAATAAATTGGTTAGAAGAACTTATATTAATACCTAACAACTTTCCGAAAACAATAACAAATATAGCAAGACAAAAATACATACCTACAACTTGAAAAAGACTTAAAATCAATTTTACCAATAACTCTAGAACGACCCAAACGAGGAATCTTTAACCCTCTAGGGACATTAATTAAATCTATAACAGGAAATTTAGATAATAACGATTTTGTATATTTAAAAAACGCAATAATGAAATTAGATAACGACTCATATACAATACACGAGCAATTTCAGGAACAAATAAAACTAAATCAAGACATGATAGACAGATTTGAAAACATCACACAAGTTATAGATTAACTATGACAGCAATGAGGCATAATATAGCAGTAGATGCACAAAAAGCAAATTTATCAGTATGGATAAACCATCAAATACAAGACTACGGATTAACACTAGATTTTAATATAAACCTAATGAAAGACCAAATTAACAAAATACACGAGATTATTACGTTCGCTAAAATTCAAGTAATCTCAACACACATATTAGATAATCATGAGCTATATGACATAAATCAACATCTAATTAATAATTCAATATATTTAAAATCGGAAGAACAAATTTACTCATTACTAGGAATACAAGCCTACTACAACGATACGAATCTAATCATCATAATCCAAGTACCAGAATTTTATAAAGAATCATTAATATATTACTATATTAAACCTATACCTATTCAAAATAATCAATTAATAAACATAAATACTAATCAAATTGTCCTAAATCCAAAAACCTATACCTATAACCTACAAACATTAATAAAAAATCCAAATACATATATGTATACTCAACATGATTTTTAAAAATGAAGCATTATGCGAAACAAAGGAAATTCATCAAACGGATAACATCGACCATTTACAACCAGGGTATTTATACATATCAACCAAGAACGGAACGAGTATTTCATCAACATGTAAAAACGCACCTAAGCAAATATTAGGACGGAAATTAATTAAATTTCATAACTGTACACTCACAATTAATGAAAGCATATTCACAAATGACATCACAATAAAGAAACACAAAATAAACATCATTCAACCAATGGATAATATTAACGTAACAACAATAATGGAAGAATACATCGATTTACCAAAACTTAAACAGCATAACTTCAAAAATCTCGAAAAATTAAAAAACTTTGGAAAAATACAATCAGCCCAACAAAATTACGCGGAAGAAGTTGAAAGAAGGCTACGAGTAACATACCACTCAATATCATTTGGAACCATTATTATAATTATAGTACTCGCATTAATCATTTATTATACTTGCAGAAGCAACGTATTTTTCAAATCCTTATCAAAGAAAATTGCAGCGACTCTCGAGGACGAGATCGAACTTAAGGAGGGAGGAGTTACATCCGCATCATCCAACAACACGTGTTAACCCTAATACAAATCAATAATATAATCAATGTTATCAATAGCATGTATTGTATTATATAGTATATATTGTATTCATACATAAGTATAATTTTTAAGAATAAGATTAAAGCAATATTTTATCAAAGCATAAAATTAAAAATATAAAAACAATAAAACCCTTTTTGTGATCATGCATATCAACAGAAAAATAAAATATAATATCAATAATAATCATACCATTGTATTACATAAACACAATCTTTTCATTGTATAATCTCATATAAATACTCTCTTATAATATAATTAGATGTTCATTCCTTTTTCTAACTTTATACAGTTTAAGTGAAATAAAGTACAAAACGAATATTATATTATTTTTTTTATTTAAATACCATTACGCTGAAGAAAATAACATTGGTCGCTTCCTAAAAAAAAAAAATAAATTTATTATATCGGCCACAAACCACGATATAATTATGTATCAATATTTCTTCGTGGAAATATATGGAAAATCACACAATTTATATTTCACTTTGCAAATCAAAACACTTTATGAATTTTATTTATAATGTTTATTATTATAAGGTTTTATTATTATTTATTATTTCTCGACCAAACTCCAAATTTCAACTGATTATCTTTATTTATTGTAATCATTGTTGAAGATGAATATAATAGAAAGATATGAGCCGTTTATTTTGAAAGTGGGGCAAGTCCACATTTTGTTGAAACGAGAAAATGAAGGAATAGAGAAACAATAAATGAAAAAACATATCGTTGGTTTGCGAGAACAGTGACACATCTCAAAATATCATTTTTTTGAGGAAATCGATTTGAATTTTTTTTTTTGGTGTAAAATAGTTGAATTCATCAAATTCAATGTCACATCTATTGAAAACTATGGGTAGTTTAGAAGTGACACTCTGCCAGATAAAAGGTTGTTACATTTAAAGGATTTTTTTCCTATTATCTCAAAATTGGCCATTTTTGAGATGTGTCACTGTTCTCGCAAACCGACGATATGGGATATTGAATTTTCTTATTTTTTGAACAAGTATAAAGGATTTTTTTTTTTTTTTTTAACTATAAATTGTTCACCGTTAGAAAGATTATACTTTTATTTGTCTATTGTTATCATTAACTTAAATTTTTTGAAAAGTGGACTTGCACCACTTTCAAAATTAACGGCTCATATAACAAATTTAAATACATAGTATGTACACCCCCGTTCAAAAGTTTAAGACCACATTGCACAATGCACATTGCATTTGCTGACAACAAATGTGAAATCAATACTATTTTTTGTAATAGCTTGATAAATTAAAAATGGATGATTTTGTCAACAATATAAAATTCAATTTTAGAATAAGATTGTTGAAAAATCATTAAACGGAATATTTTGCAGTGGTCGTAAACTTTTGAACGGGGGTGTATATAATAAATGAAGTACATACATATGTACTTATATACCTTGTATTGACAATTATTAATATTTTTAATACAACAATTATTGAAGAGAATGTATATACTACATAGTAATTAATAGAATTGAATTTATATAAATACAAATAATAGGGGAGAAGCAGGCATGTATTCACAACATCCCTTCCCCCTAAAATAAATAAATCATGCAATGATTTATTTTACTATTTTACAATAATCAACTTACTAACTATTTTTTTTTTTTACATTTTGGTTTAAGTTACATGTTATTTTTATTAAATCTAACAAATTTGGTTAAATGTTATCAAAATTTTAACTTAGGTTTTAAAATGATTTTAATTATATTTTAGTTAATGAAACTTCTTATAATTAAACAATTCAGTTAAGAAGCAAAATCGTTATTTTAAAATGTTTCAAATGTGTAAAAATAGTTATTTAGATTAAGCTTAACAATAAGTAATAATTCAAGTAAACAACAATAATATTTTATTATTTATACAATTTGATCCGATTAATATGTACGACAACATTTTTCGGATTTACGCGAATTGTCAAATTTTCCTTTGAATTTAATTTTATTATTTCATATGGACCTAGCCATAGAGGATCTAGTTTTGTATTCGCTCTTTCATTTTTTAAAAGAATTTGATCACCGATTTGAAACTGTGAAGATGTTAAGGCACTACGAATTACGATCATAGTATGTCTTGGATATCTCTTTACTAGTGATTAAGTTTGTATGTGCTATTTACCAGGCTGTTTGCAATTTATTTTTCAATTCGTAAGTATAGTCATTATAGTTGTAAATTGGCTCTGGTTCTTTCTTTAATGAACTAGGCAAAATAGGTTTGTGACCAAAAACCAATTCATACGGCATATAATTCGTGGTGGAATGTGGCGAGGAATTGTATGCGAACATGGCAAATGGTATCCATTCGTCCCAATTTAATTGATCACCATTGGAAAAATTTCTTATATATTCGGCTAGAGTTCGATGTGATCGTTCTAATGCGCCATTTAGTACGCAGTTGTATTAAATTTCTTAATGGCAAGTAGTTTACATGTATGTTTAAACATTTCACTCATAAAATTGCTGCCCTGATCGGTCACGATTGACTCAGGTGCACCAAATTGACATATAAAATGTACTGTGAAAGCTATTGAGATAGTTGTTGTTTCCTGATTTTTAATTGGTATAGCTAGGGAATATTTGGTTAAATCATCCTGCATTGTAAGAATATATTTATTTTGATGATATGTTTCAGTACAGGGATTTTGGTCGCAAAATGAGGATTGAGGATTGAGAATTTTGTATATGTACACGGTGTATAATATACATTTTGCTATTGTGTGCCGTCAAATATTTGTATTGTATTAGTGTATTTTCTCATGCGTTTTCTCATGGGGTAAGTATCAAAAACAAGCCAAGCGGGTGAATCGGTTCAAATTTTTGGTGCTTACGCTCGCCTTGAGTTATTTTTCCCTTTCTTCTTACTAGTGGAATTCATTCGTTAATAAAAAACCAAAACAATTTCTCGCAAATAAAAAAAAACAAAAAGCAACATAAATGAACACAAAAAAAATTAAACATTTTAATTTTTAAATTTTGAACAAAGGAACCAAAACAGAAAGTAAGAAAATAAAATGATTTTGTTTATTTTTTTAGTATTGTGTTGCTTTGCAGCTCGTGAGGGTTGTTCCTATACTATGTTATGTCGAAGTTTCGGGACATTTTATTCTAAACAAAAAAAAATTGTAGAAAAAGGAAAATAATAAAATTAACCATCTCGCTTTTTTATTTGCTGTGTACATATATGCTAGAATAAAATTTCTCCAACCTCGGACATAACATCGTATAGGAGCAACCGACCATCATGAGTTGCAACACAATACTAAACAAAATAAACAAAATCGTTTTGTTTTCTAGCTTTTTTGTTTTTTTTTGGTTAATATTTTTTATTTTGAGTCTCTCTCGCTTCGTAATATTTTTAATTTTTTTTTCTTCGGAATTTCTTGTTCTGTTTCAGTCTCTCTTAATACATCCTCTCAATCGTTCTCTTCTGAGCTTATTCCTCTTATTTGTATCATGTTAGCCCTATTACTCGCGTCATTTTATTTCTTTTATTTGCATCATATTAAACTAAAAACTGAAAGAAAAAATGCACATTTAACACCAATACAATTTACCAATACTATTGCGTTCCGGTAATCCTCAAATCAATCCTCATTTTGCGACCAAAATCGCTGTCTCCCAATTCTATAATACGCATTAATAATAATTATGCTTACATTGGAATCGTTAATTCAAATAAATTTCCCGTTGAAATAAACCCTTTGTTAATCCGAACTGAATTATTAAATCAATATGATATTTTCCAAGTTCAACCTTGGACAGATTCACTTTTAAATCGATTTAGTATTCTCGAATCAAAGATAAATTTAGATCATTTAATGATGAAGAAAAAACATCAATTACAAAATTATGCCGAAAATATAACGACTTATTCATTTGGATGGAGATAAACTTACTGTAACTTCAGCTACTAGTCATACCATTCCACTAAAATCTGATTCAAAACCCATTAATATTAAGCAGTATCGGTTGCCCCATTCCGCTAAGTTAGAAGTCCAAAGGCAAATCGAGCAAATGCTTAAGGATGGCGTAGTAGAACCAAGTAATAGTCCATTCAATAGTCCGTTAATAGTGGTGCCAAAAAAAGCAGTAAATGGTGAACGAAAGTAGAGAATTGTAGTATATTTTCGTCGTTTAAACGATATGACTATCTGTGACGTTCTCCCACTTCCAAATATTGCTGATACACTCGAGCAATTAGGCAAGGCAAGATATTTCACAACCCTTGATTTGGCAGAGGGGTATCATCAAGTTCCTATGGCCGAACATGACAAACACAAGACTGCGTTTAGTACACAAACAAATCATTACCATTTTAACAGATAGACATTTGAACTAAAAAATGCACCGTCCACGTTTCAGAGTGCAATGAATAACATTTTGATTGGTTTAAATGGACTAAAATGTTTTGTGTACTTAGACGACATAGTCATCCATGGATATGATCTTAATGAACACAATTTTAAATTGGAGGAAATCTTCCGACGTCTCCGGCATTTTAATCTTAAACTTCAACCATCTAAATGCCACTTCCTCTGCAAAGAAATACTATTTTTGGGTCACCAAGTCACAAATAAGGGAATACAACCGGACCCTTCAAAAACAATGGTCATTCAGGAATATCCTAAACCAACTACTTCAAAAGAAATAAAATCTTTTCTTGGTTTATGCGGTTATTACCGTAGGTTTATAAACAATTTTGCAGAAATTGCTTCGCCCTTGACATCGCTAATAAAAAAAGATGTCGTTTTAAAATGGGATGCTTCTTGTGAAAATTCATTTCAAATTTTGAAAGCTGCTCTTATCTCTTCTCCCATTCTAATTTCTGCAGATCATACCAAACCATTTATTATAAGTTGTGACGCTAGTGACGTTGCAATCGGCGCGATATTATCACAAGAGCGAGAATCAACCGACCTACCTATAGAATTTGCTAGTATGACGTTGAATCCAGCAGAAAGAAAATATCCTGTGATAGAAAGAGAACTGTTAGCGATAGTTTGGGCCATGAAAAAATTTAGGCCATATATTTATGGTCGCAGGTTCATAATAAGAACCGATCATAAACCGTTAATTTGGCTACATAAAAGCGCAAATCCTTCCGCTAGACTCACTCGTTGGCGAATCGAAATGGACGATCATGAATATGACATTGTATACAAACCCGGCAAGAGCAACACTAATGCCGACGCTTTAAGCCGTATCGAAACAAATGTCTCCGATCCGGCCGAAATTAACAATATGCCTGTAGTAACACGAGCTCAAGCCAAAAATAATTCTTCAATTGTTGATTCATCTAAAGATATTTTAAATAATTCTTTAACGAATAATAGTGCAAAAATAAATACTTCCAATGTTCAAACAGAGTATCCATGTAAAGTAGAACTTTCAGATGAGAAAGATATCAAACGAGTACTAGACGAATTTCACAATTCGCCTATCGGGGGACACCAAGGTGTCATTAAAACCTTTCATCGAATTAAAAATTATTATTTCTTCCCTCAATGTTGTCACGAATAAGGAAATACATTCAAAGTTGCGAAAAATGCCAAAAGAACAAGGTGTGTAGAACTAACAAACTTCCCATGAAAATAACCAGCACTTCTAATAGACCTTTCAAAAAAATTTTTATGGACGTAGTTGGACCACTTCCTGGACAGCGATTTTGGTCGCAAAATGAGGATTGATTTGAGGATTACCGGAAGGCAATAGTATTGGTAAATTGTATTGGTGTTAAATGTGCATTTTTTCTTTCAGTTTTTAGTTTAATATGATGCAAATAAAAGAAATAAAATGACGCGAGTAATAGGGCTAACATGATACAAATAAGAGGAATAAGCTCAGAAGAGAACGATTGAGAGGATGTATTAAGAGAGACTGAGACAGAACAAGAAATTCCGAAGAAAAAAAAATTAAAAATATTACGAAGCGAGAGAGACTCAAAATAAAAAATATTAACCCAAGAATGATAGATTACAAGATTATGTAACTCAAAATACGTTACTCTCTTTTTTTGTAAAAAAATAAAGCGTAGGAACCAGTCTGTATATCTGACTTTTTTTTCACCTGCTATTTAAACTTTGTTTCACTCACCCTTGGTTCTTCAAATATTTGGTTGATTTTTCAGCGGTGTGAGCGAGAAACATGAATAAATATGATCACATGATCATTGTTGTGAAAGTGTTAATCTATATACCGTTTATTTCCTCTTATTGTATGTAGTGTGGTGGTATAATATATTTGGTCATTCACTCTCATTCATCATTGGTTATTTATTTAATTTAATGTTTATGTTGCATATACAGTGGAAAACAAAATTATCGTTCTCTTCATAGTAATTTGACGACACGACAATTCATTTAAGTACAACATTTTTGGTTCACTATCGTGTTAGAAGAGAGGATAAAAAATAAAATTAAAAAATAAAGCATAGGAACCAGTCGTTTTACTCTCCATCGGAGTTGGACAATCTTCTAATTTATCATTCTTGATATTAACCAAAAAAAAACAAAAAAGCTAGAAAACAAAACGATTTTGTTTAGTATTGTGTTGCAACTCATGATGGTCGGTTGCTCCTATACGATGTTATGTCCGAGGTTGGAGAAATTTTATTCTAGCATATATGTACACATCAAATAAAAAAGCGAGATGGTTAATTTTATTATTTTTCTTTTTCTACAATTTTTTTTTGTTTAGAATAAAATGTCCCGAAACTTCGACATAACATAGTATAGGAACAACCCTCACGAGCTGCAAAGCAACACAATACTAAAAAAATAAACAAAATCATTTTATTTTCTTACTTTCTGTTTTGGTTCCTTTGTTCAAAATTTAAAAATTAAAATGTTTAATTTTTTTTGTGTTCATTTATGTTGCTTTTTGTTTTTTTTTATTTGCGAGAAATTGTTTTGGTTTTTTATTAACGAATGAATTCCACTAGTAAGAATAAAGGGAAAAATAACTCAAGGCGAGCGTAAGCACCAAAAATTTGAACCGATTCACCCGCTTGGCTTGTTTTTGATACTTACCCCATGAGAAAACGCATGAGAAAATACACTAATACAATACAAATATTTGACGGCACACAATAGCAAAATGTATATTATACACCGTGTACATATACAAAATTCTCAATCCTCAATCCTCATTTTGCGACCAAAATCCCTGTACAGGTTGAATTTCTTTGGCTTTGCAAATGTATTCTTCATCGTTTTTACGTTTTTCGATTCGAGGAGGTACTATAATTATTTTCGAACCGGTAGAAGTTAAATTCAAGGTTATGTTCAAGTTTTTGAACGGATTTAACGTAATGGTATTATTTGTGTAATCGATAATGCATTTATTTTTTCGTAAAAAATCTTTTCCAAGAATTCCATCACAATTGATAGGAAAAATATCCGGTACAATTTGATATTTTTGTTGAACTAAAATATTTTCCTGAAGAATGATATTTGAATTAAGGGCTATTGTTGTCAAATCATGATTTGTAACCTCTTTTATTATGCATTTTTTATCAGGATAACATTGTGTTTTATCAGCTAAAACTCCATGTTTTACGACACTTAGTTCGGCTCCGGTATCTATTAGGAAGGTTAGATTTTTATTTTTGTTTTTCGTAATATCTATATTTAAAATGACGTAATCAGAATTATTGATTTCATTAAAATTATAGCACATTATTTCTGGATTACGTGATTTGATAGGTTGATTTGACCTAATCAATTTCGAACACGATTTTATGGAGGGCTCACTCGGCTTGACGTGTTCGGTCTGATCATGTCGAGTGTCGTTAAGTTTTCCGAAACACGTTCCTGGCTTGCTTTAACTGTTTCATTGGAATGAGGTTTGTTATTATGATTCGCATCGTTATTCATTTTTATACGACAATTTCGTATATGATGTGCTAATCTACGACAATATGCGCAAACGACATGGTACGTTCTGACAGGATTTCTAAGGAAAGTTTGATTATTATTAATTGGTACTTAAACGTTCGATTTAGTGTTCGGAGAACGTAAAGAAAAACATGATTTCGCAACATGACCATTTTTATTTCATAATTGGCACGTTACAATATTTTCACAAGGTTTGTTTCCATTAAAATTTAAAACTTTTTCTTCTTCAAGAGCTTTGGCTATGGCCTCCTTTAAAGTAGTAAATCGACATGCTTTAATTATTAACTTTACGGGATTTTTAAGCCATTTTCAAACGCTCTTAGGGCTGTTGAAGAATTTATTTTAGTTATGTAGTTAGCTGCATATTTTCCTTCTCTGGAAATGCAGGCATCATTGAGATCCGCAACCAGTTGTTCAATTCTTTGTGCAAAAGCTTTAATATTTTCATTTTTTGCTTGCTGTAATTGAACTAATTCTAGTTGTAATTGTTCGACGGAACGACAATCAGAAAATTGAATTTGTAATTTGTCTTTTAGATCTGTCCACGTGGTAAACGTGTTGTACCAGAGCCTTCTGGAGTATAGAGCCATAATCATTATGACGTATTTTTTTGAAGCTTTTTTAGTGGTATAACTTTTCACTGATTTTCATAGGAATCCATAGTAAAAATGATGTTTTTTAGCTTCAAGTTTTACAATGAAAAAAGCAAAAATGTTACAAAATTTTTATACAAAAGTGTTCTACATATCTTTAGCAGCAATATACAGGAAGGGTAAATGGGTATTAAGTAAATATTAATTGCAGAAATATTAAAATTAAATTATTTCTAAAATATATTTTTCGAACTTTCATTTTGAAAAATACATCAAAGTTGGCTCTGAAGAATTAAAATAATACTTGCTACATTTATCTTTAGTTTTACTAGTGTACGTTAGATGTCTCAGATTTATACAGAAAAATACGAAAAAAAATTGTTTAATCACAAAATTATCACACGTTCTTAATATTTTCAGAATTTGTTTTGCTTTTCCTACAATTTTTGAACTTAAAATTTCCCCAGCTGGCAATTTTTGGTACGATTTTTAAAAAATTTGTACTGACATCACTGCCATCTATGTAATGTATATTGACTTAATGCACACAATTTGTAGTAAGCTTTTCTTTTTTATTTGACCAGAATGCTGTTGTTATGAACTTTTTTTTATATTTTGGTTTAAATAAATCAATTATTACAAGAAAATGAAAACGATTTACTTAAACGACATTTATATATGTTGAAATTGAAACATTTATGAAAATATTTCAGAAATTATAATTAAGAATTTGTAACGTTTTCATTGACAAATTTCTCTTAAGAAAAAAAGTGATTTCCCATATGTTTTATGTGTTTTACCAGAGCCTACTGTATAAATAAGAGCCTCCAGTATCGACTGTATTTTTTACTAAGCTTAAAATAAGGTACAAACAATTTTTTCTTTACTATGAAACTATATGGGAAAACGCTTATTTTCATTTACAGTTTTAGTTTATTAGAAATATGAGCTTTTGTTTTGTTTTTATATGAAAATGTTCATGAAACATGTAATATTATTTGATTGAAACATCAAGTCTCGAAAATGTTTATTTCTTAGTGAAAATCGCCATGAAAAATAAGGTACTTTTGAAATTTTAAATATTGTTGTTTTTGTAATATATACGTCATCAACATAACTCGGAATTATAAACAAAACAATAATCATCTCTTTCATTGCCTCCATTCCAATTTGAATTCGAATATGTTTCTATAGTTACTTTGAATTTGCAAAGCATGCTAGATTGTTTTGATGTTTTGTTTTTTTCGCACTCATTGTATTGATTTAATTTATTCTGTTTGGCTCTTTTTGATTTTTTTAAAATTTTGATTGTTGAGCGGAGACGTGTTGTCTTTTTTCTTACCATTGGGTTTTGATGTGGAGATATGATGTCGTCATTAAACTGAATTTTCTCTTTTTAATACACATTGTTGTTGTTGTAAAATGTTTTTTAATTTAATTTCCCTTATTTTCTTTTGATTATTGCTGGAAAATAGGGAAATTTGAGAATCTGTGTTTTAAATGAGTAAGACATTGAGTTGTTTGTTAGCGATTTCTTAAAAAATTATTTAACTGGGTTTACTTTTTAATTCATATTTTATCGTCAATCGAAATCGCGTTTTTTCATATAAACACTATGAAAATAAATAAATTTTTAGTGTTTCTATATCCCTTATTTTAAGTTCATTTTTCACATGCCGGCTCTATTCATATCAAGATGGTTCTGGTTTTACTATGGAAATTTTGATTTTTTCGTCGTTTCTAATTCCCTTAACCCTCAGGGTACCGACTATAAAAAAGTCACGTTCAGTACTGACATGGGTTAGCCAAACCCGGCAACTTTGATTGGCTGTATCTTGGGCTGTAGTTGGCCAATTGAAACGTTTTTTTTTTAAATCGATAGTCCATTTTGTCACAAATACGAGGGTGCTAATAGATTTATCGAATAATTTGTTTAAACAAAGATACATTCAAAAGTTTAAACATTTTGAAAAATTTTTTTGTGAAAAATCACTTTTTTTTTAAATTCCATAACTTTGTAAAAAAAAAAGATATCGAAATTTTTCTTGTTGCATTTTAAAGCTAAAAAGTTGTTCTTTAAAATGGCCGAATCAGTTTTTTGATCCATTCCAAAAACTATATTTTTTTTAAACTTTGAAATAACCCGTTTTCTAGGATAGCGATAAAACGTTCCATGATTGATTTATCGTAACAAGGCACAAGTGTAATATAAATAAATAACAAAATTGATTGTTGAATGAAATTTTTATTGTTCAAAATATAAAAAAAACAAAATCAGACTGTATTTCCACATTCGCAGCATATTTTGGCTACATGGTCTCTGCACATAGCCTTATTACATTTGAGGCACTTGTAAAATGTTTTGCGGTCGAGAGAACTCGGAGCGCTAGTCTAGCAGCTAGCGCAGGTTTAACAAGTTGCATTGCAAGTTCCATTCCATAATCAATTCTTTTCATTTGAGTGTTATTTTGATTTAAATTGTAAAGGATAAAAGAATTTAACAAACATTTGGTTATAATGAACACCGTTCATTATAACCAAATTTTTGGTAAAAATGAACACACGTTTATAATGAACAAAATTATTTGTCCTATGACCGATCAATATAAGCGAATTCTACTGTACATAAGCATAGAGCATAATTTTGAGGGTAGGATACACAATAATAAATTTTAATTAATAATAAATATTTAATTAATAATAAAAATATAAAAAATAGTAAATTGTACAAACCAAAACACTTTACTCCAGCCAAAACTCCAAAAAAAAAATTTTTTTCTGTCTCCCGAAAATACGGATTTTGTAACGTTTAGTACTGACTGGGTGAGAAATACCCGAGGTCAACTTTCTAATTCGTACCACTCGAGCACCAAGCGCAGACTGAGGCTGCCACTCACGGCTTACACAGACACTACCACAAAGATTTTTTACCCCCCACTCCGGACCCCCACCTTTCACTTCCTTTCAAATGGCGCGACTTTCAAAATCTGTCTGGGTTACGGTAACCCAGTCAGTACCCTGAGGGTTAAAAAAGCTTCGATTTTTAGATTATGGCTTGTATAATCAAGGTTGTTTTGGTTGTACTTAACAAGGTCATATGCTTTTCCAGCTAACTTTGTTTTAATTATATCTAAAAATATTTCTGTGTCTTCTTTAGAATTTAAAGACTTTGATATAATGTCACAACAGGAGACAAATTTATGCAAATTAATACTATCGCCATTAAATTCAGGAATTAGTTTGATGGCGTTATCAATAGAAAAATTCATTTTAATAGGTATTTGTAGTTCGATTTTGGTTAATTTAACTAAAGGAAATTTGACAGTAATACGTTCTTTAAGTTCATTAGACGAATCAACAAAAATTTTATCGGATTTATCGTTTTGAGTAGAAATATTATTATTATTTTTATGACTCGAATTACTACTTACGGTTTCTAACAGCTAATCATTCGGTGAAGTTGATTTCAAAACGACCATGTTTCTTAACTCAAGTGTTTCTTGTTCTTCATCCGAAGAACTCATTTGCGTTTTATCAACATAAAAAATTAAAGAAAAAAATTTTGAAATTAATCACGGTATTAAGGTACCTAAATTATACTCTTGATAACATTTGTATATACATACCGTTTAATAAATGATTTTTATAACAAATTAGTTGAATTAAACATATGAAATTGCTGATGAATGCTCAATGCTGGTTTATGTTGAAGATATCGAAATTTGTTGAACTCGCATAATGCCGGAAAGACGATGAAATTGTTGAAAAATGTTGAAAAAAATATTGAATTGTATCGAAGAATGTTTTTTTTTCAGGAATGCGTGATTTAAAATTATGAAGTTAAAGTTGAAATTTTAATAAAGTTGGGTTTCCAAATGTGTTTCAAGTGTTTGCAAACCATATGCAAAATATGGTACGATAATATAACGGTACTTTTATCTGCTTCGCTGTTTTTGCACTATAACGGACGACAATCGAATAATGTGAAACACTGAACGTTTTATTTTAAATTCCGATTAAATAAACATGTACAATTGAATATGTATATACAATTATTAATCCATTACTGTATTAAATATTATTTATTTATGTATCTATAATATTTATTTATAGTTTTATAATCTAATTATATACAATTATTAATTTTAGATTTATTGATTGCAAAAAACGTATATGAAAATATTTTTGAAATTGATTTTCTTTCCACTGTACCAAGACTAAATAGAACTGGTTTTACCGCTGTCACCAAATATGATATGTATCAATATTTCTTCGTGGAAATATATGGAAAATCACACAATTTATATTTCACTTTGCAAATCAAAACACTTTATGAATTTTATTTATAATGTTTATTATTATAAGGTTTTATTATTATTTATTATTTCTCGACCAAACTCCAAATTTCAACTGATTATCTTTATTTATTGTAATCATTTTTGAAGATGAATATAATACAAAGATATATATAACAAATTTAAATACATAGTATGTATATAATAAATGAAGTACATACATATGTACTTATATACCTTGTATTGACAATTATTAATATTTTTAATACAAAAATTATTGAAGAGAATCTATATACTACATAGTAATTAATAGAATTGAATTTATATAAATACAAATAATAGGGGAGAAGCAGGCATGTATTCACAACAGCAGTCAGCTTACAGACTGCAAAATTTCCCAAAACGAAATCCTCCTTGAGCTTAATTCTCATATGAAGCTATTTTAAAAGGTAATGATGTGACCATAAATAATTAAGAATCCATCGTAAATTGCTAGGGTGCCGCAAGCCAATACAACTACACCATGCCTCTATTATTTTCTTGAACTCTTTAATTTGTGACGTCAAAACTGTTTTTCAGGAAAAATGATTCCCCTTATGATGCACTAATTCGCTATAGTTTTTCTTTTGATTTGGGCACAGTTTGCATATGTAATAAAACACTGCGCTTTGGGGAAATTTTAATCCTAAAAAGTTTTTTTTGTTTCAAGAAATCAATTTTGCGGGCTATATTTGAAAATCGATTCTTAAGAAGTAAACTCAAAAAAAAACAAAAAATAAATATAGTTTTCTCTTTCACTCCCTATTTACATACCGATGCTTCGAAAATATTGAATAACTCTCGTATCTCAATACAAGTCTCATGCAATACGATTTTCTTACCTTTACACTATACGAGTCCCATGCACCAAAATTGTTGCATGCAAATTGTATCTTCTAAAAGCAGCATAACACAAAACGAATATTTTATCGTGAAATTTGAAATATACATTTCTAAACCTACCAGCAACACGTTGCTGTTGGTAAATTCCGGTTTCTTAAGACTGAACGGAATATTTCGTTATTACGCTGAATAATTCCTCAAATTTGTATCCTAGATTTCTTTACGAGATTTTCGCTTTAGTACTAGTACTAAAGGCTGTTAGCTATTTGAACTCTGTTCAAAGGGTTAATAATTTATCGATATACATCGATTCTAGTGTATTATTGCTGGCATCTTTTCAAATGTAAAACTAATCTAAGTTCTAATCTACGTCTAATCTAAACACCTGCGTTTTTAAATTACCAAGCGAAATCAATATTTTACTGTAAATAATTTGATAACCATTGATGAAGATGTGTCTAAGTTTAAGAAAACCTGTGACATAATTTAAAAACTTCCCATATTTAAAATAAGGAACATTTTTTGTAAACTGTAAAAGGTTTGGCAACGTATAAGATGACGTTTTGGGGGCAAAGTGCGGTCCGATGAGTTGGATATACCTAATTTTTTAATTACTTTTGAATTATCGTACCTCATTCATATCATGTAATTTAAAATTGTTCTATAAGTTTATTTATTTAATTAAATATAGAGTACATTTTCTGATAACGTAAACACAATTTGGGTAATTGGCGATAATCCCCGATTAATTAAGATTTTTGATGAAAATGGAATTTGGTGTAAAATTTATTTTTAGAATTCTGAAAATTCTTTTCAGTATGAGGCAAATAAATTTTTACTTTTCAGTTGATTTGTCTACTCACCCTCGTTAGGTTCACTGGTTTGTTTTTCTAAATCACGTGCCATTATTATTTATACTAAATGTACTGCACAGTTAACACTTTTAATAATAATATTAACACTTTATATAATAATTAAATTTATTATTTATAGTCAAAATAAACATAAAATTTCAATAATTTGTGTTGCACTGAGTACGATACTGCTATGCTTAAATCTAACTCAAACATGAAGAACAATTTTAGCAAAAATTGTTTGCGTTGTAATGTTTACATTCGTATAAAGCCGTTTTTATTTCAGATTTTTAGTGCATATTCGTCTGATGCGCGCACGTTAAAGAGAAAAATTGATGAAAACTTTAAACTGGTTAGCGTTCTTGAAAACGATTAATAATTATTTGATCCTTAATAAATTGATTGAAGTGGTTGCCTGCCAGCCTTAGCCTTACAGTGTACAATAGTTTGTAGAGTCATGCTGCGCTATCATTCACCCGATTGGAATATACCAGACAATAAAATGACGTGAGGTGATGATGGAAGCCATTTTATATTAAAATAACCATATGTTTACTATCACATTGTTGTTGGTTCAAAAGTTGTTTAATATTTTGTATTTCACTCATAGAAAAATTATGATTGAGCTGATCATAAAAGTGACCATCATATTTATGATTAGATGCAATGATTAAGAAAATCATACCTTAATGTATACACATTAATTTATAATGATTGTATGTATCTACAAATAACTAATGTACGTTATCCTGCAAATATTATTGAATTTACCGTAACCATGATTACAGATATCGATATTGTGTTGGAAAGTATCAATAATATAATTGAATTTATCGCATGGAACTGATAAAGCCCACCAGATGTTGTGATAAGTAGTTGTTATCATATCAATTAATGGAGTATACTGGGCGGTGTGTTAGTATTATACTATCATACTGTTACGTTTTTGCCTTGTCAATCAAGGTTCATATCACTGGATTGTGAATAAAACCCAATGCTTCAATTTATTACAAATGAATTTATTTATTTAACACCAACATTTATTACAACACAATTTATTAACGATATTTACACTTTTTAAATCACTTTTAAATTTCCTTTTCAATCTTCACTTTATCGCTTACCAAATACTAATGTTCTAATTTGAATTCGTTCGCTTCTTATATACTCAAACCAAAACTTTTCAAATTTCATGATTGTTCCGAAGAACAGTTTAGAAACATTTAGAACAGTTTTTATCATGGAAAAATAAATTTTAGTACAGTAGAACTTTCCGCTATCAATTAACTTATTCTATTCGATCCTAGGTGTCACCGTAACAATACTATTTTTATTGTTACGGTGACTCCTAGGATAGAATTGCATAAGTTAATTAATATCCTATAGTTTACTACTAGTAGTGACTACTAGTGACACCTAGGTTAAGTTATTTCATAATTTGTTTATTTCGCGCATTTTCCATGCTTCAACTTTCTACATTATGTACGAGATTTTCTTACTGGAAAGAGTTTGAAATTTCTAGAAGCTTGTGTGATTTAAGACAGATTTAAAAAAGTGAATTAGTGCGATAAATAAATTATAAGTGATCAGTAAAATAATGGAAATATTAAAATAAGTGATTTTGGGAATTTTTGTTGATAAATTGTGTTGTATTAATTTGTGTGTTTGTTGGTTCATTGAAGTGATTTGTTTTATTTACAATCCAGTGGTTCGAACCTTGATTGGACAAGGCAAAAACGTAACAATTGGTGACAACGGTGGGATTGTGAATAGTAAAACAAAGTAAATGATTCTCTCCGAAATAACAGTTTCAGAATTAAAGAAGGAACTTGATTAACAGGGTTTGCTTACTGATTGTATACAATACAATGTACTATAGTAAAGTAGTTTACAAGCGCGACTATGTGACGCCATGGAGAAAGATGAGTTAAACGCTGACCATCATGATTTTGGCTTGGAAGCAACTACCTTTTGGAAGTTTCGATTTGTCGCAGTTAATGGCTGCTATGAAGCAGATGATGGGTGTGATTAAACAACAAAACGAGCAAATTGGAGACAATAAACCAGTCAAACCAAAAATTAAACACCATATGGAGCAACAAGGAGCTACTACTGCTAATACTGCGGACGTGTGAATTTAAAATAAAAAAATTGGGTCTATCCGATTCCTCGGACAACACTTTTCCCAGAAAGCATCCGTTAAAGATCACCAAACCAACGGTTTTTCTTATATTTTGAGACTTCTTCCCCAATATCACAATTCGTCACGACAATATAAATCTTGTACTCTTATACCGCCAAATCACGCACTCATAAATAATGTTAGATTATTTAGAACTGACACGTGTTGAGCAGCAATCAAGATCGCATTCACCATTTTTCATCATCGATTTTTAACAATTAGATCCAGTTATACATCTTTAGTATACCGTTGAAAGTCCTTAACCCTTTCAAACGCCATTTAAAATTGACTTTCTTCCAAAAATAAAATACGTAGCACAATTATGCACTGCTACGATATGGGATTGCTCATAAAACTGTAGTGTGAACTGTTAAGAATTTAATTTACTCCATTCAGAGAGGATCCACAATGTTCAAAAATTGATTTCCTGAAAATTTGTACCGTTTGTTCAGATCACAATATATGTGACTAACGTGAGAATTGGCCGATATAATTTTTTAACCAGTGCTTCAGTCTGGCCTCGTCCATCGCTGTGGAACATTCGAAAATACAAAATCAGAAAAATTATATACGACTTTGAATACCAAGAGAATTTATTACTCAGAAATAATACCTTTAGAGACGATTTTATTAAAACAATTCGTATCGTTAGATATACCATAATTATTTTTAAATGTTGACGACATTATTTGCCACCAGCAAAGTATTTTACTCCTTTATATTACTCCTTTTAGTTAAAATTACCCCCACGCAATGTCAAATTTATCATCAACATAACAAGAAAATCGTCGGTCCCGTCTTTGTGAAAATCTGTTTTGCAGTTTTCTCTTCCACTGCAACTCCCTCTATGCTATGTTCAAATGGACCTAACTGTTAACATAAACTGCTTATTATTTATCGTTGTACAAAATTTCGACCAAAACTATCAATATTTGTGAGAATGGGAGGTAAAACAAAAATAATAAAAATGTGTGACTGGAAGGACGGAAGGATGGAAAGACGGAATAATGGGACAAAATTTTTTTCGCGAGTACAATATTTACCCAAAATAACTTCGTTATAGTGGGAAAAGTAAAAATTAATTTTGTGAAAATAAATAATTTGATTAACTCATTGTTTTTGTTGTTTAATACGGAAAACAAGTATCCCGTCTATCAATTGATTAACAATCATTTTATTAAAACATCTTTAACTTAAATACATTGTTAAAAATTTTAAAAATTATACATGTTTCCATATTTAGTTAAAAAATAATAATTAACAATTGGAAAAAAACTTAAAAAAATTATTGCTAATATTTAATTTTTAGAATTCCTAGCGCAGCAAAACTTAATATAAATGTAACACAATACCAATATCCCGCCATGTATGTACAAACTGGTTACAGACAAAATTGCGTAACGATATAATAATTTATCACAATACACTCCAACCGATGGATTATAATTTGGTAGGAATATTTTATAGACAAACACTGAGCCGACAATAAACCAAACCAGCGCTATCGAGCCAAGTATTCGTCCAAAAATGTTTAACACATTGTTGTCTGATTTAAGATGGGAATATAAAAGAATAGCTTGAAAGGATAATAAAAGAATACCTAGGACCAATAAATAAATTGGTATAAAGTAGCTAATTGTACATTTGTGAAAATTTACGATCCCAAAAAAAATCGAGGCAATTGGAAATATTATTAAAAATATTTTCATTCGCCAACTAAATAAGGACAAAAAAAATCCACACTTTGATAGAAATCCTAACCGTATCATGGGATTTTCTTCTTCAGCCGGTCGAATTTTTATCGTCAATGGTGCAGTATCTGACGTTGTTTCTGAAATAAAGAACAAAATAAAAGCGTCATAAATTTTAATTTAACTGTATTTTAATTGTTTTACTATAATATGTTATTTAAACGATTTTTGTTGTTTACAACGTTGAAATAAGAACTTCCCAGGGTGGTAGTTTTCCGTTTTTGTTTAAATCATTGATGCCTGAATAAAAACCAGGCATCGTAGCAGTTAGTCTACCGCGTAATTTCCCAAAACGATACCCCTTGAACTTAATTCTCGTATGGAGGTATTTTAAAAGTTAATGCATAAATAATTAAGAATTCATCGTAAATATGGTTGGCCTAGAGTGCCGAAAGCCAATTTAACTTCAGTACGCCTTTATTATTTTCTGGAACAACGGGAACACTACGAGGTCAAAAGTTATTTTCTAAGTAATCACCTTGCTTTGATCTCAGAGATGCCTTCTTGAAATATCCAGCTTCTTAACCGTAAAACAATTTAAAAGCGAACCTCATTCAGAAATCACGGTGATTAAAGGTAAATATTAAACGTAATTGTCGTGCCAAAGCGCATTTGAATTGCTTGATTATTTCTATTATTAAAATTAAGTTGTTTTGAAAATTACCTTACTATGTATTAGATACAATTTATGAAATTATAAGGATCAGTTTTTTCATATTTAAAATGTTTCTTGAACTCGCGACACGATTATTTTTCTGTTCCAATGGAAAGCCTGAGGTTTCTCGATTCTGCAATATTAACACTTTTGGACAATTAACCCACTTCGATAGTTAAAAATATTTTGGTCCACATTCACCATAAACTTTTGACATATAATCAAAAATAAATTTGGCGTTATTTCCATTTTAACAAAAAATTTATTTACCGCACTATATTCAATTTCATTCTTTTTCTATTTTTATGTAACTACGTGTTCGAAAATTGACGTTCTACGAATATATTGAATAACCCTATCGTGTCAATACAACCCTCATGCAATACGATTTTCTTGCCTGTTTACACTATACTGGTCGCATGTAACAAAATATTGCACAACAAATGTTGCATGCAAATTGCATCTTACAAAGGCAGAATAACATAAAACGAATATTTTATCGTGAAATTTGAAATATACATTTCTAAACCTACCTGCAATACGTTGCTGTTAGTAAATTCCAGTTTCTTGACACTGAACGGAAAATTTCGTTATCTCGCTGAATAATTCATCAAATTTGTATTCTATAGTTCTCTTTGCGAGATTTTCGTTTTAGTACTACATAGTCGTACTAAAGGCGGATAACTGTTTGAACTCTGTTCACAGGGTTAATAATTTAACATTGTGGTATTACAGTTACATCGATTCTACTAGTGTATTATTGCTGCGGTTTTAAATTCCCAAACGAAATCCATATTTTGCTTTAAATAATTTGATAAACGTTGATGAAGGTGTGTCTACGTTTAAGAAAACCTGTGACATAATTTAAGAACTTCCCATATTTAAAATAAGGAACATTGTAAATTGTAAATGGTTTGCCGACGTATAAGATAACATTTTGTGAGAAAAGTGTGATTCGAGGAGTTGGATAGACCTAATTTTTAAATTATTTTTGAATTATCGTAGCTCATTCAATAAGTTATCTATTTCATACCATTTATGTTTATTTATTTAAATAAATATAGAGTATTGTTGGTATATAAGCGCGTACATTTTCTGAGAACGTAAACACAATTTGGGTATATTCCACCGCGCTATAATCCCCGAGTAATTAAGATTTTTGATGAAAAGTGAATTTGGTTTAAAATTTATTTTTAGAATTCTGGAAATTCTTTTGAGTAAAGATAAATAGTTTTTGCGTTACTTACTCACCCGCGTTAGGTTCACTGGTTTGTTTTTCTAAATCAACTGCCATTATATTTTTATATTAAATGTACTGCACAGTTAACACTTTTTATTTACAAACTTAATTATTTATAATAATAATTAAATTTATTATTTATGGTCAAAATAAACAAAAAAATTTAATATTTTGTGATGCACTGTGTATGATAATGCTATGCTTAAATCTAACTCAAACATGAAGAAAAATTATCTATAACAAAAATTGTTTGGGTTATAATGTTTACATTCGTATAAAGCCGAATTTATTTCAAATTTTTACTATTCGTCTGATGTGCGCACATTAATCCTAGGCGGTCGCATTGTAAATTCGATGCTTCCGCGGTCGCATTGGGTCGAAAATGTCCATGTACAATTTTTAGAGTATAAATTGTTTTCGGCTTTTTATAGACAACATACTATTTGTAATGACATACTCATTATTTTCGATTTGGCAAATCAGAAAAATAATGGAGTCATACTCCTAATATATCTACCAGCAAAAGTAGAAAATATTCATCCCCTCCCCCCTTTTCTTTCCCGCAGAGTCAATACAAAGTGTATCAACTCTCAAAAATGAGAAATCTCTTTGAGATTTTGTGTTGGTAATTCGGTTTCGTACAGAAAAGTAAGGTCTACTCATCAGGTAGCTACGACCGAACTACAAAAATTCAACTCTCGAAAAATACATTAAGTATTTAACTAGAGGGTATTGAGTTAGCGAATTATATTCACTAACTCGAACTCAAAATCCCAAGCAGAAATCTCATTTGTGTGCGTATAATGCCCGCACTAATATTTACGATGTTAAAATTGTCTGATTTAATATAAATTGTTTTCGGCTTTTTATAGACAACATACTATTTGTAATGACATACTCATTATTTTCGATTTGGCAAATAGTATGTTGTCTATAAAAAGCCGAAAACAATTTATATTAAATCAGACAATTTTAACATCGTAAATTTTTAGAGTGTTAAATCGCGTTGAAAAATCTAAAAAAGTTCATGAACACTCTTGAATCGTTCTATGGATATCTGATAGAAAACGCCAGGAAAACGTATCTTAGCCTAAATTTCAACAATATGTGCCATAGTATTAAATAAATGACCATAGATTCTCATAATGTACACACTAATGTGGCCCTTGTTTTTGATATTTTGTATATAAATAAGAACAACTAACAGAGGGTAAAATGCGAGTGATATCCTTACCTGTACTTAGTTTTTTTTTAGAAAGAGGAGCCAGGCCCGGCCCCTTATTCGCTTTTCGGGAATTCTCAAGTGAAATTTCGCTTTGTGCGAAATCGTCCTAGTGCGACCGCGGATTTTTAAAAAGAAAAACGCCACAGTTAATAATTATTGATCCTTGCTAAATAGGAAGTGACTGCATGTCTGTAATGCCATCTGCGTTGTCATTTACATGAATGGAATATAACAAAAGTTACAAGATAATCAAAATAAGTGAGGCGATGATGGAAATCATTTTAACCTTCATCCGTCCCTCAAAATAAATAACACTAAAGTTCCTCGAGGCCAGAATGGACCCATACGAATTTACGTCAAAAATCATATTATTTTATTTTAATTTTTAATTTTATTAATTAAAATAAAACAAAAATGAATTTTTCTCACAGAAAATTCTCACACAAAAAATTTAAAAATTTACGTTAGAGTAAAATTTAGGTCATCACTATCGCGCTTTTTATGTAGTTTTGAAAACGGACGATTTTATGAAAAGGCACAAAAAATTTAGGGCCATATTTATAGTCCGCACTACAACCACTGTTGTTACTAAAGCAACTCTTTGGCTATTTATAAACCTCACTATAACAACTGTTTCAAACAGTTGCTACAACTATAGTCGTGGATATCAGCGACTAAAACAGTTGTTACGAATTTTCGAAAATACATTTTTTTTTTTGTAAATTGTGTTCAAATTTCGAAATTAATGTCAAAAACAAATCTTTATAAATATAATTTTCATAAAATCAATGTAAATATTTTTATTTCATTACAACAAATAAATAAAATATTTTACTCTTAAATGGATTCTTCATTTTCTTCAATATCATCATCCGCGTCAGATGGTTCTGATTATTTATTAGAAAATGACTGTGTCCGAAAAGAAAAATGCTACAAAGAGCCTGTACTGAAGTTATATTTGGTGTTTCGGATGATGTTGATAACGACGGTGGCGCTTGTTGTACAGTCATATCTTGATCATTACAGTCACTGTCTTCTTCACTGTCCAGATTTTCGTATGGATCCTCTTCAAAACCTTTACAATTTTGACTGTTTTGCTCCTACTTTATAATTACCGTTTCATTCCTATATCCTGAACCATTATCATAACAGTTTACTTGCGGTCTAATCGTTGGCAGAAATAATTCATGTAATTCACCATCAGCCTGAGAGAGTTTTACTGTAGAAGGACCACCACCTGTACCTAGAACATTTTTTTTTTTGTTAGCCAACTCTTTCCGCAATTTACCTTTCCAGTTTGAGTAAACTGCCTTCATGTTTGGTAGTTTTGGGCGGACCGATTATTTGGGTATTATATTCTAAAGCGAACTATTCCAACCTTTGTTTTCTGTATTTGTCACCGAATCAGTCTTTTTATTTTCTAAAACTATTTTATATTTTTTTATGATACCAATAAGGGTAATCCTATGGTGAATCCTATCGGTTCATTTCCACTTGAACTATTTATTTACATTATAAAGCATTAACAAATAAATATCATAACTGTAAATTATAATTTTCATAAATTAACAAATTAAATTTCCGCTGTTTTCTTATTTTAATGTTGGTAGCACTAGTTCGAAAACAGTTGTTTTAACAACGTCTATAAATACCAAAATAAAATCCTGGTTAAAACAGTTAATTTAGTGACGACTATAAATACCAAAAAAAAATCAATTCAAAAACAGCTGTTTTTCGAAAACAGTGACTACTGCTATAGTTGTAGTCCGGTCTATAAATATGGCTCTTATAGAAGGAAACTACAGTAAAATTGAACAAAATGTAAAAAATGAATTTATTATTCGGTGATTTTCCTAAATATACATATGATAAGAATGCAATATAATCTCTGTTAATGGGAAAATACTAATTACATGTCTATAAAATTACTATGGGCCATTTTTGACCCCGAGGATATTTAGTGTTACTTATTTTACTGCGATGTAACGGTAAATCGGAAATTATTAAATTTTTGTATAATACTTATTTAGAACATATTAGACAAAGTCACTAAGTTACACATTTATGATGTTTATACTTATCAAGATTTTCGAAAAAGAAAGTGCATTTGGGTCGAAATGGACCCGAGGGACGGAAGAAGGTTAAGTTAAATAACAATTTTTTGTAATTCAATAAAATTTTAAACATAGAGATCCGAAAGGTCCCGCTACCAATAACAAAACAGCTTTCATGAAGTCTGTTTTCTTCTGTGAAATTTGGTTTCGGAACATTTTTTGTTTAACAATATAATGTCGCTGACCCAAAAGCGGCACTACCTACCGCATATAGTTGACCTACAAAGTTGTCCGTTACAGTTCCTAACATGGTTTAAAGCATACGGTTAGGTAAGTTAGGTTAGGTTAAGGTGGCGCATAGTAGGCAAAAAATGACTTCTTGGTTACAAAAATCCTTTTATAACTTCAATTTTCAAGCGATCAAAATAAGTTTTTTGTTTTTAAATCACTCTGGAAATAGTGGGCTGTTACTGCTATTTTTCCGTTAACTGTAACTTAACCTTAAAACTGGCAAGCATTAGCAACTTAACCTTAAAAATCACAAATGTTTCAGTGCTTCCGCTCACGATCAGCGAACGCGAACGGCAAAAACCTCCAGCAGCGACAAAACTATTTGCAGCTAACGGTAGCGAAATTAAAACATATGGCACCAAACGTCTGACTCACTCATTGGGTCTACGAAGAAGCTTCACCTAGGATTTCATTATAGCAGACGTTACTACATCGATCATCGGAGCTGATTTTTTACGCCATTTCAAACTCTTGGTCGACATCAAAAACGGTCAGCTGATCGACAGTCTGACCAAATTGTCAGTCAAGGTAGTTCAACAAAGAACAAGTGAGCAAACTTTGAAAACCTACGATATTAATTCCGAGTTCGCAGATTTATTGCACGAATTCCGCGACGTAACTGTCTTCACGAATACAAAGAAACGTAAGGTTATTACGACGACTCACCACATCACAACGACAGGTCAGCCAGTCTGTGCCAAAGCACGAAAGCTGTCGCCCGAAAAACTTAAGGCTGCTCAAAATGAATTTCAATTTCTAATGGATCAGGGAATAATTCGTTTTTCCAAAAGTAATTGGTCAAGTCCTCTGCATATGGTCCCGAAAAAGAACGGCGAGTTCAGAGCTTGCGGAGATTACAGGGCGTTGAATGGGAGAACGATACGAGATAACTACCCCATAAGTTTTATATAGGATTTTACTCATTTCCGCGATGGCACCGAAATTTTCACGGTACTTGACTTACAGCGTGTCTACCAACAAATCCCGATCGAGCCAAACGGCATACCGAATACGGCCATAATTACACCTTTCGGATTATACGAATATGTTTACATGACTTTTGGGTTATGTAGTGCGGGTCAGACGTTTCAAAGGGTTATTCATGAAGTTTTACGAGGCCTGAAGTTCGTTTTCTCGTACCTGGACGATATTTTTATTGCTTCAAAAACACCGGCGGAGCATATATGTTACGTCAAGATGGTACTTCAGCGATTATCAGAATACGGCTTAGGCATCAATACAGCGAAATGTCAATAGGGTAAAACTTAGATGCAGTCCCTATAGGACATCTGGTGGCATCTACCGGCATAGAAAAAGTACAAGCTATTGACAACTTCCCGAAACCGAAGACAGCACAACAGCTGAAAAGATTCTTGGCCATGATAAATTTTTGTAGAAGATTTATACCACACGCCATTAAGAATCAGATGACACTGCAGAAACTGATAGTTGGCAACAAAAAGAATGATAAGACCGAGGTTCCATGGACAAACGAATCAACAAAACGCAACATTGCTTGCACATCCGAAACCGAATTCCAAATTATCGCTTTACGTCGACGCATCAGATGTAGCAGCAGGAGCTGTCCTTAATCAACAAGATGAAGCAGGAGTTATCCAACCGTTGGGTTTCTATTCAAAAAAGTTAACAGAGTGTAAGCAGAAATATTCTACGTACGATCATGAACTTCTAGCGATGTATCCAGCAGTGAAACACTTTCAACACATGGTTGAAGGACGAGATTTCTGCATTTATACGGACCATAAACCATTGGTTTTCATGTTTCGTCAGAAACTAGAGAAGGCGTCACAACGACAGGTCCGTCATATCGACTACATCGGGCAGTTCACCACCAAAATTTTGCACCGCGCTGGCAAAGATAATGCAGTAGCGGATCTACTGTCACGAATCGAGATAATTGATAATAACGATATTATCGATTTCAACGCAATAGCAAAGGAGCAAAAAGAGGATCCCGAATTAAAAACCTTATTGGCAAGTAATAATTCTAATCCTGTTCTAAAATATTTTGCCATTCCAGGATCTAAAGAAACACTGTGCTGTGATGCAACCCACCAGTTAATCAGACCATTTGTACCCAAAAGGTTCAGGACTCTGATACTAACCCGACTTCACGGTTTAGCACATGCGGACATTAGAGCAACGAACAAATTGTTACGACAAAATTTCTTTTAACCTAGCATGAACAAGGATTGCAACGGATTTGTAAGAGCTTGTCTAGCGTGTCAGCGAGCTAAAGTTCATCGACGCAACAAAACGCCAGTGTCCGATTTCATCGTATCGGATAGCCGATTTCAACACGTCAATATGGATATCGTTGGCCCATTACCGATCAGTTCAGACAAGCGTTACATTTTGACATGTATCGACCGTTATACGCGATGGCCAGAGGCTTATCCGATGTCTGACATGACAGCTGAAACGATCGCACGAGACTTTGTATGAAACTGGGTATCACGATTTGGTACTCCATCGCGAATCACCACAGATTTGGGTCGACAATTTAAGTCGGAAATTTTCAGAGAGTTAACGAAGAGTTTTATTTATTCTCTTTTTGCGAAAGAAGAGAAAAATATTTTGTTTTGTTTCTTTCCTCTGGAACGAAATCCAACAAAATAAAATATCTCTCCTCTCCTATCTTTTGTGCTTTATATGAGGAGAGATATTTTATTTTTTTCGATTTCGTTACCGGCGAAAGAAACGAACAAAAATATTTTTTGTTTTCTTTCACAAAGAGAGAAAAAAAAGAGAAAATAAGGGAATGAAAAAATGAATTTAAACACTGTTGATAGTCTTGCCAGATTTCTGAACACAAATTTCCCGTCATCGCAACAAAAAATACCGATTTTTCCCGTTTATTATAGGGAAAATTCCCTGAACAATTCCCGCAAGCGTGTAACCCTTTTATAAGAAAAAAAAAATTTCAAATTAATATTTTATTTAAAAAAATCATATAATTAACAAAAATAAAGCAAATAATGCAAAATTATTTTAAATAAAAGTAATAACAAATACATTCTAAGTGCTACCAACAAATAGGAACTTCAATAAAGCGTGTTTTTATATAATACCTATTATGCAAATAATTATTGTTGATATAGGTTTGGCGAGTAACCGCATATAAATTTTTATTTTGCATCGCAATACAGAGTCAATATGAGCTTGGCTGCTTTGGATAAATTAGGAAACACGTAATCTCAATTTAATGCCTTCTTCATCGATATCTCATTCCAAAATTATTTCTGAAAGAACTAGTGGCTTGTCTTTCACATTATCTGGAAGTTCGATTGGTAGATCCCCATTCATTATCACACACATGCTCTATAAATTCTTGTAAACCGGAGAGTGTTTTCGAAAATTTTCATTTTGAAGCATCCAGAGCCACTTCTGGATTTAAAAATGCAACGGTTTTAAAAAATTCATTATTTAGAAGAAATTTTTGGATGATACATCTCTCTGCGAATTTACGGCAATGATATCTTATAATCGATTTTTGGTCATCTGATAAGTAACTAGGGCTATTGATAGGTTTGTTCTGTGTTTAAGTAATCGGTGAATTCGGTGCGACCATTAAACTCCTCATTATCAAGCTTAGTTTGAGTATTGACCATATTTTTAAATCGTAAAATCTTGTCGGGCAATATTTCGTTAATTATGTCTGATTTTAAAATCGTCCTAGCGACAAAAGTAAAATTTGTTTTACTCTTAGCATAGCTTGTGGACTGTCACTTTGAAAAAGAGCATTCAATTAATTGAAATAGTGTAGACTATTTTCTAAAAACAACAAATATGCTTTCATTTCGGATTTTTGAAATTTGTAAAATCTGGGTGGCTTTCTTCCATTTGGTGAAATTTCATTCATAAATGAAAAAGTGGTTTACCTTTAAAACATTCCAATTTTTTAAAATATTTGTGATACATGGTGAAATAATTTTTCTTTTTCCGATTTCAAAGTATTCTTGAAACTTCGACAATACAGCTGCACTTTTGGGACTTTCCGAAACATATGTTCCTATATCTCTCAGAAAAATTTCAATTTCAGAATTCAATTTGATTACTAATGATGAAGAATGGCATATGCATTTAAATAAAACTACTGGATGGTTGATATCGTTCTTTAGGATTGTGTAAAAGGAATTTTTACAGCCAATCATTACTGCGGCAGAATCAGAGGCCATTCCAGTAATATTTTGCAGTATATTTTGTGGAATATAATATTTTGTGGAATGTTCCAATTTTCAAGACAGCTTCTGAAATGGTTCTTTAAAGTTTTGGCGGTGCAATCTGTAGCATTAATGTTAATTAATAGCATCTATTGTGTGTTGGATTTATTATTGTCTACGTAATGGGCGAGAACACAAAGGTTTTTTTGTTGCTTAAGTCGGTAGATTCATCGACAAAGATTGAAAAGTTATTAAGTTAAAAGTTTAAATTGTTCATAGAAATGAAATATAATTAGATAGTTTATATATTTGCCACAAACAATTGAAAGTTTTAAAAATCCCGCATTTTGGGAAGTTTTTCCCGTTTTCCTGTTTGAACTGAAAATTCCCGCAAACGGGACAATATCCCGTAATCTGGCAACACTCACACTAAGTCTCCGCCGCTATGTGGCAAGTGGCAGTGTATAGTAAAGTAAAAATCTTTTTTTTTTGTTTATTGTTTTGTTTCATCTTTCATGTTAAAATATTTTTTTTTTTTATTTAGTGCATTATATTACATCAAAGAGAGATATCACGCGTTTGTTTTACGTTTTGATTTGTTTTTCAAATCGAATACATAAATTAATTTTTATTTGATTTAATTTATTTTCAGAAATATGTCCAATAGTTTATTATTAAAACACATAATACACTAGATTTATCTAAAAAATTTAAATTTACGTGATTAAATCAAATTCACATGGTATTCCTCTTTGATCAGAAAGTGAGTGTCTTCCTTCCAGCTGGTGGAAACAGATGTGCGGAATTTTTGACTGTAGTAACGCGCGCTTTTCCGCACCCAAAACACATGTGCCGCTTAAAACTGCGTATTTTTTGCGTTTATTTTACACGTATTTAGTTTTAATATACAATTTTTGTTCATAAATTTTACCGTTTTTTGTCACAAACGAATTAATAGTTGCTTTCCAATCGACTAACCGCAAGCAACCGCTAGTAGAATGGTTTTTGTCTTTGCTATGGTTGATTGGTACGCTCACATTTTTTTTTTTTTTTTCGCTGGCGCTACATCCCATAGAGGGATTTTGCCGCTTCATAGTGAAGTTTCGTAATCATTTTTACAATGGATAATGCGTGATTAATTCATTGATCCTGACATTAACCAGCCGTGATTTTTTCATCACCCGCCGGGAATCGAACCCGGGACCTCCGAAGCTTAAAGCAAGCATGCTAACAACTGTGCTACGGGGCGGCAACATTTGGATGTTTAAAACATAACCTTAAAATCGTAATTGTGTGCTATTACCCTAAAGTTGTTATTTTTTTTATATAAAATCAATAAAAAAATAATTAATATATGATATAACGCGTTAAATAAAATCAATTAAAATTTCTAATTTTAACATAAATATTAAGCGGTTCTACATTTAACCACCTGGCGTCGAAATTGTGCGTAACTGCTTCTAACTGCTCGTAATAAAATAGCAAGAGCAGATACGAGTAGAAAATTTAGCGAAGACAAAAACCATTCTACTAGCGGTTTGCTAGCGGGTGCTTGCGGTTGGTCGATTGGAAAGCAACTAATTTGTATCTTTCAATATGGCAAATGTCAGCAAACGTTTGTTTTCAGTCAACAAACACAAAAAATTGCCCTGAAGAAATGAAAATGTAGAAAAATCGTACTAGATTTGGTAGTACAGTCTACCAATTCGCAGCAAAATTAGAAATAGAGACAACTTGCGGAAAAACGCCTACTCTGCGGAATACATGTATTTCATTTCATTTAAAGTAGTGTGTTATAATTTAAACGCAAGCATTTTTCCGCACGTCTGTTTTCAGCATTAATGTGTTTCAATTTGTAAAATTTGCTTGTAGTCATAGGCTTGTTTATCTAGTAGGCATTGGAAATATCCACACTGGAAGTAGTAGTGGTAAGGATCGATTTTTTTTGATTTTTTTTATATGGTTTTTCGTAGTAACTACTAACCAATACACTCAACAGTAATAGTTATTTACGTCACAAGGGCGGTAAATGAGTTGTTACAGTACGAGTTTAACATTTATGGACGAGGCGATGAAGGAGCCGCGTCCAGAATTTTGAACGAGTACTGTAACGATCATTTAACGTACGTATAACGTACAACATTTTATTTCATACTATATGGGACATTAATTAAATTTTTTCATTTAAAATTAAATTTTAAAGTAAAAACATGAGTTTGAAATTTAAAGAAAATCAATCCAAATGATTTGAAATTTTATATTTTTCTGTACTGTAATAGCTCGTTTTCTGGACACTTTTTTCTGTACCGTAATGATTCGTTTTCCCGACTGAAATCAATCACGTAAACATTGATTTTCGGTATAGTATGAAATAAATCTATGGTAGTATGTAGAATAAATAATATACAAAAATACATAAACATTTTGTATATTTGCCTATAATAATACGTAAAGTGTTAGAGAAGAGTAGGCCAGGGATTCTTTAACAAATCTAGCCTACATTTAGGCAAAGTTTTGCGCAATATATTTAAATGCGATCGACGAGATATCTGGACCTTGACCGATTAAATATTTTTTTCGTATGATGGTAGAACTACATATATGTATTTATACTATGGGCGAAGGCAGAGTAATTTTGAAATTGATAAAGGTTGAGAGTCATAGAACTGTCAGATTTTCTAACTACATCCTATAATTATAATTAATTATAATTAGTTTGCTGCATTTTAATCTAAACCTTTGTATTCGTTTAAGAACATACTTACATAAATCTTAAAGATATCATTGTTAAGTAACACACTTGTCACATAATATAATTCTCCATATATATACAGCAGTTTTGTAATCTCCTTTGTTCAATTATCATTTTACAATACATACTCTTATACTTACCTTAACATTTCTTTGTTTTTAAAGTTTCCATGAAATTACCTCGGTAAACAGATAAACAAATTTTTACTACTCCTTTTTGTTAAAATGACCCCCAAGCAATGTTTTAATCGACTTCAAATTTTGTGAACAAGTAGATTATGAATTGTCAAATTTATCATTAACATAACAAAAGAAATCGTCGGTCCCGTTTTTGAGAAAATCTGTTTGGCAAAACAAAAATAATAAAAATGTGTGACTGGAAGGACGGAAAGATGGAAAAACGGACACGACATTTTTCTGATCGGTGTTTCGAGGCCTTGGTAACCTAATTCGTCAAGAATTTTTTTTCGCGTGTACAATACTTACCCAAAATAACTTCGTTATAGTTTGAAAAGTAAAAATTAATTTTGTAAAAATAAATACATAATTTAATACAGATACAGTCCACTTATTTTTTTTTTTATTGTTTATTACGGAGAACAAGTATCCCGTCTATCAATTGATTAACAATCATTTTATTAAAACATTTTTAAATTAAACACATTGTTAAAAATTATACATGTTTCCAAATTTAATTAAAAAAATAATAATTAACAATTGGAAAAAAAAATTGGATTAATTAACAATTGGATTCCTATCACAGCAATAATACATACAAATGTAAGACAATGTTATTACTCCGCCACATGCATACAAAATGCTTACAGAATAAATTGCGAAAATATATAATGCTCTATCACAATACACTCCATCCGATGGATTATAATTAGGTTGGTATATTTTATAGACAAACACTGAGCCGCCAATAAACCAAACCAGCATTATCGAGCCAAGTATTCGTCCAAAATTGTTTAACACATTGTTCTCTGATTTAAGGAGGGAATATAAAAGAATAGCTTGAAAGGATAATAAAAGAATACCTAGGGTCACTAAATAAATTGGTATAAAGTTGCTAATTGGGCATTTGTCAAAATTTATGATGCCAAAATGAATCGAGACAAATGGAAATATTATTAAAAATATTTTGATTCGCCAACGCATTTCGGACCAATAAATTACACACTTTGTTAGAAATCCTAACCGTATCATGGGATCTTCTTCTTCAGTCAATGGTGCATTATCTGACGTTGTTTCTGAAATAAAGAACAAAATAAAAGCGTCATAAATTTTAATTTAATTGTATTTAAATTGTTTTAAGAGTGTTGAAATAAGAGCGACAAGAAGGACGAACTTCCCAGTGTGATAGTTTTTCGTTTTTGTTTAAATCACTGATGCCTGAATAAAAACCGGGCATCGTAGTATTCAGCCGCGAAATTTCCCAAAACGATATCCCTTGAACTTAATTCTCGTATGAAGCTCCATCCACCGTATAACTTAAAAACTTAAAATATTTAAGGGGGGAACGGTCCCCCTTATGATTTACTACTGCGCTCTAATTTTTCTTCTAATTACACAATTTGTTTTTTGTAGAGAAATTTTAGTTCCAGAAAAAAAATCGAAACCCAAAACTGGTTTGAGATTTTAGTTCATTTTAGAAAACTAATTATTATTGATTAGTTCCGTTGGACAAAATTGATTGATTATTTCCATATATTTCACAGAAAATTCAGTTGTTTTGAAAATTTCTTTGCTATAAATCAGGAAATTCTGAGCAAAAAAAAAAAAAAATCCAAAATTGCAGAGAAAATTTTTATGGTGCCCGAAACCAAAACCCTTAGATAGTTTCAAACTTGATAGATGCCTGAATTTTATCTTCCATTTGTACAATATACAATTTTAGTGTTATATCTCTGAAACCTGTACAGGAAATTTTGAACATTGCCGTATTACATTTTAAGGCGCTTCCCTTAGTTAAGAAATTCAGTTCCCGTGACATTTATCAAAGGGTACACGCAATTTTTTCGAGGAGTTACAATCTGGATACTCTGCTCTGGAAGGTGATGAAATAACTATCGAAAGTGCCTACCAAACAAAGAGCTATCGAATACTTCCGAATAATATGGATATACATATGTACATCGAACGAAATGCAGATCGGAGAAGCGATTGTTCTATCTTTGACAGAATGAAATTGAGATAATACCATTAAAAGATTTAACAATGTAGTGGAGAGCGGTGATTGAACAGCGATACCAATAACTAAGGAATAAACGGGTAGATCTCAGGTTATTGTATCTAACGAGTACTCGTAGCCTCGTATGCACTCTACGTCATAGTAATAACATAACCAACTAATGAATAACTAAGTGAGTAATTAATGCGAAAACGTATCAAGCCAATTCTTATATTATAGGAGATTTTAGTACTCTCACGGTAAGGATACAATATAAAATAAACAACATAGAATTGATAAAGGGAAAGGCTGCTCAAATAATCCCTGTAATGATTATCATGTGATTCTTCTTGCAGCTTCAAGCCAAGTCCAACCAAACAAAATTTTTCTCAAGGTAGGTTATGTATACTTGGGCCGAATCATTTCAACCGAGAGTCTGAAACCAGATTCAGCCTTCAATAAACATAAACCAATACGCCAATACTAGGCTACCCTCTAAATACAAATTTTCTTTGATGCAACCTAAGATGCAATGGTTTTAGACAATCTTATGTCGACTCTGGAAAAGTCAGCCTATTATGATTGACAATTTTGAATTTTTAGGCATTTTGACGTGAATAAAACTATTTCCAAAATTAAATTTTATAGGAAAAGATTTACTGCAACCACAGAATAGAATAACACAGGAAAGCCTTCAAATTTATGGCGAACTGTGCGTATATGAATCGATATATTTTAGGCAGCCATTTTAGTAAAAGATGCTGCTAAGTTGGAGCGAATGAATCAAGTGCTATTATACGCCCAAATTTATGAATGAAAATAATACGGAGCCGATTTTGACAATTTTAAATCAAGTAAGAAAGATTAAATCACTCAGTGCCATTTTTATAAGAGCCGTAGAGCTTTTACAATTTTTTTTTGAAAATTAACAAATCGAAGAATTTCGTTTGGAACAACACTAATTACCAATTTCTAATTACTAATTATTAATTATTAATAAGAATACCTATTCCTGTCAAATATACGTTGCACAAACATTTTATGAAATCGCGGTCGACTGCTATTTCAATATAACTCAATGCAATACGATTTTCTGACGTTTATACTACACGATTCCAATGCACCAAAATATTGTACAACAAATATTGCATCGTGTAAAGATAGGCATAAGACAAAACGAATAGGTGATCGTGAAATTTGAATTATAAATTTCTAAATCATACCTGCAATACTTTGCTGTTGGTAAATTCTGGTTTCGTGACAACTCTTTGGTCAGATATCGTTCTCTCGGTGAATAATACCTCAAATTTGTATTCTAGTTCTTTTTGCGAGATTTTGGTTTTATTACTAACGGCTGTGTTTGAACTGGTTATAAAGTTAACTATTTGAATTCTGTTGGTGGATTGACGAGGATGAATTTTTACCCTAGGGTAATTTTGCCGAGCACCTAAATCAATCAAGTCGCATTTTTTTGAAATTTAAGTAATTTCTCGGTTAAGGAGCCTCGTGAATCCACCATATAAATAAATTTATTTTAACAAACCCATACATGGTGCTATTTCTCGCACCGCTTATAAACGTTATCACGGAAAACACCTACGGCCGTGTAGAAGACACAGCCTACCCCAAATTTTTGTACTGTATTACTGCCGGCATCTTTTCAAATGTAAAACTACCGTGCGATTCTAACGTTAAGACTATTAAGAGTATCACAGCTAAGAGAAATTTTACCGAGAAGTTTTTTTTTAAGAGAATCTCTTAATTGGTATTCTGTTAGTTGGTCTCTTAAAATATCTCTTAAAAACTCTCCAAATATTTGGTAAACAATTTAAAGACCTGTTAAATTGTATTTTTATAATTTATATTTGTAATTGAATCGTTTATTTTTGAAAGGGCTCATGTCCACATTTTCAAATTATTCAGAAAATAAAAAAAACTTTTTTGATATGAGACCTTTCTAGAAATAAATGATTTTTTTGTTGCAAGGTAGGTACCGTTCCATTAACCATATGGTAATTTCGTCTTGTCATAAAACGTATATACGTGTCTGTGATACAAAACCGTCATAATATAATTTTGACAAAAAGTGGACATGAGCCTTTTCAAGAATAAACGATTCAATTAATTACACTCAGAGAAAAAATGGGGTCAAATTGAGGAAAATAGTGATTATTACAATAAAAAAGCAATTAATATAGCGCCAACAAACTTTTTTATTAAATTAATAAAAATTTAACAAAAATTTGTTAAATTCATTCCTTAAGAAGCGGTGTTATATTGATGATTTTGTTTATTATAACTATGGCAATTTTAATTAAATTTATAGAATTTTTTTTATTTTAATAAACTTTTTTATTTATTTTAACAATTAATTAATTAATTTTACTACAAATTGTTTTTGTAAAATTAATAAACTTGCGTCAATCAAACAAACAAAATTAGTTTTCAATTCAATAATTTTTTTTGAATGCTTAGTTTATGAAACTGATAAAATTTTATCAAAACAAGGGTTTCTATCAAATTTGTATTTTGTAAGAAGATTTTGGTAGGTACTAAGTAAATAAAAACAATTTAATTTATATTAAAGAATAAAATTACTTTTTATTATTATTTCAGGTACAGAATCCAGTCCCATAATTATTTTTTTTTTTCATAACTTTGGTTTTAAACTTAAAAATAAAACAATAGTGCGTTATAGTAAAGCAAAAAATAATATTTAATTGAAAATTCCTATTAATTACATTTAATTATTAATTAGTAAAGAAGTTAAAATAACTTATATCAAAATTATAATGATTTATCTTAATTCATTTAGCCTTAAAATATTGGAAATAACACATTATTATTACTGAGCAGACCTTTTGTCTAGTTCATTAATTAGGTGACTAACCGCTGGATGAAATTTCTCATTTTGGTTAGAGGTAATTGTTTCAAAAAAATATTGTTTTATAAAACTCCAAACTAGAGCCGACTCTGGCGGGTAACTCAAATTGAAGACATAAAAAATTTTGAAGCAAATTTCAAGTGCTCGTAAAATCGAGTATAGCTGATATCGGATACCATCAAAATATACCAAAATATCTTCAGGATTTATTATAGATCCTCTAATTAAAATAAATGGCTGTATGGGTAAATTCTATTTGATTTTTTGCTGTAGAGCTTCCTCAATCTCGGCCGTAGTAGCACCAACTAGCATAAACGAATTCTGAGAATCCTTAATCGAATATTTAATATGTAGTTTTTCTCCATCGACATATTTGTTTATCTTCGAAGTAGGCGCCAATACGAAATGCAACAAATACAAGACAGATGTATTGAATCCATCTGAGAAAAAATAAATAAACCATCAAAACACATATTATTAAAAAAATCCCAAAACTCAATAACTTACTTTCGGAAATAGTAGTTAGATCATTTATCTTCTCCAAAAGTAATCGTGCATTTTTATCTTTTATTTTTTGATCAAAAATAAGAAGCATCACTTTCTTAAAATGAGAAAATTTTAAGTCGACATTCGTTATATTCGGAAACATGGCTCCAAAGTCAATCTCTACCTGTTATATAAAATGATAATAGGAATAAATCATCGTTAGTCTCATAGTTACAAAAAATGTAAAAAAATTAAACTCACAAGTTTATAGCCGTATGGTTTTTTATATTGGAACCATTTTGACAAAACATCCTGCGTTGAATTAGCAGCATAAATTTCTTTTAATCGATAATTCGATGTTAATCCCCAATGCTGTTCAATTTCAGCCCAACTGCAGTTGTTTTTTAAAATGCTTTCCAAATGTTCATCAATATTTTCCTCAACGGCAAATATGGTTTTAGTTTTTTTATTTACAGTTTGTGAAGTAGGGGGAGTAGGGGCACATTGATACATGGGGTACATTTATACACCCAAAAAAACTCAGCATATGAAACAACTGAAAGGTTTATGTACTCACTCATATATGGTGTTGCGCCACACAAAACTGACATATATTTGTGATTCCCCTGCAGTTACTGTGTGATTGTCAATTGGTTCAATTAGATTTTGGGTTCTTCGATGTAAATTTTTTTAAGTTAATTGCAAACGTCATTTTTAGTTTTGTTTTTATTTATATGATAGTTTTCAGGACTGTCATCTGAGGTAAGAGATATTTTATATTTATCTTATTCACATCGATTTTTGATCTAACTTAATTAAGTTTTCTGATAGTTGTGTGTTTATTAAATATTACGATGTGGGGCACATTGATACAATATTTTCTGGGTGCTTTGATACGTATCAATGTGCCCCGTGTGGTATATTCTACACCATTCATTTGAGTTTTTTTTAAAGACAATGGTTCGATCGTACAAGAAAAAAACCAACAGAACATGCATAGACGAAAATGCCATAAGCTCTGCAATAACAGACGTGCTCGAAGGAGGAATGTCAATAAGAAGAGCAACTGGTAAATATAATTTAAAAGCAGCTACTTTGCAACACCGGATAGAGAGAAAAAAGAAGATTGAGGCAAATAATGAAGAACAAAAGGAATTATCTTCCAAATATAGCTCAAATCAAGTGTTCACTGCAGCTCAAGAAAGACAACTTAACGAATACATCATAAAATGTAGCAAAATGCATTATGGTCTGATTTTAATCCAGGTTCGACAACTTGCTTATGAATTTGCGAAGAAGTTAGAATGTCGCTATTCTCCATCTTGGGATTTAACAAAATGTGCAGGTGTGGATTGGGCTGTTGGATTTCGTAAAAGAAATCAAAACATCAGTTTGAGGAAACCAGAAAATGCTAGTGCTGCCAGATCATTTTCTTTCAATAAAACTGCTGTTTCAGAATTTTACGGAAACCTTGAAGATGTTTTGAAAAGGTACAACTTTACCGCTGATCGGATAATAAATTTTGATGAGACAGGTATTACAACAGTCCTCAACACGCCTAAGGTTTTGGCGGAAAAATCCCAGCGGCAGGTCGGCCAAATTGTGTTAGCCGAAAGAGGTGAACTCGTAAGAAAGAGGGAAGTCAAGAATCTACACCGACTCACCGGAAAAATCAAGACTCAAAGCTTTGTCAGATTTAAAAGAAGAAAAACGGCTTATGAAAGGTCAGAGACAACGCGCAAAAGAACTCAAATCAGCTAGAAAGTTGTTAGGTTTGCATCCAGAAACTGCTGGACGAGCAAAGCAAAGAAAAAAAAAGTAATTTTTCTGCAATAGAAAGTGACGATACCAGTGGATCTAGCGAATTTGAAATTAAGGATTCATCATCAGACTTAAACTTTAGTTTATCCGATGATGGTGCTTCTAATCATGAGCTGACAATTCCTATTCAGCCGAATATAGACAATTTGAAAGAAGGGGATTTTGTCATTATTAAATTCGAAAAAAAGAATAACGTAAAACACTATGTTGGTAAAATTCTTTTCAAATATGATGGCGCTGAATATCAAGTTTCCTATTTAAGAAAGAAACCGTCAGGAACCTTTATATTTCCGGATGTAATAGATGAGGCGTCGGTGAACATATCAGACATTATACTTCGGTTGCCGATGCCAACAGTGACCAAGGGTTCTAGCAGAACAGCATCTCTTTTTACTTTTAAAAGTAGCAATCTTTATTTGTATAACTTGTTATCTACAAGATACAAAAATAACTTATTTATAATCAATTTTAGTTTATCTACTTTAAGTTAAAACAATTTGAAATGTTATTTTGTTATAAATATGTTATTAATTACTTTATTAAAATAAATGTTGTATAAAACAAAAAACACTGGTTTCATAAAACTAATCGTCCAACTTATTGTATGTATCAAAGTGCCCCATGCAATTTTATCACATGCATCAAAGTGACCCTACCTGGGGTACATTGGTTCGAACCTTACTTTTTAAAACAATTATGTAAAGTGTTTCATATTGTTAAACCACACCAAATATTCGATTAAAAAATTAAAATAGAATAATAATCCCTTCATTGTAACGTTTTATTTTTATGTTTTGTTTATTATACTCCCCCTATTATATGACGGACTTCGTTTACATCTAAGGCCTAGATTTTGTAGAGAGCGTAATTTGTTAAAGTATTTGGCGTAAATTTTTCCCAATGGTTTTTTTCCAGTTTCCTTGAAGAAGTATAAACTCTGAAATATGGATAAATCTTTATTTAGAAATACATTATATAAATATAATAAAATATATTAAACATTGCATTTTATAAAGCTCCACATGATTTAAGTAATGGCTGAGGTAAACTCGACGCGACCGACGTTACTAAGTAAAAAAAAAATGTTAAACCATGAAAATGTGTACAAGCAATCATTCTTAGCGCGACTCAGACCCGATTAACAAAAAGATGATTGAATTTTAACTTTTAGTTGTTATTTAGTTACAAAATTTCAAAGTTTAACAATTTTTTTTAGATAGTCACGTCGTTCGTGTAGAGTTTATCTGAGCCATACAGCAAACAAAAAAATTTGCTTAATTTAAAGAAGCTATTTGCTATATAAGCAAAAAATTTTTTTTAAATTTATTATCACGAAATAGGTTTTACATTAAATTTATTTCGTGATAATAATTTTAGAAACTAATCGAATCGTCCTATTAGAAAAAATGATTTAGTTTTGAAAAAAAAAAATTATTTGAATACAGAATAAAATGCTAATTGAAAATTTTAAAAAATCTTTCGTGAACTACGGGTTATAGTATGATTTTAGTGATTTAAGTTCATGATAATTTCTTTACTTGACGCTGAAGGCTTAACAATCCAAATAAAATTGTTTATTGCTTTAATAAAAAAGTCTTGAAAATCTGAAATGATTTTTGATCGCAGTTGGACTATATTTTTGGAAATATTTTCTGCAATTCCTACTGACATCTTAATATTATGTTTTACTAAATAATCTGATATTTTATCAACTAATACATTTCTTAAACCATCCGTTAACTCGTCGTTTGTTGCATAAAATTTTAAAATATCCTGACCAGAAGATGTTTCTTTTAAAACTAAATTAATGTCCAAATTAAAGCTTTGTGTTTCAATGAAGTCTGTTGTGTTTGATGGGCCGGGTGTAATACAAAACACTTCTCTATCGCTTTCGGTTGATAGATTGGATAAAGTAGACGCTTCCGATAGCTGTATCTCCAACAATTTAGCATCCAGCTTCACACGGAATCCAATTGGTAGTTTGTTAAGGAATGAAGTCTTATGTTCACCTTTTAAATTTTTCAAAACTTCTACATCAACAAAGTTATCTGAAAAATTAAAATAGTATTTGTAACGTTGGAACTTTTAATTTTTTTATTTCGTACTCACCAATACATATTTGATACAACATTTCTAAATTCCAGGATTCAAGACATTGTAGAGTTCATTTTGTACTTCTAAGCTAAAGTGATAATTTTCTAAATTTGCTACTGCTGGTTCACTGACTGGAGTTAATGTATATATACTACTATTTGGTAATGAAAGTATTTGCGTCCTTAGTTGAACATTTTCACAATTGCTGACTGCTGCGGAATTATTATCGGCTTCGGTTGAAAAATCATCATCAGAAACGTTCATTAAAGTTGTGTAACTTTTATCCATTTCTTTTTTTACTGTTTATATATAAAATAACTTCATAAATTTGAAATTCTTAGTTACTTACGAAATGAAATTTACTATTCATGCATCTATTTTTTAATAATATGAATTTTAAAATATTGATTGATAATATTAAAAAAAAAAAGAAGAAAAAGCTTAAAATATAATTTTAAATTTAAATTATTAAAAATATTCTTTCAGTCGTATCATTAATTTGCCATTTGCAGTTTTGGTTAAGTTTATTGGAGGACCACTAAATTCATTTATACCTATCAACAAATCTTCTTGAATAATAGTTTTTATGTTATTTATCTCAAATGCTTGAAAATGAGGATCAATCTTACTAATGTCTATTTGATCTACTAAAATAACAACAAATTCTTCGTGCTTCTTTACAAATATATCAATAATTTCATAAAGTTCTAAATCGTTTTCATATTTAGTTAAGTATAACCCTTTTTTGTAGAGTGTACCTTTAAATATTATTTGAGAATAACAATCAAATGAATCTTTTAATTGATTGAGTTTGATGCAAAAGTTCACATTACGTGTAGATTTTGATAAATGTTTTGATTCTAAGAAAATATTACGTGCAGCGGAGGTCATACAGAACTGTGAAAATTTTAGTTGCGCCTTTTTGGCTAAACTGAGACAAATGTTTTTTCTCGAATTAGTTGCTTTTGCATAATTTTTAGAAATTTTATGCTTTGCTTCAAATCCGTAGCACCAATAGTCTCTAGGTGGACCTGAAAACTCAATCACTTTAGGGTAATGTAACAAGAAATGATGCTTTGGTTTCAAAGTGTCATTAAAATATTTTAAGTATATTGAGTGGTGTTCTTTAATAAGTTCTTCCAGCAATACTAATTTGTCTTTATTAAACCTTCTTGAAAGCAAAATGTCAATAATTTGAATTAAAGTTATTACTAATTCCCAAATTTCGTCATTTTTGGGTACTAAATCTCCTATCATTAACGGTAAATAATGAACAAAACATTTCATTTCACTCGCTGTCATTTTTAATTTTCCTTTTTTTAAGTCATTCGCATATATTTCTGGTGATAAATTACCTATATCAATTGACCCATAGTTAAAATTTTGTTTTCGAGAATATTCTCTTTGCGAGAATATTTTTGCCTTTTCTGTGTAAAATTTTAGAACATGACATAGGTCGTAATGACAAATTCCTTCAAATATGTCATGCATTATGTCTACAAAATAATTTTCTACAACGTGAAATGAATTAATACTATTGAAAATAGAATTTTTCTGAACTCCAGTTTGTTTTAGTTCTTCCAAAGCGGCATCAATCTCGTAGTTTTGAATATTGCGATCATCAAATTTGTTATTTTGGCATAGATTTCGGGTTTCAGATTTGTGGCATTTACAAAATCTACAAAAGTAATTTGCAGAAAAGGATTTACTAAAATCGCAAACTTCATTTACACCTAAATTATCCCCTATAATTAAACCTAATATGAAATATACGTGCACTAATTTACCGGATATTTGAAGAGAGATGCCGTCTTCTTCTAAAATTTTTATTGAATCTATTAATTTTTTTAGACAACGATCATTCCCGAATTCCTTGAAATATTTCGACTTAATGAAACCAGCAATAAAAATATTTTCAATTTTTGAAATATTTCTAAAAAAAGGAAAAGAAAAATAAATCCCAGTGATTGATTCTGAATGTGATCCTAAAGGATTATTAATTTCAAATCCGTCAAAATATAAAAAATATGGAATACACAATTTGTTTTGAAAATTTTCAACTTTTTTCTTCCAAATTGCGCCTTCACAAAAATTTGAAATATACCATTGAGAATTTGAATTTTGTTTATTTAAACTAGCTATCGCATTTATATCAAAATGTTTTTCAACTACTGTTCTCATTTGAAATGGCAGTGATAAAATCACACCTTTTGTTGAAATGTCATCATAAACCGCTTCTCCGTTTTTGGTAATAATATTAATTTCATCATTTATTGAAAACTGTTCAATAGATGGTAGTAAATTATTAGCCATTAACCAATTATTTAGTAAATATTCAGTTTTTCATGGTTTAAACACATCTTTTAACATCTCAATAGTCCTAACTAAAATGTTATTTACTTCATAATCGGCTTTATGAACCAGTAACATACTTTCTATATATAGTGCGATAGGTGTTGTTATAAATTGCACGACGTATTCCTGAATTTGTTCTACATTACTTCTATTAAAATTGTTATTATTGTGCAATTGTAGACAAAATTTAACTACAGAACTATCAATGTTTTGTTTCAATTTCAAAAGATCTACTTTTGTTTGTTTCAAAGAGCCATCAGATTGGTTAGTATTACTGGGGCGAACTTTATCTTGATTAAGTATAGGTCTTAAAATGTTTGATTCTGTTTCATTTGACAAGAAATCAGAACAAAATTCTTGTATCGGATTTGAGTTTGTCATTAAAATATTTTTGTGCTTTTTAATATGTTTTCTAAAACTTTTTAAGTTTCCGAAATGTTGATAGCATGAGGTTTCACAGCATTGATATGTACTATATGCATCAAGTGAATGAAAAGTTTTTAAATGTACTATTAGAGCGCGCTCCGAAAAATTTTCCTCACTGCATTTAAAGCACTTCATAATATTAATTGTATTTTTTCGTTTCACTAAGAATCTAACTAAATGAATACTATATAATGCAAATGGCAAAGTTTTCACAGTATAAACAGTTATTTTATGAAAACATTCAAATATTCGCGTAATTCTTCCTGAAATTTCATCGTAATGTGAAATCGATTATAAGTAATGTTTTATAAAATTGACAATATAACTTACCAATATCTTTTAGCTTTTTATGAATTTTTATAGTTTTTATCAAACACACTTTCAATTTTATCACTATGTGGAACCAGGTTCAATTTTATCACTTTCAATTTTATCACAGGCATAGGAAAACTATTTTTAATGTTGTAGTTTTATGAAATTATTTTATCATAAAAGAAGTGTTGTTCACTCGACGATTTTTTTAATATTAAAATTGCAGCACATTATTTTTTAAGAGAACCGTTATAACAGCAAAATTTAATAAACAGGATATCCAACTAATAAATAAGCAATCAAATTAATAAAATTTTATTATATTGTACACCTATTTAATAAAATATCTGTTAAATTAAGAGAAACCGTATTACTTTTAACAAATGAATTAATAAAATTGTTGTAAAATGTAATCCCTTTGCTTGTTAAAAACCTAATAGGTCAATTTTGTAAAGATGATGAAATTTTCGTAAATTTTAGAAAATATTATTAAATTTACAATAAAATGACTTTCAATTTAAGAAAAAGTTATAAAAAAAAAAAAACTCGAAACCGTTTTTGTTAAACATATTTAGGTAATAATCATTTTTACAACATTTTTCTTCATACCAACAAATTTTTCATAATTTCCACAAATAATTTTGTCTGCTTTATTAATTTTTATTGATTTAATGATTTTGGTTTATTGCGGTTTGTCAGAAGAAATTCTTTCAAATTTACTCCTATTATTTTTTTGAGTGTAGATGGAAAATGTACGGCAAATTCGGGGTCAACGAACAACAATGGAGCAACTAGAGGCTTATTTACGTTTTCTGGAGGAAAATCCTCAATTTAAAGCGGAGAAAAATACTCCAGAAAATACAATTTATCTAGAGGAAAAATGGGAAGTGTTGTCTATCAAATTAAATGTTCTTAAAGGGGCAGTAAAAATTGCCAAAGATTGGAAAACGGTAAGCTATTTTGTTAAACAATTTTACAGTTACTTGTTTATTTGAAATTGAAAAATTTTGTTGCTTTTAGTCGCTTACTCTGAAACAACAACGACTTCTCTATCAGCTTTTGAAGAGAGGGCTCCAAATTTATTTGGTATAGTCTCAGTTCGGGGAGATGACTCGATACCTGTTATTGGATTTGAAGTAAGATATACAGTTTTAATATTAATTATAATTACGAATTAATCAAAATATTTTTTAGAACGCAAATCAAACGAGTGTGACAAATTCTATGATCGAATCTGGTGGATCCATAGCCCACCCTCCGATGGAATCAATAGTCGCCATCTCGATGCCAGGACCATCGTCCAACCCCAAAAACGTCCCAAACCGCTGCACCTACATCGAGAGTGTGACATATATTACAACACGTTTTCATCCGCCATTTCCGATTGCATTGACAAAATCGGAAAACTGGCGAAAAATCGTGCTAAGGAGGAAACATTAATGGCGGAACGACGTCTGGCCAATAGACCAACAGAACGCGGATGCCAAGACTAGGATGGCACAAGCCCTGTATATTCTGGCCAAACAATTAGAAAATGAAAAATAGGAACGAGAAAATATGCATAAATAAAAAAAGACTGAAATAAAATGACTGGTACCTGTATGTATGTTGTGATAATCAATTTATAAAATAATGTGATAACTGATAATAATGAATTAATAAAATAAAAGATAATAAAAATTTTGTTATAAAATATAATTTTTTTTATTAACCAAAAGTACACAAATTATAATGTGTTGGTGTATTCGCTTCGCATTCTTCGGCCCTCTGACAAATAATTGTTACCTGAACTATGTTCGACCTCGCCATCTTCCTCTTCATATATTACCTCATCTTTGAACTCTTCATTGATACCATAATCCAGTAGCATGTTGTGTAAAATAATACAGCAATAAATTAATAATGCGGCTTTATCCGGTGGGTAATGCAGTGTTCGACATTTGTTGATGCACCTAAATTTATTTTTAACAACACCGAATGCTCCCTCCACTGTGTTTCTTGCCCTAATTTGGATAGCATTAAATTTTTCTTCTTGGCTGCTAGTTGGTTGAGAGAATGGTGTTACCAGCCAGGGCTCCAAAGGATAACCACTATCTCCAATTAACCAATTGTATCTGCGGCTACTATGTTGTCTTATTAAGTGGATTCTTGCCGGTGTTGTTTGCCAAATTGCTAAATCATGGACGCTGCCGGGATATTTGGCGTTAACTGAAAGGAATTTAAGATTTGAATCCACAATCTAAAAAAATAATAAAATATATCAGTAATTAAAGTATTTTTATACTTTTGGGTTTTTATATTACCGCTTCCACATTAATGCTATAGTACCCTTTCCTGTTCATATACAGTCTGGCTGGTCGATCAGGATCATATATCGGCGGGGCCACAATACCAACATGGGTACAGTCAATAGCACCAATCACACCTTTAATGCCGAACTTGGTGTAAAATCTGAATAGCATTTTAATACTTTAGATAAATTATATGAACATTATAAATTATTTTACCCTTCTTTAATTGCATTTTTTTCTTCCTGGTCCACGCAAAATTTAACACGTTTTGATATATGCGTCACCATCAGTTGGCATATACAGTTTATATTCCGGGAAATGCTCGGCTGACTCATCGGCAGAAGATAATTGGAAGCGATGCTTCTTTGGTAGGAACCATGCCCCACGAAATGTAGAGTTGACAACACCTAAACACTAAATTATGAATAGATTATTCTGCGGATTTAATAAATGTAAAATAATACTAACCCGCAATTCATCGATTAATCCGACTGCTAATGCCTTTGGAAGACGAAAAAATTCTTTGAAAATAATTTCTTCAACATCGAACGGATTTGTTGAATCCCGTAGATAACGGAGGTGTTGTCTTCGATTTTCCCTGAAAATTAACATGCATTGTTCAGTAATACGTATATCAACAAATCAAACAAAAACGCTTAGTAAAAGCGTTAAAAGTTGTAATAACAAGTCCATGTCTTAAAAATTCACGAGAAAATCAAAATATATTGTTATCAACCAGGTAGCGTTTATATTTATTTTAAATAATGATACATAATTTGATTTATCTAAAAATAAAATATTTGGCAAATAAAAAATCAAATTTTAAGTTATGTTTATTTTTTACAGAAATTAATAAACAACAAAATGTTTTATTTTATATTATATAAATAAATAAATATGTGCGTTATTGTAAAATAGTGAAACTCACCGGATTATTTATTCAGATAAACTTCAAATTCAGATAAATTATATTAAATATTATTTATTTATTTTTATAAAATATTTTGCACAATCACACTTTGCTAGAAAGGTCAAATTTATGATGCCTATGACCACCTATTTCGTATGGCTTCGTTAAGAGATTTTTTAAGAGGTTCTCTTAACTGAAAGAACTTACAGAATCGCAAAATAGTCTTAGTTAAGAGAAATCTCTTAACTAAGAGAAATTTTTTAGTTAAGACCTCTGTGACTGTACATCAGAATCGTACGGCTAGTCTAATCTATGCCTGCTTTTTTAAACCCCCAATCGAAATACACATTTTGCTCTAAATAATTTGATAAACGTTGTATAAGATGAGTATACATTTAAAAAAACTTGTGACATAGTTTAAGAACTTCCCATATTTAAAATAAGGAAAATTCTTTGTAAATTGTAAATAGTTTGACGACGTATAAAATGACATTTTGTGTGAAAAGGGTGGTTCGAGGAATTGGATAGACCTAATTTTTTAATTAATTTTGAAGTATCGTAGCTCATTCAACAAATTTCTATTTCAAATCATTTATGTTTATTTATTTAATTAAATATAGAGTATTGTTGGTATATAAGCACGTACATTTTCCGAGAACGCAAACAGAATTTGGGTATATTCCACCCAGCGATAATCTCCGAATAATTAAGATTTTTGATGAAAAGTAAATTTAGTTTAAAATTTATTTTTAGAATTCTGGAAATTCTTTTGAGTAAAGAAAAATAAATTTTTGTGTTTGCGTTACTTTACTTACTCACCCTCGCTAGATTCACTGATTTGGTTTTCTAAATCAACTCCCATTATATTTTTATATTAAATGTACTGAACGCAGTTAACACTTTTTATTTATAAACTTAATTATTTATAAAATTTATTAATTATAGTCAAAATAAACAAAAAAATTAATTATTTGTGATGCACTGAGTACAAGAATGCTTTTCACTGCTTAAATCTAACTCAAACATAAAGAAAAATTATAACAAAAATTGTTTGCGTTATAATGTTTACATTCGTATAAAGCCGAATTTATTGCAAATTTTTACTATTCGTCTGATGTGCGTACATTAACCCTCGGCGGTTGCACTATAATTTCGATGCTTCCGCGGACACACCGGGTCGAAAACGTCCACGTACAATTTTTAGAGTGTTAAATCGCTTTGAAAAATCTAAAAAAGTTCATGAACACTCTTGAATCGTTCTAGAATGAGAATCCACAATTGTTTAAGTATAAAAGTTATTATATTTATAATAATTCGGTATTCGAGACAAAACGGTAGAAAAACGTGTCTTGGCCTAAATTTCAACAATATGCACCATAGTAAAAAATAAATTACCATGAATTTTCATAATGCACAACCTAATGTATATGAAAAAATGGAGTTTGACCGTTTACAAAATACACCGATGATCATTTTCACGGCAAAAATATCGTTACGAAAAAGAAACACATGTTTTTGACATTTTGTATATAAATAAGAACAAAGAACAGAGACCAGAGAGTGAAAATACTCAAATATCAATCGGCTTTAGTAGTGTGTATGTGATATACACATTGAGTGGTGCGAGTGATAAATAACTAAATTTAAATTTTCTTATATGGTTTTTCGTAGTGACTAATACATATTAAAGATTAATATTATATGAGCCGTTAATTTTGAAAGTGGTGCAAGTCCATTTTTCAGAAAATTTAAGTTATGATAACAATAGACAAATAAAAGTATAATCTTTCTAACGGTGAACAATTTATAGTCAAAAAAAAAAAATAAATAATCCCTAATACTTGTTCAAAAAATAAGAAAATGCAAAATCCCGTATATTTTTGCATTTATTGTTTCTCTATTCCTTCATTTTCTCGTTTCAACAAAATGTGGACTTGCTCCACTTTCAAAATAAACGGCTCATATGTATCTGCGCATCAGCAAAACAAGCAGGCTTTCTAGAGAGAATTTTAGCAGGTTTTGACAAAAAATCACCCCACTCTTGAATTTAAGTTTAAACTTTCACGCCGGTCGTACTGGGACGTTTTCGTCCAGTTGACCACTTTGTTGCTCAGGAACTAGCTGGCGGAGAGTGGACAGACTGCGCTTGCAGGACCGAAATCATCCCAGTGCGGCCGCGGAGGGTTAAAATGAAAAAAACTATGAACACTTTAAACTGCTTCGTGTTGGTGAAAACAGTTAATAATTAATTGATCCTTGCTAAATTGATAATGTGAATGGAACATGAATGGAATATACCTAAAGTTACAAGACAATCAAAATAAGTGAGGCGACGATGGAAGTCATTTTGAGAATAAATATGAGTGTGAAGTTTATGCTAAAAAAAGTAACAAAAAATACACTGTTAAATTAGTTATTTTTCATTCTCGAATAGCCCTAATTTTCGGATAAGCCCTTATTTTCGGATCTGATCCAGTTGCGATGAACTTTACTATACTTCAAAGAATTTAGAATTTTTAATAATTTTGATGGTTTTATAAATTTTTGCATCTCCGATCACAGAGATGTCCACAATGTCTCGCTCATATTTTCGGATAACTTGGCTATTTGCCAATTTGATCCAATTGTGATGTACTTTACTATACTTCACAGAATTTAGAATTTTTAATAATTTTGATGGTTTCATAAATTTGAACAACAGTTGAGCGAGACAATAAACCAGTCAAACCATGAAATTAAACATCAGATGGAGCAACAAGGCGAGGAAATTAAAGACCAAATTTTAGATGGTCAAAAGAGAATGGACGGGAAACTTTTTGAATATAACATACATGGCCAAGTATAGAGAAGCTGCAAATTGAAGTTCAACATTTTGAAGAAAATTAGAAACAAAGGTGCAGCAGGTCGAAACAAAATTACATACGGATGTCCAATAGGTTAAAGAAAAATTTAAACGTCTCGAGATAGAATTAACTGACAAGACAAATGGAACAACGACACAAGTGTTTCAGACTGTTTACTCAATCAAATTAAAGCCACCAACATTCGACGGAACAACATCTTTCGTCATTTTCCAATTTCAATTTGAAACGGCGGCCAATAAAAATCATTGGAACAATGAACATCGCGTTGCGGCGTTATTAGTGGCTCTAATAATAAAAAATAATAATAATAAAAGGAAAGACGTTCGTTAACATAAGCATGTGGCCAAGACCTTGTGGACATCTCTGTGATCGGAGATGCAAAAATTTATAAAACCATCAAAATTATTAAAAATTCTAATTTGTGTGAAGTATAGTAAAGTTCGTTACAATTGGATCAGGTTGGCCACGTTTATTGGCAAATGGCCAAGTTATCCAAAAATAAGGGCTATTCGAGAATGAGGGAACAACCTCGTGGACATTTGTATGGTTGGCGATATAACAACTTTTAAAATCATCCAAAACTATATTATAAATTCCACATTTTGTGAAATTATATGTTCATCACAATTGGATCAGCTTGGTGACATACATATATAGCATATAGCCTAGTTATTCTAGAAAATGTGCGGGACTTTCGGGACATCTCCAGGATTGGCTAAACAATTATTTAATTATCAAAAATCAGTCAACTTTTAAATTATCTGAAATACAGTAAGGTCCAACAAAATTGAATGCTTTTGGCCAACGAGATAAATAGATGATCCAGCTATCTGAAAATGATAAAAATAACCTGTTGCAGGGTTTGATTGTACGAAAAATCCAAAATTCCAATTGGAAAATTAACTATTTTAACAGTGTATTTTTTTGTTATTTTTTTTTGCATAAACTTCACACTCATGAATAAATAACCATTTTTTGTATTTAAATAAAATAAATTGTTTATTTAAAAACTAGAGACCTGAAAGGTACCGTCTACCAATAACAAAACTGCTTTCATAAAGTTTTCTGCTGTAAAATTGGGTTTGTGAATATTTTTTGTTTAACAATTTAATGTCGTTGACCGAAAAGCTGTATACTACTTACCTCAGATAGTTGACCAACAACTAATAGAAAAAGTTGTCCGTTACAGTTTCTAACATGGTTCAAGCCATAGGGTTAGTTAAGTTAGGTTAGGTTAAGGTGTTGGGCAAAAATGACTTCTTGTGTACAAAAATCTGCATACATGAATAATTTTTTTAAATCACTCTGGAAAGAGTGGGCTCCAATACGTCACTGATACTTTTCCGTTAACCTGTAACCTAACCTTAAAAATCTCAAAGGATTACTGTAAGGAAATTATTAATGATAGAAATGTAAATAAAAACATAGATTTTTGTTCTTTATTATTTCAGAGATCTGTTCGAAAGATAGATAACATTGCTCTTGTTCCTAAGGCTTCTAACAGCCAAACATTTATTTTTATCAGTTTAATACAGTACAATAAAGTAAATATCCTATACAATGATCATTTGCCTTTTCTGAGGCTAGTCTACAGGTTAACGGAAACGTAGCAGTTAAGTCCACTCTTTCCAGAGTGATTTTAAAATTATTCAGATCGCTTGAAAATTGAAGTGTATGCAGATTTTTGTGCACCAGAAGTTATTTTTTGCCCACTGTTTGGCGGCACAAAGAAGACCGGCATAATCACAAACTAGTTTGTATCCATACCACATTTTATTATTTTGTACCTATACTTAGTGCAACCATTTTGAGCTGTTGACAAAGCGCTTGATACTCCAGACGTCCGTAGTACTGAGGTTCAACAGGGGATTTAAAAGGGATGCCCCTAGAACCTTTAGCCTGTTCCGGGCTAGACGAGAACCTGAGTAAAAAATGGAGTACTATCCCTTCCTCCTCTTCTGCGACGCAACTGTGAGATGAACCCAAGTCTGCTAGCATGCCTGCCTATGAGACATTGTCCTGTAATTACTCCGACAACCATCCTGGCCAGATTGGCCAGGTCTGCCTGGTTATTATACATTTATTATATATCGAGTTTATTTATAACATAAGGTACTAATTGATTTTCTGTCCAACAAGGCACATCGCACAGGGTTATTCGGAAGAACTTTTTTTTTATTTTTATAAAGTCTCTGACAAACCAGTTGAGGTAGCAGGTTTATCACATAAGTTGCCCACTTTATTAGCGAATCCTGAAAACACCTAAATCATTATTTTATTTTAATTGTAACTTTTAAAATTAAATTGTAATTGAATTGTTGTTGTGTGTGATGTGTCCCAACAACACTCCAAATTTTGTAAAATGTTTGCTTTTTACCAAGCCGACTGAGTAGTTTATGTCATCCGGAAAATTTTAAATTTGTGTAGAAATATCCACTCCAAACACACTCACAATATAAGTAATATAAACCAATTCTATAATGTGAGAACATTGCTTTTGGATAACTTAGATAATTGTGTCTATAACTAACATCCGCCTCAAAAAACTTTTATGCTAAATATGTAAGCAAGGCCTGGTATAACTATGGAGCATGGAGTTGTTTAACACATATTCTAGGATTGTGCTATACTTACCTAGGTTCTCCATTATGGTTGTCTATCATTTCATATCACATCATTACCATGGCTGCACTTCAGGTCATCATAATTTTATCAAACTAACCTTTCGTTTGGATTTCGTGAATCCACAAAAGCGGGATTTATTTTCTCATTCCACTGAACCGGAATGCGAAGTTCTCGTTTAGAACAAAATCCCGTTCCACAAAATAATTCCACACAACCGGAATCTACCTACTGCCGACGTCACCTACCGCATTCTAAAAAGGTATGATCGGAAATATCTGTGGCCACTCAGGAACTGCGTCAAGTAGTATCTAACCGCTCCGTGCGTCCTTTCAATCCAATTGTTCACCTGCGGTATAAGCCTGGTTGTCCATCTTCCTCTAGCCTCTAGTTTGCAGGCCGATTGCTATAACTTTGCGGTGCTGGACCTCTCCTGTAGGTTCGCAGCACTCGTATTTGCCTCATCAGTCCGACGGTATACCGCTTCCCTTTCCCTGGCTAACATTTCAATTGGAATAGTACCAGATATTGCTAATACCGCAGGCCCAGATACTGTGCGGTATGCCGATGCAACCCTTAAAGCACTATGTCTTTGTACTTGTTATAGGCGTTTCCTCTACATCTCCTTGTTAATAGAATCGGCCCATATCTCAGCACAGTAGAGAAGAACGGACTGTACCGCGGCCATTAAAAGACGACTTTTACTCGCTTTCAGACCGCCAATATTTGCTATGAGACGGATTAGAGCCGTGATCCATTTCGCAGCCTTGTCTGCTGTTTGCTAGATCTGCTCAAAGAAAGTCATTTTCGAGTCTATCATGATTCCTAAATATTTCGCTGTTGGCTTCGTCTCGACCACTTCATTGCCAATCCACATTAGTAACGCGGTTTGTATCCGTTTTTTGTCATAATCACTATCTCAGGCTTCTCAAGCGGTAAAGATAGCCCATGCGTCGACTTCCACCTCACCACGGTTCTCATGGCCTGATTCAGCTTAAATCGAGCCTGCTTTATATCCCGGGCAGCCATTAGCACCGCGACATCATGCGCGTACCCAACTAAAAGTGTTTCATTTGGCATCTCGGTTCGAATCAGACTGTCATACGAGACATTTCAGAGGTCAGGTCACCCTAGTCCGATTGTGTTGACGAAATAGAAATCAGGTAAAATAAGGATGTGCGTAGACTAAAGATGGTTGAATGAAACAACGAGTACAAATCGGTTTCCTTTACCGATGATCGAAGGCTTGTTGCAAAGGTTAAGGGATTGCAGCTGTTTTACAGTGTCAGATATGGCTTCTGGATTGCTACCATATTCCGATGCGACAAAGGATTCAATGCCGCTGGCTCCTTTCGTTATATAACGGATGGGCATTATGTATTTTTGCGAATATAATTTGGCCTGGCAAATTCCACAGTGGTGTGCCAGAACTTTATGACTCTAAATGAAGCAAAGTTCCAATCGTTCGAGTTAATTTGCTCTGGCAGATGTGAAAACGTTAGAACGGTTCCGTATTTATTGAATCGGACACCGGTTTAAACAAATTAATCGATTTTTCTCAATGTGAGAGTGATTGGCTAATTGAAATGCAACAACTCAACGAAGAGTTGTTAAGGACGAACTTTTAAAACGGAAACCTGCGACACCTGATAAAAACAGTTGCACGAGAATTATGAATTTTATGAGAATATCTGTTCCGCTTAAAAATCGATGTAAAATCAATGCATGATGAAGTTGGTCATGCGGCAACGTAGAAAATACGAAAGGGTTTTTGTCAAACGTTACATTTCTGCTTGCAATGAATGTTGATACACAAAAAGTGCGGGAGGACGCACCGTGCATTTGGACCATATCCGGCTATTCCCGAAAAGTAAATCGGGGAATTAATTATCTAATTGTGGTGGTATAGATGACTTTTCGAAATATGTGATGATGAATGCTGTGAGTGATTCATTGACTCAAACAGCAATCAGAAAAATGGAGAGCCAGGCGGTTAATTTTTTTACCCCAATGCCTCTGATAAGCGAAGGAGGAGCAACGGTTACATCCTCGAAATTTACCAATTATTGAAAGGAAAATGTAATAAAATATAAAATATTATATTGAATACGATTCAATGTGAACGGTACAATAGGACCGTGTTAGGAATGCTGAGGGCGAATGGTATAAACGGTGGAACAAATTGGGATCATGAGCTTACCAGTCAACATGAAATAACTAAGGTGTCACCTCAAAAATTTGTCTTGAAGCGTTTTGCAGTGATGAAACCTAAATTGACAAATGAAACGAGATCGTCAAAAATTATATTAATTTGGCTGGAGAAAAATGGAGTGAGGAACCGGTAACGGGTACTTCTCGTAAACGAAATACTCGGCGACCGCATTTGATATTGAAACTGCCGAAGAGGGTAGACGGAGTTATAAAGATGTGCATGCCTGCGACCGGATGAAGCCTAATATTTAGTTTGGTGTGCATTGCAGAATTTGGATGATTCTGATGAGGAAATCAGAGAGGCCATGGTGTGTTTAACCGCATAGTGTTACAGCAGTGTGTAAATTTAATGTTCGACAATAAATTTTGGATGACCTGTTTCATTTAATGTTACAGCAAATTTCAAAGTCGAGAGAGAAAAAGCCAACGAATAGTAATGGTACACAGGAATTTTGTTTTCTGGTTTTTTTGTTCTTCATTAACCTAAATCTAACCATTAAGGTCGTACATTTTGCTCGTATACAAAATAAACATAGAAACCAAATTGAGGCTGAAAGATTCAATAGAACAGAATAACTTTATCTGAACCATTCATGCTTGACATTTTGGGTAACTTCTCATTTTGTGAGTGTTGAAACCCTTTTTTACTCTGGCGAAAGTATTAATTTTTTAAATTAAACAACACGTTAAACTTTTGCATTTATATATTTATTAAAAAAAACTGCCATATTACTCGTAATAACAACAAATGGGTGGTTTCAGGTCCGCCAATAAGTAACATATTGAGTAAAATAAGCATGTTATATTCTGAATGCTATCGATTTATCGAAAATTTCATGGTCGATTGCAATTTTTTCCAACTGAAAACGCCCAATGTTCATACAAAATCTAACAAAATTATTATTTAATCTGAGCTTAGTCCCACAAACAACACATAAAAGATGCGCATTTTGTCGTTAAATCTTCATTACCGAAACAAGACAAAATGAAAGAAATGCAACATAACAATACAAATAAAACAGCCCATATCACTGTTATGAACCAAAACGCAAACAAATACATTGTCTTGTCGCAATACTCTCCTAACAATACATCATAATTTGGCTCGTAAATTGTATACACAAACAGTGATCCGATCCCAAACCAAAAAATAAGGAACATATTAAGTGATACAAACAAATGTGCATTTATATCGTCTTCTTCTTCTTCTTCCGCTTTGGCATCCGGGTTTTGGTTGTTATGCCGTAGGCCAAAAATAAGAATGAAATTGAGTAGCAAGCAAATACCTAGCACAAGTAAATAAATGGGTACAAATTTACTTATTGTACAGTTGTGTATGTTCTTGGCACCAAAATAAATCATCGCAATGGATAGTAACCAAAATATTAGGGTTATGATTTGGCAGCTGATTGTGCCTAAAGAAATACCGCACACTTCGAAACATAATCCTTCATGGTTGTCGGTATTTTCATCTTTAGCAGTTCGATTTTTTTTCATAAACATTTGTTCTGATGGATCTGAAATGAAAAATATAAGATAAGACATTATGTATGTACAACATGAATATTAATTTAGTTAATGTATGCATTAAATTACATTTTTGGTGTCAAATGTTATACAATTTTAATTAATTGAGTGTTAGATAATTTAATTTTTTCGTTTCGTCTCTTATTAATTAACAGTTTCTATATAAGTATACCACCATGAGAGCAATTACTGTCAAAATTGTGTTTATTTTTTTCTTTTTATGAAACTCTTAAGAAAATTTCTTGCCACACATTTGGTATAATACTAAAAATAAGGAATCTAACGATCCACCGGCATTGATTGATGTATCGAAGTTTCAAGACTTATCTAATGTGGACTATTGGCACAGATAGTCTCGAATTTTCCATTCACTAGCAAGAAGATTAAAGAATCGGTAACTCCTAATGGATTAGACAAAAAAATGTATGTTGGCGGCAATTATTATCTATATATTAGCATATCGGCCATATATGCCATGCGTTAAGTTTCTAAGCCAATTTTCAATTTTAAAATCGTTGTCTAAACATTTTTGATGACCATTGTTAAATATAAGTCAGTAATTTGAGAGTAAACTGTTACAAGTTTATTTTGTAGGCAAACAGCCGCTCTTTTTTGGCCGCAGTATAGAAAGTTTCCTTCGAGCCAAAAACATACTTGTAAACTTGGCAACATTGTAATTTGATAATTACTAACAAAACCAAAAATTGTGATGGGCTATGTGTCGTCTACACGGCCGTAGGTGTTTTACGTGATAAAGTTTATACGCAGTGCGAGTAATGATAAACTGAATTTATTTATTATTTTAATTTAAAATAAATTAACCACCATTATCTGCTCCAATCGGCAATTCTCTTGCTACAGTGGTTCAAGCATTTAAATCGCTCAACGGCGCGGCTTTCTTCGCCGCCTGATAGCGTCATTGCAATAATATTATGCGTGAGGCATAAAGCCTAAGGATCAACCTAAGCAATCATATATTTAAATTAAAGGTAATGCTTATTGTTGATGAGTAATTGCCAATCATCTATTATTTGAACATATCTTAAGCTTGCTAGTAAGAGCAAATAACGAAATAAGTTTATTGGTTGGATTTTATTGGAATTTATTAAATTACATTGTTATTTTTTTTTATTGTTATTTTATTTATTTAATACATTCAGGATTATAATAAATCGATCTTACAAGATCCTCTTGGAGATACTTATTGATCTCCATAATCCCTGCGCTATCGTAAATCTCCCTATTACAGATCCACTTATACCCCTCGGATTGTTTCCTGAGGAATTTTCCCGTTATACAGAGAACTATTTTCCGATCTAGCAGATCTATTCTTGAGAGGTGGTTTGGTGATGCTGTCAACCAAACCGGAAACCCGTGGCATATAATGGGGCGAATTAATTTTGAATTTTGATGAAAACATTATCATACCAGCCCTATTCCTGAACCCAAGCTGTCTCATTATTGGGCGAATCATTCGAAAAGCCTTTCTACATACTTTCTATCCTTTGAAATTACTTTGTAAACGTGATGGTTAAAGCCAAATCTAGAAGTTATGTATTTTACTTTGTTAGTTACTTTATTTTTTTGCTTGTTGATTAGTAGATTAAGGTTTCTACTCTTTTGGATAGCTGGTTTACGGCATTTGCCGTAAGGGGGTCTAAAAACTATAACTTTTGATTTAGCTTCATTCATCTTAATACCCCATTCCTCATGATATTTGGTAAGCCTATCTATTTGAGTTTCCAGCTTTTTCGCTGCTAGCTTCGAGTACATGGAACTACTGAATATCATTGTGTCGTCAGCATACATCTATGTTGTATTCTGGTGGCCCTAGTTTTGTATCCTGCGGCTAGCCCCTATTTATCCTAATGGGTGATGAAAACGAAGCCGTAATTTTGATAGTAGCTTGCCTGTCATTAAGGAAACTATTGATTAATCTAATTAAACAAGGGACCAGATTGATCTTCCGCAATTTAAAAATGAGGCCATTCAGCCAAACTAAGTCGAAAGCCTCCTCTTATTCAATCACTAAGCCACTCTATCTCTAAAGTAGCCTAGCGCATTCGCAGTCGAGTGACCAGCTCTGAAATCAAACTGATTTTCTGGTATATGCTGATTTGCTCCGTAAATGTGGTCGTTCAGGTTATTCAATATAACTTGTTCTAGTATTTTTCCCATGTTGTTCGTCATACTGATCGGCCTAAAATCAGCAGGAAGCTCGGCCTTAGTCTTCTTTGGTAACGGAAGAATGATCGCTTCTTTCTTTCGAATAATTTCCGGACCTATCAAAGATTAAGATTAGCCTGTAATTTGGCCATGTCTTAACCGATTATGATGAAATTTGACAGGTATGTTGTAAATGGGATTGTTAAATGATTTTTGAAAAATAGTCGATTAGCTTCTAACTTGGCTATTTTTAAACGATTATGATGAAACTCGAGAGGTAATGGGTTGGAAATGCGATTCTTAAATGAATGAAAATGGTTGATTAGCTCGTAACTAGGCTATTTCTTTAACGATTAGGATGAAATTCGATAGGTACGATGGAAATGGGATCTTTAATGATTTTCAGATGAAATTAATGGAACCTAAAAATAAAATTACCAAAAAATAGTTGTAAATTCCGGCTCTTCCAAAATATTTGCATAAATAATCTGTGTTAAAATATTCAGACGACTACCTATATAGCCGAAACCTGAATAAATCTGCCGGTATACGAGAAGTGCTCTTGAATCGCTTGTGTTAAAATATTCAGACGACTATATAGACGAAACCTCAATGAATCTTGCCGTATGCGAGAAGTGCTCTCGAATCACTTGTGTTAAAATATTCAGACAACTATCAATGTTTTTGAAAGTCGCACAGAATATTTATTTTATTTTATTTTTTTATTTTTTATATAACTATTCTACGGTAAAATAACCTAATGAATATAGTAACATAAAACTTACAAAATCACGAAATATTTTAGAAAATAAAATTTTATCTTAAATACTAATTACAAATGTATAATACAGACAAAATTGGTTGTTAAAAATTACACTTACGAATTGCAACACGGAAAATCTCTCTTGACCTCGAAAAATCGAAAAAAAGATAATATTCATTAAATATTCTGGACATAGAAGCATTCGGTTCATTACTTCCATATTCAGTCCTGTGGCATGGGACATATAAAAATTCCCTTTGGCGTAGATTTCGTTTGGGAACATAAATGCATCAGGTAGAAGTGAGGTCTAAACAATTAACCCGACCACTACGAAGATCATGGCACCTATCAACATAATACGGTAGGTCACATATCTGTTTCCACCTCCTAGGCTGACTACGATCAGAGAGAAACTAGAGTTTCCTTAGAATATAAATGGTAAATCGCCTCTGAATTGTTTCCAATCTATCGATGTGTACTGCATGGTGAGGATACCATACAACCACAGCATACCGGTGTGATCTAACCAAAGAGACAAATAGACTTACACATGAGAATATATCACGAAACTTCTTAGTCATTCTAATAATGAAGCCTAACATAGAATATACTTTACGTATTATGTTATCAATAAGTAAACAGAAAGTTACTTTGGTATCAATTATAACTCCCAAATCTTTTATTGAAGTTACTCTGCTAAGTTGATAACCGTCAAAATAATAGTTAGAAATTATAGGGTTAAAAGTCCTATAGAATGACATGAAACTGCATTTACTTATATTAACAAACAATCTATTAGCAGAGCACCATCTAGATAAATTATTTATTTCAGACTGTAGTATATCAACATCAACTAGATACCGAGTTCGCATAAAAATCCTCAAACAGTCAGCAAACAATAGAACATTACAAAATTTAAATATATCGGTAACATCATTCCAAATAAAAGAAATATAATTGGGCCCAAGTGGGAGCCTTGAGGAACACCCGAATGGCAATAGATAAAATTTGATTTGATGTGATTCAATAGAACAAAGTGCTTCCTGTCTACTAAGTAAGATGCAATACACTTTAGAAACCTTGGGTCAACCCCAATCAACCCCAATCGCAGCAAGTTTTTTTATAATAATTCTGTGGTCAATTGAGTCAAAAGCCTTAGCAAAATCAAAATAGATTGCATCAACCTGTGCCTTAGACTCTATTGATTCAATAACGAATTTAAAAATAGACGAGGTATTCCATCTGGTCCGCATCCATCCTTAAAATCTATAAGAGCGTTGGTAATCTTATCCTCCGTGATTATTAAATGATGGATGTTATGTTGGGAAGCACCGGTGAAGCGAATATTATCAACTTGAATATCATATGTTTTATACACTGATTGGTAGAATGTCAGAAACTGTATTCAACTGTGTTTAGGGTCACTTTTAATTTTAGCTTCCATCGATTTAATGTACTGGCAGTATTTAGTCCCAAATTCAGACTTAAATTGGTCCCGAAGAATTATAAAAATTGACTTGTTATGTGCGCAATCATTTACCCTAAGTCTGTAGTAAGCCTTATTCTTACGGTTGCGCAAATTTATCAGGCTGTCATAAAATCAAGGTGGGAACTGGGAAACTATAATTACGACTCTTTTTCAAAGGTACGAAACGTTAAAAAGCTGCAAACAATAAGTTGTTAAATTTATCCACATTTACGTCTAAAATATTGTTATTAAATAAAACACCCCATTTAATACCTTTTAGATATTCGGAGAGACCATAGATGTCACAGGACTTAAAATTATAATAATAGGCATCAGTCGAAAAAATCCGGCATGTATCATTGAGACCGATAGTACAAATTTCGACTTCAATAGAAGCATGATGAATATCATTTTCACTATTTGAAAAAGGTCCTAAAGATTGACGAACAGATAGATGTTCCGTGTTATTTGCAAATACTAAATCTAAAAATGAATCATTACTATTTGAGTAGCGGTTAATTTATTTTAGGTTAAAACTGAATAACAAATCCAACACAAGAGATGCATTGGCAGATCGAGCGTCTGACGGAAGCAAATCAAGATATTCAGGATCGAACCACCAATGAACATCGCTTAAGTTGAAACCGCCTAGTACCATTATGTTATCAACACAGCTACTCAAATTACAAACTTAGTTTATACAATCAATGTGATTTAGATAAATCAATAGAAGATCTAGGAGATCTAGGAATAGATTCACATCCAGATACAGTAATTTGCTCACTTGTAAAAGAAGAGTGAGCTGCAAAAAGCACACTACCGCCTATCTGTTTTATACCATTCTGGATGGATCTATCACATCTATAGACGATATAGTTATTAGGAAAATACTCGTTATTAAATATGTCGTTGTGAAATCCAGTCTCGGTGATGGCATAGAACTGGAAGTTTGTTGAGTAGGCGAACTTGAGGAATTCGATAGATTTCGACGACATTCGCCCAACATTTCGGTAAAATAATCTAGGAGACGTCGCATTGAACAAATAGTTTGTCTTGCCATTAAACCAGGCCTGTTGTTGGTTACACTGGTGAACGATTTTGCTGAAGTACAGGAAAATTTGTTTTATTATGATTACTCCTGCTGTAGTTTATAAATTCCTTAATTAAACAACCAGCAACACCAAATAAATTATCAAAATTTGCAGCGGCTACAATTATCTTAAACGAAGAGAAATTTCGGTCACGAGCCGAACCCTCAATGAATCTGGCCGTATACGGGAAGTGCCAGTGAATCGCTTGTGTTAAAATATTCAGACAACTATATAGCCGAAACTTCAATGAATCTGGCTGTATACGAGAGGTGCCCGTGAATCACTTGTGTTAAAATATTCAGACGACTATATCTCAAAAATTCCAGATACAATTTTTTTTTTTTGAACAACTGAAAAGAGAATTTGCATAATTTTGCATAATATGTATACTATAGTCAAAATAAGCTTTATAGTTTTATTCTGTTATCTCGAAAATTATAATATGTATAAATAATGTAATGTTGTATTGTTAAGTATATCGCGAGAGAACTACTTAGTGTTACAATATGAAAAATATTAATACAGCTTCATGGAGATTAGCGGGATGTGAGTTAAACTTTTTTTTGTATCGAATTAACATAGGAACAGAAGGTACAACATTAATTCCTGTGCGCTTTAAAATCTTTCAGGATGCCCGCACTGTAAACGTGAGAACTATACTTATGATATTTGTCATCAACTCAATATAGTTACATTTGAATATGATAAATTGAAAGTATGATTATTTAATTAATTTTAATTCCAACCCACAAAGTATTGCAAGTAGGGTTTGTCCTAAATCCATATAAACTAAATTATTTATTTATCACCTTGCGTCCGGTTTAAAATTCCACCTTTGGATCACAAATTTACAACATATGTTATTTTTTCAACTCAAGACTCAAAAGCTAAAAAGTTTTTAAAGTTAATTTTGAAAATTTATTATTACCATTTCTTTGGTAACGTTAGTCATGATCAAAGAGTCAAACTATTCCACACTCCTAAAACGATCCTAATACTTTAACAACGATAATAATTTTAAATAACTCTTAAAACGTATCGTGTACATTTTAAAATGACAAAGTAACATTTGCGGAAGTATGTGCGCAGAAAACCTTCCAAATCTACTTTGAAATGCAAAAACAGTATTGATATAATTGATGTTATTATAAAGTTTATAATGAAATACAAATACTTGGTCATTTTAATTTTGTTTTATCAAAAACACGGTTTATGTTACAATAAAATGAAATACGTTTTAAGAGTTCATGTTCAATGCACATAATACTCTTTGCAATTAATAAATTGATTGAATTAAATTATGTACTCCATAAATTTTTAATTTTTTCGCTGATTTTTGTATTTTTTGTATAAGCATAATATGCTGATAATGTAAAAAGAAAATGAATTAATTACAATACATTAAATTTGCAATGCGGATGGAGTTTATTTTAATATAGGTTAGTTTTAATTTTAAATATTACAGACCGAAAAATTTCAAAATAAAATATCGAAATAATCTAATGCCGAATTATGTAAACTAATTTTAATTTTCTTGGGATTATGTACTTACTTAAATAACGTCCAACCTGACCTTTTTCTACATCACCAGCCATCATTTAATTTTTATTATTATTATATTTTATAAATCACACAAATAATTCCACAGTAAATGTCCAGCCCAGTGTACACTTTTAAACTAATAAAAAAATTACCGAACACACTTTAATATTTAGTAATTATTTAAATATAAAATAATTATTAATTATAATTAAAATAAACAAAAAGTTTTAAATAATTTGTGTTACGTTCACGCTATTGTGCTTAAGTCTTAATTCAAATTGTAATTGGCAATAACTTAACCCTTAACAAACGAGAGCTTTTATACCAATTATGTTATGAGGCCTTTCGTTTGTTAAGAGTTAAGTTTTGGTTTCGGTCAGTTGATCGTAAACAATTGATCGTATTACAATTGAACGTGAGTACTTGATCGTAGACATAATTGATCGTGGAAACAATTGATCGTGGATACAACTGATCGTATGAACTATTGATCGTGGATACAATTGATCGTATGAACAATTGATCGTGGATCAATTGGTCGTATGGACAATAGGAAGCATTCGATAATAAATTGGTACAGATACCGGCTTCGTAAACTGCCACAGGTTATCTACGTTGCACTTACTGCGATGGGAGATAAGCAAATAGATGATCTGTTACCGGTAGCAGAATACTAAATCACCACATCGACGATTTCTCACACCGAACCTTCAACTTCCCGCGACCGAGAATTAGCGCAAGCTGTAGCAAGTATTAAACAACTCGTAGAACGACTCATTAATGTCGAGTCGATGTTGTCACAGCTAAGTTAGGATCGCAGCCGCTCAGCAGCTTCAGGTTCTGCTACTTTCACAATAAATTTGGAAGTGCTGCACGAAAATATTACAAACCATGCAATTTCTACAGCAACAATCCGGAAGCTACAGATATCAGCTAGTAATCGGATACAACTTAATCGCCGCTTATTTCTGAAAGACGCAGAAAATGAACTCCATTTTCTGTGGCAATTTCCTCATGTATTCGCAATAGCGTCAGTGGATAGGCCGATAATCGGTGCTATGACTTCCTGACAAAATTTGGTCTTCTTGTCGACCTCCGCGGAAGACGTCTCTTGGATCACAGGACAAGTCTTGCTCTAAATGCAATGACAGCAAAAGTCGAAACGCCTACACCAATCCATCCCCCTGCCAAAATTGGATATGACTCGCTTCTAAAGATGTTTCCTTCTCTTATCGAAACTCCAGACCACGGTAGTCCAGCAAAACACAACGTGGTTCATTATATATACTGAAGGTCGACTTCCTTGTTCCAAACCACGTCGGCTGGATCCGGTTAAACATAAAACCGCGCTTACTGAGTTCGAGTATAAGATCCAATGGGGCATATGCCGACCGTCATCTTCTGCGTGTTCATCTCCTCTCCACATGGTAAAGAAGAAGGACAGCGCTGATTGGCGCCCATGTGCGGATTATCGTCGATTTAATTTCGTAACCAAGCCAGATCGATATCCGACTCCCCATATTCAGAATATTTCAATGCACCTTCATGGATGCAATGTTTTTTCAAAAATTGGTTTAGTTTGGGCTTATCATCTCATTCCAAATGGGAAGGCGCCTAAATACGTGCCTGAAACGGCAATAAGTACCCCGTTTGGATTTTTCGAATTTGGTCTTCGGAATGCTGCGCAAGCTTTTCAGCGCTTCATTAACGAACTAGTCAAAGTATTAGATTTTGTATTCGTCTACATTGACGATATATGTACTTGTGGTTGTGGCTAATAAAAATGAGGAAGAATACAAGTGTCATCTCAAACAGCTGTTTGAGCTTAAATTTGGAGTGAATATCCAAATTTCAAAATGCGTTTTCAGTGTTCCTGCTCTTGAATATTTCAGCCACTAAATTACTCTAGATGGCATAATACCCTCGACACGGCGGATCGAAGCCATAGAAAATGTTCCCAAGCCAACATCAGTTCAACAAACCCAGAGATTCGTCGGAATAGTCAATTACTACCATAGATTCATTCCAAGGCTAGTAGCCGAATCGCTGTCTCAAATCTATGCTCATTTGGCAATTTTAAATAAAATGCCCAAGAACATAAAACATTTTTCTTGGCCCGACGAGTATAACGAGTCATTCGCCAAAAGTAAGAGCACTTGCCAATTCAACACTTTTGACCCATCCCAATAGCGATACACGCTACAAAATCTCTACTGAGTAATGCGATGGAGTAACGACTGTTGGCAACCTTTGGGATTTTTCTCACGTAAACTTTCTCAAACAGAGGTAGAATACTCTGCCTTTGACAGGGAACTACTCGCTATTTATTTAGCAATCAAGCATTTTTTACTGTCTATACTGATCATAAACACTTAATTAAAGCAATTCTTTCAGTGAGCGAGAAGAGTCCACGGCAGACTCGACATCGTGACTATATCATATAGCAGGTAACGAGCTAGCAAATTTTTCTCGCTGAATCCACCATTAATGCCGAAAACGCGATGGATTCGATTTGATATCAGATTCAATTTCTAACAACTAATTACTACACATAAACTGATTCAAAACCTTAAACTTATACCGAAGGTGAGAATGCAACGCATAATCAGCTGATGCGTTCGTCTTTTTATACCGTTTGTATGCCTTGGTTTTACGGTTAGTCATAATTTCGATATCCTTCTCATTATGGAGGAAATTTCAGGAAATATTTTCAAGATATCCATTTAGAGAGTCATAATCACCATTTCTAAAATCAAAGATTAAAATATTATCATTTAAAGAACATAATCGTCAAAACAATGGAAACTTAACATAATCACAAATTTGCACTGATGGATGTAAATTATCGTCAGTGAAAATGATCTGATTATACACTTCATTATGTTGCCTTAAAGCCATTTCAAAAAATAAATCTATTACCAAAGAGGTAGTGGCAGTGTTACCAAACGGTGTATGTATTCCGTCAATTCGTTTCTAATTTAAGTTTGGAAAATTAAAATCTCCCACGATACACAAACTATCATTTTCTTCCATTTTGGGCTGGATCTTATTTTCAAATATATCGAGAATCTCATTAAGGAAGCCACATGTAAGTTTCCCGGGAATATAAGTACGTAGCACAAACAAAAAGATTTCCTTTATCCATATTTAGCTAAAAGGATTTCAATACCGCCGGACTCAATAATAATTTATTGACATTTATAGTGATTGATCACAGCTATTAATAGTCCACCACAAATATGCAGACGCTCTCGTTTCGTGCCAATCTCTGCGGAAAACTATATAATATGATGGAAGGAATTCCTCATTCCTTATAGTAGGAACCAGTCAGGTCTCATTTCTGACTATGATGTATCCACGTTTGTCCGCATTCCGCCGGTGTTGTGGTAATAAACATACATATACTAAACCAATGGTTACCTTTTTTTTCATCACCTTTATTATCATCCACTTTACAAATATTATCGTTTTTATGCTATTTTCCCATTAAAGGGTTCACTCTCAGCTTGCGCTTTTTTAAATTAAACAACTTGTTAAACTTTTGAATTTATATATTTTATAAAAAAAATGCAACATTAATAACAATAAATGGGCGATTTCAGGTCCGCCAACAGCCAACGTATGGAGTAAAATAATTTTTTCATCAGTAAATTTTCAATGCCAGGATATTGTGAGAATTGAAAACGCCCAATGTTCAAACAAAATCTAGAAATTATCCTTAATAATGTAAACACCAATAAATTAAACTCCAAAAAATGCGCATCTTGTCATCTAATCTTTATTACATAAACAGCACATAATGAAAGAAACGCAGCAGCACGAAAATACAATTAAAGCACCCATTGCATACACCACAGTTATGGACCAAAACGCAAACAAATACGTTGTCTTGTCGCAATACTCTCCAACCAATACATCATAATTTGGCTCGTAAATTTTATAAACAAACACCGATCCGACAATAAACCAAATAACAACGAACATATCAAATAATCGCCCCAATTTTGTTTTTTTATTGTCTTCGGCATCCCGGTTTTTATTATTACGACATTGGCAATAGATAAGGAATTGATCGAGTAGCGTGCAAATACCTAGCACGAGTAAATATATGGGTATAAATTTACTTATTGTACAGTTGTGTATGTTCTTGGCACCAAAATAAATCATCGCAATGGGTAGTAACAAAAATATCAGGGTTATGATTTGGCAGCCGATTGTGTCTAAACAAATGCCGCACACTTCGAAACATAATCCTACATGGCTGTCGGTATGATCATCTTTGGCAGTTCGAATTTTTTTCATAAACGTTTGTTCTGATGGATCTGAAATGAAAAATATAAGATAAAACATTATGTGTGTACAATATGAATATTAATTTAGTTAATTAAATCTTTATTAAAGTGATGTAGTTTTATTGCAATGCAGTAAATTACAATTTTCGTGTCAAATGTTATACGAGCAATTGAGCTCTAACGATTTTAATTAATTGACTGTTAGATCATTTAATTTTTTCGTTTGTCATTTTCAACTGTCTTGTTAAATAACAATCGTCTTTTATTAATTAACTATTATACCACCATGAGAGTAATTTCTGTGAAAATTTGGATTTGTTGTTTTTTTTGACGTGTGGTTAAATTTGAATTAAGTGATGTATGTTGCTTTAAAACCTATGAATGGTTGTAGAACTGGAATGGTGCAAATGTATTTCCGTAGATCTATTAGTATAGGAGATAAACTGGCGCTGATGATAGTAAAAATATGGAGTATTGTAGAATGTTTTGATTTTAATAACTTCTCTGCAGTTGAGCAAGCATGATGGTCGAATTCAGAAATCTTCTTGTTAATGAAACTTCCGATATTGTAATTATTTTTAATCAATCAACCATACCATCTGAAATCATCAATGATGATCATTTTCTGTCTGATATACATGAATACCTTTGACAGACAAATCAATACTTCAGAGACTAGCGCTGATATATGTCATGTATTCTGATATATTCAGTCATCAGGTCATTTTTAACCAATTAAATTGGCTAAAAAAAATTTCAGAAGGAACGAAAGAACGCAAAACTGAATCCGCCTTAAGCATTATATCTGGCTGTACAATTTCTAATACCACGTTTACATCAAGTAGAATAAAAGTTTGTATCAAACAAGTAGGACGATCTAAGTCTACACCAAACAGATAAAACAGAAGCGTCATTTGGAGAGAAAAAAAAAAGAAATTTGTTTTTACAAGATAAAAGTGAAACTTTCTTTTGTCTTTATAAATAAATTTAAAATTTCTAAAATAATTATTAAATAAAAAATATAAGAAACAAATCATAGTTCGTTTCATAAAATCGCCGCATTTTTTGACTTCTGATCCAGTAGGTCTACTATGTATTCCGATCTGAAAGTAAAACCGATTTGAAAGTTCATTTTGTCTATGAAATAAATTTGATTTTCTTTTTTTCTCTATACAAAATTTCTGAATTCGGGAAAAATTACTTTCAGATCGGAATACATAGTAGACCTACAGATCAGATCATGTCTCATGAAACGGCACCAAAATATTAGCTATAATATTAAATATATAATGAATACAATACTCGTGTGAACTCGTCGAACTTTAATACTCGATTTCCTCGATTTGTTCTCGAGTGTAGTTGTAACAGTATGAAATTAGTACGACGATACGTTGAAATTGTGGAATTTGGTGTTTCGATATTTTTGTTTTGTTTTGGTTTTAATTTGCTCTATGGGCAAATAGTTGTACGATTCTAGGCCTATTCCACTAGCACAATTCCACTAGACACAATTCCACTGCACACAATTCCACTGGCACAATTAGCATAATACCCGCAGCAACGGAAATATTTTTTACCATTGTTACCTTTTTTTGGACAGGTATACCCTCCTTTTATTATACATTAGCTTCTTTGCCCATTTCAGTTTTTATTAATTTAAAATCCATAGTTATAATTATCTTCGTAATTAAGTTTCAATAATACCAATAAAATATTAAAGTACATACACACATATATGTGTTTGCGTTTCCGTTTAACTGTACAAGTTACAACGCAAGTTAAATTGTGCAAGTTAAATTGTTCCCCAGTCGAATTGTGTCAAGTGGAATTGTCCCAGTGGAATTACGTCCAGTGGAATTGTGTCCAGTGGAATTGTGCTAGTGGAATCGCCCGGTTACCAGTTGTACAGTAGCATGAAAATAAGAAATTTGATATAGATAATTTTGTGCTAAGGCAGAATTGATGAAATCGGATATTCTGATAATTTATATATAATGGTTTTCGGTTTTTACAGGGTTTACAGTTTAAAATTTGTGACGGGCATGGAAATATGTAAATTTTTATCGTTTATATACCATATTGACAGATGTATCAGCAAGGCTAATTCAGTTAGGGTTTTTATTCCGTTTCTCAAAAGTTTTTCATGATCCGTATACTTTAACAGTCCTCTTTGTACCATTGGTTCGTTCGTATTAGGAATATGCCTCAATTGTCTGGAATCCGTACTATAACAATTCCTCTGGCCATGTAGAACCAATTCAGAATCGATTTCTGATGTTTGCCTTAAGGCAACTCCTTCGAGAGGCAAACGCTCTTAGGTATGTGTTACCGCCATATTTAGGCCGTTGCCTGGTACTGAATATTGAACCAATGTCAACAATATAATTAAATTTTAATTTTATTTTTATTATTTTTATTTTTGTTTATTTTTATTTTCATTTTCATTTTTAATTTAATTTATATTATTATTTTATATTTTATATTTATATTTTCATTTTAATTTTTATTTATAATTATTTTAAGTTAATTTTTATATTTTTTTTAAATATTTAATTATATTTTAATTTTATTTTTATTTTTAATTTAATTTTATTTGTTACTTATTTGTATGTTTATTTTAATTTATATTTTTATTTTTAGCTTCATTTTCATTTTTATTTTCATTTTTAATTTAATTTATATTTTATTTTCATTTTTAATTTAATTTATATTTATATTTTAATTTTAATTTTAATTTTAATTTTAATTTTAGTTTTAATTTGTATTTTAATTTTAATTTGTATTTGTATTTGTATTTTTATTTGGATTTGTATTTATATTTTAATTTTAATATTTATTTTTATTTTAATTTTAATTTTTTTTTATATTTATTTTAATTTTAATTTTTATTTATTGTATAATTATTTTAATTCAGCTTTCATATTTTTTTTAAATAATTAATTATATTTTAATTTTATTTTTATTTTTAATATATTTTTATTTGTTACTTATTTTTATGTTTATTTTAATTTATATTTTTATTTTTAGTTTCATTTTCATTTTATTTTCATTTTCATTTTTAATTTAATTTATATTTATATTTATATTTATATTTTTATTTTCATTTTCATTTTCATTTTCATTTTCATTTTCATTTTCATTTTCATTTTCATTTTCATTTTCATTTTTAATTTAATTTATATTTATATTTTAATTTTAATTTTAATTTTAATTTTAATTTTAATTTTAATTTTAATTTTAATTTTAATTTTAATTTTAATTTTAATTTTAATTTTAATTTTAATTTTAATTTTCATTTTAATTTTAATTTTAATTTTAATTTTAATTTTAATTTTAATTTTAATTTTAATTTTCATTTTCATTTTCATTTTCATTTTCATTTTCATTTTCATTTTCATTTTAATTTTAATTTTAATTTTAATTTTAATTTTCATTTTCATTTTCATTTTCATTTTCATTTTCATTTTCATTTTCATTTTCATTTTCATTTTCATTTTCATTTTCATTTTCATTTTCATTTTCATTTTCATTTTCATTTTCATTTTCATTTTCATTTTCATTTTCATTTTCATTTTCATTTTCATTTTCATTTTCATTTTCATTTTCATTTTCATTTTCATTTTCATTTTCATTTTCATTTTCATTTTCATTTTCATTTTCATTTTCATTTTCATTTTCATTTTCATTTTCATTTTCATTTTCATTTTCATTTTCATTTTCATTTTCATTTTCATTTTCATTTTCATTTTCATTTTCATTTTCATTTTCATTTTCATTTTCATTTTCATTTTCATTTTCATTTTCATTTTCATTTTCATTTTCATTTTCATTTTCATTTTCATTTTCATTTTCATTTTCATTTTCATTTTCATTTTCATTTTCATTTTCATTTTCATTTTCATTTTCATTTTCATTTTCATTTTCATTTTCATTTTCATTTTCATTTTCATTTTCATTTTCATTTTCATTTTCATTTTCATTTTCATTTTCATTTTCATTTTCATTTTCATTTTCATTTTCATTTTCATTTTCATTTTCATTTTCATTTTCATTTTCATTTTCATTTTCATTTTCATTTTCATTTTCATTTTCATTTTCATTTTCATTTTCATTTTCATTTTAATTTTAATTTTCATTTGTATTTTAATTTTAATTTTAATTATAATTTTAATTTGAATTTTTATTTGTATTTGTATTTGTACTTATATTTTAATTTTAATATTTATTTTTATTTTAATTTTTTTTTATATTTATTTAAATTCTTGTTTTAATTTATTGGATAATTATTTTATTCAATTTTTATATTTTTTTTTAATATTTAATTATATTTTAATTTTATTTTTTTTTTAATTTATTTTTATTTATTTTGATTTTAATTTATATTTATATTTTCATTTTCATTTTTATATTCATTTTTAATTTAATTAATATTATTATTTTTTATTTTATATTTATATTTTCATTGTAATTTTAAATTTTATTTGCACATATTTGTATTTGTATTTATATTTTTATTTATATTTTAATTTTAATTTTTATTTTTATGTTTATTTTTATTTTAATTTTAATTTATAATTAATTAATTTTTATATTTTTTTAAATATTTAATTATATTTTTATTATTTTTATTTTTGTTTATTTTTATTTTAATTTATATTTTTATTTTCATTTTCATTTTCATTTTTATTTTCATTTTCATTTTTAATTTAATTTATATTTATATTTTTATTTTCATTTTCATTTTCATTTTCATTTTCATTTTCATTTTCATTTTCATTTTCATTTTCATTTTCATTTTCATTTTCATTTTCATTTTCATTTTCATTTTCATTTTCATTTTCATTTTTAATTTAATTTATATTTATATTTATATTTATATTTATATTTATATTTATATTTATATTTTAATTTTAATTTTAATTTTAATTTTAATTTTACTTTTACTTTTACTTTTACTTTTACTTTTACTTTTACTTTTAATTTTAATTTTAATTTTAATTTTAATTTTAATTTTAATTTTAATTTTAATTTTAATTTTAATTTTAATTTTAATTTTAATTTTAATTTTAATTTTAATTTTAATTTTAATTTTAATTTTAATTTTAATTTTAATTTTAATTTTAATTTTAATTTTAATTTTAATTTTAATTTTAATTTTAATTTTAATTTTAATTTTAATTTTAATTTTAATTTTAATTTTAATTTTAATTTTAATTTTAATTTTAATTTTAATTTTAATTTTAATTTTAATTTTAATTTTAATTTTAATTTTAATTTTAATTTTAATTTTAATTTTAATTTTAATTTTAATTTTAATTTTAATTTTAATTTTAATTTTAATTTTAATTTTAATTTTAATTTTAATTTTAATTTTAATTTTAATTTTAATTTTAATTTTAATTTTAATTTTAATTTTAATTTTAATTTTAATTTTAATTTTAATTTTAATTTTAATTTTAATTTTAATTTTAATTTTAATTTTAATTTTAATTTTAATTTTAATTTTAATTTTAATTTTAATTTTAATTTTAATTTTAATTTTAATTTTATTTTTATTTTTAATTTTAATTTTAATTTTAATTTTAATTTTAATTTTAATTTTAATTTTAATTTTAATTTTAATTTTAATTTTAATTTTAATTTTAATTTTAATTTTAATTTTAATTTTAATTTTAATTTTAATTTTAATTTTAATTTTAATTTTAATTTTAATTTTAATTTTAATTTTAATTTTAATTTTAATTTTAATTTTAATTTTAATTTTAATTTTAATTTTAATTTTAATTTTAATTTTAATTTTAATTTTAATTTTAATTTTAATTTTAATTTTAATTTTAATTTTAATTTTAATTTTAATTTTAATTTTAATTTTAATTTTAATTTTAATTTTAATTTTAATTTTAATTTTAATTTTAATTTTAATTTTAATTTTAATTTTAATTTTAATTTTAATTTTAATTTTAATTTTAATTTTAATTTTAATTTTAATTTTAATTTTAATTTTAATTTTAATTTTAATTTTAATTTTAATTTTAATTTTAATTTTAATTTTAATTTTAATTTTAATTTTAATTTTAATTTTAATTTTAATTTTAATTTTAATTTTAATTTTAATTTTAATTTTAATTTTAATTTTAATTTTATTTTTATTTTTAATTTTAATTTTAATTTTAATTTTAATTTTAATTTTAATTTTAATTTTAATTTTAATTTTAATTTTAATTTTAATTTTAATTTTAATTTTAATTTTAATTTTAATTTTAATTTTAATTTTAATTTTAATTTTAATTTTAATTTTAATTTTAATTTTAATTTTAATTTTAATTTTAATTTTAATTTTAATTTTAATTTTAATTTTAATTTTAATTTTAATTTTAATTTTAATTTTAATTTTAATTTTAATTTTAATTTTAATTTTAATTTTAATTTTAATTTTAATTTTAATTTTAATTTTAATTTTAATTTTAATTTTAATTTTAATTTTAATTTTAATTTTAATTTTAATTTTAATTTTAATTTTAATTTTAGTTTTAATTTGTATTTTAATTGTAATTTGTATTTTTATTTGTATTTGTATTTATATTTTAATTTTAATATTTATTTTTGTTTTAATTTTAATTTTTTTTTATATTTAATTTCTATTTATTGTATAATTATTTTAATTCAGTTTTTATATTTTTTTTAAATAATTAATTATATTTTAATTTTATTTTTATTTTTAATTTATTTTTATTTGTTACTTATTTTTATGTTTATTTTAATTTATATTTTTATTTTTAGTTTCATTTTCATTTTTATTTTTATGTTCATTTTCATTTTTAATTTAATTTATATGTATATTTATATTTTAATTTTAATTTTAATTTTAATTTTAATTTTAATTTGTATTTGTATTTGGCTTTGTATTTGTATTTTTATTTTTATTTGTATTTGTACTTATATTTTAATTTTAATATTTATTTTTATTTTAATTTTTTTTTATATTTATTTAAATTCTTGTTGTAATTTATTGGATAATTATTTTATTCAATTTTTATATTTTTTTTTAATATTTAATTATATTTTAATTTTATTTGTATTTTAAATTTATTTTTATTTTTATGTTTATTTTAATTTATATTTGTATTTTTATTTTCATTTTTAATTATAATATTAATTTTATTTATAACTTTAATTTTAATTTTAAATTTTATTTGTATGTACATATTTGTATTTGTATTTTTATTTTTAGTTTTATTTCTATTTATAATAGTAATAACGGGAATTTTTGATTTTGTTTTCAGAGATTCCCGAGAAATTTGATTCAGCATCCAGGAATTTCAAATATCCTATAGGATATGTAGTTTAGAAATTGTGTTGCCTTCATTATTTTTGTGTTAATTTACAAGCAGTTCAGCTCGGACTTCAAACTTTAGTAACTAATTAGCGTCTTTCCATTTTAATTTTAATTTTGGTTACTGGTAACAATGGTTAATGGTAACGTATTACAAGACAGCGTAAATCACTTTTATAATATTAGTGGCAGGTTTGCGGAAATTCTATATTTATAATAGAGTTTGAGCCAAATTGCAGTTCTAGTGATGTGTGCCTGACACCGATTTTTTCGACTAAATTTCTGACTAAACTAAATTATGCTACATTATGCTATTAACCACTAGACGGCTAACGAAAAGTCTCCTCGCGAGGTTGCTTTTCAATTTAGTTGTCATTTTTATTGAGAGAGTGCTTGGATTAAGTACTTTTCATTATCAACGAATTTAATTAGTGCCACAAGTTGGTACTGATTAATGGTTATACGTACGATACGAGTTTTTATTGTATAGATGTATTTGAATTTGACGGTTTTTATTCAATTTTTATTTTAAAATATTGATTTGATTAATATTGTCTTACTGTCAGTGCCGTGATCGTGGCTTGAAATGGTATAACGATTAGTAAAACGGCCAGCAAATGAACAATTTTAGGATGAAGGGACTCACCAGATTTATGCAAATAATATTCCATTGAGCTCTCTGTGATTGCGTTCTGAATCAAGAAACCTTACGACGGTTAATCTATCAGCGAAACTATTCCTCAAATAAATGAAACTTGTTCCGAATTAAAATAAACGATTTTGAATTAATTGAAACCTTTCCCGAAAGAAATGAAACCTAATTAAATAAGTTTAAAACCAGTAAGTACATAAATCACTAAAGTTTGTTTTATTATTTGTTAAATAAAACACTCATTCATTAAGAATTTATTAAAAATGAGATGAGATTTGAGTAGTCTGTGTGTGTAGCTGTGATTCTTTCAACCCTTAGGATCGGGTAAAACGGAGGAAGAAATATTTAAACGGGCTTGTGCTGCTTAGGTAAAATCCTTTACCTGGATAATTTTATGACAAAATAAATCGATAAATATTTACCATAAAATAATATTGAATGTCACGTGAAGCACCTACAAATTCTGCTTATTCAATTCAGTCTGGAGCTCATAAAGGATTTTATGACGAACCATACCCGAGCTGTGTATAAGTGACGTTACTTTATAGTTAGTTTTGGTTCGAGTGTATTTTGGTTTATTATTTTGTTTATAACTATATTTTGAATCAAAATATTTAATTTTTAATCGATTCATTTTTGGATACTAAAGAAAATTAAAATACGGTTCAGGTAGCAACTGAACGTCAGTTTTAAGGGACAAATCCGATTCTCTCAGTTTATGTTCAGTTCAGCAGGTTCAATTAATGTTTTCCCAATTAAAAATCATTTTAATTATTTAACCTTTAATTGGGAAAGGGTGGTTTTAATCTGCAAATGTCCGTCCGATAGGACACGGTCTTCACAAATGTCGAAGGACATGCAAGAAACTTATTAAGAACTAAGAGAATCCGAATCTAGAAGGCGTAATCAAATACAGAATTGAAACAGGCACAGCATCAGATTGGGCCAATTTCATCTTAGACACGAAGATGACACTCCTTGCTGTTACAAGATAACCAGTACGTTTTTTTATTTAACTACTGTTATAATTTATAAGTTTTAGTGATACAATATTTGCTTTTAAATTTATTTAATTTGGTTTCATTTAATTTGGAAAAAGTTTCATTCCACTCGAAATTATAGTTTCCTTCTTTTCGTAAAAGGGTTTATTCAATTCGGAATAATTTTCATTCATTTTAGAAATAGTTTCACTTAAATTAGAGAAGGTTTCGTTCATTCCGAGATTTTTCAAAAATTATCAAAATTAATCAAATTATTCAAGAAAATTAAAATTGTTGTCATATTTAATTAAAGTTTATATATTTTTGTACATAAGATTTTAATTTCAACTTTCTGTTAGGAATTATATGGTGTCAGATCGTCTGTAGGCAACACGGATTGGAGAAACTTTTGAGTCAAAAAAGAGATCATCTTTAGTTTACCAACGCTAAAGTATTCTGTCCGGTTTTATCGAACTCATCAACGACTTTGCAAGTCTTTAGATTTTCTTATAGCGCCAATAAACTAATTTAATATTTTGTAAATAATTTTGTGTACGAAATATTGAAAAAATCCAAAAAAAAAAAAACAAATTAACTTGGTAAATCAACTTGCGCGCGAGCCAAAATGAAAAGGAACGAACATTCAAGCAGTATTCCTAGTTATTTCAGTCAAACAGTAATAACATTCGGCTGACGTTCCAAAAGTCGTAATTTAGAATAATGAAAAGTCAGGCACAGCCTGTCTTATTGACCCTTATGCCATCTATGAACGACTGGTACGAACTAGTCGACAATTTTGAAAAGTCAACAATTTAGTCAAAAAAATCGGTGTCAGGCAAACAGCATAAGTTGCGACAGTATGGCAGAAACCATTTGAATAGCCGATAATAATTATATTTATTAGGTTTCAGAGTTTTTTAAAAAAATTTTAGTTGGTTTTTTAAAGTAGTATTTGGCGATAATTAATTAATTTCGATTTGGATTTTTAGAAATACCGGAGAAACCTTTCTCAGGTTTCCAGAAGCTATAAGCATCCATTTAAGAAAGTGCTAACTATTTTATCATATTTATTACTTATACCGAACACTTACTAACTATCGACTGCTTATAGGTGTCTGGAAACTTCTAATAAACCTTTCCTATCCTTCGGTTTTGTTATGTATAAAAAGGGTGTATCGAATCAACAAGCGAACAGGAGGTTGAACTATTTGAACTAGAGTATGAAAAATTTCGTGTCACATTTTACAGACTTACAAATTCTATTAAACCATTTCTTTGTAACGTTGTTGTGATTTTTTTGAGACATTCCGTTCCAATAAGAATAAATCATTATAGGTGGGTTATTGTTCTATTCTATATCTGGGTGTACCTAGTTAGTGAATCCTTAAGTGGGACAAGCAACATTAATTCCTACTTTAGAGACAGCTTTTATAGAAGCCTATTTTAGACTTTGGTTATCAATCACTACAGGTGTGATATGTTATCAACTCAAAAGAGTTACATTTGCATATGATAAATTGGGATTTTGATTAACAAAAAAATGAATGGGACACAATTTTAATTTCAACCCGCACCAGATATTCAAAGTATAGGGTTTGTCTTAAATCTGCGATTAAGAAAATCAAGATAAACTAAATCAATTATTTATGGTTTAGGTCCGATTTAAATTTTCACCTTTCACGAGTTCAAATCAGAAATAGTTTTCAATAATTAAGCGGAGCGTTAGCCAGGAGTAAAATGTGCAACTATTACTTACACAAAAAGGGAAATATCATCAAATATCTAAAATGATTCTAATACTTTAACATTATTACAGATAATCCCTGCTCAATCTCTTATCTGGTAAACATTTTGAAAGTCACGATAATTTATTTGGTGCGAAGACATACATCTAATGCATTACGAGTTAATTAAGTAAATTATCAATCTGATTATGTTATTCGGTAATTTATTATACATGACCATTAAACTATTAAATGCACATAACAATTTGTAATTAATAAATTGATTGAATTAAATTATACTAAATTGGCGCGTGACGCGGCTGGAGTTTATTTTAATAGGTTCACTTTAATTTTGAATATTGCCGACCGAAATATTCCCAAATAAAATATCGAAATAATCTTAATTCCTAATTATGTACACTAATTTTAATTTTTTGGGATTCCTTACTTAAATTATGTTCAACATTAGCTTTTTCTGCATCGCAAGCCATCATTTAAATTTTATTATTATTATATTTTTTAAACCACACAAATAATTTCACACTAAATGTCCTGCACAGTGTACACTTTCAAACTAATAAAGAATTACCGAACACACTTTAATCATTATTATAATTTAAACATAAAATAACTATCAGTTTAAAAGTTTTAAATAATTTGTGATGCGTTCACGCTCTCGTTGCGCTGAAGTCTAACTTCAAATTGTAATTGGCGCAGTAACTTAAGTTTGCGTACTCGAGTAACCAACTGAATATTTTTTTATTTTTTATTATTTGTCTGTATCGATATACACGGAATAGTGAGTGTATTCGATAGCGGTTTACAAAGTATCACAATTAGTTTTGTTAGCATGTGACATAGCACGCGAAATTTTTTTTCAAAATGTTAAATGCTATTCTAATAAACGTAAATGCAAATTTACGAAAGGAAAATAACAGAAGAGGCATATGTTCTGGCCTTAAATCTCTTCTCTTTTACATTTCGAAATATTATCGAATACTTTTGTGAAACAGCTAAGAAAGAACCACATTCCCAGTTAAACAACCTTATGAAACTCCGTGAGATTAAAAATTTTCTGGGTTTTAAAAACTAAACCGACAAGAGCAAAGGGAAGCTGGATAAATTTAACTGAAGTAAGATATGGAGGCAGAAATGTTTAGAAAAATTTTATTAGACGATGATACCAAAAACAGTAGCAACATTTAAAACTAATGCGTTTTTATAGTGAATGTTTCTAGTCACAAAATTAAAGTCTCGATAGTTTTTACTAACTACTTTTAAGTGCTAGGGTTTATTTTTATTTTCAATTTCATTTTGACCTTTTTTTGCAAATTTCCATTTTCCCTATTCTAAATTTAGAAAATTTGTATTTTTGGAGAGGTATCGTTACTAGCTCTCAATTTAAAATGTTGCGTGCATTAATCAGATAGAAGGAGCGAGTCGATTTTTTTGCTTGCAAATAATTAAGTTACGGCATTTCAAAGAATTTTGAATTAATCTTGGTGGGTGGAGGAACCTACAAATATATAGAGAATATTCCCACATATAGGGAAGCATTTAAACTGTGATATTTAGATTAAAGGTTAGGGCATGCATACTTTTAAAACTAAAAAAAATGTATTTATTAAGAATAACGGGCGTCTTCAAGCTGACGGAATTAAATCATTTAGTATTCCGCGAACTCCATCCTTGTAGCTTTTATTAATCTCCTTAAAAGCGAACCTTACCTAAAAAAACGAAATATTGATTTATAATTTTGACTAGAAAGAACTTAGTTTAGATAAAACGCTATTTTTAATTTTGGTTTAATCAACAAATTGAATCCGTTTGTCCCCTTAAAAATTTTTGCCTCAACATATTTTTTCATTTTTTTCTTCCATCTGTTTCCATCGGAAAAGCTTTCTACTTTTTACAAAAGAAGGCGCTCTATAGTGCTAAAATGATGTTGCTCTAAAATTCACCATACGGGCAGATTAAGGAATTTTATTAACTATAATGAACTGGCATTATTAAAGATTCATTTCGCTAAACTAGTGGCTCCCTTTGTTATAAATTATTTCGCTTTTCTTAATCTTCACTATAGTAAACTATATTATATGAGTTAAGCACTTGGAATCTTTCTTCACATATTCTCTGCCTTGTTGAATTTGGACGCATTAAGATGCATTGTCTGCAATTGCTGATATAATTTAGTTTGTCAGTCCGTTCTTCGGATCATTCAATCATTGCTGATGTAATTTAGTTTGTCAGTCCGTCCGAATTTTTTTATTTAACTATTTTGCAAAACTTTCGCAAATCGTAGCATTCAAATCGTAGCAATTCAAAAATGATCCGTAACGCATCGTTTAAAGATCATCTTGTTTCGATTATTGGAATCGATTTCAAATTTTGGCCCAGTCCGCTTTCTCTTTCAGATTGTTGACAGTTATACTCATCAGGTCACTCAGTTTTTGGGCAGCGACACGAATAGGCCAAATTGAAGGAATGGTCAGAATTGATTTCAATTATGAATGGTCAAATGATCCTTCATCATTAAATGTGAAGCGAAGTACAAATTGTAAACGTTGAAAATGTTTTCCTTATGCTTAGGAAGCATAAGCGCAAAGAGAATTTGTATTTCTCGGCAAATAAATTTTAGACCAGTCCACTGAGTTTAAAATCAAATTTTGCATTAGCCCCTACGATCCATCCGAGCACTACAGCGAGCAATATACTCTGTCACTATTTCGTAGCCGTCAGAAACCTTCTCAGCGCATCCGTGGCAATAAAAGAGGATCCAATTTTTTTTTACAGAAATTGTAAATCGAGATTTAAATAACTTTTTTGTAGCGAAGAGTTTTGACTGGACATCCACAAGAATTATAACAACTGGTTTAGTAGAATTCTAAAATTATGTGATTTAATCAAGGTCCGGCAAGAGAAGAATCCGTTCGAAATCAAATCCATATAGCAGAAGGCAGTTGAACAAGTATGTTTGTAGGAATGTGTGGTAATTATTCCCAATAGCAATATCCAATCTTTGATGTTAATTCCAGGATTCCAGCTTCTATGTTGGGAGGCAATCGCCCATTTCGATTCAATGGTAATTTAACTTTCTATTCCAAATGCATCAACATTAGTGCTCTGATTTATGAGCTCTGATTTTTAATCCAATGATCATTCTTGCCTTGTCGCCTTAATAGGGAATATTACTTGCGTTCTAGAATTGATTTTTTTTTTTTTTTTAAGTTGAGGTTTGACTCAGTGGTTCAGTTGGGGATTCATTTTAGGTTACGTTTAGGGTTGATTTGGAGGTTAGCTTGAGTTGAGTTTTTGTCCAGATTTTGTGCAGTTATCGTACCTTATTGACTTGAGGATTAAAAATATGGGGGCGTAGAATTTGGGATTCAATTGAGGGTTGAGTTGGGTTCGAGTTAGGATTGAGTTAAGTACAGTTACAAATGTAGTTTTCCAATCGTTGATTTAGGATTGAGATTAGGTCGAGTTGGGGATGTGAGTTGAAGTTGAGTTATAGTGTAATTTTCGGACCGTGTTGCTTGAGGTTCGAGTTGGACATTAAGTTTAGGGTTGAGTAGAGGATTGAGACTGATTTGGGTTTGAGCGAGAGGTTTAGTTAGAAATTTAAGTGAGTGTTGCTTCGAGGGTTGAGTTGCAGGTTAGTTAACAGTTTTCGATCTGTTTCGATTTAGGGGTTGAGTTAGGCATTGAATTCGGGGTTGAGTTGATGGTTTAGGGGTCATCCTATTGAAAGTTGAGATGAAGACTGAGTTCTGCTTGAGTTTAGAATTTTGGTGAGGGTTGAGTTTTAGGTAGAGTTAAGGTTGAATATGGGTGACTTGTAGTTTAAAATGGGTTCAGTAAGGGTTTTGGTTGGGTATTAATTTAGGGGTGGATTAAGGGTTTAGGTAAAGGCCAGATTAATTTGATATGAGTGAGTATGTAGTATATCGATTAGAGTTAATTTCGGGATTGAGCTGGCCTTTGGGTTTAGAGTTGAGTTGAGGATTGAAATATGGAGGGCTAGGGTTGAATTGGAGCTAAGTTAGGGTTAAATTGAATGGCCCATTTGGGGGTTGAGTCGAATGTTAGGTTGAGTTGATTTGAGTTGATTTTATGTACTAAAGTAGTTTTTGGAATGGCTTGAACATTGAGTTCAGAGTTAAGTTGAGTGATAAGGTTGAGTTGGGGTTGAGTACGGGGTTCAGCAGAATTTTTGGGTCGTTTGAATTGGAGGTTAGATTGGATAGATTTGAGTTGAGTTCATGTATAATTTGCTAGTAATTTTTCGGACAGTGTTGTTTGGGGATTTAGTTGGACGTTGAATTTTTGGTTGAGTTGAGGTTCAAGTTCATTGAGGTGGGTATTGAGGATTAAGTTAACGATAAGTTTAGGATTGAGTTGAAGGTTAAGTTGATAGTTGATTTGGGGTTGAAATGATAATTGAGTTGTGGACTGATTTGACGATTGCATTGTGAGTGAGTCGAAGGTTTAGTTGGTGATTGAGTTGGACGTTGAATTGTAAATTGAGTCGAAGTTGGGTAATGGAGTAAGAAGTACAGTTAGAGATTGAGTTGGGAGCTGTGTTTACTTGATATATGAGTTTATGTATGCATGTAATTTTCCGAGTTGAAGTTCTGATCAACACGTGAGGTTATAGCCCTTTATGTTTTGCTACTGGCGGCTGTAATTTAATGTCCGATGTTTTATCAATCATCTGAAACGCATTTTCAGTGCTCAAATTATCCCATTTTTTGAGGCATCGCATTGGCATTTGGCATGACGATGTGGGGTACCGTTTGTTGCTGTTATTATAAGTTCTAGAACGTTAGGCTTATCCGGAATCATCTTAAATTCAAATATGTACCTAACAAACAGTAATTCTCTGGATATTTGTCGTATTTTAAGTTTCTGAGACTTCTGAGGGGCCTTACGTTTTCTTCGAAAAATCCAGTGACATGAAAGCATTACCGCCCTAATTTATTTTTCCACTGACAGATGGTTTACTCTAGAAATATTTAAATGTTACTAATATTATTTGCTGGTACCTGCCCGCAGCAGTTAATAGTTTTTCGTCTGACAGTTCAAAAGGATTTTACGGCTGCCTTTCAAATCATTTTGTTTTTATTTTTTCTGCTTTTTCAATGGCAAAATGGTATAAAACTATCCCTAAGTCACCTAGAATCCAGCCATCTTAAAATAATTTAAATCAAATTAAACGTTTTTATTATTATCTCAACGCAATAATACATAAATTGTTGACATACATTTATTTACCACAACGTGAAGTTGGTTAAAATTGAAGAGACAATATTATAAAACTCGATTTGTTTCAATATATAGAAAAATTGTGTCAGTGAGTTTTTGATGAACTTAGTGGTCGAAATTTAAGAATGAGAGTCGTTAACCTTACGTTGAGTAATTTATAGTATGTGAAAACGGAAATTTGAAATGTGGGATGTTAACTCTCCAAAGAGGCCAAGGTAATTCAATCAAAAGCAAGGTGGAACTACCCTAAATTATCGATGGCAGAATGCAGGGCTAAACTGAATCTTGGTTAAAAGTTAATAGGCTTATTGCAAGCTTAAGCGCAGCATATGTAAGGCTACAACTGGCCGATCCCGTGTTTTATAATTAAAACTTCATTGAGTGACCGGCAATCAATTCAAGTGGTATTCGACTTTACCTTGGAACCTTTGATAGAATTATCTAGATGATCATCATTCCGAAAAAATCACAATTTAAAGGGCATGTTGTACAAAAAACATTCGAGCAATGTGGAATTTGGCTAGTTGGGTGAGAGTGTGACGTTAAATGGGGAGTTATGGAGAACAATTTGATAGTGCAGGCTGTTCATCGAATTCCATGCGATGCGAGCGAATACGCATTTTCATCTAATTATTGAAACGGTTCGAGCTAACAAGTAAAACAAATCTTGGAATAAAAAAAGCAAAAACAGTGAAAGCAGCATAAACAACCAGCAGGCGAAGCAGGATAGACATTTATTTAAATAGTTCGCTATTTGTTTTTCGACCGAGCTTCCACCGAGTTATTCTCATTAATTTTCAAATTTAATTACACTAAACGTCTTTCGCGAAAGTTCAACGTTGATTTTGCTCAAGTATACTCAGGTATTTTTTCAGTTATCCTTCCTTCTTTAGTTATAAGCTAATCCAGTTTGCTAAGATTGAACCCCAGGTTTGCACCATAGACCGTCGTTATATCTTCTTTTACTTAAAACAATAAACAATTGCCATACATTTCCATACGGCAAATGCCAACTACGCGACATCATTTTTTAAATACATTACGATGGAAATCACTATTTATATAACATCAAATCGTTTCACTTATTAAATCTAGAACTTAAATTATAAACAAAAAAAAAACTTCGATTTCAAACCGATACGTTTGTATTAGTTGAGGAATCCTCCGAAGAATTTTTATTTTGTTTATAACGAAGAAAAATCTGAGAGAGTTATTTATACGTTAGTTAAGAATGAGAGACTTAACTATAAACACAACTATTTGTTATGAATTCTATAAATATAACAAAAGAACATTAAATAAGCATGCAATTGGAGGTCACGTGTCACACGCCCAAACAAAAATTAAATAATATTCACAATCACAATACATAGTCATCACAAGCAGCAACTATGACGGTGAATACTGAATATTATATAACGTGTACTCTCATAAAGACGTCATCAGTTAAAATAATTAATTTATTTTGAAACTACTTGGAGTGAAATTCGGTGCCTGTATGTCTTATATATTATGATGTCATTCTTAATTTTATAGATTTTTGTGTTTTGTGTTTTTCTGCGGTTTTCCATTTTGTTAACATATACCATTAAAAAATAAAATGTAATGTAAATACTGTAAGGTCACGCATTGATATTATAAATAATTAGGTTATAATACTCCATTCTAGGGTTTATAACGTCACTTTCGTTCATATTTTATGTCGGCTCAATTATAAACACATTTTAGTGTACAGAATCACACGACCAAAAGATATGCGGCCAAAACTAAATATGACAAAAGGTGTAAAATAGTTTGAACTTTTGGCGTCAGAAAGTTTATCGATTTAAGTTTTTGCGTGTTTTATGGTATAACTTTGTGAGGTTGTTGGTAACTAATAACCTACAACTTAATACGTTTAGCGCACTAATTGTGATGTCTTTAGGAAATTTATAGGAAAGCATAGAGACTTTTACAGTGTTGTGTGTTTTTAGTAAGCGTATTATCTTAAACCAAACTTTACTAATATAGATACAACATACACTAATGAAAATAAATTGTTTACTTTTAAGTACTGTTCAAAAATTATTTACTGTTAGAAAAGAAATTTTATTTTAAAAGCAAAAAAGAAGAAATTTACAATTGATTCTAAAAACTGAAATAATAACTCTCAATTAAGAAACGTTTCTCTTCATGTATTATTATTATATACATGCAAAATTGTTGTTGTTATTAAATTACAGAATAACAATTTTCCAGAATAAAAATTTGATAATTTGTCAATTGAAAAGTTACAGACATTCTGATGTGCAACGCTTATCACAAAATTTGATAAGTTTTCAAATTGATAAGTGAGTGCGATTTTGTTACTTTTGGTGAAACACTTATCACTTATCATTATCCAAAAAACTAACTTATGATAAGTTGATAAGTAATAAGTGATAAGTAGTTGGTGAATAGGACCCTGGTGTCCTGATCCAAATTAAAAAAATACTAATCACTTAACAAGTATTTTTTATTTTGGATCACGTTTTAATGAAAAACAAATGAAATAAATTCATTCAAATTCAAATTAAACCTCTTTATCACAGTAAAAAAATGGGTTTGTTTACATGTAAGTCCATTGCTAGCTTCCATCACAAAATACGGGCTAGATCACTTTATGAACGCCCCCGGTAATAAATTATATTTTAAGAACATGAAAAGTTTACCTGTAGCATAATAAAAGTCCGTTTGAGTTAGTGAATTTTATATCAATAACACAAAACACGTGCTTGAATTTATAATTCATATATACATTGAAGAACGCTTGTTTTAGCGAATTTTATATTGGTAGAATTTTTTAATTTGACCAGGTTGCTTTAAAATGTTTAATAGTTTTATTAAAAATAACTTTTAATGAAAATGCTGCTCTAGAAATCTTCTAAATTGCGTTAAAATTCATTTTAATGCAATCATTTCTTTACAATTTAATATTAGCTGGCTTTGCATGAGTCATAATGCAAGGCTTATATTAAAAATTAAAGTTATTTTTTCAACTTTGTATCTATCACTCGACCTTTATTTCCTATGCTGATTTGAGAGAGAGCGTAACTATTAACGCCCGCCACAAGGATGAAATATATTATTATGCAGCAGAATTGACCGTAATTATGTGTCTTTATGTTAAAATTCTAAGTGACTCTTGTTCTCTTATAAAGGAACTAATTAGATTTTGGTGACATTTTTCAATTTCTCTTAAATTTTATTAATTTTCAAAAGTTTCAGTTTTTAAAATGAGTTTTTGTAAAAGTGGAATTAAGTGTGAAGTATACAGCTACAATTCATCCAGTCGACAAAACATTCGCTATTTAAGTTGCAGAAACATCATAAAAAATATAATGAGTGGATTTCAAATTGTAATTTAAAGAATTTGGCGGTAAAAAATATACAGATATGTAGAAAACACTTTGAAGAGAAATGGTTTACGAAAACTGTTATAAAAAAATATACTGTTCCCACTATAAATTTACCATATTTAAATATAAATCGCAAAGATTTCAACCAAGATTCTGACGATGATATCGATAATTTATAGGAAATTGACGACGAGTAGCTATTCCGCATTTACAAGGCACTAATGTACCTTCTACGAGTACCAACTTAAATGTGGTTCCGGCTCCTCCCAAATATGCTTGGAGGTCTTTTCTCAATTGCTAATAATATTGATGATCTTATTTTGGAACAAATTGCATGGTTGGCTGACGCATAAATCAGAAATTATGAATGTCAAATTAAATCGCCGTGCAAATATTGTTTGACTAATATAAAAAATGAAAACTATTATTGGACCAAGTATAATAATTTGTTGAAAATCACCCAGTTCAAGGATATTCAAATAACTGAATTAAAAAGAAGGTGCAAAAATATTGGAAGGAGGATTAAGAGATCTAATTTGAACGTAGCAGATGCTCGAAAATGTAGAATTGAAGAACATATAAGTGAATTAGATATTCATGAGAACGCTAACAATTTTTTGTAACATGCTGACAAATGATCGACCAAAAAACCAAAAGTGGCTATAGAAGATCAAAAAATTGTTGCTCAAAATATTTATTATTGTTCCACGAGTGTATATAATTATTTAAGAGCTAATTTGAATTTCAACTTACCATGAAAGTCATCATTGGTACCAGAGATGGGCGATTACGCGTCGACTACTAATTTTTACGCGAGTGCGTCGACAACCGTCGACAATGTCGACAACTCGTCGACAACGTCGACAACTATTTTATGCCTGCAGTCGTTTAATGTTGAACTGTTTCCGTAGATTGTAGTTAATCCATATTATGAATAGTAATATAGTATACAATATATTTCAAAGTAGCTTAGATAATTTTTCTATATCTTAAAACATATAAAATTAATTATTAATTATATAAATATTAATTAAGAATGTGCACAATGTCATCTCTATAACAATAGAAAATCCATTTTCACGATAGTCACTTAGTCAGTTCATGTACCAATAAGTAATTTAAATGATTTATTATCAAAATTTAACCTTTTTTTGATCCCTAGGTTAATTAGACAATGACTTATTTATTAACAGAGAGCAAGGCATTGCCCCTGTGGTCGGGGGGCACACTCATGATTCGTAAAGTGCACCGCACGATCTTGATGATATCCTTAGAATACCACCACAGCATCCACTGCTTGTCGTAGGAAGCGACTAAAATGGTTGGATCGCTGGGTTAATGCCCAGCATTCGTAACAATTTTTTTTTTTTATTTTAACAATTATTTTAGTTTATATATAATTTTGCCCGCGTTCATTTTTTAATATAATTTATTTTTTCAAATTTTATTATTTCATTTTGTATTTTTGGTTGGGTCGGTTTTTCAACATTTTTGCGTACAAAAATGATTTATTTTTGATATGAATAATAATAAAAGAAAATCCCCGACATGTCTCTTCGGATCGCGGGGCGAGCCATAATCCTCGTAAAGACACAATTAATAGCCTTAACATCCATTATACCAATGTCAGAGGTCTCGTGACTAACAAAAATTGCGCACATCAACATCTCGAATCACGTAAACCCGACATATTAGTTCTAACGGAAACAAAAGTATCGTCGAACATCTACGAAAACGAATTCTACTTCAAGCGCTACCAGTTCAAACAAGCTTTTGAGTTGCAACGTGGAGTGTGCATCTTCGTTAAAAACCACATACCGTACTCAAGACACAAAAAGTACGAAATATTTTCAGAAACCGCTCAAACTATTGTGCTTAAAATTTCTCTTCCTAATAAACTCCTTTTTTTAATTAGCTTGTACATATCTCCTAATCAGAACCACGGAGAGGCCTTTGCAATCGCCTTGGATATATCCAAGGCTTTTGATAAGGTATGGCATGAGAATCTTATTTGTAAACTTGTGGCATACGGGCTGGACTCGATGACCACCAGGTGGATTAAAAGCTATCTCAATGACCAAAAAATCAGCGTCGTGCTTAATGGGAGATCATCATCGACGCACTCCCCAAATGCCGGAGTCCTCAGGGATCACCTTTGTCACCGGCCCTATTTTTGCTATACATCAGCGATTTGCTGGATAGCACTGTAAACTCTATCCATAGCTTTGCGGATGATGCCACATTGCATTCTTCTATTTCATTCGAGGTGGAGACTAGCATTACAGGTCTAAATAATAAACGGTCAGAAGTCGTAACTTCTCTTAACTCCGATTTAAGTACAATATTTGAGTGGGGTAACAACAACTTAGTACAACTTAACGAGAAAAAGACACAAATATGCACATTTTCGCGTAAAAAAAGTCGCAGCGACTACCCAGTTATGGTAAAAAACCATATCCTTGTGGGTTGCGACTCAATTCGACTGCTTGCTGTTCAAATAAGTAACAAACTCAAATGGGATGAATACATTGTTGCATTGGCTAAATCAGCTTCAAAAAAATTCGGGTTCCTGAATCGATGCAGAAAGTTTTTTAAATCGCATCAAGTTCTCCAGATATATAAAACCTTCATACGACCATGTATAGAGTATTGCTGTCAAGTTTGGGGAGGTGCGTCTGGTACCACCCTCCACTTATTGGACAGAGTTCAACGCCACGCTATCATGATAATACGGAATCTCAAGAACTAGACAGCTTACAGCATCGCAGAGATGTTGCAGAACTCTGCGTCTTCTACAGATGCTTACATGGTAAATGTTCTGCAGAACTATCAGAGAAAATACCACCCTTCGTTACAACAACAAGAGTAACAAGAGGAACAACCAATGCACATAGGTTTATGGTGAAGCTCCCGAAACCTCGAACTGAAGAAATCAAGCGCGAATTTAAATACCGAACATCAAAAAACTGGAATTCCCTAATACACTTCAAATTTCCGAAGGAATATAAAATGAATAAATTTAAGGTAGCTATTAATCTTTACTTGCAGGATCGCACATTGGGTGCAGAAGATCTGACAGTTACAAGGAGCTAGGACCGTTAATAAGTCCGCTCTGCACCCAATTAAAATAATTATAAAAAAAAAAAAACATCACATAATCTACGTCGCCCATCTCTGGACATAGCCGACCTCACAAAATAATTAATTTAGTATACTTAAATTTAGGAAAGGGTTAGCAGATATTATGTTGATAATATTGATATTGCCACAGTGCATATCCTTCCTACAAACTCATAATGAAAATTTATGTTTCACATCTACACATGCATTAAAAACAGGGAACAATGAATACAGGCGGGAGTACAATACATAAATCATTAATTATTAAATAAAAACTGGCAACGAATCTTAATAGTTTCTTCAAATAGTTTTGAAGTAACAATTTAAAGTTGAAAAATATTTTTTATCTAAGAGAGGAATGAGAATTCAATTAAAATTTGCTAGTCTGGCCTTGTACATAATATCCAAAAAAAATTGCTGAATTTAATTCAATTTCTTATGGTGGTTAAATGATTTGAACCAGGTCAATTGAAAGTTCATTAATTAACGAAATTGATTTCATTGAAATGCAAAATATACATACCTATTCGTTTGTAACAATTACTGATTATTGGATTAATTAAATGTTCTGTTAAATTTTTTATGAATATTCAACAATATTACGGAATTATTAGTTTCTTCGTGAAGTGAGAATACTGTCATTAGGTGAGCAGCGAAATTATTAACTTTTCTTCATCGATTCTTATACAATTTCCAATTGGTAATCTAATCGGGCCTTTCAAAATTTTTTATTGAGATTGTGATTTATGTATTTAAGGCAAACTTTATTTGATTATTTTTGATCAGCGTTTCAAAATTTATGTCATTACCTTACTATTATACGCTTAATCATCTGGTTTACTTCTGTTTGTGGTTTTACTTACATTTTTTCTCAGGTATTGTTTTAAATGATATACGTTTTAAAGTATAAAGCACAGTAAAATCTTAAATTTTAAATATTTTTTAAAACCGGATCAATACGTAGCAAAGGGCGACCGCGCAAACAGCATATGTGAGCGTAGATATTGAAACGAGCATGTAATTCGTCACAATCTATTCGGGAAGTCGGAAAATCGTGAACGTAGCAGATTGTAGTTTTAATAAATTATAACGATCATTATAAGGCTGGAGAATATATTGATGCACACGCTCAGTGGGTAATACACGAAGGGCATACAAAACAAATTGCTTGTGAACACTCTAAATCCTATCTGAATGGCACTTATAATATGGGGACCAGATCTGAGAAGCGTATTCTAGAACTGAACGAGGAATACAGGATGTAAACAGAGTTTTCAGTGTGAGCGAGTCGCAAAAGTCTTTACAGTTGCGCTTAATGAAACCTAGTCAAATGCAAGATTTTGTAATGATACAATCAATGTATTTAGTAAAAGTTAGATCACAAGAAAAGGTTATCCCTAAGTCGGACTTGAAGTCAACTCTAACAACAGTAATATTATATAAAAAATATTGCTGGAATATTGGCGAGCACATCCGAGAGAATGATAAATCCTGCATTTACCCACATTCAGCAACAATTCGTTATTAAACGACCAACTGCAAAAGTTATTCAAGTCACCTTAAAATTGTAATTTCACACAAACAGCAACCTCATTAATTGGAGGAAATATTTTCATATCACCTGTGAAAAGCAGACAATGTGCAAATTCAAAACACTCAACAACATCATTTACAAATAATGAAACTAAAAGCGGACCAATTTGACTTCCTTGAGGAACTCGTGAGGGACTAGAAATGAACGAGAGCTAAAATCGTTAATCTTAACAAATTGGTAACGATCAGGAAGGTATGAATGCAACCATTTAATACGAGTTTTGGTATAGCAGAAAGAATATTTATTCCGCAACAGTTGCGGACTTGACTTCTTTTGCCAGATTTGAAAATCGGACGGACGAAAGATAATTTCCAGAGATCGGGAAAAATCCCTGTACGTAGGCTATTATTAAAGATAATAGTCAGTGGAGGGGCTAGACTCACTGCACAATTCTTAAAAAGGATGGGTGGGAAGCTATCCTGTCCTGGCTCCTTATCAACTTCAAGTTAAAATAACCCATCATAGACTTCTGCTTCCGTAAATTCAAAAAGATAAAATCAGAAAGACGTCGGTTAGTTAAAGGCTTGATACATGATACCGCTCTTCATAGATAAACTCGAAAAAATTGGCAAACAAATTGGATATATCAGAGGGCTGACTGGCTAAAGAGTTCTGAAAAGTCATTGGGGTAGTAAACCAGCAACCTTCTTTTTACCATTTATGAAATTCCAGAATTTCTTAGGATATGAAGTAAATTCATGTTCGATTTGCAAAATGTAGTTATTGTAAAGGAACCAGTTTAAAGTTTTAAACGGCTCTACGAGCAGTGTTGAAGCTAGGATAAAACTTAACACCGTGTAACTTATATAAAGTATAAAATTTATTACGGCATTTTTCAATACGAATTAGCTGTTTATTGGAACATGTCCTCCCGATACCGAGGTTCGTTTTTCACTGATGGAACATATCTTTCAATGCCAGATTTGAGAAGCTCGTTGAACAAAAAAACACTATTGTTCAAGTCTCTTCCTCGTTCTAGAAATGCCCAGTCCGCAAAGAAATTGGTTTAAAGAAATGTAGTCAGCATGTCTAAAATCGAAAATAATTACTACAAGTACACATAGTATTACAATTCTCTTGAAAAATGTATATCATTATTGGAGTGTGATATATGCTCGTACATCCAGTGAAGTCCTCACAAGGCGAGAGCTCCAAATACATAAGGTCAGTTGAAAAACTAAATCGTGGATTTTAGTCGATGGAAGAGGCCGTGAAAACTCCATCAACATCAATCCAAGTAATATCAGGAAGATCGAAGCCACCAGTAACAATTAGTTGTTCACCAACACGGACCAATGGCGCAACAGCAGAATCGATGAAATTAATAATTCCCAGATAATATTCCAGGGTAGATCCGCAGGGAACATATGCAGATATCACGAGAAAGGAGGCACTGGCTACATTAATACGTACAGCAATAACATCATACGTTGGATGGCATGCAATGAGCTCGTTCGAAATCGAACATTTAACAGCAACCAACACACCTCCCCCCCTTCAGGCTGGTACAAAAATCATATCGATCATTCCTGTGAACGACGTAGTTAGGTGGAAAATATTCCGCCGAATTGAAACTTTTAGTAAGCCATGTTTCCGAGATAATGATCACATCGTAATTATTGTCAAGCACGCCAAGCAAGAATAATTTAGCTTTAACTCGAATACTATAGAGGCATTATGGTAGTACATCGAGGTAAAAGAGGTTTACCTTGTAACGTATCGTAAAATGACTTTTATTGTCAAAACCGCAAATCAGCCAAAACCAGGATTGCCTCTGTGTATTGTTTTGTACATGATGGCGTTTATGTTTTAAAATTGGTACTGTTCCGTACTCAAGCTTTACTCAAATTTCCGAGACTAATTTTCAGTTTTTGTTTTTTTCATCTTTTTAGGAATAAGGCTGGTAAATTTTCCTAGCCTAAAGTTAGCTATCCACGTTTATACGAATTTTGTTCTTGTAATAATTTTGTGCATACTAATTTCATTATGGCTGGTTAATTCTGAAAATAAAATTCCAGGGAGTCGAAAGTCATTTAGAGGTTCACTAACCATAATTCCAAAATTGTTAGAAATCGGGGCATATTCGGGAAATACCATGTATTATAGTGGACCGCTACTCCTTTTTAAAAAGTTACAGAATTCTCTCAAATTTTTTTCGAAACCTTAGAAAAAGTTTTTAGAACCAATATTAGGTTATCGAAATTTTTCAAAAGCTCGCTAAAACTTTACATCGAATTAATAAAATTGTTGTAAATTTTGGTCAACAAAACGTGTTTACAACAAATTTTAACATATTCCTAAATTTTCAAATTTATTTATAAACAATCCTGTTAAATTTATCAAATAATTATTGGGTAATCCTGTTGGTTTGACCACAGTATAAATATAAAACTCAATATAAAAATCCTATTTTGAAAAAACAATATAAATTTCAACAGGATGTTATTTCAATACGGTTTAAATAGGAAAATGTGAATAGTTTTTTTTTGATCGATGTATTTTGTCACGTAGATTAATAATTCGATAAATACCGAGCTCGAGTGTATCCTTTTTGTGCATCATCGCTAATTTTTATGGTGTCACCAATATTAATTGAAAGAAGTTGCTTATTAAGGAAATGTTGGCGCTGCATGTGTTTGCACAAATTTGTGTAAGCATGGATTGTCTCCTAATTTCATTTTTGTACGATATTAATTCCTGCAACCTTAATTCGATGCTCCAGCTCCATCCAAGGCTAGTTAATACTGCCACAGTGGACTTCCTATAGGTTGAATTAAAGGCTTAAGTCCAGTTTTCCATGCATTTTTGGATTTTAATGAAAATTGAGCGAATGAAACTAGTCTGATCCACAGTTATTTTAATGCAAAATATTTTTTCGCGGAAATTAAGGGTACACACAGTAGAAACGATATGAATAATATAAATTCGTAAATTTGTGTCTGTAGGGTCGAAGAAACTAAATATTTATTCACGCGTTAGCACGAAATGTTCATCCCGAAAAGGCTTTTTTTAATGTGTGTCTCGGCTAAAATATAATTAAATTTTCATTTCATCCAGAAAAAAGTACTAAATAAATTTTTAGTGTACTATAATGCTCTTAAATCTGAATCAATTTCTTTATAATTATTGATTATTGAGTTTTGAATATTTCTTTCTGAATGGAATGAAAATTTTCCTTAAATTTTAGCCGAGACACATATTTAGAAAAAAAAAGCCTTTTAGGGATGAACCTTTGGTGCTAACTTCCTATACGTATTTATTCGTTCAATCAATTAGCTGGTACTGAATTCAGCAAGAGTTGCAAAAACGGTGGTTTGATGGCGTTAGCTCATCATCTTCTAAGGTAATAAGTCGAGTTAAATTAACCTATAGACAACATAAGAATCGAAACTCTTAATCTTGAGAAAAATCTTTCCATTAATTTATAACTTGTTTTAATCATAAAAACAAAGGGCTCATCTATCCGACTTATCTTGATTTCGAAGGCTGGTTTGTGATACGGTGACACCTGTAATGTAATAAGTCGAACACGTTCGAATCGAATTCACAACTAGCCAAACAGTTTGGGTCTATAAAAAGACAAACGAAGTCGAATTGGAATTATTCGTTTTTGTAACGTGATATAGTGAAGATAAATAGTGTGATAACTAACTGTGCGATTTAGAATTGTAAATACCTATGTATGTAAAAGTATATTAAGCGAATTTTAGTGAATTTGTGAATTAATTTTTGGAATGGTTGTCCAGTGGTAATACCTACTTAAGTTATAAACAGAATAACAGGGACGACGACAAGCGACCGACGACGCCTGTCAAATTAAAATACACAGAAATCATACGATGCCAACAGAAGTTGCTGGTGACAACGACAATATCGCCGAACGATTTTTAGAATCTATTACTAACTGTAATGTTACTAACTGGTTTTTGCCCCTTTGTGTTGGTAGTTACAAATTTTTGGCTGTCAATTTTTTGCATATTCTAACTGTGATCTGATCCGGATCACTAAGCGTCAAGAAATGCGGCTAATGTCTAGTATATTCTGTTCGAAATATTCAAGCTGCTTTAAATAAAATTTAAATGTTTATCTCAAAGAAATTATTTACCACCAAATCCTCTATCCAACGGTCATTTTTGGTCAAAGCGGCAAATGATTTGAACTAAACTACAAAATTAGTCCATTCCGAACTTTCTGGACCTTGTACGAGGTTTGAAACTGCATCATGGCGTTGTAAAAAATATATCTCATTTAAAATTGAATCATCAATCGGTGACCATGCATATGCGGTTAATGTTTCGATCATGTTTAATTATTTTCCAATATAAGCTGAACAATTTCCCAAATTTCGACTTTTAATGTGTTTTTTTTATTATTAAATTTTTATTAATAAATTTTATAACTAAATAAAAAAAAAATATAATAAACTGATGTTGATGATGATGATGATTACACAGCATTCTCAATATTGATTCGCCCACCATCAATCGTTAACGATACCATTGTTGAGCCAATAATTTTTTGTTTTTTCTTTTTACACAAATTTTTCATTGCACCCAACATATACCAGACAAATGGCACAAGCAACACAATCACATAAATCATAATTGTAATCCAGAATGCAAATAGATAAACAAATTTGTTACAGTATTCGTCGCCCGAAGTCGGACTATAATTTGGCGGATACATTTTAAATACCCAATATGATCCGCAACCGACAATGAAACAGATTAATATAAATGTCAGCCGTAATACGACAGAGTCACGGGAATGGTCTTCTAGGATGTCGGACGATTTTCGATTAATTCTATAATTGAAAATTTGATTTATAATGCCGAAGATACCTGCGGAAATAAATTATTGAAAATTATTTTATTTTTATGTCATGTTTTCAATATGTTTAAAAATGATTTACCTGCTAGTATTAGATAATATGGGATGAATTTGCATACGGGACACTCCGATATATAAGACAGGCCGATTGTTATCATAAACATTGATATGATAATGGTTAGTAGCAGCCATCCAACTGTAAAAACAAAGAAGAAAATATAAAAAATTATTAAATAACTTGAATTATGTTGAAACGAAAAGAAAATGTTCTACATGGTTGTAGCACACATGGTTTCTTGCTTATAAAAGTAATGTGGCGAAGGTTTAAAGAATTTTTTTTGTTATTAAAGCAATTTAAACAGATTTACTATTTGCGAAAAAAATTCTACTTTTTGATTTCAGGCACAGTTGGTGAATAATATCCAATAAGTGTTTTCAGCAATAAATCTTTCGGATTATGAACGCGGTCATTCATCTTCTCATATTCATTCCTTTCGAATATTGTGAATTTGATTTACTCTTAAATGTTAACAATATATCGCTTCTGATCGCAACAGAGGCCACAAAGCTGAGCTCGCAAACCAGCCAATGAAAATAAATATTTTGTGCTCATTTTTCTGTAAATGCATAATCATTTGATTTTAAAACTGGTGACCCAAATCGAATATTTAGAAAGAATTTTCAAAGTTCTGTATGACTTTTAGGCGAAGGAATCACAACTCTTCAAAATTACGCTCTTCATTTACGATATTCTTAAATCGTAAATCGTAACTGTGTATAGCGAGGAGCTTCTAGACAGATCAAGCCATTTTTTCTGTATCAAAAAAGAAAAATCCAGATAATCATGCTCCCAAGCTGCATGGAAAGCGAACGGAATTGACAGAAATGCCATTTTTAGAAAATACTTTCTTTAGGCTTTCTTAAAGTTCTGGTTCAGCATACCTACACAACTTTCGATTGTTTCAAAATTTGGGATCATTGACCACTGATGTTTCCATTACCCATATTTGCAAATGAGAAAAAATTTAGAGCCAAAAATGCGCACAGACAAATTTGGTTAAGTTTCTGGCATAAGCCGTCAGCAAATTATTGCTTCCTTCCTTAATACAAAAATTTTCAAAAGACGCGCTCGTAATGATTAATACTAAAATATGTAGAGTTTTATGGTGAAAAAAAAGGCTAAGGCCATAAAACTCTACATAATTTTTAAATTATTCGTAATAAAACTACAAAGTGCTGTCTTTCACTAAAACTATCAAGTAAAAAATTAAAAATAAAACCGTATTAATTGGACTTAATCTCTCAATTCGACATTTTGTTATAGTTACAGTCAACCATGAAAGTTATAGGTTGGCTAAGAAGTTATCGAAAGAATTGCCAGGATGATCAAAAATATCAATGTGTGTCAATGGCAAAGCTATTTACCAGCCCTTAAAAAAAATCTTTTATTACCTCAGCTTTAGTTTTAATTCCACAAGTTGATATTTTCACAAGATTTCAAAAAGCTGTTGAAATCATTAGAATTTTTTAGAATTCCTTAAAAAAATCCGCAACGCTTTAAAAATTGTATCTGTATTTAAAATTTCAGAAAGTTTCATAATTACAGCTGTACGATTATTACAATTATAACATATTTAAAGTTTTTGACAGTTCATCTGAAAGAAAAAATTGAAACATTGAAATTTTAGTAAAATTTTGAACAATTCAACATTTTTTAAAATTTAATATTTTCAGTTTCAAAAAGTTTTCTCAATGGAACTTTCCAATTTCTTGTATTTTCAGAATTTTTAAAATTATAAACAAATTTATAATTTAACGTTTCCGTAAGAGTTTGAATCGCACTTTTCCTTTGAAAAGGCGGTGCACGGTGAAACTTCCCAAAGGCTTGATTGCAATTTGTAATCTATAGTTATGTTTTAAAGTATTGCTTTTTTCGTTCCAATATTTAGAGGATTTTACTTTATGTATGTGCCCCAACAGTTTCATGTAAGTATCAAAAAATCAAAACGTGGGACATAAAATGTGAGCACTTCTAATGTTAGTGTACCGTCCCGGACTTACAAAAATTATTTTAGAACTCAATTTCAATTGCACTGGTCAAATTTAATCGGTTAATATCCGTCATATCCCAAAACTTCATCTGAAAATTATTTTAGTTCCCATTTTGATCGCACATATCGAATTTTATTAAAATCGGTGAAGAAATAGCCAAGTTCCATCCTGTTTGGAAATATTTCATCGTACACGTTAAATTTCATCATAATCGGTTAAGAAATAACCAATGGCGGCTGGTAACCTAAATGTTCTTGCAGGCACTAAATCGTTGATTTTCATTTATTGATTTTAGCCTGTTGCTTAGTGATTGGATTTCGCTTACTCTAAATAGAAAGTTGATCTAATTCGCTTTATTTGAGAATCAGAATTCGAGCGAGGATGGAGAAATCACAACCGGTTAAGGTTAACCAATTAATATAAAATTCGGTTTTCGGTTAATCGATCCGATAATAAATGAGAATAAATCTTTTTTTAAATTATTTCCATGCACGTTTCAATTTTACCTGCTTGGGTGCCTCTGGCTCTGAGTGCTGAAGAACTCAATTTACAAAATCGTAACAGTAAGAAAATACGATTGTGTATTTGTGCATATTACAGGAGCTCAAAATGTCTTAAATAATCGCGTTTCTTCGCCATTGCGGAAAAATTCTCGAAACTCGTTTCGTCATACTTAATCTAAATAGGGATTATTCAAGCTTTTCCAGATTATTCCTTTCGTAGGATTTTTCGAAGGACATTTCGTAGGATTTTTGAGATTCTTTAGCTAATTATTTAAGATTTACGATTTTTCGAGTTTATCTTGGAGTTGAAATAAGCGAAGCTGTCAGTTTTAAGATCTTACAGAGATGAGATTTTAAATTGTTTTTTTGTTTTATTTATCTAAATTTCAGAATTTACATGGCTCCAGCGTTGAGGGTCCTGGAAATTATAACAATTATTCAATATTTTCGATATTATTCGAGGGTTTGCGATGTCTGCTTGATATTTTTCAGATTAATTGAGATTCTTACAGTGGTTTCCCAAAATAATTTGGGAAATTATTATAGGATTATTATAAATTTATTCCGGTTTCTGGGAATATTCGAAATTTTTTGTGAATATCGAGAGCTTTCTAGAATTGTAAGATTCACCCTATTATGATTGTAGAGTCGATCGATAATCGATACGACTCTCTATTGCACACAGTGTCGTGTCGTTTGTCGATCGACGCGACAATCATAATAGGGGTGATTATATGACCATTTCGAGATTAGTCATGTTTACAAGGGCTTGGATTGCGTCTTGTAGTGATTTACGGAGACTTTTGTTTGGAGTGTTTCGAAATATAGCATTTAGTTCTCTAGATAAGTTTGGAATAGATTTTAAATTAGAGTTCGACCAATTTTGGAGATTTTTTTTTATTTCTGAAAATTTTTCAAAGTTCCAAAAAAAATAATTCTGAAAATCAAAGTTGTTGTTGGGAGAAACGTTTTGAAAGCAAATGGTTTTCGAACATTTGCATTCATTTAAACCAATAGACCCCATAAAAGCTGATATATGTATACCCTAAACATTAGACAAAATCATTTCCTATTTTTCACTTGCATGCTCAACTGAAATTGAGTTTTTCTGCATTTACACAGCGACTACAAGGTTTCGGGGGATCGAATCGAATTGCCTTAGCGAACGGTTGTGTTTTTTTCGAGCAGAAAAGTCAAAATAATTTTGATGAAAATTTTTTCTTGCTAAATCGAAATTTAATTTGTGATGGAAAATTAGAAATATTGGATCAGGTATATTGCTACCGATTCAATCGAAATATATTTCTATAAAAGGGGTGGAAGATGGGTGGAAGTTTATATATAAAATGCAGGTCAGAAGCGCTCCCGCCATTGTAATTGTCGGTATATTAAGTTTAGCCGTAGAATTTTACAAAGACACTTGGGATGATAAGAAAATTGTACGACAAGAAATTTAAGGAAAAATAAATTATCTGGTATCAGCTCGGCCGGCAGCCTGATCAAAAAAGAAAAATGAAAACATCTCCAATGGTTTTGAATGGGTTGTGGATCGGGTCCAGAATACAGGTGAGTATACGTGGTGTTGTTTCTTCGTTTCTTTATTCACATTTGTAATAGATTTCACATGGAGTGGTAATGTGTGTGAAATTGACGATGTACGTGGCCAAATTAGGGTAGTGAGTGTAATTAAATGGTTAGATAACGGACAAGGAATGTCCGAACTAGGGTTTATATACAATGAATCACGATAAATATGAAAATTTTGTACTTCCGAATGATACAAAAGTGACATAAAAGATGCAAGTTGAGTGCGGGTTATTGTATATAATCATACAAGAGTCTCTGTTTGAGCTTTTAATTTAGTTCACGGATAATGTTTGCCAATTTAGCGCCGGTTTGGTGGTTCACGCGGTGCATAATGGTTTATTTGTCTATTTTGATTTATTTCTGGTGGTGAAATAGGGAGGGAGTATTACGCTGCACCGCTCCCGGCGGGTTATCGGGCGGACCCTTGGTAAACATATTTTACCATGCAAGCAAGTGGATTGAACAGTGTAGTTGTCACATAAAGGGATAGTAGTTAGAATTAGGTGTGTGTGTGTGAAGTGAAGTCGATGATGTCAGTGGCTAAACTATCAATTGGGAAAACGGCTTAATAATAAATTTGTGTAAATCGAGTGTAAATAAATTGATGGATAAAGGACAAGGAATGTTGAATAAGCTTTACTTGCAATCGATAATGACAAAACGGAAACACATTGTTACCATGCAAAGCAAGTGATGTAATTTTTAGCTGCAAAACATGAAGGCTGAAAATGGAATCATAAACAGGAGGTTGATAGAATTAGAGTTATATAATAATAAGTAATATAGGCAATTAGAAGGGAACAGCTGAAATAACTGTGAAGCAGTATGACAATGTAAATCATTGGTCGTTTCTTAATTTCATAACATAAAAAGTAAAAAGTTGTTAATTATTATTGAACTTATTATTAATATAATTTTTACAGGTAAAGCTTTATTCATTGAATTGATTCCTAAAAATATTGTGAAGGTGGCTTATTTCCTAAAATGTGCTCAAAAGTAAATTGTAGTCAAATCAAGATTTATTAGCAAAATCATTTTCTTGCATAAATTCAATTTTTATATATATTTTGGGTTATGATAGTTTATCGATTGCAGAATTTGACAGTAGTATCAAAGGTACTTTAAAACCGGAAAATCCACAGATTCGGGAAGCAAAAAAAAAAAAAAAACCTAGAGAAACAGATACTAATATTAATATTAAGATTGTCCGTAGCAACTAATGATGTAATGATGTTTACTAACAGGCTCATGAAAATCTAGGATGATGAACAAACTTACATAAGTTAATTCATATTAATCAAGTAGTAATTACATATTTACTAATAGTAGATTAATATTGATTTTGTTTCAGAGAGCACGAGAAATTGGATTCAATTTATGGTAATTATATTAAACTTAAATTTAAAATTAATTAATTAAGAAGATGAGATTAATTAATTAAATTAATGGGTTTTGAATTTTAGAAATTAGTATGCGGTTTAATCTTAATTTTAATTAAAAGCATGGGAGTAGATTGGAGATGTGTTGTCATGGTTGGTTGAGAGTATCAATCAATGGAAAGCAGCCGGTGGCAGTGGAGTGTGGGAGGTATATAAAAAGTAATTGATAACTAATTAATATTGACTTTAGGATGCCAAGGATGGAAAGCAGTCTGTAGAAAAAATGTAGTAAAGTAATTATTAGAAAAATGTAAATACTAACAATTGACCGTCAAGGTGTTTGTAACCGGGTCGATCTCAATCCTATACTAACAATCCTATATCCTATCCTTCCAAATAAATGTAAAAAAGGGTGTACGGTGGGCCCGGCGTCAACCGGGAGATCTTGCTAAATGCTTGGTCGTACATTCAAAATCAATCAATCAATCAATCAAACAATTTAAACAGCGACTACAAGGTTTCGTTTGCGATGCGGTAATACAAATAATGAAAATAAAACGAAAAATTTAAGTTGCCTAAGAATTAGTAGTTGCATTCAAGTACCAGTGTCCTCTGGAAATAACCAAGTTAGTTTCATCTTAATTGACCACATCCCAGAACTTCATATAAAAATCATTGAAGGATCCCGTTTCTAGTAGATGTCGAATTTCAGAAAAAAAACGGTTAAGAAATATCAAATTTACCGCCGCTATATGTATATTGGTTTTGTGCCACGATTTCAGGAACAAATAGAACATATTGTATGGTATCAAGAATAGGCGGCACAATAGAGGGATCATCCGTCACATTAATATAGCCATGAGACACTGTAATGTACCAACATTGATTCATTCTGTAATTGTCGCGTCATACCGTTTAACTCTAAACATGTTTATATAGGTAACCGCAATAAGGCGCATTCTAATTGGACCCTTAATTGGTATGCTATGTTCTTGCGGGTCGTAGTTAATTGACTTTTACTTGTGTATTCAATGACAAACGGTGTAATTCAAAGGTATGTTAATTTTGTTTACTTCAATACTTCGTCCATTTGCAATTCTAAATTAGATCGTGTTGGATGAAACCATCCAGAGTTTAAAAAGGGATGGCATTTCGCTCTTCGCTCTTGATCTTTTTAAAGAGCGAAAATAAAAAATATTAAAAGGCTTTTCATAAGGAGCAATATTGTAAATCATAAAATATTGCTCTGAAGAGCAGGAGCATTATTTTTATTATAAGGCTCTTGCTCTTCCGCTATTGCGTTTATATTACCATATTTTCGCTCTATGTTATTGAGCTATATTGGAAAAACAAATACGCTCTGCTCTGATCAATAAAATCGTTATTAATATTATTTCGCTCTTGCTCTTGTTATTACGGCAAACGGTATTCAAAACCTTCTAAAATGCTCTCTATAGAAACCCTGATTTGTCAGCGAACTGATACACATTTAAAAATATCTACTGTTCTAAAATAAGGCCAAAGGAAATAACTTGGCTATCCCTTAACTGATTATGACGCAATTCGATATGTGATTGGAAATGGGGTTCTAAAATCATTTTTGGATAAATCCGGAGTATGGCCAACTAGTATGGAACTTAACTATTTTTTGACCAATTTTAGTGAAATTTGACATGCACGATCGAAATGGGATTTTAAAATTATTTTTGGAATATGTTCTATAATATGGCCAATTAGGACGGAACTTGGCCATTTCTTATCCGATTTTGATGAAATTCAGCATGTTCGATGGAAATGGGATTCTTAAATGATTTTTAGATAAAGTTCTGGAATATGGCGAATTAGAATGGAACTCGGTTATTTTTCAACCGATTATGATGAAATTTGACAAGTACCATGGAAATAGGGTTCTAAAATGATTTTTGGCAGAAGTTCTGGAATATGGCCAATTAGGACAGAACTTGCTTCTTAACCGATTATGATGAAATTCGGTATATACGAGGGAAATGGGATTCCAAAATGATTGTTAGATGAAGTTCTGGAATATTGCCAACTATGATGGAACTTATTGGCTATTCCTAAACCGATTTTAGTGAAAATGCATGACTTGCGCAATGGAAATGTGATTCTAAAATGATTTTTGAATAAAGTTCTGGAATATAGCCAAGTAGAATGGAACTTGATTATTGTTTAACCGATTATATTTAAATTTTGCATTTGTGCAGGAAATGAGATTTTAGAATGATTTTTAGAAAAAGTTCAGGAATATGGCCAGTAAATTTCGTTAAAATCGGATTGAAAATGGTCAAGTTCATTCTAATTTGCCATATTCCGGAGCTTTATCTAAAAATCATTTTAGAATCAAATTTCCCTGGTGTATCCTCATATTGATCAAAATCGGATAGGCAATGGCCAAGTTCCATCCTCCTTGGCCATATTCCAGAACATCATCTAAAAATCATTTTAGAACTCCATATTTCAATCGTATATATCGAACTTCATCATAATCGGTTAAAAAATAACCAAGTTCGTTCCTTATTGGCCAAACTCCAAAACTTCATCTAACAATCATTTAAGAATTCCACTTCCATCGTACATGTCGAATTTCATTTTCGGTTAAGAAATAACCGAGTACCTTTCTAATTGGCTATATTCCGGAACTCCTTCTAAATATCATTTTAGAATCGCCATTTCCATCGCATGTATCGAATTTCATCAAAATCAGTTAAAAAATAGACAAGTTCCGTCCTAATTGGCCATGTTCCAGAACCTTATCTAAAAATCATTTTAGAATCCCATTTCCATCGTACATACTGAATTTCATCAAAATCGGATAAGAAATGGCCAAGTTCCTTCCTAGTTGGCCATTTTCCAGAACTTCATCCAAAAATAATTTTAGAATCCCATTTCCATCGCACATGTCAAATTTCAATAAAATCGGTTAAGGTAAAGCCAAATTCTATCCTAGTTGGCCATATTCCCGAACTTTATATAAATACCATTTATTGAACTTTGAAAGAGCAATTCGTCTATTACAATTAATATCGCTCCCATCTATTACAAAAAATATCGCTCCTTATATATCGCTCCCTAATCCCGAGTAACCAAAAATGGTGATCACAAAATTTTAGACCAATTTGTCACAAAATGTAAGTTCCCTTTTGTCACAAAAAAAAGTTGACAATTTGGAACATATTTATGCGGGTATTTTGTGACAAAATATTATGTTCATTTTACTCCCCAAAAAAAAGAAAAAAAGATTTTGATCATTTTTATTTGGTGAATTTATAATTCGCTAAGTCACTACGTTCTTGCCTCATACTTAATGTATGAAGTTGGAATTTTATTTTTGTAGTTTGTGTTTGGTCGTAGCTACCTGAGTACCTGATGAGTAGACCGAACTTTTTGTTTGTGCGAGCTTATCTGTACGAAACCAAACTACCACATAGAAAACTCAAGAAAAGTTTTCATTTTTTGGAGTCGAAAGATTTGTATTGACTCTCGGCTCGGGTTAAAGTACGGGGGGATTTTTATATTTCTACATATTTTGTTTAAAATAAATAAAAATATCAAATAAACCTTACAATGGACTAATGGAGTATTTTTTACAAAATTATTTAAGAAGAGTCAAAAAAAATTTTCTTACGCTTAATTGCATCAATAAACCAACAAATATCCACAAAATTGTTGATAATTAAGTGATATTATAAAAAAACTATCGAATTTGTGGTTATAATTTCAACAAATAGTTCATAATTAGTTCCACAGTTAAACCACCAATTATTCAGAAAATATCGAGAAATATTTGACTTTATTACCATAAAATAACTGCCGAATTTGTGACTATATTTTCAACAAATATTTCAAAAATATTCCACCAAAAACCGACAAATTTGATTTACAAAATGTTCGTTTACGCGTGACAATCGGCGTCAACCCCATCAACCATTTTTCATCCATATTGTGACAATTTTTTGTCACATTTTTTTTCCACCAATCACCGAAAGAGCGAAATAATTTTGTTTTTGTGTTTATCATTAAAGAGTGAGAGCGTAAGCGAATAGTGAAAGAAATTGGGAGCAAGAGCGAAATTTTTTATAAAGTGCGAAAAAAAGAGCGAAAAATTTGAACTCTGAAACCATCTCACCAATTATTGTTGTTGTTTAAAAATTATAAGTGGCCAAATAGTACGGCAATATTATTTTTATTAGAGATTAGTACTTATTTACTACTTACTATTATTTTAGTTATCTAAAATACCAGTTTAGTTCAGTTTAGTAGCTATTAAATAGGTAAAACGATATTTTTTTTATTACTACCATAACACATACGGTTTAACATGTATTTTTTTGTATTTTGGTACAACGCTTTCGATAACGTTAGCATAACACGCGGTCGTGATATTCCGGGAGATACAATAATCGGAAAAAGACACCAGTGGCCATTATGTATGGGCTCATCCGACGTAAAATTTGGATACCTCGTTTCATCGTTAGCCACCACACGGACTGAGGGAATTATGTGATTTATTTAAGTGTTTTTTTTATTGGTTAATTCATCATAATTATTATAATTATCCACTTTGTTTTCTTAACGTAGCTATTATTTGTGATTTAATGTTTATTTTGTGTTAAATTGAATATCTAACTTGTGCAATAATTTCGGAGGTGGATAACAAAGTTAATCTCACCGATCTAGAAGACTAACACAGCATTCACAATGAAAAAGTTTTTACTTTTGTCTTCCAGGTTTGTATGAATTTCCAACTTGACAAATACAAATTTTTGCTCGTTATGTTGGAAATTCATACAAACCTGTAAATCAAAAGTAAAAAGTTTTTGCATTGTGAATGCTGTGTAAGATTACTTCAATCAAAAGTGGTAAATGATAGAAAGTGTTCATAAATCATTCGATCGAATAGTACTAACTTTTAAATGCAATTAGTACTGTCAATCGTTCCAGTTATAACTAACCACTTACCTCAATATAATTTGAATATTTCTAAATGAACTTTGCCAAAGAATATATGTATGTCTAGTCGAACCTAATTTCAATATACCAAATAAAATAGATATTTTATTAGGTGCTGAATGCTTTTTTGAAATAATTTTGAAAGATAAAATCCAACTTGATCATTTTGCGCCAAGCCTCATGAAGCTAAATTAAGCTACAGCGTAGGTGGAAAATTCGAAGAAAATTTAATAAATGAGATAATGAAAGCCGTTATGTTGTTAGTTTGCTATTTAAAAAAAAAATCCAAATGGCCTAAGTAACTCTCATTTAGTAGCTATAGTAAACGTTTTTCGAATCTTGAGAAAAGATCAAACCGTGATCCTGAATTAAAACAGAACTACAATAAATTTATGGTAGAATACCTACAATTAGGGCACATGAGATTATCAACTGGTAGCAATAATTCAGGATATTTTTTTTCCACATAACCAGATTTTGAAACCTTCGAGTAGTACAACAAAATTAAGGATTGTTTTCGATGCATCTGCCGGGACATATAATAATAAATCTTTAATAATCTTTTAATGACTGGACCAATCGCACAATTAGAATTATTTGATATAATTTTGCGTTTTCGTAAACATAAATATGTATGTTTTTACAGCCGACATTGAGAAAATGTATCGGTAAATTCTTATTAATCCCAGTCAAAGGTATTTTCCAAAAAATTATTTTGCATAATTCTGGTACCATCCAAGCATTTGAACTCCAAACAGTCACTTATGGTACAGCCTCGGCACCTTATTTAGCTACTTGAGTACTCAAGGAAATTGCAAATGCCAATTTGTTTAGATTTCCTAATGCTTTGAATGTTTCAGAGAAAGATTTCTATGTAGACGATTGCCTAACTCGTTGTGACGTGTTAAAAGAGGCTGCTATGCATCTTCGAAAATGGTCACCTAACTTGAGATTTCTTTTAGAAAATGTTCCAATACTTCTTAAAGGTAAACTGCTTTTACAAACTCTTTGGCAAATGAAGATAGGTTAAGCGAAAGACATTCCAAAACATTATGAAAATGAACGGGCCACCCTTAGAAATTCCGTTTTATTAATAAAAAATTATAGTTTGGATAGATGTCTTTCACAATTCACACAACAAATAGTTACATGGCTTTGCATCTGCATCTGAAAAGGCCTTCGGTGTTTGTATATACGTTCGTAGTATGAACTCTACTGGAAATTGTATAATAAAATTAGTGGTTAGTAAATCTCACGGCACCATTGAAGAAGATTACTTTGCCTAGATTAGAATTAAATGCAGCTCTACTGTTAGCCCGATTAACCAATAGGGTAGTTCATGCATTCGATTATTAGTTCCAAGGTGTAGCAGGATTAAAGACGTATGTAGCCAATAGAAAAATAAAATTTAGTAGAATCAAAAGCCTGTTGGAATTGTCCACTGTTTTTGCAACAGTCTGAAGAAAACTGGCCTAAATCTCCTGAAGGGAAGCGATTACAAGAAATAATAGACGAACTTAAGCCTGAGAAGACCACTTTAATAGTGTCGGTAAACTCAGATATAATCAGTTTAATAAAAAAAAAAGTTCTCTTACCAAACTTGTTCGAGTAATCGGTTACGTTGGAAGATTCATTAACAACATTAATAAAAAGAGACAACAACTAAATAGATATTTCACAGAAAATGAAATTCGTGATAACTTGAAATTTTTGATCAAAAAAGCCCAAAAGCAATTCTTCATGAATGATATTCAACCTTTAAAGGATAAAAAGTCATTACCACACACAAGCAAATTAAAGGATTTAAATCCTTTTATAGATGAGCAAAGCTAGTCATATTCCATATGATAGTAGACATTCATTGATCCTACCATATGAAAGTAATCTCATTTCACTAAATTTTCGAGAAGAGCATATAAAAAACCTGCATTGCAGTCCACAACAATTAGTGTCTAGAGTCCGGCAGCTATATTGACCATTACGTGCTAAACAAATGGCCAGTAGAATATGTCGATTTTGCTTAAAATGCTTTAAATCAATACCAAGCCCAATTCACCAAATTATGGGAAATCTACCGGCTGATAGAATAACACCAACTAGACCATTTGCAGTCATTTTTTATTATGCCTATGGGCCAGTTTGGACAAATTAAAATATTTTATGAGTATTTTTAAGGAATATAACGATAATTACAATATAGCTAGAAGAGTAGTGCGCTCAACATGAAATTCAAATTATTTAGTAATTGCATGGCTATGGCTTACAAAGTATCCGTGACATATTTAAAAATAAATTGAGATTCATTTTAAAAAACGTCGAACAATAATGATCAAAGTCTTTTGAGTGCGACTTAATAAATTATAAAATAATTTGAGTAAGATTTTATTTTTGCATAATAGGCTCCAAAGACAATTAAGCTTCGAATGCTTTAATTAATAATTAATCTGTAACCGATAACTAGCTGAAATTAGGACGGCCTACAGAAACACGAAACAGAAGCCCTCACGTATGTTAGTATATTGAAATTTCATAGCAAATATTTTGAGTGATGGTTCTAGAAATTAACAGCGATAGTTACAATCGAGGCTAATCGGTATTCTTTTAACGCTCTGAAGATTTATTTGCATCTCTTTTTTGTGAGGTCATGGCAAAACCTGAAAGCCTTTCTTAAAGAGGATGAAAAGTGGGAAAATGAGAACCTGCGTTAAAACTGAGCAGAATATTGTTGTATTTACTCAAAATCGAGTCGAGCACAAATTACGTTGAGTGGAAATGGTTAGTGTATTTGGATTTCACAATCAAAAACTTGAATTTAATGTTTACAAAATATTGATTGTTCAGTAAAAAGCATTGGTTAATTCTGACCAATATTTAGTTAATTTTTCTGATTAAAATTTCCGGTGGAAAAAGATTAAAAACTAACTCGAGCCAAAACTACAGTTTAAAAAATTGCTAATTGAATGCCTAATCTTAAGCATGGCTCTCTAGAATATTAAGGGTGGCATAGCATTTTAACATTAAAAGAAGATATTTTACGTAAGATAACGAACACACACAGAATCTGAGAAGATATTTCGAAAATTAAAAAAAAAAATTCACCGTCGGTATATAACTTCCTCTATACCTAAAGAGTTTTTCCCACTAGTATATCACGCGCACAACATAAATTTTTCCACACATAACAATAAAACAAAAAAATTAGGAAAATTCAGAACTTCAGAACATGAAATAAAACATAACAAACAATTCCACAATATTCTAAATTAATTGGACATGAGTATTATTCTTATACAAGATCTTTTGTTCTTCGTCTTAATTTTTTTTTTTTTTTGATTATTTTGTTAAATGGAATTTATTTTTTCTATTCTTGGAATCATCACACATTAATTTCATTTTGTTGTATTATTTTATAAGCGCGCAGAGTAGCGCAAGGAGATTCTTAGAATTCTCACGATTTTATTTTTTGTTTATTTTTTTTGGTAACAACACTAAATACAAAACAAACACAAAAAAAATGCAGTCTACTTACTATCTTTGATAATTGTAACACTAACAACATTAAAAAATTCACTTTTACTTTGGGACGTCTCCCTTAAATGTTTCACTTCAGTCCACAGATTTTGTTTCTTTTTACTAAAACTACTACTATTATTACTATGATTATTGTTATTATTATTATTATTATTGTTGTTATTATTATTAACACTACTTTCTTCATCATTACTATTTATATTATTGCTATTATCAAAATCGCATCGATCCCTTGAACTGCGTACTCCACTCGGATCATAATAATAAATTTGTGTTTGATCAATGGCTGGCTGATCGATTAACGATGTTGATCGATTTATTTTTATACTCGATGAATTTGTCGACGGCACATTAGAGTGACACGAAACGGTAGTTTGGGATGAGGCAGATGATGGTCGCAACGAATTAAATCCAGATGGTTGCGGGACAATTAAATTGGTTGAGGAACATGATTTACGTAAATTGGTCGATGAGACAGCGGGTGATGGTGATAGTTGGGTCACTGTTTCGGGTTTCGATTGTGACCGTTCGTATGCTGTTAATTTTCTCATTGATTTTCTTTGCACCGACGATCGGCGATGGTGTTTGGCTTGAGATGGCGGACTATTTTGATTGTGATGATGAATCGATGGGACACATGATGCTCGCCTCTGTGATGGTTTTCTTGATGGTTGTGATGCTATGAATATTCCAGTTGCCGGTGAAGGTGACGGTGGTCCTAAATTGATACAATAAATTACTTAACATATTTTTGATGATCGATAAAATAAAATTAAGATTCTCATACTTAACTTGTGATGATCGTAATAATCCTCTGTTGATAGATTTTGTGTCATTTTATGATATTTATTTTTTTTTTCTTTTTATTAAACTTAAATTAATCGAATTAAAAAAAAATTCGTCTTTCAAAAAAACTAATTCAATACTTTGTCTTACAAACGTCAATTTACGATTGAGAGAGGAAAACGTTTTTTTCTGTGTATAACGCTTCGATTGAAGGAAAAATGAAAATTTCGTTTAACGGGTGGTAAGTAAGAAAAAAAAAATAAAAATTGAACCGAAAATTTAGAATAAATATTTACAAACCAGATGGTAATGAATATAACATACAACATGATTTCATTTACATTTAGAAATTTGGATTATTCTACGCTTGGAAAATATCAAATAAAACAAAAAAGTTCTGTTTTATAATTTCCAGTAAACGTATTTAGAACATGTCTGGCATATTGAATAAAATTAGATCTATAACAAACGTCCTCCCCCACTCTTTCCTTTTTGTCGATTTTAGCTAATGTTAGCGTCCTTGAGTTCCTAAACAGACGGTACAGTGAATAAGACTGCTCAAAACAGTCTACTCATTGTTCGAAATCATATTATTAGGCTTAAAAATCCGGGAAATAGGTTTTTCAGCAAAGCAGTTTCGTCTCACCTGATATTGGAGTTATCTAAAGTAAATAAAGATCTTTTCTAAAAGATAAAAATTATCAAAGAGGAGGTGCAACGAGGGGAAATATCTAAAGCTAAGGACTGTAAATCGAAAGATAAGGAGCAAACAAAGCTACTCATACCCAATTTAGCACCAAATTTTCTTGGAAACGTTAAAAATTCGAGAGAAATTCTGTAATCCAAATATCTTACAAACTATACTTTGTGATTTAACAAAACGCTTTTTTTGTTGTTATCTATAATGAAAAGAAGCCTATACTAAAGATGCTGCGTTTTCAAACGACTATGTTCGATAGATACTCGTAAATCAATATTTTCAAAGTTTTCGTCTTGAAAGAACTTTCGCCTGTGGTATCTGATATCTCACGCTCTATTGAAATATACTGACCCCTATCTCAATCGCAAGTGTTTATCAATCCACTTAGACCTGTTTATTCATTTGCCAGAACTTGACTTACTTACAGGGTTGTTAAGCTCAACACGACTGGAGTGGCCAAACAAACCCCATAAATAATTCAGAATAATTTCTCGTCTTACTACTTTGGTTTAATTTGAAAATTCTCGAAAAATCTCGAAAGTACTTTATAAGTAACAAAAATATAAAGTGCTGAAACCTCATGAGGTGATCAGAACTTTGGTCTTGAAAATTAATTGAACTCCCAATCAATCCCTAACTGAACCTCTTAAGCGAATCTTCAGCTCAACCCAATTTAGAACTCAATCGCAACACCATCCTAAACGCAATAACCAAATTAACCACCACCAACCCTCTAATCAATCACCAAATGAACCCTAAATCAACCCTTAATCTAATCTCAAGTGAATCCTTAAATAATTCCCCAACCGAACAACTTAGATAGTGAGATGTACAACTTAGATAGTAACGACAAAGTCATTCAGTATCTACAACAAACGAGTCACAATTATGCGAGTACCATGAAAATATTATTAACCAATACCAAAACAAAGGGCTACTCTTCACGCTGCATAATATAACAACAGAATTAGCAGCTACAATTAAGATATTAAACGACACCGCCAGAGGGAACTTGCACGCGGTAACGAATTTAGGAGTGGATATATCAACCTGGGGTACCTGGATAGTGCCATATTAACCCAGAAAATTAGATGACGAAACTCTAAAGCATATGAGATTTCCTCAAATTCTTAGAACGAAGGTGTTAGGCACTATTATTAAGAGAACCGAGAACACCGCTCGCAGATGGAAAATTCCGGCCCAGCTACCAAAAACAACTGACGACGCCCACCGCAATTACGACCAAAAAACAGATATGCTTAATTATGTTCAGATGATTACAGCCTAGAGATATCCAATAAATTCAACTGACTGGGCATGATATAATCCAATATACTAGGATTTTAATATCTTCTACATATATAATAGACTCTAGAACTAAAACATTATTATTTACTTTTTTGCTTGTAGCAAGTCTTGGCAACGCAATATCAACGTCCAATTCTTCCATTAAGTCACTCGTTTGTTTAATAATGGTAGAAAACACGGCTTCACTGTTCTTCCTTTGATCTTTGAGTTGCTAAGCAAATCTGACAATACATTTTTAGCTGAAGTTTATCTAAATTAACTTTTTGCAATAATTTACTAAACGGAAGAGGAATAGCTAAACTATAAGCTAAACTACAATAAACTGGACATTGCAAATACATAAAATAAATCGTTTAGCTTTCCTTCCGTGATGATTCACACTCTTTCCACTTTGATATTATAAAGCATTAATGATTTGTGAAATCGAGGATTTAAATAATATTACAGAGTCGTGTAGCTATACCCACAGTGTTTCACATAAATACTTGAGCTGCTTACTGAAAATATTTTTAAGAACGAAATTTCCAACAGAATTTCTGATAGACTGTACATTTGAAGATTTGCTAATACTAATATTAAGTGCGTGATTAGTGCAATGACATTGCACAGCTTGTGGCACCTCATTCTGTATTACAGCAAACACTCCTTTGTGAACTGATGTCATAACACTACAGCCATCAGTACATATTCCTATGCAATTCGAAGTATTAAAAAAGTTTTCTTTTTTTTTTTTAATTTATTTGAAGTTACTATTTCTGAAAAATTGTAAGCGAACCTATTTAATCCAGTTTCGAACTAATGAGCTTATGATTATGAAAAAATCAATCCTTCTCATCAGGCCGCGGCGACTGGACTGATTATACCACAATTTACATTCTATATATACAGAATGTACTGTGCAAGTTGTATTAGCGAATTATACTAATACAGGTAATGAAATGAATGAATTAAATTGAAAAAAAAAAAAAAAAAAAAAAATTGTTAATTGATAAAAAAGTTTTCTTTCAGAAAATTTCAGACTGTTTCCGCAATTATCTTTCCAGTGAGAACTGGTGCTTCATCGGAAAATAAATGTCCGGTGTCGTAATTTTTCCGATGAAAATATAAGAACGTAACGAAATTCTTCAATTCTTTATGGTATTTCACCTGCTAGTACTAACTCAAACCCCTATCGCCTTTGTATCCGCGCCTGACTCAACGTAAACAAAACCTAAATAAATCATTTCTGTTTTTTAATTTTGGTCAGCTTTTTGGTAATCGGCCCCACTGTGCGCCAGAGAGAACTTACATGCGGTAAAGATTCTAGCAGTGGATATCAACCTGGGGTACCTGGATAGTGCCATATTTAACAAGAAAATTAGACAACGAAACTCTAAAAGTATATGAGATTTTGTTGGAAAATTCCAAGGAACTGCAAATAATCGACGATTTCCTCAAATTCTTAGAACGGAAATGTAGGGTACTATACACGTCTCAAGCGAACCGAGAACAATGCCAGCAGATGAAAAATTCCGGCCCAGCTACCAAAAACAATACAGGACACGCACCGCAATTACAATCAAAAACCAGATATGCATATTATGTTCAGATTATAACAGCCTAGAGAAATCCAATAAATTCAATCGACTGCGTCAAATAGAATGAATGTAGTTAATCAACTTACTCGAACGATGAAGAAAATGCTTTGCTGCTTGGCATGATATAATCCAATGATCTAGTATCCAACGTTATAAGGCAGCCTACTTAAAGCCTACCAGTCACTACTGCCGCAAAAACATAGAACAGCCAGCGCAACAAATGATAAGGAGACATTCGTAGTTAAAATAATTCTTCCAGAAGCATTCTTTCCATCCCACAAATGGGAACATTAGAACAAATTACTACTGGCTCACCCATACTACAACATTCCCATCGCTCCCATCGGTATACTACTATGAGCAGATTATTACTCACAGTTACTCAAAGGAGAGAGAAACGAGCCATCTGCTTAACTGACAGAATTCGGATGGGTATAGTTCTGGGTAAAATAGCACCAACTAGTAATAGCAAAGTGGTCAAAATTAAATCGCACGTTACGTCAGTGAAAATAGATGAACAACTCAAAAGGTTTTGGGAATTAGAAGAAATTCATCCTCCTCGGAATCAAACAAAAACAGAAACAGAATGTGAATAATGGTCGGTACGAAATAAGAATATCATTCCAGAAGGATCCTAAAATGCACCTGGGAGAGTCAAAAATATAACAATAGTATGATTTCTGCAAGTTAAAAGAAGATTATCAACAAATCAAACCCTCAGGAAGGGTACATACAATTTATAAAAGAATATGAACAACTTGGGCACATTTGAAGCCAGCACGAAAACAAATTTAACGTATCTGTTTAACAAAAGGCTGACATGTACAAAATGCCGACATGGAGGAACGCATCAAACGCATCTGCAAAATCATTTGGCAGATCAAGATATTGACAATACCAGTAACTTTGTAAGACGATGCATAGCTTTGGAGGACACGTGGAAACGCAATCATAAAATTTGTGACTTAATATCGAGAAATGTAAGCAAACATATTAATGAAATTTCGACTGCAGTATTGATTCACAAACAAATTATAATCTAACATCGGTTCCACCAAATTCGCAATTTCAGGCCATTTCCAATAAGTTTTGTGATGAAAATCATTGGAATCAATCAGTTGTTCAACCAATTTGCAATGGTTTACAAAATCCTCAAAATTAACACTACCAAATTAATACGAATTCGGATCATCAAGTTTGTCGGAATTGTTTGGATATAGGCCATACATTTGATCGGCGCAACCAACTGCTTCATCCGTTCTGTTATGGGTGTGGTAAGGAAGGCGTGGCAAAACCAAATTGTTCCAAATGGGCATCGGAGGATGGTCAGCCGAGGAACTAACGGGGTGCTATAAGAGTTCCTCGGAACCAGGAGCAGCATGGAGTGCATGGAGTACACCTGTGACATTAGTTCTGAAATCAAACGGCAAAGCCCGGCTCTGCTTAGATAAAAGACGTGTAAACGAGGTATCGAAAAGAGACGTGTATAGCGGATACATATAAAGGACGCCTTTTGGCAAATACCGATAGACAAAGAGTCCCGAGATAAAACAATGTTTACCTTCTCTGGACGTCCATTGTACCAATCCACAGTGATGCCGTCTGGTCTCTGTATCACGCCACAAACTATGTGCCGGTTAATTGACCAGATGATACCCCATGCACTTCACGATCGCAACTTTGTTTTCCTTGATGATCTTTTAATTGCCTGCAAAACATTTGATGAACATATAGAATTATTGTCAATGGTAGGTTAGAATTTGACTGAGGCCGGTTTGAAGGTCAACGTCGAAAAAAGTAATTTTTTGCTTAATCACATTAATTATCTGGGGTATGTCATTGGAGATGAGACGTTAGCTACTAATCCAGATAAGTTTAAAGTTATCGATGAGTATCTAGTCCCTTCCACCGTTAAGAGAAAGCGGCGCGTTTTAGGAATGACAGGATGGTATCGACGTTTTATATTGTCGTTCGCATTTCTAGTCGAGCCACTTACGGACTTAACCAAAAAGAATAAAAAATATGTTTGGAACGAAAAGGGACAGGTAGCTTTTGAAAATGTCAAATTGGCACTGATGAACGCACCTGCACTGGTCCATCCAGATTTCAATAAAACCTTTGTGATCCGGTCTGATGCTATTACTACTGGAGTCGGAAGCATGTTACTTCAAAAAGGAGATGATGGTGAGGATCACCCAATAGCATTTACGTCGTAGAAACTAAACGCCACACAGCGAAACTATACACTCACATGTTAAAAAGTTTCGGAAATATATTGAGGGGTATCCGTTCGTACTAGTGATTGATCACGTCAGTCTTAAATGGCTTAAGAGTCAAAAAGAACTTACAGGCAGTTTAACGCGATGGAGTTTGAAGTTGAAAGCTTTCGACTTCGTGATACAGCACCATATTGGATTACAAATGGTAGTACCGGATGCATTGTCCCGAATGTTTATGAACGAAATGGTGCTTCACGGGAGTGGTTTCGACGTGAATCTTGAGTCCATTCCGTTCATATCTCAGGAATATCTGGATTTAATTATCAAAATTCAAAATAATCTGTAACAATTTTCTAAATTTTGTGTATCGGACGGTATAATTTTGGTTAATACCACAAATGAAAACTTATCCTTTCCACCGACGGTTCTACCTAACTGGAAAATATACGTACCTCAACCGTTAACGTTACACAATTTGAAACACGGCCATAACCCGTCGACGTCAGCGCATTTCAGTTAAAAAGTGTTCGGTATATAAGGAAACTAAACCAGTTAACTATATATGTATAACTAAAACTGAAATGAGTGAACAGCGGCTAGTTAAGGCCTATGCAACTGATATTTATCGACTTTCTTGGGCCCTACCCAATATCCAAAAAGGGAAATTCGTATTTATTTATCGTTTTGGATCAGTATTCAAAATTTATTTTCCTTAAATCATTTAGGAAAGCGGCGGTTGTTCCGGAGGTAGTTACATTTTTGGTGAATGAAGTATTCTTGTCCCACTCGGTACCCGAATATGTGGTGTCAGACAATGGGGCCCAATTCACGTTCAAAGGGTTCCAAACTTTATTGACGAAATACAACGTAAAACAGTCATTGGTGACCCGGTATTGTTCTCAGGCTAATGCGTCTGAACGTGTCAACCGTTCAATTCTTTCGGCCTTGAGAGCATATATAGTGTATTCACAGGCGAAATGGGATCAAACCAGAGTTAACCTAGGCGTTAAGGGATGTGGTGCATTCCCCATTTTCTAATGTTTGGGCAGCATCTAATCACCAACGGTAAGGAGTACGGGTGTTGAGGTTGTTAAACTTGGAGGGGTAAGCGAATATGTCGGCCGAAGTCAAAAATAATAACTTGAACATTTGTCAACACAATGCCCTTAGACATCTTACCGAAGCACATGAACGGTGTGCTCGTAACTATAAACTCAGAAGCAGATGTCGGAATTTTACAGTTGGCTAAACAGTCATAGTAAGCAACTATGTTCAGAGCGATGCAGCTAATAAGTTTTGTGCGAAAACTAGCACGCAAATTCGTAGAGTGTACGGTTGTGCGTAAAATAAGAAATGTGGCGTATGAGGTTGTGAGAATCGATGGGAGACACTTAGCGGTTTATCATACCAAGAATATTCGGACGTGAGAGTATATGTAGATAGGTACAAGTAGCTATTTTCATTTTCTTAAACCTAATTATTAGAAGTTAAGGACCGAATTTGATTAGACCTCAAGGTGTACAGTACATCCCAACGGCTGTTGAAAATGAATATTTCACTGTGGTTTTTGTATAACGGTATTTAGGGATTACATTAGGATTGGAGTATGAACAAAAAATTTGGAATCCAAATAGCTAGGAAAAACAAAATTGAACAGGAAAAATTCGGCTGTTTAGAAAAAATAAAAAAGATGTGAGTGAGAATTTAGAATTGATAGGGTAGAGACCCAAACGAATAGCTTGAGTCGAAGGACCTAATGTGCAAGTAGAAACTCGACTCTGAAGTTGGTTGCTTTAAAAAAATACTTAAACGCATCCAAATCATCCACTATGTTGGATATATCGCTTAGTCATTGCTCTTTTTATGAAATAAGTATCAGCCTTTAGCTGTCATACCATGTGCATCAGTTTTAAGTGATGGATGTCGATAAGCAATATTTACGCCATTGAATTCTAATCTGTTTTTAAATGAAAAAATGCTGTTCAAGCTATGGAATTGATTAATTCGACTTTGGGTGAGTCATCCAACAGTAAAACAGAGGTTTGCAAGATTTCATGATAACAATTTTAGTCTTGAGGATGATCCACGTCCAGGTGCAGGAAAACAAATTGAAGACGAAGAACTTAAAGTTTTACTGGATGAAAATCCGTGTGAAACTCAAAAAGAACTTACAAAACAGAAAGCAGTTATACTCACCAAGCAATATCACTTCGATTTCATGCAATGGGAAAGATACAGAAGGAACAAAAATGAGTTCCTCATAAACTGACCGAAGAAAACAAAAACCGAAGACTTGACATCTGCATGAATTTGCTTTCTCGGTACAAAAGAAAGAATTTTTTGCACAAAATCATTACAGGGTATGAAAAGTGGATTTTGTACGACAATCCTGACCGCAAAAAAGCATGGATTAATCTAGGCCAGCCATCAACATCAGTTGCAAAAATGAATATTCATGCCAAGAAAGTGTTACTATGTGTCTGGTGGGCTTTTACAGGATTCATTTACTACGAGCCTACCTGGTCAAACTGTTACAGCTGAACGTTACCAGGCCCAATTGATCAAATTAAGTGACGCTCTGGAGCCCAAATACTTGTGATTTTATACCAATTGAACTAACAATCGCCAATAAGTATATTTAAACAACAACTTTACACCCTTGAATTAATGCGATTTAATTCTAGAGTTCAATCCTAGTAGTATTAAACCTCAGTTTGTCTAGATCATTAGACTTTAATCGTTAAATTGGTTTTTAGTTAATACTTTTCAATTACTTAGTATTTTTACTGCTTTAACTGTTGTTATTGAAAAACAAATAATATAAGATTACTTTTCTGTTCTATTTAAGATTTGGATTAAAAATAACCACTTGATTAAGGTAGGCACATAATAAAGGGTTGTCCAATTGAGACGCAGGAAAATAAACGCAAACTAAAACTACAAATATTTATTTTTGAATCAAATTGAGCTTTATTTGAAAGTTTATCGATGCCATTTATGTATGAAAAATGATATCGCACTGAAATGTTCACCACGGCGACGTCGATCCGCTGGTCAATATTTATTTGATGACATTTTCAATGATGTTGTTTTTTAGGTCTTGGCTGGTGGGTAAACTATTAACGCACGAAATTAAGCGATTTTCGAAAAACCTTTGCAATTCGACCCTATTAAAGTTAGCCGAAAGTTTCCAGCCGAAAATAAAAAGTCGATAATGCAGATTACATAGAGTGTTATGTCTGAAGATGTATTTTATTGATGTGGCGTTGTCAATAGTTATCGCAGGTAAAAAATTCAGTTTAAGTGTGGCGTGGGAAATCTCGGAATCTGACGATTTTCCAGAAATATTGATAAGTCACATCAAGTTAATCCATTTCCAGACATAACACTCTAGAGTCTGATTTTATTTCAATTAAAATATTTATTGGGTTTCGCGAGTTTTCCACAATTATCCAGGAGGAACTGGAACCAGGTTTTGCTATATAAGAATATTAATAAAGGTTTTCATGCTATTATGCATCCTTAGTAATTTTTAGGCTACACACTACCGATTGGTATCGACTTCTTTTTTATGTTCGGCTGGGGTAACACAATTTGCATTACCGTATTTTACTTTCGGCTGTAAATTTCCGGGTGGTGTAATTACAATCTGCATTGTCGACTTTTCACTTTTTTTTACTTTTCACTTTTACTTTAACAGTATTGCAATTCGTCGATATTCTCACGCGTATAGTATGTCAAGTTGCACCGTCTTGTTGAAAATAAACATCATCGAAGTCGAGCTTGATGGATCTGGGCAAAAAATAGTCTGTTATCACTTACATGGTGTCTTGCATGGTATCGCGTATAATTGATGATAACCATGATTCCGTCCTCATTTTCAAAAAATAGGTCCGATGACGCCTTTTGCCCACATGAAAGCACACCAAACAGCCACTTTCTGAGGATGCAACGACTGCTCTTGATATTCTAATAGATTCTCGTTGGTCCAAATGCGACCGTTTTGCTTGTTTACCATCCCATTCAACGTGAAATTCGCCTCATCGCTGAAGATGATGTTTGATGAAAATTGGTCAGCAATTGCACGGTGCTCTAACAGCCAATCGACTGCGTTTCATTTGGACAACTCTTTAAGTAAATTCCCAAGAACCTTGATATGTTATTTTTGTCGTTGTAAAAATTCTTGACCTTTCATTATTTCTCTTTGGTAAATGGCAAATGAGTTGTCAATACCCTAGATAAAAGTCCATTTCAACAGATTATTGAAATTAATCTGTTTCGCTTGTACTTCTAAAAAAAAACATTTTCTCAAAATCACCCTGTACAATTCCATTTCTATTTTTTTTTTTTGTTTAATTCCAATTTTTCCGAATCGAATTTAAAACAAAAATCAAAAATAAAAAACTTATTTCATTGAGAGTACTTTTAATGTACACAAATCTTGAGAACATTTTCTTTTTTTAGTGGTCCATCGTTTCGATTATGTGCCTGTGTTGGTTAGATCGTGTTGATGATATTCAATCATTTATTGAATAAAATCGACACTTTCGGAATCTATTTGATCTCGCATACAGTACATACATTATATACTCAAGTGCGTACATCTAATGTTTGTATGAAAAGTAAACAAATTGGATTTTTTTCTTTCTTTTTTTTGTGTAAATGCTGAGTTAAAACTGTCTGACTGAACTGAATTTCAGTGTTCGCATCATTAACGCTATTAACCTAATTTATTGGAATATTTAATGTAATTGTTTTTTGTGTGTGTGTGTGTGTACATTGTAATCGAGTAATTCGCGTTTTTGTGCTGATTTTCCATAAGCATAACAAATTATTTTGTTTTAATTTGTGTTACACATTATGGATGTAAATTTTCATTCGACTGCGGTGGCGTTTTGCTTTTTGCCTTTGCCAGTTTTTACAAAAATTTTTGCACAATATATTTTTGGTTCAATTAATATTCAAATTGGTTTTGGTCTATCATCACACTCTGATTCCAAGTAAATAAATTTGTTGGCGGTTTCTTCTTAATTTTTGTGTTGCGCGCGTTATTATAAAGAGCGCGAACGAAATGGAAAGGTTTGTTTGTAGAAATTAATCGAAATTAATTTGAAAGATGTGTGAGAATTAAATATTTTTTAATGACCGGTGATGTGTTTGAAAAATTAACCATCCATAATTTGTGCCAAATTATAACGATCAAAATACTGATCAATATACGTTATATAGTATATGTATACAAATATGAGTGTATCTTAGATCGAGACATGATGACTACACGAAAACTAATCAATTAGCGCCAATAAAGCATAAAAATGATTAAGTCGCACTAAATATTATTTGAAATTAATAAGATTTAAGTCTGGAGTCAATGGATTCATTTGAAAAGAAAAAAAAATTAATTATTATAAACATTGAAAATTATTTAGTTTTTGTTAATCGGTCTGAATATTGTTTATAATAGTTGGCGTCGATATACGAAAATGTTGAGTAATTATTTATTTGAAAATTAATAATTTTTTTGAGATTCTATTGTGTTTTGGAATTGATGCTAAGTCAAATGATTGGTTTCATAAACAAAAAGTTAGTTTGTTTCGCGCTAAGACCCTAAAGAACCCTAAACGTTATCTTTTAGCAGAAACTGTTCACCTAGCAAACAATAATTTGTGTTTTCTGTCAAAAGATAACGTTTCGAATTTCGATAAAACGAATCAGTCGTGAAGGCCCGTGAATGCGGGCGACCAAATAAATTTCTTTACCTGATCATTAATCTGAATTAACCTGTATTAACCTAATTAAGTAAATTTCAATATAAAAGTAATTTATTTTGTAATATTCGGACTAACACAAATCGTTTGATCATTTTGTGGTCTGTGACGGCTTGAAATATTAGTCGTAAGCATTCTGTCAGAGTTATTTTCAAATCCGTATTTAAAGAAGTTAATTATAATGTTGCATGGGATTGACAATCTAAACCATGAAACTCAGAAGTGCGATATTTTGTTATGCGTACTGAGAGTCAGAGCACTCTACTAAATAATTTGCGAAAATAGTTACAATAATTTTCAAATATTTATCTATTTACGAATCGAAAACAACTTTTGCTTTACTCACGGACTCCCAGTAGTAGCGTTAGTTAGCCACTCAACTTAAAGCGGCGAAATACAAAAATCCTCGTCTAGTTATGTTTCACTTTTCTTTAGTTTTAATTTTAGTTTTCCATACTTGATTCAATACACTAAGCTTTAATGATTATAATTGATTATGGTAATAACTCAATGGTTTGCTTGGAACAGCATTTGGCGTTTGCAAAATTAATAATATATTTGGCACTAAAGTTGGGCAATTCGTGTAAAAAATATTGTATATAGTGTCCTCACTATGGAGAAATTCATGAGCGAAGTAATAAACACAAAACATATGAGTAAGTCGAATATCAATCCGAATGTATCATATAAAAACAATCTTTCTAGGTTCAAACCAAATTATAGTTACCAGAAATATTGCACATTTTGAAGACATAAGCAGTGATAGGCCCTCTGGGGAAGGACATAAGGTCAATTCTCAGACTAAGAATATTTTGACAACTAGTTCCAATGACTTCAGTTTGTACGGTTGTAATAAGCCTGGTTTTATCAAAAGTAATTGTAGCCTCAAGTCTGCAGCCAAGGCAAGTCTGTTAACTGAGCATCATGGTGAATCTCAGCGCCCTTCGGTTTTAATTGACATGTTTGACAATATATGCTCTGCTTTTCTTGATACTACGGCGAAAATTAGCATTGCCGGAAATGAATTGTATCAGATGTTAAAAGATTATGGTGTTCACTTTGAGGAATCCGTCAGAAGCATTATGCTAGCGGATGAAACGTCAAAGTCCGAAAATATCCTTTCAACATAATACAGACGTGAAGTTGGATGAGAGGATCATAAGGACTACATTTAACGTATTTCCTAATATTGCTAATAGTCGAACGCTGTTAGGCATCGATTTCATAGAAAATGCTGAATTAATATTGGACTTTACTAACCAAACATGGAGATTCTCTGCTGAGAGTACCTCCCATACATTTATATTTAACAATAATCGAACACGAGTTGGATCTATCCACTTTCGATTTGAGGGATGATGAGGGTAGTTCAAAGAGACGAGTTGGGTCAGCTCTCGGCTGAGCACGAATCAAATTTTCAATTCTCTGACTCTCCTCCTTCGTACGCGGATCATCGTATAAACTTATCAAACAACATACCGATTGCAGTTCCTGCCTATAGAATACCACCTAATAAGCAGGAGATTTTAAAGCAACAGCTGGACGAAATGCTAGCTAATAATGTGATCGAGGAATGTGATTCACCATGGGCAGCCCCAGTACTTTTGCGTAAACTATCGAAAATTATCGCAAACCATAGCAGATTCGTATCCGATGCCCCGAATTGATGATATTATTCACTTACCAAACAAAATTGAATTCTTATCCACAATTGTTTTAAAGGCAGGTTATTGGCAGATCAGTGTGGCAGAGAGTGATTGTGATAAAACATCTTTCATCACGCCAGCTCCTTGTGAACTGTCAGAGGTTCTGCACTCAATTCGCGATCCTGCAAGTAAAGATTAGTAGCAACCTTAAATTTATTCATTTTGTATTTTTGTATTCATTCCGAAATTTCAAGTGTATTAGAGAATTCCACTTTTTTGATGCTCGGTATATAAATTCGCGCTTGATTTCTTCAGTTCGAGGTTTCGGGAGCTTCACCGTAAACCTATGTGCATTGGTTGTTCCTCTTGTTGTTGTAACGAATGGTGGTATTTTCTCCGATAGTTCTGCAGAATATTTACCATGCAAGCATCTGTAGAAGACGCAGAGTTCTGCAACATCTCTGCGATGCTGTATGCTATCTAGTTCTTGAGTAAGTTTTGATAAAACAAATAGGTAATTACTATTTCGATTTCTCGTAACTCGTACCTAGTATACGAGAGGTACATAATCGCATCCGAGGTGTTTTTAGACAAATTGTGTTTAGTTAAATTGTTTTAGACCAAAGTCCGCGAATCATTGCGAGATATACATTGTTAACCACGATGGCTTAGCAGATTTGCGATTGTCGACTGGGCGAGAGTATTCACGAAAAAAAGGGGCACTTTGATTTACACGGATAAACAAAATACTTTAATTAAAACGAAAAGCAGATTAATTTTATTTCACTTGATAATTATTATTAATTGTTATTAATTCTTCAAAAACGATTATTATTACCCGAGATTATTATCGATTATGTTTTTATTTTTTATTTGATTAAAATGGCCACTGTTTTGATGCACACGTTGTTGTTCTTATGACGATTGATAACGACGAGAGAAGACCGACTAAAAACACGTCGTGTAGTTTGACGTTTCTCCATTTTGTTTTTGGTGTTGCCTGACGAAGGGAAATTGGTTACTTCAAGATGTTCATCACCAGGCCTCGCACTGGTCGTGTATTCAGCGGTGGCGCCAACATACATAATTTTTGAATAATCCCGATCGCAATTCGCGCTTTATGTGAATAGTCTACTAAAAGTCGTTTTAGATGTAGGTTTGTTTCTAGCGATGCGTTTTTTGAATTTAAAAACCGCTTGCACAATTTGTTTCATTCTTTTTAGTATTTTGATAAAAAATTTAATAATTATTTTTGTAGTCAATTCGTCTTTTTAACTAAATATTATATACTTATTAATTATTCCTGTTTATGTGTGAATACTGCAATATCACATGAAAAGCTGAATCATCTAGAATTTAGGAAGCATTTGGAACAGCGCTTTAGCATATCTTTTTCGCTTTAGCATATCCACAAACTTATTAGACAATCTGCTGGTGAATGCGGTTATTCGTTGCGAAGAAGCAAAGGTGAAATTTTGAAAGTTGTTCATGAATTTTACAATACCGCAAAAATCAAAACTTGTACTATCTTATGCGGGCCTCAGATTATCAATATCTATTGCCTACACTATTGAAAATGTGAGGACAATAATTGAAAGATTGTAAACCGAATATTTTTAATATTGATAAAATATTTACAATACTATTGACTTCTGAGATACTTTATTGACAAAATATTAATACGAAGAGCTGCAAACATTTGAATTTGGTGTATAACCAACAAAGCGAGTACCTACATATATGTATGTATAGTGCATTTATGCAACTATAAATACCTATATAAAATTAAATTTATAAAATGGAATTCACAGAAAGCACAGATAAAGCCTCAGAGGACAACCGCGATACACCAGAAACCGCTGATAATCAGGAAGCGTTATTTAGCTTTATTAGTACAAATAGAGAACTTCCAGTATTGTGGAATATTAAATCTAAAGATTACACCAACAGAGATAAAAAAAATATTTCATACGATAAATTATTGCAAATTTATAAAACCATAAAAAAGGTTCAAATAGAGAGGATGTAAAAAAAAAAATTAACTCGTTGAGGACAAATTACAGAAAAGAGTTGAGAAAAATCGAAGAATCTAAACGATCTGGTGGTGATGCCGATAAAATGTACAAACCTAGATGCTGGACGTTTAAAGAATTGAGTTTTTTAAATGAATCTTCATCTAGTTATGTCACTCCATCTAGATCTTCTGAAAATGTACCGGTAAGATTAAAACATATTAAGCATATCATCTTGCCATTGCACTTTGCCCTAATCGTTAAAATAATTTGCAAACCCGTCTCTTATATTTTTTGCCACTATGGACGAATTTAAGAACTGTCCCTTTTGAATTGAAGTTAGGTGAACATTGGTCGTTTCAACTCCCCTCTCAATTACACCTATGGAAATATTTTCGACAATATATTCAACAAATTTTCTTTCGTGTAGGTAGTAGCTAAGGTACCATGGGTAGTGGTACAAGCTTTTGTTGTCTCAAGATTAATTTGTTTTGGCAGTATTCTGAATTTTGACACCATCATGCCAAAAGGGTTCTCAACCACTCTTCTGGCACGAGAGAGCCTGTAATTGAATGCTCGTTTCCGTATATCCAAATTCGACTGACTGTAAGGCTTCATAAAATTTGGCAGTAAAGCAGATGCCTTGAAAAGAATGAATCGCGATCAAAAGATTTGGGCCGAAAAATTTATTAATGAAATTTTAACTGAAGGAGAACTGGGAATATTAAATTGGTATTCTTTATCAATTAATGAATATCGAACCGAATATTTTGAAGCAAATATCACCCACACAGTCGTTATCTAGCGGCACCAGTAGAGTAATGTTGGAATGTAAAAATAATTACGCTCCTCAATATTATGATACAGATGTATAATGAATTAGGAAATTAAACAACTAAATAATTACTGATACCTGACAGATACCTGACTGAATTAATGATAATGAACAATGTGATATGAATTAAATATATTATGAATTATTTTTAGACAATTTTATTTGTGTTACTTACCCTATTCTATTTATAATCATTTAAAGTGAAAATAATTGCCTAACATGTTTCCATAACTATTTGACTTATTGTGTTTGGAGCTACAATAGCAGAATATTTGAGGCATTCAAATGACCTTCCAGTAGTTAAAAACCTGAGAGTTCATGCTAATCGTATCTATAGCAACACAGTGTCTCTTTTTTTTATTTTTTTTTATTGGCAAAGCCAAAATAATGGCTACACAAGCTTTACTTTTGTCTCGCATGGCTCAAAGTGGAGAATTAACCTCAAAATAAATATTTTTTGTTTTTTGATATTTAAGTGTATTGCCAATAGTAATGGTCGTCTGAGACCATTACTGTTTGTCAATAATTTTTTCCAACATTGACAATACTTATTGATCATCTGAGGCCCGCATTAGAGAATTATAAAAAACAAAATATAAAATTCAGTTTGACGCTAGACGAGTGAACTAGCAAACGGAACCGGCGGGCATAAATATAAATGTACATACTTTTGGTGATTATGGTGATGTTAATCTTGGACTCTCTAGACTCTCTGTAAGTTTTTCAGCTAGCAAATGTGTATAAATTGTGCGAAAACGCTGGACGGTTTCAATTTAAATTTGTCTGATATTGTGGGTTTGTACAACGGACGGTGCATCAGTGATAATAAAATTTGGCCAGTGCATCACAAACTGGGCTACAATGATGCAATTCATCGCACGTTGTGAACACAAAGCAATAAAACATCGTATTGATCAAAGAAAAAACGAAAAGTCAGTGTATGTAATTAAATTTCTTCACAATCCACAAAGTTTAAGACATGCCAACTTATACGGCACTCTAAAAAAAATGCTCGAAGCAGGAAATAATTAAGTTGGCGAAGTGGTTCATGACGAGATTGCTCCATTCAGATGCCATCTCCGTTTCACCTTCATCTGACAAATAACTCATAATTATGTCCCTTCCTATATTGGATGCCACAATAAAACCGTATTCAACTATTGGTATTTCCAATCAACGAAGACGCAAATAGATTACTAATTAGAGATATCCAAATATATGAGCCTATTGGGTAACTAACAGTTATTTTAAAAATTCCACTTGACGCTCTAAACACTCTTCAGGACGTAAACTCATAGTCACACGAGTCTTTTCGTTGGCAAGCAATTTACTATCGGTAACACAAAAATCGGTAATAAAAAATAAAAGTAACATTAATTTAAATTAATTAGAAATTGTTAATTCTAGTTCATTTTAGTGGAGAGGTGAGTAGGCGAGTCAGCAGAAACGTACCAACTTCAACAAACAACGTCAAGCAACACTTACTACAGTTAGTACAAATTTGGTTGACCGCATGTGAAGATGATGATAAAACGAAATCTCGCCTCCCTCCTCTGCCAAGCGCTGATGGAAAAAATAGGGGAGCCCACACAAAAAAAAAAAAATTACTAACTATCGACAGCATAGGTGGGTGAGACCGGGTCGAGTTTATAATGCTAAAGGTGCAAACATACTGTTGTCACATCATGTGAGCTCACATGCTGTCACGAAGACAAATTTAAACCGTAATATCATGCTTAGAAATATACTGCTGTCACGTCTTATCATCACACAACAGTGTATTTTGTATGATCTCTATATCAGTTTGCCATAGTTTTTAACGATGGAAAGTTGTAATCCAACTAGTTCTTCAGATTTGGACCAATTGCAATGCCAGAGCCAACGGAAGATAAGTGGAAATCCACTGCAGCACGATACAAACAAATGTGGCATTTTCCAAACTGCATTGGTGCTATCGACGGCAATGCTGGACCTACCTATTACAACTCAAAAGAAGCCATTCTATTGTATATTTAGCTTTAGTTGATGCTGATTATAAGTTTATTGCGATTGACGTCGGCGCATATGGTAGAAATAGTGATGGTGGAATTTTTTCTAATTCATTAATTGGTAAAAAATTACACAGTAACAGTTTCAGTGTGCCACCACCAGCACCTGTAATTGAAACCGGAGAACCACAACCATATATCGTCGTTTGAGATGAAGCGTTTCCACAGAAAACTTACCTTCTTCGCCTACATAGTAGGAATAACTTGGAAGACAATGAGCCGAATAAAATATTTAATTACAGATTGTCAAGGGCAAGGTGTCGTAGAAAATGCTTTGAAATTTTAGCTGGAGATGTTTTTAGACGTATTTGGAAGTATAACCACAATTTGTTGATAGAATAGTGCTTCCATCGTGCTGCCTGTATAATATGTTATGCATGGAAAATACATTTGAACCAGATTTCGAATCACTTCATTTTCCAGAATCAGCTTTACTAAATTAAAATTCTCTTTCAAGCTCGAGAAAAATTTAGAGAATATTTTGATTCTGAAGCTGGTAGTGTAGTTTGGCAACTTAAGTGTGTGCTTAAGGGAAGGGAAGAATTCATACATAAATAATAAAAAATTATTCACACTAAAATTATATGAATTATTTATTATAAAAATGGTTTTGTAAATACCTGATATTTGCAGTTCACTTCCAATTTCCTCCCAAGCTGCTTGTCGAATATGTTGATCGCGATAACTAGTTATAAATAACCTCATGTATTCTGACCTTTTCTATTAAAATCTCGTCCATTTTTAAATATAACAAGAACCAATATTCAATACAAAGTTGAAGTTGTGATTACTGCAGTATATTGTAGTATGGTATTAAAAAATTAAATTCAATTAGAACCAAAATATACGAGTATTTTGTTTTGTCACAAATTTAAAATAACGGCAAACTGTATGAGCAAACAGTATAGTATTAGACACATATTTAATTTTAATGTACAATTTTTTTAAATGAATGGTGCATTATTTTGTCACAAATTAATTAATTTGTACTCTCCATTTTGGCACTTGTCACACAAAACTTAATTTCTGTCAAAAAATTAAAAAAATTGATTGAAAAAAATAAAAAGTGTACAAATTGTACTAGATTTGTTATCTTTTCGTAATGTAGCCTAATGATTCGCAGCAAAATTAGAAATAGAAACATGAAACAGAATTCTACATGGCAAGCAGAATATATGTATTTCAATTCATTTAAACTTGTGTATTCTAATTTTGCTGCTTACAGAATTCTGCTCATGTGTCTCCAGCATAAATTATTTTTTTATTTCTAATACATTCAAGATATCCATAAATGTGTAAAATATAAATAAAACAAAATTACTAAAATCAAATATACGTGAGGTTGCGTGAACATTCCTTTCCTATCCTTCGGCCTTGTAAATGTAAAAAAGATTGTACGGTGAACCCGGTGTATCCCGGGAATTTTGCTCAGGCTTGGTCGTACATCTCAATAGCGTTTCTGTTATAGCAAATTCGAACATTTTAAGCCTTCCTTTCAGCCACTTTTGCATTGTGACTAGCGAGCTAGCCGTATGTAACAAAGCTTTTTTGCGTTTCGAAAAGGACTTTAATTTTGGGACGATTGAGATGCCTTCGAGGCACAATGTTTATGAAAATTTACCATCAACCAGCATCGAGCCTGGAAAAGCATATTTAGTAGCAGGAAATATCGCTACTAAATCTCTAGCCTGTCTAAATGACACAACACCTCGGTGCGTTACGTTTCACAAGAAAAGGCAGAAAAATTATCAAAATTCGATTTTTCAATCAATTAAATATTAAATAATGAAATAAAAGAAATTGGTTGTTTCTTCTAAAATTTTGATTTTTAATTTTTAATCAAAGATTATTTAAAAAAAAATCAATTCCGGAATCGAGAGCATTCAAATTCAAAAATTCCCCAATCACGTTTTTACCAAAAATTGGCCTACTTAACACCGATGGTTTACGTATAACTTTTTTTTCCTGTGTGTTAAAATTTTGTGTAATTTACAAGGTGGGTATTTTGCTTGGATGTTATCTTTGAAATATTTCTGAAGTTTATCTTTATAATGCTTTATTAGTCCTCATTTGATCAAAATTGTAGCGCGTTATTATGCTTTCCAACTTTTTGAAGAAAAAAAAAGCTAATTATTTTGCTCAAGAGGAAAAGTATGTACTTACTTCAACTTTGTGCTCTGAAAGACTGTTCGAATTTTAAAAATAAATTTTCAGAATACTTATTAGTGGTTTTTGAGAATAATTTGCATTAATGTATTCATATTTTCATTTACATTAGTCTTAGTTTGTCTGTCCAGTGGATCACGTGCCCTGAATGCCACCTTCCTTGGATTCGCACCTCGTATGCTAGAAGTGTTAGTTCCGACAAAGTAATGTATACGTAATATCTTGTGTAACTTTAATTTTAAAGCAATTTGAATTCAATTTTAAAATCATATCACTTTCCCATTTCGCTGCATTTTAGTGCGACGAGCACTAAAACTGTGCTCATATGCTCCGAAACTAAAGTATGTATACCTAGATTACCTACTTTGATATCAGAGAATAGAATTTGATTTTGTATATTTCTACCTGTCTATTCGAAAATAAATACATACAACGAATTTAACATGCAATAGTCAATCTCAGTTAGAGAAAGCGGAGGTAAAAGCCAAACAAAAATCGGTAAATTTTGACGTGTCGTACTAACTCCGGTTTTCGATAAAAAGACAGTCTATTCCCGATGCCCCATTCTAAAATATAAATTATCTAACAGCTACTTCAAAATCTCCAATTTCATAAATATCGTTTGTTTCCCAAATATGCATTTTTCAACACCGCACTTAATCTTAAATTCAAGGTTCAACTTAAATTTCAAAATTTAAAATTGCGCTCTCGTTCAGCAGATCAACCACTGTGCATTGTTTGTACAACCAATTTCTTTTCACGAGCAAAAAAAAAAAAATTAATTAATTGACGTATGCAACACCTCATCGCTACATATAAACAATTATTTACCCGCATTAATTTGCTTATTCGAACCTCAAACTGTTCATGTGATTAAACCGATAAATAATTAACGAATTAAATTTATAGTTTTTCAATTCGCATTTTATACGGTTTTGTTGTTTTCTGATGATGCTGGTCGTGGTGGTGGTAGTGGTGGTTTCGAAAATGCTTGAGTTTTCGATTTTTTTTTTACAATTTTTCTTATTCAGTTTAAGAAAATATATACAAAAAAAAAGAAATTGATCAGAGTTTTTCCAATATATGTACATACGTACATATGTATGTATGTAATATTATATATTATTATTGTTTATAATAAATATTATATTTAACCAAAATGAAAAACAAAATTGAAAATTTAATGCTTTCCACAAAAAAAATGTAAATTAAATAAAATAAAAAAAACTGTTTTTGTTATCTAACCCATCTGCGGCCGCCGAGCGCACAACTTCTTTTGTGGAAATCTATATAATTGATATGGTACACGAGTGAAACGTATGTATCGTTATTGGGTCAGAAATCATTTATACATATCGATTTTGCTATTCGTAAAGTGTAAAACTCTCCAGGTATCATGTGCTGATAGTAAACCATTTAATAATCAGAGTTCAATAATTCGTGCAAATTATGGCAATATATTTCGAAACAATTTCATGTCCATATATAGGGATCCTTTATTTATCAAATTTACTTGTATACTACTTGTCAAGCTAATCATATGCAAGGCCGAGTTTGTTGTCTAACTGCTGTTAGAACTATAAAAGCCTGAAAAGTTAACCGACATAAATTCGGCCCAATTACTTGCGATTACAGGTTGACTTAAATTTAAAAGCTGATTCAGGTCTTTGAAAATTTCTCTCGTTCTCATAAAATCATAAAACTTCCAGCTGCAAAAAGTATCCGATAGTCTTCAGGTTGGATTCCTTTGTTCGATAATCAGTATAGGCACCATTCTTTAGAAAACTGAAAAATGTTACAACAATTTTATTCGCCAAATTGGAAGCATTCGTTGGCCTTACATATGACACGGGCAACGTTTTGTTGAATAAAAATACCGATAATTCCAAATTTGAAAAAGAAATAAAATATTTGATGAAAAAATCGGTTTTTATTGTAATTTATTTGTAGGGTAAATTGTTTGAATAGCTAGGTCCATTTTACGGCTCTATGATGTTGGCATCTCATCAAGGGTATTTTGCAAAAAAAAATTGGTTCTAATAGGTCACTAATTGGTCATAATTGGTCAGATAGTTTCGGACAGAAGGCATTTCGGCTAAATTTTCCAAAATATTTTTTTATAATTTTCGATCGAATTATTTTATTATTTCTGTTTATGTGTCCATCCTTATCGTGTTTTATTTTTGTCCACTCTTCCGTTATATTACAATTAAATATTGATTGCGGAACCACCGCAATTCTTAAAAATGTATCAACTCGAAGGCGATTTTTATAATTGGCCAAAACTCGATGTTTTTTATCATTAAAATACTCTTCAACATAACTCGTAGTGGCATGCTCAGAAGTAAGACCTGGCAAACATGCAGCTGACCACAACGGGGATTCGTAAGCCTGGTATTTTATAACGTATTTCATGAAATTTTTATTGTAAAACCTATTTGATTCTTTCCCTTCTAAATTCGATTTCTTTTTCGAATTGTTTAATTTTATTAATCCACGTACAATTATTGTACTGGAATTATAATTTAAATCACGATTAATTTTTCTTTGTCTGCTGATATTTGCTCAATGTCACTATAGAACATAACGCATCTACTTGAATGTTAAAATTATATGATCGATCAGAAATTAATTGTTCAATATCTTTCCGAGCATCTATTACATTTTTGCCATTTTACAGAACTGTGTCTTTTGCGATGTATGCAACATTACAGTGCAAATATTACGAAATATGATTTCAACTTCAATTATATTTTGGGCGTCAATGCAAAGAGCCACGCAGATTAAACAGAATTTCTTAATATCTGACCAGTACATTTTCATGAAATGAGCGACATCCAATCTTATTTACATATCAATCCCATGTCTCGTGCTGGCTGATGAATGATTTGTGCTTCTCAGAAAAAGTGTGTCAATATATGTTTTAATATTTTGTTCATTGAAAGTTAATGAAAGCGCATTAATTAAAGGTCTTGAACAATCGCAGGTGGCCTGTCCTAGGAACTCCTCGTTTAATCCACTGCACCCAAAACTCTAATAGATATGTTCTTTGATCATCAGTCAGAAGCTGATGGACTGATAGGGTATATTTTTGAAAATTAATTACAATAACATATAAAATGATATGCCCACTTGTCTTTCCGTTATTATAAGTAACATTTCTCACAATACTGCCCGTACCAATGATAGCAATATGCGGTAACTCATTTTTAATTTTCATTAAATAACAATACCGTTTGTACGCATGTAATTGTGAATTTGTACTGTAGAACATGCGCACAAAGCGCGCATAAATAAGCGGATAAACGAAAATTGCATATTTCAGCAGATTTCATACATTTATACCTATAAGCAACGTTTTGTATTAAAATAAAATCATTGATCACTCAACACAGAATAAAACAACAATGTTAAGACCGTTTTTATACAGTTAATCACACATAAGGTTTAGTTTCCATTAAAAGAAAATTTCCTTACTTAACTATGCGAAGTTTGGGTTAACATTTTTCGTTACTTTAAAAAAATTTACATTGGGATTGGAATTGGAGTAAAGGAATTAAATAAATTTTACTAGTTTAAGTTAAACTTACAAATATTTATTTTCAGATCAATGGAAATCATTTAGCACACATACAAGGACAGTTTGTCGCTTATTATCAACGAAGTAAAAATAAATTGGAGCTACATGACGATCTCTGCGATACCAGTGCATCATAAACCAAATATTTATTTATTATAAATTATATGTGAATGACCAATAAGTAATAATATTATCTGACCAATTATCAGAATTTCGAGCCAGATCGACATCACTTCTTATATTTTGTGTCTTTATTTGGGGTGCTAAAACTCTTACGATTACTTATGTCATTTGCAAAGGGACCAGATGCAAAGTTTTCATTTACATATATTTTATGAAATAAACCTGACCAATTATCAGAATTGAATGTCAGACCAGCTAACCATTTCACATTATCGAGTTCTCTAATTTTTAGCGAAAAATTGGAATAAACAAACTCACGTGGCAATTTGCCATGTCGATTTGTTGCATCCGCATCATTGATAAAAACAAATCTCTTATGGGACATTATGATTATACTAATTTTGCGCATGCGCAACATAAATAATTAATCTTTTATAACTCTTTTTTTAAATAAATAGGCCTGGCCAATTATCAGCGTTTCAAGCTTTATCGATTGCACACTTTCTTTATTTTATTATCATTGTATGAGGGGCCAATACTTACACATGACCAAGAAAATTTTTAAAACGCTTTTAAAAAATTCCTGAAAAATACGCTGACCAATTACTGAAACCGTCTGACCAATTATGACCAATTAGTGACCTATTAGAACCAATTTTTTTTTTTGCAAAATTCCCTTGATGAGGTGCCAACATCATGGAGCCCCATTGTACGGATAAGGATAGAACAGAAAAAATTCGAAAGTAAAGTGCTTTTCATAGCGAACGCGACTTTGAGTTTTAAAAATAAGTGCCTGTATTTATTAAATGCAAAAATTATACATATAGCTGTCACTTTACAGAAATTGGTGGTGGTTTGGTGTCTTTTGGAAGGGAGGAGGGCAAGGGGGGGGGGGCCAAACTTGAGTAAATTAATCTACCAGCTCCGTAACCTTCCAGTAGGGTGCCCGTTACGTGAGTTGTTCTGGTCATGTATTAGGCAGCTGCATGATGGGTACAGCTGTGTATAAAGGGTAACCTGATCACAATTCGCAGGTGTACGTTCTTTCTTTGGTAAGTTAATTTTTGAAGGATCAGCGACACATCAATGTATATTTAAAAATGAGAATTGTCAATCAATTTTTTTATTGTTATTGACAAATTGCAAACTTCAAAATGACAGACTTTGCTTCTCTTCGCCTTTATGATTTTTTGCAACCACATATAGACGGCACTAATTAGACATTTACTTGTATGAAAATTATTGTTTGGATTTTGACAACTAAATATTTTCATAATAAAATATTTGTTTAATCATTTATTATGACCAAATTTAAGTTCAAATTAAAATTTTTTTTTTACATTGTCAGTTGCACAATTTGAATATAAATTTCAGCTAAAATTACAAGTTTTCAAGTTTACTATAAAAAAACAACAACAAATCTGAATGCCATTCGTCTCCTCAAAAAATAGAAACTTTGGTAGTTTGATGCCGCTCTATGTGTTCGCTCATCTAATTTGGCGCCGTCAATTTGTTTGAGGTATTAGAATTCGAAGCAGAATATTTAAATAATTCTTTTGAATATGAAATTCTAGAGGTTATCTTCTTTAGAAAATAATAAATGCGAGATTTCAGACTGTGAAGCGGAATGCCCAGTGGCAAGTGTGGTTAAAAATAAAATCTGTACCACAAGGAATAACGGCATAACTCGAGTTAGTTCATATTACGTTTTATTTCAAATTTGAAATCTCTTTATTCGAATTCATATCATATCAATTTTTTGTAATAATCCAGCAACTCCAAGCAACAGTAATAATCATTTAAAAAAGCAAGAATTCAAAAAAGTCATACGATTTTGAGTAACTCTTAATTTTTAAAACGTTTTCCTGAAAAATGCGAATTTATGAATTATGCCGTTTTTCCTTGTTGCGACAGAAATAAAGAGGACGGTCCGTAGTTTGCTGTTAATCGCGTTAAATTGATGAAATGAAGTTTGGAAACAGACAAGCTGTCCTTTTTGCAACTCAACGACGAATTTAAGTACGAGTATTATTTGGCTGACATCCAAGAAAAAATTACAATAAATCCAAAACAGTTCTGGAAATACTTTAGGACTAAACATGAAATCAGGGGGATATCTTTCCAACATGACCTTCAACAATATCAGTACCTCAAACGCCAAAGAGGTAGCGGCATATTTGCTGCATATTTTCGATCTATCTATCGACCAACCCCCAGTACTGATTTCGTTGATAAAACAAGCAATAGCCACATATCAATCACACCTCCAGTAACATCTGATCAATATATTCTATCAGCTTTGAAGGGTTTACCCTTACCTAAGTTAAAAACGTTTGCCAGTATTTTGATAAATCTGTCGTGCAAATTGTTCAATCATTCCTTAACCATTGCTGTGTTTCCCGAAAAATGGAAATCTCTAAAATAATTCCAATCTTTAAATTATAAATAAAGAATCATAAAAAAATCGAAGTAAGATAAGATGATAAAAAAACTGAAATGTTCTCATATTTGCTGATGACGTACAAATTTGTCGTACGATTGAGCAAATTTGTGATGCTAACATACCTACAAGATAACCTTAATAAACTTGGTGAGTTTTGCGATCAAAACTCAGTACAATTAAAGTATCGCAGAATGTTCAATCGGTATGCTAAGCTATTGAGGGAATATGAAATAATAAAAGTTTCAGAAAACGGTCCACAACGTCGAGAAATGTCACCTCAAGCCCAACTGGAGGAGAGGGCCACCCAAATATCAGAGGTCAACAACCAGTGGAAAAAAATGATCAATGTTCCGAACCACAGAACAACCCAGAATTCCAAAGAGGGTACCTTCATCAATATAAAGAGTTGATAAATGAGGGGAAAACCCTAAAAGAAGATATGTCAGGAAGTAGACTTATCGAAGAGCAGCAAAGGCATTTCAAATCTGGCAATTTCGTCAGTAAATACTAGTAGATCATTAATAAATCCAAATCCGTTACAAAAATCATAATCTGTTTTTCGAATGTCCGATTTCTATAAAATTCGTCAGAAGTGGAACTTGTCATTTGATGGTAGCGATACCACAAATGTTAAACATTTCGTTTATAGGCTAGAACAGATGGCAAAAGATGGTGGTTTTCCAGAAACACAGTTGACAAAAGTTCTTCACCTATTTCTATTAAAAAAGGCTGAAGATTGGTTTTGGGTATTCAAACTCGATTATCCTGAAGCTTATTGGTATGATATGAGGTCTGCGATGCTTGCATACTTTAGCTTTTTTGATTTTGAAGAGGAAATTCGCGAGCTATTACTCCGCAAACGACAAAATAGAGAAAGTTTTTCGGATTTTGCGTTGAGTATCCTGAAACTAAACGCTAGGCTTCAAAATCGTTTAAACCAGAGGAAACTTTTATATTGACTTTGTCAAAATATGCATCCGGTGCTTAAGAACTATACTATGACGTATCAGAAAAATTTAACCGCTATGGAAGGATTACGGGCTTTGTGCCAAAGATATTTGAGAGAATGTTGGACGAAACTGGATATGAACCAAGGCGTTTTGTTGACTTTTCTCTACGACGTCGTCCTATGGTAAATGAATTAACAAACAGTATGGAACAGGTAAATATTAGTGAACCATTCGTGTTGGCAACGAAAAACCAGCAACGGTAGTATTAGCATCAACCAAACCTATATAAAAGGCCTGAAACGTTAGAATTAATCCAGAAAATGCGTGATACAGCAAACTATACCGGTGATCACCAAATAAATCTAATTTGCTGGAACTGCATAAGGAATTAGGCCATAGGTATCAAGATTGCAACGAAAAGTTTGGCTTTGGAGCTTTAAATGTGCGTAAACCAATCTATCCTCCACAACCGAGTGTGAGTATTTTAAGGGCACCAGGCTCGATAGTAAATCTAAACACATCAACCAATCCCTCAAATGTCCAGGACGATTGAATTCAACAAAAAATTATAATTCCTCTCAAATAACTAACTAACTTTGACCTGACTCAAAAACTACAAAAATCAGAATAATCGTTTATCAAAAAATGCATTTCTTCAATATTACATAAATTTTACAAAAATGATCCGCGTCCTTATGCACAGGTAAACAATTGGTTGAATCGATGTATGGTCTTTTGGATAGCGGAGCCTCTGTAAGTGTCTTGGGTAAAGTGACTTGGAATTTCTCGCAAATGAAAATATAAATTCCCTAAACTACATTAGTTAGTAAGGACCGCAGACGGAATTTGTAACAGAATTGAAAGGTATTTTGGGTTACCGGTAACGTTCAGAAATAAGGCTGAAGTGATGAAATTAAGTATCGTTTCAAATTTACAGTCTCTACTGTATCTTGGTATTGATTTTTGCGATCATTTTAATATAATCCTTAATCTGAGTGTCAAATTTCTGAACCTACTGTGAAACCATTATTGATAACAGAACATGCATTCTTTATCTTAACATGACAAGAACGAACTAGAGCGAATAGTAGATCTGTTTTCTTCACGAACAAGTATCCTGAAGGACTGTAAACCGATTAAGCAGAGTTATAATTCTGTTTCTCCCGCAGTTCAAAAATGTAACGGGAAGACAAGGCTTTGCTTCGACGCTCGAAAACTGAATTCCGTGACCGACAAAGACGCGTATTCTCTCCCACACATGACGGACTACTTGGACGCCTTGCTGAGACTAAATGCATTACGAGACTAGACTTGAGGGACGCATTCAGCTCTTATACAACTCAAAGTATTGCTAACCACATCTCAAGAGTTGATCAACACATTGTTTGAACAATCTTTTTTCATACGACGTGACACTAGTACCGAGGATGAGGAGGGCGCAGTGCTTTACCAAGAGGATGCAGATGGATGTAAGTGCCGCATAGCGTTCATGTCCTAACAACTAAAGCCCAGAAAAACTATTGCGTGACAGAATTGGAATGTATAGCTGCCATCCTTTCTGTAAAAAAATTTAGTGCATACGTGAAGGACTTGTATTCACGATCATAACTGATCATGCTGGGCTTAAATGGCTCATGAACCAAAAAGATTTGAGCCTTTAGCTGCAAGACTACATATTTCACATAAAGCATCAAAGCGGGAAATTTACTATTGTTCCAGATGCTCTATCATGCATTTATTGCGACACGAGTGATGAATTTGTATCAAGCTTAGAAAAGCTCATGTCTGAAGTAAACTTAGAAGCCCCTGAATTCAATGAGCTGCTTACCAAAATTAAAAATGATCCTGGAAAATACCCTGCAATACGAATTAAAGATAAACAAATATGTATACGCCTTCAGGCAAAAAGAAAGGACTAATTGACGGATGTGTCAGTGTTGAGGCTCTGGATACTAACAGGTATGCGACAAAAGCTAATTCAAGCCGAACATGACAACCCATTAGCTTCACATGGCGGTATGCCTAAAACTCTTCACAGAATATTACGCATGTTATATTTCTGGCTTGGAATGATTCAGCAAGTTAGAGATTATATAAGAAAATGCGAAGTATGCAAAGTGACCAAAAGCCACAATCACATGATGAGATACCCCACTCAAGGAAACACCATGATTTTATTTGTTGCAATGCGGTTATATATTACAAATAAGCATAACAGTTGGGATAAACATTTGTATGACCTAGCATCGGTACTACGAAATGGTGTCCACGACACTACAAAGAGTACATCACACTTCCTACTTTTTGGGTATCATAAGATAAATCATGGAGAAGATTATAAATTACCCAAAAAGCTAGTAAGTTTATCAGAATGCCAGATAAGGTTACCTCTTCCGGAAAGACTGTCATTAATTCACAGTGGAGCAAAAACCAACATCGAAAAGGCTTATGAGAAAAGCGCGAAGAGGTATAATTTAAGAAACCGTCCAAAGGTATTCCAAGTCGGTCAGACAATATTCGTTCGTACTCACTACCAAAGTGATGCGATAAATAAATTTTGTGCGTAGTTTGCGCCACAATACATTAAAGAAATCGTCTCTAAGAAAATTGGATCTGTGAATTAAGAGATCAAGGAAGACTCAGGCAAAATATTATAAATATTTCACGCCACAGACATACGCTTGCAAACTATTTAGTTTTTTTCAGCTTCATCTTCGTGTCGAATGCACCTGCCCTGTTACAAAATTTTCTTATGGACTAAAAAAAAAAAAACAAAGGGGTGATTAATTCATAATGCCTTAGGATCCATAGCTTTAATTCAAGAATAATATTTGTCTGAACAGGATATCCGCGGGACAAATAACCCCCCATTATACGATCGAAGCCTACCCAAAAATAACGTGACAGTCTCCGGATGTTCAGTAACATATGTTGGCATGAATGCAACTTTATCGATCGTTTTTTGGCCCCTAAAAAATAGTTTATTCCTCAGTCGCAAATTATATTGTTTCCGTTCGTATTGCTCGTACGCATGTAAAACCAGTCGGTACACATTTCTGGCAACTACATAATATTCCACAAACTTCATTAGTGTTGATTGGATTAAAATCTATGAAAAAATTATTTAACCTCGTGATATTGTGTTGGTGGGAATTTTTTTTTTTTTTGCTTTAAATTTCCGGTAATCTGGACTTTATTAATTAACTTTCCATTCCCAATTAATTTCGGGTATATTTTCAGTCGATTTGTTGTTCTACAACATAAACTGCCATATAAATTAATTATTTTGTTTAATTTTCGTACCAAGGTGTATACAAAAGTTAGGTCGCTGTCTTGGTGAATAAACAAAAAAGAAAATCGTTTTATTCTTATCACCAGAAGGTTTCTTCTTCTAATTTCAATTTGCCCCAAGATTTTTATTTTTTATATTTTTAAATATTTAATTTACATTTTTATTTATTTGAATTAAAAATAGAAATTTAACAATTTCAGTGTTTTATTTTGTTTTCAAGATTTAAGCTAATCCACGTAATTACGTCGGTGTTAGTATGTGCATTAGATAATTTTACCCGTTGCAATTACTCAGCCAGTTACTGGGGGTTCACAATATGAAATTAGATTTTGTTGACGAAAATTGTTCGATAATTAATTTTGTTGTTGGTACGTATATACGGACGGGAATTTGGTTTGTGAATCCACAGTTAAAGCACTAATTTATAAACTTTTCACTTTTTTTGAGCTACTATACTATTCTGTTCTCGTCATTAACATTAAACTATAAATTTAAAATTATTTGTAAACTGTTTCATCCGATTTTATTATTTTTTGATGATACCTCGTGAAAAACTATTGAAAATTACAAATTCTAGAATGCTAAATTTCATTTTCGAATATAAATAATTTTTCGTTTTTACCTATGTGGATTGTGCAGGAATCTAAATTTTATTAAAATTCAATAATATTCATGATGAAAATGTATGTAAACTGTTAGGCAATTTCTAGATCATTGTGTACGTAATACGCGACGGTTTGTATGTATCGTATCGTATATGTAGAATGTAAGCGTATCCACGATTTTATTTTTCAATTTTTTTTTGTTTAAAAATTGAGATGTAAACAAAATAAAATAATAATTATTGTAAATCGATGATTTAAGAAAAAAAAAAAATTGTGAGATGAGATTCATATTGATGGTGAAGACTTTAAATTTCTAGGCTTGAATTTTACAGCTCGATTTTTATAATTACGAGAAAAAGTTGTTTATTGCCGTAATTTATTTGGCATGCATGATAAGAAAAATGCGAAAACTATTGTATTAATTAGGCAGATTATTTTGAGGCAAAAAAGAATTAAACTTTGGAGCAACAAAGAGACCAATTCGACAAATTAAAGTCAGCCTTGTCTGAACACAATCAAAGACTCTAGAAAAATTGCAAGAGTTTAGTGGCGAATGTTTAGCACATCCTCTGTGGAATCCTTAGTGGTAAAATATTTAAAACATTCCTCGGATTACAGGGAACAAAACTGATGTTGATGAACTGTGGCTTACGCTTAAAACTTATTCAACACTCATTCAAAATATTAAAACAATTAATTCTTCACGAAAAAATGTTAAATTGAGCCAATTAATTGTTAAATTTAACCAAACGTTGCCTTTAATTAATTTATTTGAATTAGAAAGTGTTTTTCAAGTTTATCAAAAATAATAAGGGCAACATTTTGCAATCATGAAAAATTAATTTTTAATTTATTTTCCTTTATTTACAGCAAATAATAATATACACTTTTAAGATAAGTACAAAGGAACCTTAGGCTTGGCCAACCTCATAAGGTGATTGTCAGCTCACATTGATTTAGGTTTAAATTTGTATGTAACTGAAAAAAAAATGTTTACGCATTTCTGTTACCTATAAGAAACCGTCAAGTTACTCGGATACCAAAATTGCTGAAAGAATATATCGATTATTGCGTTAAAAATATTGGACGGAAGAAAACTGAAACATAAAGCTTTAGCTAACATTTATCCACCTGATAGCCCAATGCCGAAAAATTGGCGCCGCTTAGAGTATATAGGAAAAACTAGTCAACGGATTAGTAACATCGTGACACAAAATACAGATATTAGCTTTGCTTTTTATAACAATAATACAATTAAGAAAATGATTTTTAACAACAAACCAAGAATTGATCGCCTTTCCAAGTCTGGCGTTTATAAGATCAATTGCAATGATTGTAGTTCCTCTTATATCGGACAGACTGGGCGCAATTTTGAAGTTAGAGTTAAAGAACATTTATCTGGTAGCCATGAATCATCCCTTTATAATCATTTAACGTTAGAAAATCACACATCCAGTTTAAACAATTTAGAAATATTGCATGTACAACCAAAAAGCAGACGTTTAGACAACTTAGAATCTTACGAAATCCGAAAAGCTATATTTCTTAACCAAAATATCCTCAACGAACAGAGAGAAATCCGTTTCTCACCAATTACCGACCCCGCATTGTTTTATTCTCATGCTCATTCCATACCATAAAATTACTAATTCGTCGGGTTATAAAAAATAAAAAAAAATAAAAAATAAAAAAAAAAATCAACATCTGGAATTTTGTTATTCGACCGTTGACTAATCAATAATCATATACCTGAGTTTAACTCACCCCCTTTTAATTTTTATTTTTTAATGTTTATTGATATCACCAATTTTACCTGTGGTTAACTCACCCCTTTTTTAATTTTTAATGTTTATTGCTGTCACCAATTTTATTGTTTACCACTCCCACATATTTTTATTGGTATATTTTGGTTTCACTTTTTGCTTTTTCCAACTATATATATATATCTAACTACATTTTTATTTTTTACAGTTTAGTAGATACTCCTGAATCCTGATGATGGCCTAATAAGCCGAAATCGATCGAGTGATTTTTTAAACCTTTTGTAATTTTGCGAAATATTTAACAAGTGTTTTTAAAATTTTTTAAAAATGTGGGGATTAAAACCCTTAATTATATCGGATACAACTTTATTAATTGCATGTGCTGTATGATGACCATGTCTAAATCCAAATTGTATATATCTGGTAAGAGATTATTTATATTAATATGGTTCATTATTTCATCATAGAGTACAATTTCGAAAATTTTGCTAATATTGCATACAAGATTTATCGGACGATAATTTTTGTAACTGGATAGATCTTGTATTTTGTTGGGGGGATGGGTACGATTTTTGCCACTTATGGAGAAATAATTATTGTTAAGCATATTATTGAATAAAATGCAATATTGCTTTATAAGAATAGATGGGATATGTTAGAGGAACATTTATCGATCATCCCTATTAATAGTATCACAAGTGAGTTTATCATATTATACAACTATATCATATTTAGATAGAGAAGTTTCTGTTTCATTCGAGTAATTTTTCCCGTTTAAACTATCACCGCTCCCGACCAGTATTATTTGGCAAAAATATTATAAATCTCGTGAAAATTTCAAATCGGCACAATTATTATTATTACAATGGCTAACGTAATATTATTCCTGAAAATATATTTACATTTGAAATAACAAAGTATTTTGTAGTAGTCTCGAAGGGAATTATTTTACATATGGCAATCACAACATGCGATGTCATGAAACTATCAAATATAAGAGTATTACATGATGATCTTGTATTAAAATAAAATGGAAATAGTGATAGAATTTCTATGACATTGTTCATAGGAATATTGTTATTAGGGAAATCCCCGTTAATACTACTTTTCGTTTTTTGACATTTCAGTTTATGAGGTTATTATAGTCTCTATTAAAACTTTGAAGAGTGTAGAAGTAAATTTGCGATTTAGTTTATAAAAATGAGTTTAAGAGCGAAAAAAATGTTTGCAATGGCACGTGAAATAAATGTTCAAAATATGAACGAAACTATAATAAGTGCAGAGGAAAATAATATCAGCAATGTTTCGATTAATAAAAATATTAATTGTTATGATAATAATTTAGCGCCAAGTAAGTTAAAATTAATTTTTATTTGATTTTTGGTTCTGATTAAAAATTATTTTAGTATCAAATTGTGAACATCTATTAAAAGATAACTTTACGACACATGTGCAAGCCTTGTGCTATTTAAACTTGCGCCCCTCAAAACATTTCGAAATGATCCAGGAAAATAACGCTAACAATACAAATGGATTAGTTGATAAAGATAACAATAATCCATCTACTCCAGGTAATTTTATTAATTTTATTTTCTTATTTAAATTGTAATTGACTCACGAAAGTGAGTTTGTTTCAATTAATAATAAAGTGAAAGGGGCGCATTCTGAAGATTTAGAGCATCCATCATGTTCTCGCAAGCATGTTGATTATGATGAAAAATCAGATTTTTCTGGTAGGCATTACATTGCAAACTTTAACTTTTTGTATTTATAAGTAAGCAATCTTACCATTTTATTTGAATAGATTTTGAAGACAGCGGCAGTGAATATTCTCCTTCACGAGAAAATGAGACATCTTCAGAAAGTATTTACACTCCACCACATAGTCCCATTACGCCGAAGCGCATTAATCTCGCACTAAACAATTCACAAAGTAATTTGCAAGGCAAAATAACCCCAAAAAGTTCGAAACGGACTAGAGACGATAAAGTTCGTGTAAAATCATCAAAGAAACGACCTTTACTGAAACATGAATGGAAATCGGTTAAATCTAAGGTATGCTACAATTCTGGAATTGGACATTTAAACGTACATGGGAAAATAATCAAATCGAGAGCTATAAAGCCACCCTGCGACTGTAAATTGAAATGTTTCGAAAAATTAGACACAACCGATCGCCAAAAAAACTTTACAAAATTTTGGAATTTTGGAGACCGTTATAGACAGTGGAGTCTTATTTTAAAATATACCGAGGAAACAGTAAAAGTAAGAACGGTTGTCAATCCAAAACTAAACCGGAACTCGAATAGACAATATTTTCTTACTACAACATCAGAGAAAGCTAATGGAAAAATTAAGGTATGCAGAGAAATGTTTCTAAACACATTAGATATTAACTCACAATGGGTGCAAACTGCATATAAAAAACAAAATGAGGGTGATGGAATTATAGAAACAGACAGACGAGGACGCTTTGTACGGAAACCCAATGAAAATAGTGTCCAGTCCAATCAATATGTAATGGAACATATCAAATCGTTTCCAGCAATAGAGTCTCATTATTTGAGAAAATCAGTTACAAAAACCTATATTGAAGGGAGCTTGAACGTTGCTATTATGTATCGTTTGTTTTTGGATTGGTTGCAAGAAAAGAACGTATCATGCAATATTACCGAAAGGCAATATAGGGATATATTTAATGCAAATTTTAATATAAGTTTTTTCGTACCTAAGAAAGATCGCTGTGAAATGTGCACACGTCATGAGAACCTTCCAGAAGATGAAAAAAATTCTCCAGAAATTGTATTCGCCTTAGCTGAACATATTGAAAACAGAAATATATCTCGAATATTAAAGGAAGCTGATAAATTAAAAGCAATCGATAGTCAAAATAAAATTGAGGCGGCAGTATTTGATTTCCACAAAGTTTTAACTACACCTCAAAGTGAAACATCAATATTTTATTATAAACGGAAATACGCTGTATACAATTTTACCGTTTATAGCCTAAATCGTAAAGAGGCTTATTGTTTTGTTTGGCATGAAACACAGGCCAAAAGAGAATCTTCGGAGGTGGCAAGTTGCCTTAAGATTTTTATTGAAACTCAAATTGGAAAAGGTTGTAATGAATTTTTATTTTGGTCTGATAATTGCTCAGGTCAAAACCGGAACAAAATAATATTTACATTTTACGCATGGGCAGTTAACAAATTTAACATTAAGATTACTCACAGATTCTTAGAAAAAGGTCACACACAAAACGAAGGCGACAGCGTACATGCCACAATTGAGAAGCGCGCGAAGTTCCAAGAAGTATTTGTACCAGCTCAATGGTATTCGATTATACGTTGTGCCAAAATAAAACCGCCTTTCTACTCTGTAATTGAAATGTGTCAAAATGAATTTTTAAATTTTAAAAAGATAGCGGACAATTTCAATTTTGCGAAGAATACTGAAAATGAAAAGTTTTTATCAAATAAGGTTCGTGAGATTATAGTGTCGGCTGAACACCCATCGAAACTATCTTACAAAAATGATTTCCGCACAGAAACGTCTAAATTCCTTCAAATATGTAAACCTAAAATGGGACGAAACGCCAAAAAAAAAATATTCACATTAGAAACTTAGCCTGAGAAACTATATAATAATTTATTACCAATTACAACACAAAAATATAAAGATTTAATTTATTTATGTAACAATAATTATCTTAAACAGGAATACCATTCATTTTATGTAAATTTACCACATGTTGTGGATATTGATAATATGGAGGATGATGAAGAAGACTGAATATTCTGATAATTGGTGCATTAAAAATAATGAATTAATTTGTTTTTGTTTCTAAAATAGTTTTATTTAATATTTTAATCAAATAAAAAGACTGAATTTAACATACATAAAAGTGTTATTATTAAATTAGAGTAGTCTTCGGTATAAATATAAATAAATCATGCAAATGGAATTTCTAAATCTTAATAATACCTAATGAAATATTGTCTTTTGATCGACGAATCGGGTTTGTGATGTATTATAAAGCTAGAGAACAGAATAATTTTTGCATTAAGATAATTTCTTGAGATTTTGTATAAGACATTTGAATTAAGCTTCCAATTAACATTACAACAAAGTCATATGTGCTTTATTTCCTTGTCACTTTTACGTAAATCACTATAATAATGGTGTTTGTTATAGCAGTTTTTTTTTATATTCCAAATGAAAGTATGAAAAATCCTTTAAATAGATTTTCTGATCTTCAAAATTATCCTAGAGAATTTTTAATACTTTGGGCCATAAGCCAATAAAAAAACTAAACATTTTTACGAAAAACCCTTCAGCAAAAAAGAAAACTAGAACAGGAAAATTAAAAAAAGTTAAAAAGTGCCGTACTGAAAAATGGATATTTTCACTTGTAATACTATTAATAGGGATGATCGTTATATGCCCATCCAAACAATATAGCTTCAAACCTGGTTAGGGCAGTAAGTGCGAGATTGTTTTTCTGTGCTGTGTTACAGTGTAGTGTAAATTAAAATTGGTCAATAGATTTTTAAGCTTATAAAAAAAAAAAAATTAGATGAGCGAAAATCTTTGTTATTTTTTTATAGGTTAGTAATTTATTATATTATCAAGTGATTATTGGTAATCAAAATAAGCGTTTAATGTGGTTTTATACGATGTTTCCTCCACATTTTTGCCAAACATGAAAATCAAATGTGCGGTTAAGTTGCGCTATGTGCGGCTGCGAGAGCTGCAATGTTTGCTGTTCGGTTATGTGAAGTGTAAATTTAATTTTAATTTTTGTTTTAGTTTAGTTGCAAATTATTTTACAAGAAAACAATAAATCTGCACCGTTTTTGGATTTGGATACCAGCAGTTTTGCATTTATCGATTTAATCATTCAATTTAAATGTTCAACAATTAACAAACGGCGTTTTCGATATTTTCGGCGATTTCCACAGTAGCAACGGCTTTCTAATATTCTACCAGCTGTCCAGCTCTACCTATATCAATAAAAAGATTTTAATCCAATCGAAAAGGTGAGTCAGAAATGTTTACAATGTTTAATGGGATTTTATGAAATGGTTTTTGGTTAAATAACGTTTTTCGCCAAAAGGCAAAATTAAATGTGTGATTTTTGTGCAATGTGCGTCACTTACATGCTGTGTACATTTAAAGCTTTTTTGTTTCCATTTAGTTTCAAATTATCAGTTTTCATTTACAAAACAACAGGTTTATACCGTTCTCTTCAACTGTAACGGCTATTTACACAGCAGATTCTTTATAAACGGTTTTCGGATATACACCTACTATTTTCACGGTAGCCAAATTATTTTACAATAATCTATGTATGTATACGATTTTCGATTACGCGCACGGTAATTAGTTATGCGGTTTACGTATATATCGGCTATTTACACGGTAGCTTCTATTATGCATTTGCAAATTTATTTACACAGTAGTTCTATGTATGGTTTTCGGTTAAGTGGTTTTGACAATCCAATTTAAATTATAATAAATACGGCTTTTGAATTAACCTAGTAATTCCACGGAAGCTTGTCCATACACAAATTAATTTAAAACAATTAATCTAAGTGGTTTTTGTACATATATGTACATCGGTGAAATGCTGCGATATTTTAAGCCAATCGAAAAACTAGGTGGGTGACAAATTTTTATTTTTATTAAATTTGTAAAACATAATTATTTACGTCTATTTTTTTTTGTTGTAGTCCGGTATCATCAACCTCTTCTGGTGAGATTGTTCAACCCACTCAAAGTCACGTAATATATTCAGAATTGCCAGCAGAAACCTCATCTGGATCAGATTTAAATAATTCAGCTTTTAGAGAGGCATTTTGTAAATTGTGTAGAAAAACTATTGTAAACAGATCAACACACATCAAACGGCATGGCGAATTTTCTAAGAAACACCTGGAAAAACTAAAAATATCGAACGAAATGCAACAATTAGATGTTTCTTTTCTAGGACAAAAATCCGTGAAGGACTTATTTTCTTTATTATATTTATTAACCCGATAGTAGGTTTACTGACTGTCGACTGCATGAATGGGTGAAACCGGGTCGAGCCTGGTGGACTTTCCTTTCCTATTTGTGAATTCGGCGTGCTAAGAGTCTGGCTTGGGCTTGGTCGTACGTTAATATCGATCAATCCATCAAATTTATTATTTATTAAGTGCTAAGAGTACTTAGAAGGGTTTCTTACTTAATTTACTGATAAATAACTTAATTTTCAGAACATAACAAAGTTGCAGAACTAATCATTTTTATAAGGGTTAAATTTAATCCTGTTTTTCAGAATAAAGTTATAAAAATAAACAACTCTTTAGGAACAGCAAGCAGTTAACAATCATGTAGCTTAGAAATTGTATTGTCTTGTATTATCTTATTTACTAACTATCAACCGCCATGGTGTCTGAAACCGGGTTGATTCTCTATTACTAACATACCTTTTCTTTCCCTCGACTTTGTTATTCGTAAAAGATTGGACGGTGGGCCCGGCGTATCCGGGAAACTTGCCTTAGGGTTAGTCATACACACTAAATCAATCAATACACAACGAATATCTATTGTGAGGTTTCGTTTCAAAATTTTGATTTGTGAAATAATTTACATTTTTGGCTATAAAGATTAAAGGTTAGCACATTTTATAAATATTTAAGGGATTGTTTGCTACGGTTGGATGTATGAGAGACTTGCTTTAGAGTTGATAGTATTAGTTCGTCAAATTTAACTAAATGATCATCAATTTCTTAATTAACTAGGTTTCTATTATTTGGTATATAATTTTGAACAGTTAACTGGTTAGTTAATTTTATATAATATTTTTAAGCTTTTGACTCTATAAATTCCAGTTCAAGCCATTGATATTTATGTGTTGTGCAGAAAAAGAATCGACTGGATTTGAATCTGATAAAGTTTGACCTAGAAAGCCATTTATAATTTTTGACGAGACTTGAAACTGGATTGGCCTGTGATCGCTATTGTATCTCAGTGTGGTCAGTGATTTAGAACATGTAAAACGATGATCAGTAAATGCTAGGTATAAATATGATCCAGCCGGTATAAATGTCGGCTTGTCAGAAAATAGATAAGATACCTTGTAAAAGGTATCAGACTTATCTAACCATTTTTTGAGAGTAATAGGTACCTCTTGCATTTTGTGTTGAATTATTCCATAATGAACTTTTTGCATTAATATCTCCGGCTAATATAAAGTAATTATTTGGATTTTGTAGATTAAGATAATTATGAAATGATTTCCTAATCTGGTATAAATCTTTCGTTGGTGCTACATGGTGCATATAATGATCCTATAATAAGTTTATCGTTCAAATTATTTAACTTAATTTCAATAAGTGTACTTCCAATACAGGAAAAGCGTTGATCTAAACATTTAATAACAGAAAAATCAATTGATTTTATAATAATTATTACTGTTCCGCCCCCAGCAGTCCCAGTAGAACGATCTGTACGAACCATATCATAGTCGTCAATATAGAATTTATGTGTCGTACATAGTTTTGTTTCATAGATTAATAAAATATCCGGTTTATGTTCCTCAATAAATTTAATTTGATTCATTTTACGATATATTCTGATAACAGATCATATTTAAGTTACGACACATTTATTTTGAGATAAAGGCTCTTCAGATTTCAGCATATATGAGAAGTACGGTGCTGCAACTTGGTTCAATGAATCTTTTTCTATTTAAAATGATTCTACAGTTTGAAGAATTACTCTTCGGAAATCGTCAATGGATCCATAAATTAAAGATAAATATATGAAAAGCTTTGCAAAGTTTATTTGAAATTGCCAAAAGGTGATTTGGTGTGCCTGAAAATTTTTGATTTTTGACAATTTTGTGTTATGTTCTCATCGAAAGCCAAATTACGTTTTAGGTTAGAACTTTGACGGTAGCCTTAATACCAGGATGTGCTAATTTGTAGAATGCATCGAAAACTTTTAGGAATGAAAGAAGTTTTGAGGACGAGATGTTGTAGTAAACTAATTTATTCGATTGGAAACTGTCATTGGAATGTTTCGAAATTTCAATGCAAAGTTGTTGTTCAATTAATTTTCGAGTTCTTCACCATTGACCTATGTACTTCAGCCTTTGAAGTCCAGTTGTGTAAATTGCCGTAAAAATGCTTTATCTAGCTTTAGTTGGAAAACATAAATTAGTTGTTTGTGATCTGAAAACATATATTCGAGAATATATCGGAAATGTTTGATTCTGGCAAGAAGTTCGCTGTCCTAACCACTATATTGTTGCAATGCGTTTTGTGGAGAAACATTAATGGGTGTTTTAACGAATTTCTAAACAAATAACTCATCCGATTACCGTACCTTAGGCATCCACCATAAAAGCCAGTTCTTCACTAGATTTACTAGAACGTTGGCCTGCCAAAATTCGTCTTTATACAATTAAAGAAAACCAAAGGAAACCTTTCTGACCACACTAAAGGCATCTTACTATTTTTTTTGTATCCTTTCAAAAAAATTGTTTAATAGAATTTTGCCGGAAGCGGATCGAACGAAATTTTACAGATTGAACTAAAAATTGATTTCATCTTTAGCACATTTGTCAACATTGATGAATAATTTCAAAGCCACAAGAATATTGTATATGGCTCTTTGGGGAAGGTCAGCTGATTCGATTGGAATTTGGTAAAGAGCCCGTACGAGGTTCAAAGTTGCAAATTCCTTGTATCGTTTTGATCCCGTCTAGGACAAATCAGTGTCGAATTGGGTATCTGTCTGCAATTGTAATGTTCCAATTTCCTTTTTCCTTCTTTATCAAATGCAATTTGAATTTATCCTGGATAGCCTTTGGGTTTTACATGCTGCTGGTGGCCCACCTGTTTCTAAACTAAACATAGCATTGTAGTTTGATGAGATTGAGCCTAATGTACTGGTAATAGAGAATCAATCAACTGTAAGTAAATGTGAAATTATGACGTAACCAGATGTTTAAGTTTAGTCTAATTGTACCTAATTCTTTTATTTGGGTTCCGTTAGCAGCACGAAGCCAAAATTGAGAATTTAGATTTAATTTGTAGATGAAATCAGGAGCGGTTTTTCTTTTTATATAGAATCATATAAGTTTCACAATCTCAACACTTGTTACCACCTATCAACACTCTTTCACAAATTTTACTATATAATTATCATAATCATCGTGATTTCGATAGGATTCTCTCGATTTCGAAAAAAATTTGGTTTGACTTCGACTTTATGTTTCAATGTTCCCGATTTAATGTTTCGATAACTAATTGTATGATGAATGGAGAAATCGGTGGCCATGGTAATCTCCAATAGAATGAGATTTGACAGTCTCACTTTCTAACGACAATTTTATTCATAACGACGGAACGTCGATGCTATCCGATTTGGAGGTAGTAGTTCATAATGAGAGTGTATCGGAACTCAACTATAGTCATACCAAACCTTTTCTCTTGATAATAGAGACGTAAACTTTGCACGAATAAATAAATCCCTTCGAATCATTTTTATGATGGTTTTTCACTACAGCTACAGAATACGATGGACGTTATTGGCAACCAAAGTTTTCTGTGCCTCTTAAAAATGACATACATTTATGAATTACTAACTACATCATCATTTTTTAGGTTTTCAAAGTTCACTGACTCCTATGAACACTGTCATTGGATCTTTACAGGTGTCACCCATTAGGATCTTATGATTTAGATGTTTCGATCGTGTCCTCTTCTAAAAATGGTTTCAGAAACTCTGAAATCTGATTATTGGGTTCATGTTTTTAAATGGATCTTATATCGTTGATAGAATCTAGCTGCTTATTTTATGTATATGTAGTCGTGAGCGATGACAAAGTGCACCATTCTCTCGTATTATAATGAACCTTTTTTTGGCATAAGTCACTCATCATAAATCTGTCTTTGACGGCTTACGTGGACGTATGTATTATTAACAGATTGGCTAGCCCTAACCTTATATTGGTATTTGAGCAAGAATTGCTAACACATTCGATTATCAACTGTGATTATGCACTGAATTCTTTACTTGCTTCCTTTATGATGAAAATCAACGCTAACTTCGCCAGAGTCATCTAGGCTACCAATTTAGTAAATGCCACTATTCATTCTGTATATTCGAGTTTCTAAGGCGTTACATTCTGTAACAATCGACATTTAATCCAACCAACAAAACTAGAGTGACTTGAACAAGCAGTTAAATGAATTTAAGTGTCGCCAGAAGTTGTTTGAAATATTTGGTAGATAGGCCAAGTAGTTCACTTCGAACAGACCGTGAAGTAAATATCCTTCCCGGAACCAAATTATGTTTTTAAGAAAATACAGTGCTATGCAGTCAACTTTTTTGACCTAAATGAACATATCATATGTTAATAAAAACGACAATTGGATTCAATGTTTGAAATTAATTCGGGTTCCGGAAACAGCAATGCCCGATAAACAAAATTCAAAATAAAAATCCAGAAAATAAAAATCCAGAAACACAAAGTTTGTTAATGTGTTACAAAATGTTGCAATTTATCAACTATTCATAAAATTCGTTTGAATGATAGAGTTCATGTCGTCAAATCCTCTAGTGATTGGCCGAAAATTTCACCTTTCCTTTAAATAGCTGGTACGAGTGTTCTCAAGAGAAAAATTAATCAGCCCCTAATTAGCTCTCACAACTTCGGATTAGCGGATTCTCAAGAAGATTTGTCATCAATTTCCGAACTGGCCGCCTTTTGCCTTCTCATCGGGGGACGATGAAGCTTATCGAATTGGATTGTTAAGGGTGTAGGCGACAACTTTCCTTATATCCGACTTTTATCCAATTCTTCGGTTAGGTGTAGAGAAAGCTGCTTTATTTTTCCTCAGGACAAAATGGTGGCGGCAAAGTGGTCAAAAAAAAATAAGGTATTGCGTGCCTATCCAAATTTGATAAGTTGCTGATGCACGTGTGGTCGGCGCTGGAGGTATTGGATATCCTCAACATACAATTTTTAAAAACTTTTAGGCAGAACGATCCCAATTTTTTGAAATTGGTAGTAATAAAATCATTTCAACCTAAAGTTTACTTAACAATTGTACGCCACATCAACAATTTGGAATTTTAAAATAATCCCTAGACTTTTACAAAGAATTAAGCTAAACATGAAAATTTGCCTCAGTAATTTATATTTATTTGTAATTGCAGCGATGACACCATCCAAAGACATTCATTTGACTGTCAGATGAAAGAACCAGGTAAGAAATAACAATATTGAATTTCTTGGGAGTTTCCATGTCCACAGAATCTTGTGTTTTATTTGAATAAACACGCGAACTGTGAATAAATATCACTTGTGTGTATATTACCTTGGTATAGACCTACGTATACAGCACACAGCAGCATATGGTTCATGTTTATATTTTCTATAACAGTATCCATAAACCAAATAAAAGAAAATCTGAAAGGCATCTTTTACCATAAATTTGAATTAAATTTAACAAAAAAATTACGAGATTTGAATCATACGCCGGTATATCTAAATAATTATGCGGAGGTGTTGATCTGTCAGTCAGCATCAGCAAACATCGGATAGCATCAAATTCATTTTTTTCTTTTTCATTTTTTTAATTGCTAAAATTATTTCGAATGAATCATATCGGATGGTTAAAACATTTTAGTGTGTTTGCGGTTTGAGCTTGATGCCCAATGGAATTTGAAAAACCTTTGATTTGTCCATATACTAAATAAAGAAATGCGCCAAGCTGTCTGGTTTCTCTCAGAAATCGACATATTAATGATCGTCGATATAAAACACTAACTTTAAGGTATCGTACAAATAAAGTTTAAAACAATAAATGAAAATGGCTTGGTATGTCCGACGATATATACATACTTACACCAGCACAAAGAATAATAAAACTTCAATGATTTTCTTTATTCGAGATTTTTGTTTTTGTTTCCTAACGTTTTTTTTATATGTTATGGTTTTTCTTGTGTTTTCTTTTGTTAACCTAAGAAAATAAATTTATAAACAATTTATTAGTATTTAAAATTATACCGGGTGAAAATAAAAATTGCGGTAAGCCGCTTAAAATAACCAACTTGGTTATGTGGAAATGTTTTAGCTAATTTATAGGTTTTTGCAGGAATTTGTTATGCGCTTTTGCATTTTATAGGAGTCGCTGTAGGTGCTCCAATTATGAGATAAACCTATAAACACATGGCCAATCGTTTTATAGGACCAACTGCATATTTATTCAGTGTTTGACTACTGGTTTAAATCCCAAGCTTACAAATTTGTAACTTATCTAAGCGATTTTATGTCAAGTTGCAGTTCAAGGTCAACATTTTAGTGGCTGCCAAAAAATTTTAGACTCATTGAAACCACTTTGAGCTTGCTATGAAGCGCTGGATACTCCTGACATCCTTATCACTGAGTCTGTTTCGTGCCAGACGAGGACAGGTGCAAAGAAGATGAAGTACTGTCTCTTCCTCCTCTTCGTCCTCGCAACTACGACAGTAGTCATGTGAGAAGAAACCAAGTCTACTCGCATGTCTGCCTATGAGACAGTGCCCCGTAATCACTCCAACAACCACACTGATCTGACTCCGCTGAAGTGAGATCAGCTGTTTGGATCTCGTTAAGTTCAACTTTGGCCAAATCTGCCGAGTTATTACGCATAAGGTACATTTGACCATCTGTCATTCGTCAACTTACTGGCTTCCTCCTGAAGCAGCAGTTTACATACCGCAAGAGGCATTTCAATATCCTTTTTGCTGTTTGAGATGTGGTCCGTTGTACCACGTCGAGCCAGTTCATCGGCTTTAATGTTCCCCGTATTAACGAAATGTCCTGGCACCCATATGATATGGATGTTGAACTGATCTGTCATCTCGTTAAGAGATGAGAGACAGTTCTGGACTACTTTCGACGTGAGATGGTGTGATTGAAGCGCTTTAATGGCTGCCTGACTGTCCGTATATATGCAAATATCACAAGTTGATATTACATTATACCTCAACCAGTCCACGACTTCCTTTATCGCAGTTACTTCAGCTTGAAAAATGCTGCAGTAGTCAGGCAGCCCCTACTCCTCTATCCCGTTTTGAACCATCAGTGAAGAAGTTCAAAACTCCTGGTTCCAAAACTGCATCCATCATCCAGTCCTCTCTAGATGGGATAATAGTCCGGAACTTTCTATCATAAGATAGTGACGGGACAGTATAGTCGGTGGTCTTGGGAAGCCCTTTGTTACAAAGTATAGATGAGTGCCCTGTATTATTGCAGGTCTACATTAACGTGGATTTCAGTCGTATGGCAGTGCTAGCTGCCCACTGTTTTCCCAAGATATCTAGAGGAGTTAGAAATAGCAGAGTCTCCAGTGCCTGAGTGGATGTGCTCCTCATTGCACCACTGATCCACAGAGAGATTGTTCTCTGAACTTTTGTCAACAACTTTAGGTTGACAGTTTTGTCCAGAGCAGGCCACCAGACTGTTACCCCATACAGAAGAATGGGTCTAACTACTGCTGTGTATAGCCAAAGGACCATGTGGGGCTCCAGCCCCCAACCTTTCCCAATTGCATTTTTGCAAGAGTATAGCGCTACCGTAGCTTTCTTTACCCTTTCCATAATATTCGGTTTCCAGTTTAATTTACTGTCCAAGACGAGACCCAAGAACTTTGCTTCACCTGTAAAAGCCAAGTTGAAACCATTTAAAGTAGGAGGATCGACATGAGGAATTTTATATTTCCTAGAGAAGAGAACCATTTCGGTTTTCTGTGGGTTCACATTTAGTCCATAATAAAAGAATGCCCAGAGCATTATGAATAAGCTCGATAAGTGTCCCGGGATATTTTTCACGAACCCCAATAGCGACGTCATCCGCATAGGCAACCACCTTGAAGCCACTATCCTCCAGCCTCAGCAACAGATCATTTATGACAAGAGTTCCAGAGAAGGGGGGACAGTACGCCACCCTGCGGCGTGCCTCTGCTTGCAAATCTTCTGGCGGAGGATTTCCTCAGACTGGCATTTATGATCCTGCCTCTTAGCATCTGATCTATCCAGTCCTTAAGAGGATCATCCACTCCTAGATTCGAAAGTGCCCGAGTTATCGCCCCTGTTAGCACGTTATTAAAGGCTCCCTCAATGTCCAAAAAGGTTACCATCGCGTAGTCTCCATATTCGAAAGATTTTTCAATTAAATATGTGAGAGAATGAAGAGCAGTTTCTACAGATCTCCCCTTGCAATAGGCATGTTGAGATTTGGATAGCTTTTCCGGCACAATCGTGCCTCTAATATGAGCTTCTATTTGTCTTTCCAGTATTTTAAAAAGGAAGGAAGACAAGCTGATCGGTCTAAGGTCTTTGGGACTGCAGAGTGAGCGTTTTCCTGCCTAGGTGCCCTAGGCTGCCTCTAAAAATTACCTCTAATCAGGGAATGGTTAGACGTAGTTTTTTGTATATCCGCAGGGATAATACCATCAGGTCCTGGCGACTTATATGGTTTAAAACTGCTTATCGCCCACAGAATCTTTCTTCTGCTAATAATTTGGCCTACGAGGCTACTTGCCCTTTTACCTGCTGATATAGTAGGTGTAGATTCGGAACAACCAGGAAAGTGAGTCTCCAATAGTAGTTCCAGCGATTCCATACTATTTGTGGTCCATGCTCCATCCGGCCTTTGAAGGAAGCTTGGGATGGAAGGGCTAGTAGATAGTACTTTGCGCAGCCTGGACATCTCTGAAGACTCCTGAATTTTACCACAGTATAGTCTCCAAGATCTCTTGTTTGCGCTTCTTAGCTGATATTTGAAAATTTTGAGCACTTCTTTATAGGAGACTAGCGGCTTTTGTTTTCCTCGCTGTTTTAAAGAGTCTCTTGCACCGTTGACGTATTTGTTGAATTTTCTTTGACCACCAAGGTGGCCGAGATTTGCCCCTAGGCCTACTAAGAGGACAAGAGCCTAGTACCGCTTCATTAAAAGCGCTGGACAGTTCGTCCACTAAGCCATCGAGTTCTACCGTAGTTTTTGGAGGTTCAGGCACCTATACACTGGTAGTGAATTTCCCAGAATAGTTCTGAAAATATCCCAGTCGGTTTTCCTCCTGTTCCTGTAGAGAGGGCTGTTCGGAAAGACCAAGCTCATTTCAAATTGAAGATAACAGTGATCAGAAAAGGAGTGGTCTTCCGACACTTTCCAGTTTAATAGACTAGTCGTCAAAAAGTTTGAGACAAGTATAATATCCAATACGTCCTGTCTATTTCTAGTTATAAAAATCGGCTTATTGCCTATGTTACATATATGAAGGTTAGTACTTAGAATGTAATCAAGGAGTAACTCACCTCGTTCATTTGTGTCCGTACTTCCCCAGATTGTGTGATAAGAATTTGCATCACTCGCCAGGATGACTCCAACCTTGCGCTTTTGAGCCTCCAAAATTGCCTCGATTATTTCTATACAGTTCATAGAAAATTCGGTATTTTTGAAAATCACCTTACTATAAATCAGCAAATTTTGAGCCAAAAAATCCCTGCAATTGTCCTGCAATTGTCGTGCCAACACACATTTAGCGTGCATGACTATTTCCATACATTTCATAGAAAATTCGATTTTCTTGGAAATCACCGCACTATAAATCAGCAGATTCTGGTTGGTTGATTATTTCCATACATTTCATGAAGAATTCGATTTTTTTGAAAACGCCTAAAAATCAGCAAATTCGGAGGTAAAAATTTCAAAATCAGCGGTATTGCCAACGCGTATTTTGAGTGGCTAAAAACTCCAAAATCAGCAATTGTGCTCCGTTTGCGGTTACTGATACCTCTAATGCTATTTTTTGGGCCCTTTAATGGTTGTGCCAAAGCGCATTTAGATTCCTATTATTATTCCTATATATTTTATAAAGGATGCGATTTTTTTTTTAAAATCACCTTACTATAAATCAGCAAAATATTTCGACCCAAAAAAATCCAAAATCTGCAATTATGCTCCGATTGCAGTTCTTTATACCTCTACATTTAGGTTCCGGGAGCTGTAATTGTAGATTGTAGTAGAAATAAAACATCCAAAAATAAATTTGTTGCTCCGGTTCTAACAATTTAGTATTAGAGCCAACAAGCTGCTTGCTCACTATGCTGTTTCCGAAACGATTGTTTGAGTAACTGTTGTGGTAGGCAACACAGAAGTGTGGACGAAAAAACCTTTGTTCTATCTATTTTGTTCCGTTAGAGCAGAGTTCACTTCAAGCCATTTTAGTATTAGGAATAATAAGAAATGCTCAAAGAACTGAAAAGGTGACTGACTATAAAAACTGTATAAGTCCCAAAGGGATTGCGAATAATTTTGTCCCAATTATAACGCTATAATTACAAAATTTTGGGTGCAATATCAAGACGACCAAATCGAGTAAATTTCAAATACTGCAAATGCATATACGGAATTAGGAACACTTTTGATGTAACTGCCAAGGAAGACATACAAATAGTATGCTGGAGAAGAGTTAGCCATTTATCGAACCAATGGTAACCAGAATAAATATCGGGTAATGGTAAGGTAAGAACAGAAGAGGTGCCAAATCGTAACCAAACGTTTTGGAGCCACACTAATCTGCTCCCATACAAATTTTATACCATTTTATGCTGTTCAAGTTCAAACACAAAATAATAAAGCAAACGTCATCGCCATCATAATAAAAGAGTTCGGAAATCATTTCCATTAGGTCATTTTTTTATTTTATAGTTTTTCTCTCTCAAACGCTAAACACACACCAAAAATAATCAACATACGTAATGTATTTGAATAAATTACACAAATTTCGATTTATTTCACTATAAACAAAAATGCTGAAATTCTAGATCTAAATTTATTTTATATATTTTCGGTTGTTACGTTAATTCGCTCGATTGAAAACGTAACGTGTTTCTTACAGATTTTGTATACGCGATATTTTAATCGATTGTTAATGTTTCGAACTTTCACTATAAATTATTGCGTAAATAAAATGTATGTAGCTCTGTTATTATAAAACGTGTGCGTATATTGTTTGTATATATGCAGCATATCAAACGTGTAATCAACGTGTAGCTGAAAATTCCATACCATACATTTCATAACTGATTTGAACAAGATGGCTTGTATTGATTTTGAATCAAATGAAGCACAAAATTTTTAATTTTTAGTTTCACTTGTAAACTTTAAATACTCTCGTTTCAGCGAAATAATATCTTTATTCCACAGCGGAAATTCGCCTGAAGGTCTACTACTTCTCGTAAGTGATTTTAGTGTCATCTATTGTACAGTTTTCAAAATAGATAAAATGTAATGTAGGTACTAAAATGGGTGTGAAAGAAACTAAATGGTTCGCGTTATGGATAAAGTTTTTAAAATAGTTGGTTGTTTTGTCTTAAAGCGCTAAAAGCACAGAAAAGAAAACTGAACGAAAGGATATTGGTTTGTTTTATTTTGAAATAATATATGGGAGAATCTTTCCTGGAAATAATTTTTTATAGTTTTATCGTATTTTTCGAATTTTTCTAATTTAAAAGCTGTTTTCAATGAAATTTCATATGAAAATGACAAAGAAAATTATGTGTATTTTCCACTATCGACATCTTGTAGAAACTTGGGCGAACTTTTGTACTAAACATTACCTAATATTTAAAATTATTCTGAGATAAAAAAACTTTTCGGGGACATCTAGGTCAGAGTATTATAATTATTAAACTGTTTAAAATGTTTATAAGATATGGCTAAAACTGAATCACATTAGGCAAATTATGAATGTAAGTAGTGGTAAATGGTAAGTAATCGATTCTAATATTCGCATTTAAAAGAAAGACAATAATACATAACTTACATGTTACATCCTAATGGTAAATATCTAACGGGCGGTTAAACTATACGGCCAGAGCGTGTACTACGGTAATTATCTTTTCCTGATGAGTGATGGCAATCAACATCTGCTACAGATTCATTACTACGGCTGTTTCATAATCATCTGAGAACATGTTGCTTGTATTAATATTCAATCTGACTTTCATTCAAATTGTTCCGATACAATACGCCTTGGATACGGGCATTTTTCCTTTTAACAGTCGACCGTTAAATAACTGTTAAGGAGCCAGGCATAGTATTGTATTCCAGATTTCGATATTGATGCTGAGCTGTTTCATTATTTTCGTAAGATCATTTTAAAATATTCTTTGCGATTGCTACTCCCTTTTTCGCTAAGCCATTGCTCTGCGGATAACTTGTGGACTCGAATATTGTACGATCATGTTACATTCATCCACAAATTTGTCAAATTCATTCGAGTTGAAGGAGTTATTATCACACTTTATTATTGTTGGACATCCACTGATGTTAAGGCACTTAACGTGGCTTGCGGATTTATTCTCAACATGTTCCACAATGAGAAAACCAGAGTATGCGTCAATGATTGATATGAAGTTCATTCCGGCGTACTCAAAAATGTTCATTGCGGCGATGTAAGGTGGATAATTCACATACCAATACAATGTCCTTGATTTGTTTATTCATACCCAGCCACCAGTAATGCAGTCTAGCACGAGCAAGAGTTTTTTCAACCACTTAGCGATTTTTGTTGTAGCCCGTTGGGCTACCAGCCGATGATTGCGAAACAGTAACCCATTCTCGAAATGTAATTCTGATTTAGAATTCCTGACTGAAGTTGTCAAGCTTATGATAAGTCAGCCAACCGTTGGTATTAAACGGGCAGATATACGTTTTTACTGCTCCTCTCGGTCACGGTATTTTGCATGATAGCTCTTTCATTCCCATCACATGCGGTAGTTGCGCACGAGATAAGCAGTCAGTCACAAGCATGCCCTTACCAGGTTTATAAGTTACACTCAATTTAGGATATTTGAGCAGAAACATAAACATTCTTAAACCAATGTTTCAATGGCTTAACCAATGTTCCAATGGCTTGTGGTTAGTTTCCACAGTGAATTCTCAACCATACAGGAAGCTCCTTCTCGATTTGAGCCCATTTCTTTTTACTCTTGCTCAATGTTCCAGAGGTATACGCTGTAGGTTGTACCCTGAGTAAGTACACATCCTAATCCAGCCTTTCATGCATCCGTTTGAACGATTACCGGCTTGTTCTTATCGTAAATTGCTAACACAGGGTCAGCGGTCACCGGTCACTACTTCGAACAAGCCACGAAATTCGTGTTCATGTATTCCATTCCATTCAAATGCAACATTGTTTTGCGTGAGGTTGCGCAATGCTTCGATCTCTTTGACAACGCCATTATTTTCTGCCGCGATCAATGAGCAATGACAAAGACAAATCATGATCCCATCGGTTTGGCCCATAATCGTAATGTCATCAAAATAGACCATAACTCCTGGTATATCTTCAAATATTTGAACCATGTTTCGCTGAAACATTCTGGTCCGAATGAGTCATGAATATAGTTAGATTGAACTGACTTGATCCAATTCCATTTACCAGAATCCACTTAATATGTCGAGAACCGTAAATACTGTCTGATTGGTCATATGGCTGGTAAAGTCATCTATGGTGGTAATGAGAATGTTTACATAAGTAGTTAAACTTAATCTTAAAAAAACTTACATAATTATTTATTCATTTTAGTTTTAAAAATTTTGGCTAACTTGGCAATATTTTTGGCTCTCAATTCATTAATTTTTTTCGATAATATATCGTTATAGTTTAATTCTTAATATTTTGGATATTAAAGATTCTGGCAATAAAAAAATGTCCATTCTTTTGCGGTTAGTTAAAATTAATATATGGTATATGACTAGAAAGTGATTAAAGATAAGGATAGGGCATCGGGTTAAGAAGTTTTTAGCTGTTGGTCTGGCAAAGCCACCAATATTTTTTTTATCCTTAAGGAACTTAATTTTCGATTTGTCAGAAATACTTGTATTGAATCTCGTAGCTTGTGGGTCATTGAATAAGTTTGTGTCGAATCCTTTATAATTTTTTCTTCTTGATATGTGATATATGGATGGGATAGCTGTATTATGATTTTGAATGAATCCATTTTGGTCAGATATATGAATGATTCTGGCGGAGGATATTTGTTTTCAATGATATTTTTGTAATGATTCATATCCATCATATAAGACTGATTTACATTCAAAGATTTTCGCAGATGCAGATGTCAAATCAAAAATTCGTTTTCTTTACACATTAAAAAATAAATTTAAACAAAAATTGTCATAAACCAATATAAATGATTGGTTTTCTTGTTTTTGTAACATTATTTTAGTTATTTAATCACGCATCGACGATTTTACAGAAAAAAGATGAAACTCGACATCTGCAAAAAAAAGCAGACGGCGATTTTTTGGTTTGTTTCTCGGGTTTCAATTGACTTTTTAAGCAGATGATCATTTTTTCTCTTTTTGTCTTTGTTGTTTTTCGTATGTTGTGTGTCAACTTTTTTGCGGACATCGAATGTCGTTGAATGTAAATCAGCTATAAGGCGCATAAATCATGGAATTTTCTTTATTGCAAGTGGCTCTTCTAATATGATTTCGAACTAAGTTTAAAATATACAAATCAATTCTGTCAAATTTTACAGAGTTATATAAGTTCTTATTTGAAATGAAATGTTGCAAATTTTCTAATTTTCTATACTTTGACAAGCATGTTCTTATGCATTTCCTTTCAAATTTTCTTAAGTTTTCCATTATTCCAGGTGTAGTATTATACCATATTGGAGCGCCATAAACGATTATTGGTCGTATTAATGACTGATAACAGTTAATTTTCACTTGCTTATTCAAATTTTTTGAGAAAAATAATCTCCGTAACATTGCATAAGCTTTTCGTGTTTTATCAAGTTGAATAACAAGATTTGTCAAAGTATAGATACTGATCAAGATTTATTCCTAAATATTTAACTAGTTCTTTTTGTTTAATGTTTTTATTTTCTAATTTAATGTTTATTTTATTCCAATTTTTTTTATATTCCTATTCAATTGACTTAAAGGAGTCCTAAATAAAATTAATTCACATTTATTAATATTAATTTTGACTTTCCATTCATTGAGGTATTTATTGAAGATTTAAAGACCTCTGTAAGTTTTCTTGGATTATACTTATTTTATTCGAGGTTGAATAAATAATGATATCGTCGGCGTATGCCAATGCTTGACAAGTAACCGAGTTGATATTTTCGTTTTTTAATAATGGATTAATGTATAGACTAAACACAATTGGAGCGAGAATAGTACCCTGTTGTAGACCGTTATGCAACTGAAATTGAGATTTAGACAACCTTACGCCGTCTGTAAGAATGAACATTCTACTGTTCAACATCTCATTTATCTATTAAATTTCTATTAAATTTCATTTCATTCATCTTAAACAATAATCCTTCAGTCCATACCGAATCAAACGCTCTCTCTATATCTATAAGAATAGCACCAGTAACTTTTGCACTATTATATCCACGGATCACATCAGATGATAGCTTTCCTATTGCATGGTAGGTTGAGTGGTTATGTCTAAACCCAAATTGAACGTCCGATATTAATTTTTCTTGTTCTGCGTGATTTATTATGTTATTGTACAATATAATTTCAAAAACTTTGCTGATGTTTGGTACCAAATTAATTGCCCTGTAATTTTTATAAGATGTTGAATCTTTGCTTTTTTTTGCTATAGGGATTATTTTTGATATTTTCCATTTAGTTGGAAAATAGGTATTATTAAGGATATTATTGAAAATTATGCAGTAATCTCTGATTACACATGAGGGTAAATATTTCAATGCTATATTCGGTACTTTATCTGGGCCAGAAGATTTTTTATTATTTAGTACTTTGAAAATATTTTCCAATTCATTTGGAGTTACATATAATCTGTCATTAACTACGGATTCATTTAAATTATCAGACCGACAATCGTCATTGTATTCAACATTATTTTGAAAAAGGATGGGGTTCCTACTTTGTTGTAAATCATTTATAAAAGTTGTTACTTTTCTATCTAATCGAGAGTTAACTTTTTTTTTTGTTTGTTCTTCAATAAAGGCACCAATTATGTTTAGCTTATCGTCTAGTTCTAAGATTTCTACGTTTTCTTGATCAATTTTGTTTACCTTACAGGGATCATTTAAGTCAATTGAATATTTATTATCATAACATATAAGCTTGTTATCTTCATTATTTTTAACATTTAATTTTAGATTATTAATAGTTATTTGATCTTTTGGACGGAAAATTCGATTAATATTACTAAACATACTTTTATTATTATTAATTTCTATATTTTGGATTTTGTTTTTCCAAACCTTATTTATTTGTATTCTAATATTTTGTTTTATTAAAAGTTTTATATTTCTGACAATTGATTGCAATTGAGTTAAATAATTTCTATTATAATTTACGACACGTTTTAAGTTCTTTATTTTGGATATAAAAAAACTTTTTTCTTTGTAAAGTTTAAATATCAATTTGTTACCATATAAATCTTTTAAGTATAATTTGTTAATTTTATTTGTTTTTGGGGCAACTTCGTTAATGCAATTTAATATTATCAATTTCCTGATTATTTAAGTTTTTATTATTAGGTACTAATACCTTATTATTTTTAATACATTTTTTGTTATAATTGTTATCCAATTTAAGTTTATATATGTTCCAATCTATACCACGCATCCAGACCTTATTCTCTTCATTATCATCTCCAACTATTGTATTATTTAATAAAGGATCACAAATGAATTGAGAAGCAACATTAAATTGTAATGCTCTGTGGTCGCTTTCATAATTCAGAGTATTTAAACAATTTTCATTATTCAATCTTATTCTTTCATCAATAAATGCTAAATCTATTGTAGATTTTCTAAGTGGATATGTTGGCTTATTTGGTACCATAAGTTTTAATTTATAAAACGATGAGTTAATGTCAAGCCATGCTTTAAGTTTCTTCCCTCGCTGATCTTCGATTGTGTTATTCCAATAACTATGTTTTGCGTTTACATCACCGGCAATTATATAATAATTATCTGGGTGATTAAAGTTTAATTGGTCAAACATTGTATCGAAATCTTTACTTAAATCTAAATTATTATGTACAGCATATACTGAACTTACAATTAACTTGCTATTATGATTATCTAGTTTAATCTCTATCGTTGTGCATTCTATGTTTAATAACAAATAATTTATAAATTTTATATGCTTAAATTTAATGTTGTCTCTCAAAATTATGGCCGTTCCGCCACCGTTTATTTTGCGATCGTTTCTTATTATATTGTAATTTTTTATTTCAAATTTGTGTTTATCATTTAGCTTAGTTTCAGATAAGAGGATAATTTCTGGCTGGTGGTCCTTAATGAACATAATCAAGTTCAACCTTCTTTCTATGGATATAATAGAATTTACATTAATAGAGATTATTTTGAGGTTATTAATAATTACCATTTATAATCTACTTTATTATTATATTTGAATTTTTGGTAGATATAACTATAAAATATTAACAACATAATCGAAACTATTTTATTACATATGATGTATTTTTTAAATAATTCTTTTTTATTCATGCATAATAGAATTAAGTGTATTGAAAATTACTTCAATTTTTTTATCCGTCTCAGACATATAATGATGAACAATATCTAGTCTTTTTAGTATAGTTTCGAGAATGTTGCTATTATCACTTATGTTAGACTTTTTATTATTGGATTGTTTACCTTCATCATCCATTCTGTTTTGTTGAAACAAGTCAGCATATTTGATACCATCCTTGATATAATTTGAATTGAACATTCTGGGTTTTTGTTGCTTATTTCGCATCGCTTCTTGACGTTTTTGTCGAGTTTCCCTTAGTTGATTTATCAATTTTTTATATACCTTGCACTCTTTGTAAGAGGCAGGGTGACCCGCTTCATGGCAGTTTGTACAATATGGTACGGTTTGATATGTTTTGGACTCGATATTTTTACACTGACCAGCTTCATGGTCCTCATTACATTTTACACATCTGTAGTGTAAATTGCAATTCACTGCTGCATGGCCGTATCTCTGGCAGTTTTTGCATTGTACTATGTATTTTAATTTTAGCTTTTCCCATTTTACGCGTTGATGGAATATATATTTTATATCATATAGCTTATTTAAATTCGAATTTGGAGTTAGTTGTACCAAGTATATTGGTAATTTGCGCTTATCACAACGTGATGTATTTGATTGGAATTGATCACATTTGATAAATTCTAGATCTTCTAATTGATTTATCTTTAATTCGGTAATCATTTCAACTGTATCTTCATCATTTGAAAGACCTTTAAGTAAAACGTTCTTTGGCTTTGCATATTTGGGAGTATATGTATAAAATTGCGCAAACACATCTTTTAATTTCTCCTTTGCAATATTATAACTATCTATTGTTTTAATGTAAAAAACATGTTTATTTTTATTAATCCTTTGTGTTCCGAAGTCTATAACATTTACCGATTTTAATAATTTTTCAGTTTGTCTTGGTGTTTGAGTATAAATATTTATAGGCGGTTACAGTATCCTTATCTGATGCATTTGTAATTACATTTGTTTGTAGTCTATCTGTTTCTGTTTGAATTACTATTGTTTCCATAGTATTCGGTTGATTTTTACGCTTATTACTTCTATTTTGCCTACGTAATACTGGTATGAAATCCATGTCGTCAATGGTTTCGTTCATCTGTTTATCGTTTGGGCTCTCTCAATTGTTTGATTTGTATTCGTGCCTTGAAATGTTATCGCACTCGTATTTTGTACGGTACTTTTTAAAGTATTGTGTTGTTTATTTTGTACATGAAAATTTTGAGGCCCGCTTGAATCGCTTTTATTCCATATATCTGTTTCATTGATTTGAATTTTGGATTTGGTAATAAATTCCGTTAGATGCCTAAGTTGTACTTCTAAAGAATTAATTTTATTTTTCATTTCACTGTTTTCTTCTTTAAGTTCTCCATTTTGATATTTGAGTAATTCCACCGTGTTAGCAGCAGAGTTTGATATCTTTGAGAAACTATCTAATTTTTGTACTTTTTGTTGTATTGACCCTTCATCGGATAAATTATCACCGTTTTGTGAAGAAATTTCTACTATATACGAGATCTGATTCTGTCATATTACTATCACTGTCATTGCCTTGGTTATTAGCCATTATTTATTAACAAAGTAAAACTTTCGCTTTTTCACTGAAATGTTTATTGACTATGTTCTGTTCACCAAACTGTACTATTCAATTTATCTGGGGCCAACGGCCCCAGTATTACAGTACCCAATTTAAAACTTTGTTTTATAAAATTCTTTTTTTTCTTTAAATTATGAATTATTTTATTTGTATCCTTTAGGATACAAATCACTTCTTAACTTTCACACAAAATTATTTTAATTTATTTTATTTTTTTTTTATTTATTTTTATTTGGCTTTACTATGTAGATTTGAAGAATCGCGCAAAATGACCCACTTTTCCACATCGATTGCATGACCCCCCTTGTGCTTTACATTCATTCCACTAGATGGCTCGGCCCGAACAATGCACCGCAATTGGAACATCTGCGTGCAATGGCATCAACCATATTTGATTGTTGTTCTTCCACACTATTAACCGTTTGAACAACACCCTTATTCAAAAGTAATTTGTTTTTATTCGCCGCTTGGCTTCACTGGTTCATTTTTCCATCTAGCAGTTTTAACTTTAATCTTTTATCACACACACACCAATGATTATAACGAAGCATGTTTCTTCATACGGTATTCCGCATGTATATTTGTATTCACAGAACTGAATTTGCTTACGTAATTCCATTCCATTCAAAGATTCCATTGTTTAATTTTTTTTTTTTGGAATGCAATATCCATCAAATGCTTCAATTACCGCTTGCAACGTTCGGATTGCGTTGCGTTCGCTTGCGTATGCCTCTGGTGCTGATTTTCCAAGAATCCCGTTTGTCGATCCATCATTCGGTAATAACGTGTTGTAAATATCCATTGATTGCACGACATATAATATACACCAATACCTCGATTTGCGACGTTTCGAATTGCGACTTTACATTTGTTACTAACAAATTTCAGTTTTGCGTCTCTTAAATTATTTGTTGTATCGTTACTTAAATGTCTTTTTCTGAAAATACGTCCAGGTTATTTAATTATGTTGCAATTTTATTTACAAGACGCATTTTTATGGAACGAATTACCGTCGCAAAGTGAGGTATGGGTGTATTTTTTTAAACAATCATAATATTTAGTTAGATTCATGAACTTAAATATCATTAGAAAAATACCACACCAGAAAAATACCACACCAGAAATATTTATACGGCGCAGAAATGTGATATTGTTGTAATATGGGCCATAGGTTTACGAGGAAACGGATTATTTTATAATATCCGGCCTTCCACATCCAAAAAAAAGATTTTTGTGACTGGCTTATGATAGTCGAAATGATAGAGGGGCTAATTTATTGCAGTTCCAGCAGATTAACATAGATTCGTTCATATTCCGTTGCCGGGAGTCATTAGTCTGACTAGCAGAAACTTTTTGGGTGATTAACAATGCAGATATTCCATTATTCAGATTGGCTTGATTATATTCACACATTTGACCTGATTGAGTAAGTACATAATTAGATTTGCTGGTCCCACAATCAGCTTCTACTGCACTATCTTATCTTCGAGTTCAAAACATTTCTCGCTTAAAATTGGTTCTTTTCCAAGAGTCTTCTATACAGCTACACAACGCCGCACAAAATCACTTATGATATGAACAACTCTATCAACCAGGGCATTTTGCGAACCCATCCTCATTTTCTTCGAAGTATGAAAAGAACTTCCGCATCCGGAGGTGAATTACGATACCCTAATATCATAGCCTGAATGTCATTATAGAAAATCATAAAAAGTTGCATTTTTGTTTTCTGGCACCTATCATTTACCTAATGTCTATAATTTGCCTCTTCTTTCAAATTAGCCCAGATCGTGTCTGGATTTAATTTCAGGAAACAGCAAAACCAATTTGAAGCAGTTCTACATAGGACAGTGACAAGTTCGTTACATAGATTTGATACAGGTACGTTGTGAAATCGTGCGAGATGCTCAAAGCGGAAAAGATTTCCTTAGACATATTCAATCCATCTGGTGCACTGTCGAATGAGTTCGTGGCTGGTGGATATGGCGATCCGCCTGGTTCACTCGATCGATATAGCTATCATCAAAATGGAATGATTCAGGTAAGTTTTGGTGGTTTGGTTGAGATTTAGATGGGTTCGTATTGTATCCTGTAAGGTTTAGAAGTCGATCCTGTTGATCCTGTAAGATTTAGAACTTCATCCTTTAGTTTGCTCGGTTTGGAAATCATACTTAGTTTCAATCATATACGTATGGCGGAACAAATTGAGGAAGAATTACTCTCAATATATATGGCAACCGAGGACGATTTGTATGACAGTGATTTTAACATCTACCCCAACACCAATGTCACCCGTTCGCCTCAACCCAACTCTGATTTGACCGCAGAGAGCATAACAATTGATTCAGTTCCTACGGTTGAAGCACACAAGAAATCGCCCGAAATTAGAAGTAGCGGGCCAAGCAAAGAAGTACTTTCCACATAAAACTTAGTCTCGGAAGAGAATCCCTTTGGGCATTTTGTTACACATGTTGAAAATTTTGGTTGCATCTAACCCAATCGAATTTAACTTGGAGAAATATTTTTCAACCATTTTATTTTTCTCTGCTGGTGAACTATCGTCCTCTTAACCTTGGTGCGTGATTTTTATGGCAGATATCTGATTTCGTCTTTTTACTTCACTGATCCATTTATTACTTGTACAATAATGGAATATGGGACGATCTCTAATAATTCCGCTTGGCTTCTGAAAGCTTTATTATAATTAACTGCTACTTTAGCTTGGCGTTGAATTTTAAACCAGCTAACTATTTGATTTTTAATCTCAGAATAATAACTTTTTATCCTGCTCCTTTAATCTGACAACAGTTTGCGATTCACTTAATTTTGATTTGCATTCTTCTCTCCTTCACCTATATTTATAATTATGTCTGATACAATTTCTATTTCCGCGATTGCACATACAAAAAAAAATCATAAAAACCAAACAAACCAGAAAATCAGAAAAAATCCTTATACTATATCCCGGGTACATTATTTGGATTTAAAGGCCAAATAATATTCCCGCCGGGTATTTTATTGTGGGGGTAAATTATTTCTGAGATAAAAAAAAATGTTTACGGTGACATCTAGGTTAGAATATGTATTATAATTACTAAACTGTTTAACATTTATTATAAGATTATTGCTAACTTAAACTGAATCAACGTTTAGCCGGATTATGAATGTAGGTACGTAGTGGTGTTCGATTCTAATATTCGCATTGTAAAGTGGCGTAACTGAAGATGGAAATAAGATAATTGCGGCCCACGATAATTACCCAATATGTATATTAGTTCAGAAAGATTTGAAAGATGTTTGATCAGATGGAGCATATTTTAAACCAAAAGGAACCTTCTAACCGCATGGAAATATTTGTAGATAATTCTGGGTATCAAATATGCAAAATATGTATCAACAAATTTGTGAGCGAACATATTAAATCAAATCTTAAATCTATTTTGAAAAGACAAGTCGGATGTCGCTCTCGATAATGCGAAGGCTATAGTTAAGTAAGATACTTGGGTTTAAATGAATCCATACACAAGCAATATTGCCAGCCGTTTATATTAGCTTACAAGATAAACTCATCGGGACTAAATCAGTATCAAGACGGTGATATAATCGACACACGCAACCACCGCGGGATTTAACGCGCCATACCAACTGTACACCTCAGTTTCATTTTGAACTTGTATTATATAAATTCGAATAATAATTAGCGTAAAATTAATTTGGTGTAACAATGTGCGGGCGCCAAGGGTAAGTGAACTTTTATTGTTTATTTTATTTAGTGGTGTGCGACATTAGTAGAAAATTTTTTTTTTTATCTATCGTTGTAAAAATCAAACCGGATGATTATCCACAACGCGCAATTGTCGTTAACGCATTTATAAACACCGCGCATATGTACAACATTTTATTCTCCCACCGCGTTCCACAATGTGTGACGGTGAAAACGAACCGGAGGTGAAACCCACGACGGGCGGAATGACCCAAGTGTACAAATTAGCGGTGAAATACGTATACCATTCAATCGTGACGATCTAGAAATCTGGTTCACACAGTTGGAAGCACAGTTCGGAATTGGTGGCATAGCAGTTAAATGCATTCGCTATCAAATCCTCTCACCTCCCAAGGTTATCAAATATAAAACTTTAAAAAAATTAATCATTGAACGTTTGGGCGAATCGTCGAAAATTAAACTCGATCGATTATTGTCCGAATTGAAACTTAACGACAAAAAACCATCGCAGCTTTTACGAGAGATGGAAGCGTTGTCAATTAATCAAGTAACCGAGCCAGTATTGCGAAATTTATGGCTATAGCGGCTCCCAATACACGCACAGAAAATCTTATCCTGCATGAACGACTCTACAAAAGTTATCAAACGCTGCCAATAAAATAATCGACGTGCAGAAACCAAGCGGTGTTTATAACTTAAAGGCTCCGACAAACGAAATACAGTGAACACAATTAAACAATTTGGCAGCTAAAATCAGCATCCTTTCAGAACGAGTAAATCTGGTGACAAATTAACTCGTGGACGACCTCAAAGTCCAAATTTCGCTAACTCCCCTCGTCAACGCAGTAATTCGCGGTCAAAGAAACAAAAAACATCCAAATTGCTGGTATAATCACAAATACGGCAGCCGTGCCAGAAAATGCATAAAGCCATGCCATTTCAACAAAACCAGCTCGGAATCAATCAATCCGGGAAACGAATAGGCAAGTGATGGTAGCCATAATTCAAAAAGCCGCCTAATCATTATGGATTCACAAAACAAATTAAAATTTTTAATCGACACAGGCGCCGAGGTTTCCGTCATACCACCAACAAACCTCGAAAAATCCAACCCATCAGCGTTTAAATTGTTTGCACCAAATTCGACAACCATCGATACGTACGGATATAGAAATCTTCCACTCAACATACATATGTCTTCGCAGACCCTTAATATGGAAGTTCGTTGTGGCTGCAGTCGACCGATACATTTTGGGCTCCAATTTTTTATCACACTCGGGTTTATTGGTCGATATTAAAAACAAAAAATCCTCGGTCCTATCACGAATCTCAACGTCCAAAGTGTATCCATTCAAATCCCATCGTATGGCATCACTACGATCAAATACGACTCAGTACAAAGAATAAGTCACCGATAAATTGGATGGATGAATCCATCAATGCATTCGAGCTATGCGAAAGCTGACTTATCCCATTCCAAACGCTAAACTCGCTATCTTCGTCGATGCACCAAATACAGCCTTGGGAGCTCCCATGTCCCCCCTGGGTACTGTAACAATTTACCAAAAAGGTTGGCAGCCACTCCGAAACTCGCTACAGCACATACGACAGAGAATTGTTAGCCTATTCGGATATAAAACATTTCAAAATTTCATCGAGGGTCGAGAATTCATTCTATTCTCAGATCATGAGCCGTCAACGTACGCACTTCGGCAAAATTTCGAAATGGCATCACCAAGGCAATGACGCCACTTAGATTTAATTGCACAATACACGTCAGACATTCGTCACATCCCCGGAGACAACAATCTGAACAATGGGATCACGTAGGAAGCAGCATTGACTACGCAACAATCGCGGATGAACAAACAGCCGACGTGGATCTCGCAAGGCTCATGGAAACAAATGAAAAGACTCTCAAAGCACAACAGCTGAAAACCATAAGACTGCCAGCGGACTTTATTCAAATCGGAAAATACAAACTGTAATCCAAATTCATCACACAACTATGCAAGTAATTCACAGACATAAAACCCGCTTCGGCGTCTCGAAACGCACAAGAGCAAATTTTCGTCTTTAAGGAATTGGCAGCATGTGTTAGTACGTACAGATGCAGTCCGGCACTCACTACAAGCTCCATATGAAGGACCATTCATAGTGATCAGACGTAGCAAAAAGTACTTTACTGTATTGATCTAGGGCAATGAGTCGACGGTCTCAATAACCCGATTGAAGCCATGATTCATAGAGGCTCATGAGCAATACCCAGGTGCATCGGACAAGACACCATACAAACCAAACTGTGTTCAACACCCAACACATTCAACACCACCCACTAATACAAAACAACCGATTAAAAAATCGGGAAAGCGAGTAACCTTCAACCTCGCGGATCAACCAAAGTCCAAAGTTCAGAATGGACCGTTTCATCGTCAAACCGGTTTGGTTCTTTAATATTTTTATCGTTCACCAGTTCATTGTGGGTTGAGTAGTGTGGCGACCCCATAACATTCTAAAATTTTATGGTTACAATTAACGGTTCGTTGGTAAAAAACAATAACCGACAATGACGCGGTATATTGGGTCCGCCTGTTACGTCAAAAGAAATATAACATTCGGGACAAAGAGTAAATAAAAATATTTAGGAGAAGTTCTAAAGATATTTAGGAGAAGTTCTGGAATATGGCCAAGGATTTGGAGAAGTTTGGAATATGGCCTATAAGAAAGGAACTTGCGGTTAGTTCCCAACCGATTATGGTGAAATTCGACATGTGCGATAAAAATGGGATTCTAAGGTGATTGTTAGATGAAGTTCTGAAATTTGGCCAATTAGGAAGTGTTTACGCTTAAAAATCTAAACATTGTTAATTTAAAAAAAACATAAATTAAATAATTAAAATTTACATGAAAAATTTATCATTGCACTCTGCAATGTTATTATAACTATAAATGTACGTGTCAAACCAAATGATTACGATAAATCTACATTATCGACAAAATATTGATATTGGTGTTTCCACTGTAGCGATCAATGTTTGCTCAATAACATTATTGGCACTATTTCAATTTTCGCGCGTTAGACTGGAAATTAGTTTTCTTGCACGTCAGAAAACCAAAATTCATTCTCTTCTTTTCGAGTCATCTGAACGGGTAACATCAACTTTGGAGATTGCTGTGAAAAGTGATTCATAAAGTGGACAATTAATATTTATGTAAGTGTTGCGCAAATTTATACCTTTTTTTTAATTCCGTTTGCTTGCTACAACATTTTGGTGCCGAAACCCGGGAATAATTTATACTCCATGCAAGTGTAACTTTAATTATTTTGCGAAGTGTTACATATTCCATTAAATCACACGTTTGTGTAATTTCGATTCATAAATCGCTATTTGTTACGTCTTCTACGTGTATTAATTCATTTGAGCAGATTTGGTATTATTGCTGCACCATTATATCTCAAATAAATAAATCATCACAAGCTATCGATATAAATTATTAAAATGTCTGAATTACAAGCTCTAATTAAAAAACGTGGTATCATAAAAGCTACCTTGACCAACATAAAAAAGTTCACCGATAAATTTGGTTGGGATGCTACTCAAGCTGTCAACGTGGAACAATTAGAAACCAGGATTGACAAATTAAATGAGGCTTGGAAGGAATTTCATGACGTTGAGTTTCAAATTTTGCTTCTTGATGATCAAGCATCCGAAGCCGATGAATTTGAAGAAAGATTTTATGATATTAAGGCATTGCTAAAGCGTCTACTCAATACTCGTGCTCCTAGCATTGGTGTCGCTGCAAATAACTCGCAAGACAAATCCACGATAGAAAATTCGTGTGACCGGTCATTTCATCAAACGTCAGAACTTCGTTTACCACGTGTGTTGATAGAGCAGTTTAGTGGAGACTATGCCAAGTGGCAATCCTTCCAAGACAATTTGAAACTTCTATACATTCAAAAGAAAATTTATCAAATATCCATAAGTTTCAATACCTCAAGAGCTTTCTGAGAAACGAGGCAGCTTCTTTGATTAGGCACATGTCATTAACAGATGCAAACTACACACTAGCTTGGGAAAAATTAAAGAAGCGGTATAGCAAAAAGAAATACTCAGTAAAGAATTAAATGAATTATTTCTGAATCAACCTACTGTGAGTGCCGATGGTTTCAAACAATTGAGAGCAATCTGTGATACGTCTGATGAAGTATTAAGAGATCTCCAGGCTCTTGGACCAGATTGGCAATCGCGAGATCCGTGGTTAATCCATCCAATTTTAATGAACAAACTTGATCTGGAGACACAACAAGCTTGGGCCAAACATTCAAACGACAATGAGATTCCTACAATAACCTGTTTATTGACCTCATGAAGATATTGCTGCGATTCCGCACACACAAAATTGCCATTGAAAATGTATCGCCAGATGCTGCTAATCGGTTGAAATCCGATTTCTATGTTGATGACATGTTAACAGGTTGTGATGATGTAAAAACGGCGAGTACTATATATCAAGATATGACATCACACTAAAACACGGCGGATTTAAATTACGGAAATGGATGTCAAATGATCCAACCTTTATCAAGCACTTACAACTATCCGATGAAATTTCTATTTTTTTGGAATTCGAAGATGTTACCATGGTAAAAACTCTTGGCTTGTTATGGAATGCACAAGATGACAATTTTATGTTCAGAGTTACGATAGAAGATGTCGAAAAATTATCAAAAAGGACTTTATTATCGGAAGCATCGCGAATTTTCGATCCTCTTGGTTGGTTGTCACCCAGCACAGTACTAATTAAAATTCTATTTCAACAGCTCTGGTTGCGTAAGCTTAACTGAGATGATGAACTGCCAGCAGATGTTAAAGAAAAATGGAGCAAAATGAGAACATCACTACACCATCTACAAAATATTGAAATTCCGCGATTTATACGTACATACAAGCATCAAGACATGAACATACAACTCCATGGGTTTTCAGACGCGTCAGAGCTTGCCTATGGTGCAGCAGTATATTTATGTGTTCAAGATAATGAAGAAAACATATTTTTCAATCTACTAGCCGCAAAAACAAAGGTCGCACCAATTAAACAAATTTCCATACCACGTTTCGAGCTATGTGCTGCTGTCCTTCTTTGCCGCTTACTAAAATATGTTCAAGAATCAATTAAGTTGGAGGTAAACTCAATATACGCATGGACTAATTCACAAATTGTGCTAACTTGGTTATCGGATATACCAAGAAAATGGAACTGCTTTGTGGGGAATAGGACGTCGTACATTTTAGAACTAATTACGAGAGATAAATGGATGTACGTACCATCGAAACAAAACCCAGCTGATTCAGCATCCAGAGGATTGACGCCACAGTCCCTTGTCACAAACAAGATTTGGTGGAATGGACCTGAGTGGCTTGCTCAGAATATCAAACACTGACCCAAAAGTTTAACGGTTCACGATCCAACCAATGCAACTGATGAACTCGAAGTCCGAAAGAAATTTATCAAAAGTTATCACGTCACAGTAAATCTTGACCATACTTTTCAACAGCTTTTCACGAAATTTTCTTCATTTAACAAAATCCATAGAATACTAAGCTATATTTTCAGATTTTCTTTAAAAACGAGACGACTGTATGGAGAATTACAAGAATCGACTAAAATTTGTATCCTGCCACCTACAGTCGATGAATTCATACTAGCTGAAAACTGTTGCATCAAATGGGTACAAGCAGAAGCATTTCCAGACGACATGCAACACATCATACGGCATGATGAAATTAAACAAGGAAGCAAGCTATCGTCATTAACGCCATTTATTGATGACAAAGGAATAATGCGAGTAGGGTGGAGAATTTCCAATGCAAGTTGCAGTTTCGATACGAAGCGCCCAATTATTTTGCCACAAAACCATAATTACACAAAGCTTTTGATAGAAAAATATCATCGAGAAAACTTCCATCCAGGACCAACACTACTTACCAGTATTATCCGCCAAAGGTTTTGGATAATTGGATGTCGTAAAGTCACAAGATGGTACGTGCAAAAATGCATCTTGTGTTTCATGAGAAGGAAAATCAAGAACCAGCAGCTTATGGCTGACCTACTGAAAGAACGCGTTAGTACTGGACGACCATTCCTATATACTGGTGTCGACTATGCGGGTTCTTTATACTTAAGAGATCGGCAAGGAAGAGGCAAATTTAGAACCACCAAAGCATTGCTTGTTTGTAAAAGCTGTGCATATAGAAGTCGTAACTGACTTGACGACAGAAGCATTTATTGCCGCTCTGAAGCGGTTTATATCACGCCGCGGAGTACCTTGTCAAATACACTGTGACAATGGTAGTAATTTCGTTGGAGCTCGCAATGAATTACATGCCCTCTATGAGTTATTCAAATCCGATAATCACACAATACTAATATCCGAATTATTATCTCAACAGAAAATACGATTTAAATTCAACCCTCCAAACGCGCCACACTTTGGAGGTTTATGAGAGTCAAACATAAAGTCGATCAAGTCCCATTTTTACAGAGTAGCCGGATCGACATCATTCACATACGAAGAAGCAAATACTCTACTAATCCAAATAGAACCAGTATTGAATTCAAGGCCACTCTGCGCATTATCCAATGACGTTACTTCGTTTGATGTACTAACACCGGCACATTTCTTGATTGGAGAACCGTTGACTAGTACCCCTGAATCAGATTTAAGTCACATTCATTCCAGTCGACTTTCAAAATGGCAGAATATTCAAAACAGGGTTCAATCATTCTGGAGGTCGTGGTCGAGAGATTATTTAAGCACACTCAATCAGCGTTAAAAATGGCAAAACAAAACCAAAAACCTAAGCACTGATCAGTTAGTGGTAATATGAGATGATAATATTCCACAATCACATTGGATTATTGGGAGAATTCAACACATTCACTACGGTAAAGATGGCCAAGTTCGAGTTGCAACAGTCAAAACAGCTAGAGGTGTTATGAAAAGGCCATCTGTAAATGTAATCCCATTGCCAATAGACGATCAAAACTGTAGCAAGGTTCCAGATAAATCACCGTAAAATGATCCAGTAAGAAAAAAAACACAATTGAGTTTTTTTTTATTTCTTATTTGAATTATACACATATCATTTTTAATTTTTTACTTGGATTTTTCTAAAAAAAAAAAAAAAAAATATTGAATTATAAATTATTATTATTTAGTTTCTCAATGTAAACAAAGTTGTTCTTACTCACATATAACTAGGGTTTCCAAATATCCGGATTTTCTGTAACCGCGGTTATTGAATTGAAGTTTATGAAGTATCTGACGGTTACCGGATAACCGTCAAAAATAAACAAAAGTAGTTAAAGATAAATATTTTTTTATATTTCATATTTAAATGTTTAAATAATTGGTCTTACCAATGATATTTTAAAAATGTTAATGCATTAAGGGAAGTGCAGGAAAGACGGGACCCAACCTTAGTTAAAAAAAATCACCTGAAACCGAAAAGGTTATTTTTGAATCTGTCGATGTTGGCTTTGCAGTTTTTAATGCCTTGAATAATAAATCAAGATTTGGGGTTCTCTTACCAGTTTTCTCGAGCTAACTCGAGTAGTTTCATCACCGTATTATTGGTTCAGGAGGTTTGCAAAACTCAAAATTAATTTTGTTGCATTCACATTTGGATCAACAAGGCATTTTCACGACTTATTTCGGAATTAATTGCTTCCATTTTATTTCTTAAAAAAGATAAAACACCTTAAGCAGCAAAAATATTGGCATCTTTTCGGCACAGGCAGTTTTATTGGATGTAGAGATTGGCCGAGATGTCTGGTTATCGAAAATCAAATTTTTCCATCATAGAGCAAGCGTTTAAATCTTTTAGAGCTTGAGTAATGGTCGTATTTACCTTTAAGAACCTCTATAACATTAGAGTTACCGAGTTCCAGCGAATTTTAATATCCAGGAGTAGTTCAAATTCATGGTTCAATTCTTTTTTAGGAGATATGAGTATGTGCGTTAATGCGGTACTGCTTCTGAATTATTGCGTTACAATAAAACGAGGATCGTATTAAGGTTTATTGTGTTGAATACTTTAACACATTATTGAAAGGAACAAATTGTCAAAAAAGATCGCATATATTTATAAATAAAACTTATGAAAATGAGATTTATTTTTGTATTTCTGGTTAATTGTTTTATTAAAATTAAAAAACCAATATTTCCGGATACCGTTGAAAAATAACCGCGGTTATCGGATACCGTTAAAGTCATATCCGGTTCAGAAACCCTACATATAACAATCAGAAATATCGAATATTTTGATTAATCGCGGTAGTTGACATCATTTAATTTATTATTTTTTGTGGGGCATTAATGTTTACGCCTAAAAATCTATACATTGTTAATTTAAAAAAAACATAAATTAAATAATTAAAATTTACATGAAAAATTTATCATTGCACTCTGCAATGTTATTATTACCATAAATGTACCTGTCAAACCAAAAGATTACGATAAATCTACATTATCGACAAAATATTGATATTGGTGTTTCCACTGTAGCAATCAATGTTTGCTCAATAACATTATTGGCACTATTTAAATTTTCGCGCGTTAGACTGGAAATTAGTTTTCTTGCACGTCAGAAAACCAAAATTCATTCTCTTCTTTTCGAGTCATCTGAACGGGTACCATCAACTTTGGAGATTGCTGTGAAAAGTGATTCATAAAGTGGATAATTAATATTTATGTAAGTGTTGTGCAATTTTATAACTTTTTTTTAATTCCGTTTGCTTGCTACAACAGGAAGGAACTCTATTATTTCTCAACTGATTTCGGTAAATTCGACATGTACGATGGAAATGGGATCCTAAAATGATCTTTAGATGAGGTTCCGAAATATGGCCAAGTAGGATGGAACTTACCTTTTTCTTATACGATTAACTAAATTAAATCAGCGATAAAGATATAACGGACATAACAGTGAACATTAAAGTATTAGCTGAAATATGGACTGATTTTCGTTCAATTGCTTCTAGCCTGCCCGATGATTCAGAATGCGTTACACTAGAAACTGAAGTCCTGAAAAATTATAAAACCATTAGAGCCATGTTATTGAAATCACAACTGAAGCAATGCAATATTGAGCCAAAAGTGGAGGAATCTAATCCGATTTTAAAAGAGTTAGTTGAGCAACAACTTAGTTCTTAGAGCAATGCTCTTTGTTTGTTGATACTATAATGAAGAATAACGGAAGATATTAAGCTTCTCAAATTATCTTTAACAATTTTTGATGGAACTAATTACCAGAATTGGCCAGCATACAAAGATTTTTTCTTAACAATAATCCATAAAAATTCTAATTTAAGTAAAATTCAAAAATATCAATACTTAATCCAAAGTCTGAAAGGAAAGGCCCTAGAATAAATCGATGGATTGACTCTTTCTAACGAGACCTACGAAGAAGCATGGGGAAGATTAAATTATCGGTACAATAGACCAGATTAAATAGCATTTTCATACATTAACTCGTTTATTAACCAACCATCAACCACAAGGTCTTCTGCGTTAGAAGTTCTAAGAATTTACGACTCAGCCGATGAAGCAATTCGAAGCCTACATGCTCTATGTGAGCAAGCAGAAAAAAGGGATGTATGGGTAAGATACATATTTGTTACTAAATAAACTAGATCCCTAAAGCAGACTACTCTGAACTGAACTGACTACTCTGCGGCTGAACTGGAAGGCGCACAATTACCATCAAAATCGTATTCCACGTCAGTCAAAGCCGGACAATTACACATTTTCACTCTACCTCAATGTATTAAATGTTCACCATTTTTTACATCGATGTCCAGATTTTAAGCAATTATTTGCAATAACTCGAACTCTGTTCATTAATCAAAATCAGCTATGTCATAATTGTTTAAATTGTGGCCATTTAACAAATAATTGTACATTCAAATATGTGTGCCATTTATGCTGCATGAAGCATCATACTTTATTGCACAATAAAAAAAAAACTCAATTTTTCTGATCCGAAATTATCCGAAGCCGGTTCATACTACAGATTACCAGATTATCATCATTTTTATCCAAATCAATTTCAAATATTTCACAAAGCATATCACAAAACCAATTTCCAGTCACCCAAGATAAAGCGGTGACTGATTCATCTTGTGATATCAAACAGCTGTCAACTCAATGCAGTATCGTTCAATATCCAAACACCAATCAACATTTTTGTACCAATCAACTAACAAACTTCAATCAACAAGGATGTCCTAATCCACAATTAAACTTAAATCAACCATCGGTTTCCAACCAAAACTACTCCAATCAACAATTTCCTTCTGAACATCTGCCCAGACTTATCTGTTCACAAGATAATGCATATTGCCAACCGATTCGGATTAAGAGGGCTAATCCAAGAATTCCAGTAACGGGTTTAGCATCAGTGATGCTGAGTTTATGACATAGGAACATAGGAAGATAGGGAGTGTGACACGACCAATCAAATTATTTAAAATACCACAAGCCCCGCCTATTAGTTCCATGCTCTGGTTGTAAAATTTCTTACTTTTGATCAAAGTAGGCTAGTAGGTGGGGCTGGTGACATTTTAAATAATTTGGTTGGTCCTGTCACACTCCCTATTTTTCTATGTTCCTATGTCATAAACACAGCATAAAAGCAGGAACCACAATTGGCCTAGTCAGGGTAGATTTATCATCATGATACAATAATAAGACAATTACGATAAATGCTCTAGTCTTACCAAATTTAACATCTGCCATCGCGATCTTTCGAGTCTTAGAGATGGAAAAGTACACAATTTCTTGAACTAGCCGATCCAATGTTCTACAATTCTAATCATGTAAACATAATTATTGGATCAGATTATTTCTTTAAAACTCTAGAAAATGAAACAGTTTCTGAAAAAGACTTTCCCGTTGCTCAAAAATCAATTTTCGGATGATTATTGGCTGGACCTTTAAACGAACCACACCAGCAACATCCAACTACAACTCATCTTATGGCCCTTCTGTCCAATCTCGAAGCAAATGTAGATTATATTTTATAGGAATTTTCGATATCTGAAGGATTGAGTGATGTAAGACTTTATACGCCAAAAGAAACCCAATGCGAGCAATCTTACGTAAACACCACTTTTGGAAAGGAGTTCGGCCGAAACGTAGTTCATATGTTCCATTAAAATTAAATCCACCACTATTTGGGAATTTCCTTCATTCAGCGATATCAAGGTTATATTCAATGGAAAGGAAATTCGCACATTAAGAAAGATTAAAAATATATTTCGGACATATGTTACCAATTCCGTCAAATGAAATATACGATAAACCTGACGAAAATTTTTTCTATATGCCACACGACGCTGTTCAAAAGGAAAAATGCAATATAAAAAAGTTCATCGTAACTTCGGACTCGGATTTCTAAGGCTCTTTCACGAAACATTGATAAAAGGGTCTCGTCATGGTCTAAATTAGGCAAGTTACATCCAACTTGGCCATACTCCAGAACTTCATCTAAAAATTAATTTGAGAATCCCATTTCCATTGGAAATACTGAATTTCAACAAAATCGGATAAGATATAGAATCCCACTAAAATTTTTATAGAAAAAATCACAAATCCTCAGTTTAACTGTTCACTACATCCTAATCCAACCCCAACTCAACTCCAATTGAACTTCAACTCAACCCGCAAATTGGCCTCTAACTTAACCGTCAAATCAACTCCAAATTCAATGCCTAATTCAATAATCAAACCAGCATATATAAAAAAATCGTAAATATTTATATAACCAGGTGTTTTGGGTCAATTCGTTTGGCAGATATACCCCACGCTTTTGACGTACAGTTTTGCAAAAACTTTTCAAATCTCTGCCTTGAAAATAGAAACAGATTAGTGAAAAAAAAAAAATCCAAATCAGACAAGCCGTACTCGAGAAACCATGGGTGCAGACATCTAGACATCCAGACGTCCAGACAGAAGGACATTTTTTTTTGTTGCTTTTTCAGACTCAGGGACTTTCAAAACATCGAGAAAAATGGTTTTGAACCAACCAAATTTTTCGTCATTTTTGACAGGATTTCAATACTTTGGTGTTTTTAGACCGAAGTAATATCTAACAAATGTAGGAGTCAAACTTTTATTTTACCTGATTGATTAGTATTATAGTATTAGTAGGACTGACCTTGTGTAAAATTCATAGTTTCATAATAGTAACTTTGTATGTGTAGGTAAAGCATTTTCGAGTCAAATTCTGGCCAATTAGGTAGAAACTTGGCTAACCGATTATGATGAAATTCACTACGTACGATGGAAATGTGATTCTAATGAGTTGTTGATGACGTTCTGGAATATGAAGGAACTGGTCCGTTTCTGAACCGATTGTGATGAAAAACGATAAGTACGACACAAAATCGGTTAAGACACAATCGAGTTTCTTTCTTATTTTCCATAATCCAGAACTTCATGTAAAAACGTTTTAGAATCCCATTTCAGTCATACATAGCGAATTTAATCATATTCGGTTAAGAAAATGCCAAGTTCCTTACTCAATATTCCAGAAATTCGCGGGAGAACTCCGTTTCCCGTCGTATTTTTGAAACAGAAAATCCCATTTAGTATGAAGAAATATAGTATGTACGTCGGTCTTAAGAACACCGGCCAATTCTAACCTTCCAGTTGGTTTAACAAAAATATTCGAGTTTGATGTAAGGTATAAGTATAAATTAGACGTACAACCACTATTCATTTATGTATGTCACCACGCACCCTGACATGATTATTATATACTTATACAAAATAAATAAGTACACATACAGTCCTCGCCACAATTGTTTGTACCTTCACATAAATTTCATACTGATCTAATTAAAAATTAAAAATTTTGTTGAAGAGTACTATTTAATCCAAAAACTTTATTTGCCATTTTCCTTGTTATTTTATTTACAAACAAATTAATTTAAACTGCTTTTGGTAAATTCTATTTTGAGCTAAAGCTCATTCATAATAGAATATACCAAAAGAAATAAACAGCAATATTTAACGTAAAATCGGAAATTGTCTGCTCCGACTACTGCGAAGCGGAAGCCTCCCTTGCGGCACCAGTAACCACTGCGTCGAAGGGTAGGCTAATGTGAGGGCTGTGGTAACAACATTTAGGGATGTTTTATACGATATTCAGCCGACGTCACAGCATAGTCGCTCAACTCGGATTGCCTCTTATTTAATGATAATTTATATAAAAAAATAAAAATTTATAAACGAGTTCAGTTAATTAGATAAAAACCAAAATTTAAATGCCAAATTGTTTGTGCCTACTGTTTTTGCTCCACAATTGTTTGTACCTACGCGAAACAACGGCTATCGCAACGGGAATACTAGATTTTTTCACTTGTTTTTTCTTGAATATTGCATGTGCTGATTTAGCATGATAAACCAATTAAAGTAGGTATGATCAAGCGCATGTATTGCTATCTCTTTCACTAAAAAAATTCTGTCATTCGGTGCTTTTTTCTTGCTATACTTTTTTTTATAATCACTAGTTCATAGCAAACAAAAACAAATCGAATTGTTTTGCGGTGATAGTTTTGTGAAAACAACGAAGCCTTGTGATTTTATCGCACCGAATGACGAGATGCGCAAGAAAAGACGAATTTGAAACAGCTGTCAATCATACCTATTAAATTAGTTTATCATGCTGATTTAGTAATAATTTTCATCTACAATAGTGCAGTCCATATTTTAAACAATGGTAAAAAACCAGAAATTTCATTGGAAGTGCGTGCAGCGATTGTTGCTGGGTATTCAGCTGGAGTACCAATTAAAGGACTGGCCAAAATGAACAATTGCCATAAGAATTCGGTACTCTACCAAATAAAAAAATCAAAGTGCCAACATAGTTTGAAAATGTTAAAGGAAGGGGTAGAAAACGAGCCACAACTACTAAAGAGGATAATAGAATAGTCACAATATTAAAGCGAAATCCTCAGGATAGCCTCAACTCTGTTCAAAGTAACATAAATAAAATTCAAAATCAGCCTAACGACTGTTCGAAGACGGTTTCGTGAAGCTAATGTGAAATCGAACGTAATCAAAAAGAAGCCTTTTGTAAGCGCCTGTAATAAAGAAAAGCGACTGAAGTTTACACGTAGTTATTTAACTATGCCCGTGGAGTTTTGGCGGAACGTATTATGGACCGATGAGTCCTGCTTCAGTTTAGACGGAACCTACGGCAAAAAATATTACTATTCTACTGCAAGAGAAAATGATGCACGCAGCGTTATCATTCCAACTCGCCATAGTGGAGGAGGAAAAGTGAAGGTATGGGGCTGCTTTTCATATAACAGCGTCGGTGATCTGATTTCGTTGCCAGAAAAAATAACATCCAGTACTTATTTGCACGTACTCAATGATAATGCTCTTGTTTCCGGGTGTAAATGGATTGGGCCCCACTTTATTTTACAGCAAGATAATGCACCAATTCATAAGAGCAGAATGATCATGAAATTTTTACGAGATTTGGATCAAGAAACCATCGATTGGCCGCCTCAAAGCCCAGATTTAAATCCGTTGGAGAATCTATGGCATTACATAAAGCAAAAAATGACAATTGCTATTGGGAGACAACCCAGTGAAACTTTTGCCGAAATAAAAACTATTTGGGATCAAATTCCAAAAGAAATCCTCATAAATCTAGTGAATTCAATTCCGAGCCGCCTTCAAGAAGTTATTTCCAATAAAGGAGGGAATACTTCATACTGAGTAGAACAATTTTTAGATTAAGATGAGATCCCTCTTGTTTTTCGTTCATTTTTTTGTCAGGTACAAACAATTGTGGAGCAAAAGCAGTAGGCACAAACAATTTTGGCATTTTAATTTTCGTTTTTATCTAATTAACTGAACTCGTTTTATAAATTTTTATTTTTTTATATAAATTATCATTATTTTATTTATTTATTTATTATTACCTACAGTAAAATATATACAATCGGTAAGTAAACATACAGAAAAAAAAGAGACAAAATTTAACAATTACTATACAGAAATTTAAGCAACTCATTTTTAAACGAATTTCTTGTTATGTTAAAGTCGAAAATATCGTAAACTGAATTAAAAAGCCGAGACATTCTCAAGACTGGTTCCGAAAGTGCAAAATTCGTAGACACCGGATCAATATGTAGCAAACGGCGACCGCGCAAACAGCGTATGGGAGCGTAGATATTGAAACGAGCAAGTAATTCATCACAATCTATGCGGGAAGTCAGAACATCGTGAACGAAGATAGCAGATGCAACGTCTCGTCGGTGATCCAAACGTTATAGTTTTAATAATACAACGATCATTATAAGGTGGGAGAATATATTGATGCACTCGCTCAGTGGGTAATCCACGAAGGGCATATAAAACAAATTGCTTCTGAACACTCTCAATCCTATCTGAATGGCACCTATAAAATGGGGACCAGATCTGAGAAGCGTATTATAGAACTGAACGAACAAAGTATACATACAGAGTTTTCAGTGTGAGCGGATCGCAAAAGTCCTTACAGTTGCGCTTAATGAAACCTAGCATAATGTAAGCTTTTGTAATAATACAATCAATGTGTGTAGTAAAAATTAGGTCTCAAGAAAAGGTTATGCCTAAGTCGGACATGAGCTCAACTCTATCAACAGCAATATTATACAAAAAATATTGCTGGAATATTGGTGAACGCATCCGAGTGAATGACAAAATCCTGCATTTACCCACATTCAGCAACAATTTATTCTTGAACAACCAACTGCAAAAGTTATTCAAGTCACCTTGTAATTTCACACAATCATCAACCTCATTAATTGGAGCAAATATTTTCATATCATCTGCGTAAAGCAGACAATGTGCAAATTCAAAACACTCAACAACATCATTTATAAATAACGAAAATCAAAGCGGACCAATGTGACTTCCTTGCGGAATTCCTGAGGTAACACGAAATGACCGAGAGCTAAAATCATTAATCTTAACAAATTGGTAACGATCAGAAAGGTATAAATGCAGCCACTTAATAGGGATGAACTGGCAATCTAGTTTATCCAGCTTATCGATAAGAATCGAATGGTCAATTTTATCGAACGCTTTTGAAAAATCGGTGTATACTACATCTGCTTATTGCCTATGTTCCAGTCTACTATATAAATGCCCACAAAAAGATGTTAGATTAGTCGCCGTAGACCTACCTGGATAAAATCCGTGTTGAGCCGGAGAAATAAACCTTTTTACATGAAAAAACAAAAATTTCTGTACCATGGATTCGAATAGTTTTGGTATAGCAGAAAGAATAGCGATTCCGCGATAGTTGCTGACTTCACTTCTTTTGCCAGATTTGAAAATCGGACGGTTGAAAGATAATTTCCAGAGATCGGGGAAAATCCCTGTACGTAGGCTATTATTAAAGATAATAGTCAGTGGAGGGGCTAGACTCATTGCACAATTCTTAATAAGGATTGGTGGAAAGCCATCCTGTCCTGCCCCCTTATCAACTTCAAGTTGAGATAACCCATCATAGACTTTTGCTTCCGTAAATTTTAAAAAGATAAAATCAGAAAGACCGCGGTGGGTTAAATGCTTGTTACATGATACCACTGGCTCTTCATAGACAGACTCGAAAAAATTGGCAAACAAATTGGATATATCAGATGGCTGACTGGCGTAAGAGTTCTAAAAAGTCATTGGGGTAGGAAACCCAGCAACCTTCTTTTTACCATTTATGAAATTCCAGAATTTCTTAGGATATGAAGTTAATTTATCTTCGATTTGCAAAATGTAGTTATTGTAAAGAAACCAGTTTAACGTTTTAAACTCCCTACGAGCAGTATTGAAACTAGGATAAAACTTAACACCGTGTAACTTACATATATAAGTTATGTAACTTATTACGGCGTTTTTCAATACGAACTAGCTGTTTGTTATACCATGGCTCCCGATACCGAGGTTCGTTTCTCACTAATGGAACACATCTTTCAATACCAGACTTGAGAAGCTCGTTGAACAAACAAACACAGTCGCTCAAGTCTCCTCCTCGTTCTAGAAATAACCAGTCCGAATCGACAAGAAATTTGTTTAAAGAAACGTAGTCAGCATGTCTAAAATCGAAATGAAAAGAATCACTAGTAGTGCACATAGTCTAACAATTCTCTTGAAAAATGTATATCATAATTGGAGTATGATATACGCTCGTACAGCCAGTGAAGTCCTCACAAGGCGAGAGTTCCAAATACATAAGGTCAGTTGAGAAAACCAAATCGAGGAATTTCCCTCGACTATTGCTTATTCGGTTCACCTGCATCAATGCTGTGCTAGCAAAATAATCAGTGACTGGTAGTCCTTTTTGGTCGACGGAAGAGGCCGTGAAAACTCCATCAACATCAATCCATGTAATATCAGGAAGATTAAAGTCACCAGTAACAATTAGTTGTTCACCAACTCGAACCAGTGGCGCAACAGCAGAATCGATGAAATTAATAATTCCAAGATTATATTCCAGAGTAGATCCGCAGGGAACATATGCAGCAACCACGAGGATGGAGGCACTGGCTACATTAATACGTACAGCAATAACATCATAAGTTGGATGGCATGCAATGAGCTCGTTAGAAATCGAACATTTAACAGCGATCAATACACCTCCCCCCTTCAGGCTGGTACAAAAATCATGTCGATCGTTCCTGTAAACGACGTAGTTAGGTGGAAAATACTCAGCCGAATTGAAATTTTTAGTAAGCCATGTTTCCGAGATAACGATCACATCGTAATCATTGTCCAGCACGCCAAGTAAGAATAATTTAGCTTTACCTCGAATGCTAGAGGCATTATTGTAGTACATCGAGGTAAAAGAGGTTTGTCCGGAACTTATAGGCGGAAGCATCCTGCCTGAAACTACATCACTTAAATTACTGGAGAGTTGACTGGTACAGCTGGTATCCGAGATCTCATACTGCAGGTTATTACTTGAGATAAATTTACTACTTATTAAGCTCTTATAATTTATTCTGTTGACTTGTTGAGAGCAGCAGTTGTCCGAAACTTCACCCGTGGATTAAACGTTGCCTGAAAATTTTTATCGTAAAACTCCCGAATGTGTACACCGGTTGGCCAAGTATTAGGGTCTAGGGCCTTAATACGTACATCAGCTTTTATGCCCAATTTGAAGCAAACAAACTCCAGAGTTTCGATGCTACGTAATTTAGGAACCAGTTTCATTAAATAACAAGAAAAATGGCAAATAAAGTTTTTGGATAAAGGTACAAACAATTGTGGCGAGGACGTACATAAATATACACAGAATCAATGTTTAAATTATTGATTCATGAAGTCGCCATTTGCATACCCTATGAAACAGCGAATTATTCAAATGTCACTAACACATATCTCTAGTCGACTGCTTATTTGCTTTCCGTGCTCCTAATTACCCATCCTTCTTCTCGATGTCTTCAGTCGTATTCTTGTTCCACATGTTCTTAAGACACTTTTTTCTTACTTATATAACCACTCAGCAGGCGGAAGTGATGGCCTAGATGGCAGTTTTACACCGCACTCTATGCGCTCGTTATTCAATTTTATTTTTAGAATATTCTTTGAAAAATTGAAATTTAGCGCTAAACGATTTAAATTAAAAGACGCACAAAAAATGTGTCTACAAATAAAAAAGATTCAGCAAAGCATAAGAAAAGCGGAGAAAAATCTGTAACAATATAAACTAAAAGGAGAAGACAAATTAGAGAGTTTTGTCATATTCTGTTATTCAGCAAAAATAAGTTTATAAATTATGGTATTGAGTGAAAATTTTGTTTACGAATCACTCACGTTTTTTGAATGATTCGTAAACGAAATTTTCGCTCAATATTATAATTTATAAACTTATTTATGCTGAATAGGAGAAAACTCCCTAATTTGTGTTCTCCTTTTAGTTTATAATGTTAAAGTTTTTTCTCCGCTTTTCTTATGCTTTGCTGAATCTTTTTTATTTGTAGACACATTTACTGGTAATTGTCTGCAAGTAAATGTTAGATCGTCACTGCTATTTTGATTGGAAATATATTAAATAACAGAAAACTGAGAGAGTACAGCTGCGAATTTTATTAGTTAGTGATCGGGGAATAAATTCCGCCACAGACAACAATTAATCAATAATGTGTATTGTCCTATTAAGGTATACATGTACACCGTATTGCATGTTTTTTTTTTGTCAAAATCAAGATTCAGAATTAAAATTCTCCATTACCAAAACCAGAATCTTTGTACTCAAAGAAAACTAATTCTATTGATTCATTACATTTATTTTTTTGTTGATGAATCGATAAAACTTTATCGCACATACTTGTTGAGGCAAACAATTAATTAATGATGAAACCGACAAGACATAACAAATCTAAAAACTTTACACAAAAAAAGCACAAAGCAACCAATATTACCACACCACTAACAAAATAAAATTATGATCCATTATATAAATACCCCATTTCTAGATTCCAGACCCACCGCCACCCAGTCTAATTACTCTTCCTCTCCTTTCCCTATATTTTATGTTATACCAAAGTTAATTTTAAATATTTTTAATATTTGTTATGTTGTGCTTTATTTTTATGTAATAAATAAATTAGAAATTATGTAGGAAAATAAAAAAAAACTTTTTCATCCTAATTTTTCAATAAATTTTAAACTTAATTTTAATTTTTAAGACAAAAATAAATAAATATGTATATACAGAAAAAGATTTAATTATCTTTTTATTATATGAATAGAAAAACTTTGGAAAATTTTATTGTTTTACTAATATAAAAGTAAAAAGAAAACGATGTTTTTGTTTACTAGAGTTAGTTAGCAAGCCCTTTTGTAAAGGGGATTCGCAGTTACGATATACGTAAATCTTGTTTGATACTTAGTTAAAACATTTATTAGTTAAAGTATTTATAAACCTCACTATAAGATTTGTTTGTAATTTAACAAACTTTATAGTGATCAAAATCCATCAGTATAAATATTGCTACAGCATATCTAAAAAAAGAAAGTAAATTTAAAATTCGTTTCGAGCTTTAGACATGATTTTCAAATAATTTTTATAACAATAGCAATAGTTACAACGGCCCCGGTGGCACAATGGTTAACATGCTTGCTTTAAGCTACGGAGGTCCCGGGTTCGATTGCCGGTGGGTGATGAAAAACTCACGGCTGGTTAATGCTGGATCAATGAATTAATCACTCATTATCCGTTAAACAATTATTACGAAACTTCATAATAAAGCGGCCAATTCCCTCTATGGGATGTAGCGCCAGCGAAAAAAAAAATAGTTACGACTATGCCTAAATGTTATTACATTAAGATTTAAGGTGAATACAGACTTCTATCATGTCATGTGAGCTCAATAATGATAACATGCTGAAAACTTGCAATATCAAGCTTAGAAATACACTTCTATCATAACTTATACTTCAGTATATTTTGTAGCAACGTCCTGGAAGTTTGTCATTGTTTTCAACGGAGATTGTTTGGTAAAATATCGGTTATGTTGTTATATAACGATCAATACCAACATTATAACATTAATGCTTCGATTACATCGAAAAATTCATTTCATTAAATTTAATCCAACTTAATTTTAAACCCAATTTACTTCACCATTAATTCATTATTTCAAATCAGCCCTTACTACCCTTAAAAAAAGTACCGCAAATTAGTCATAACTAATAATCTGAAATTCGAGATGCATAAAAAATTTTAATTCTAAATTATGAATATTAAATACTAAACATCTTTATTTTTAATATTTTAAACTAAAATTCTAAAATCGGTAACTAAAAATTCTGAAACCCCCACAGAATTTCATTTCCAGATCTATAGACTCTAGAAATTAACACTAAAATCAAAAACAAAATGAATAATTGCTTATGGCTATTCTGCTTCAAATTCCATTATGAAATAATTTAAATTAGATCTGGAACTCATTAAATAATAACAGATTTATTGAGTATCCATATTAGTATATTCTTATTAGTACCATATATGACAAACAATTAAGCACAATCTGCTCAAATTTAAATTCAGAATCACTTTGATTTAGAAATTCGAAGCTTTATTAATCTAGCCCCAACCAACCATGTTATGAACAAACTACATATTTGAATTCAAACACTCTTCACCTTGGACGATTACAAAAAATTATCCTAAATTTCAAATCACAAATTTCAAATTTCAAACTTCAAACTCCAAATTCCAAATTTCAAATTCTAAATCCCAAATTTTAAATTTCAAATTCTAAACTTCAAATTCTAAATTTAAAATTCCAAATTCTAAACTTCAAACTCCCAATTTCAAATTCCAGATTGCAAATTTCAAATTCCAAATTCTAAATTTCAAATTTTAAACTTCAAATTTCCAATCCCACATTACAAATTCCAAATTTTCAATTTCAAATTCCAAATCCCAAATTGCAAAATACAAAATTTCATATTTATAAATTTAAAATTCAAAATTTTAAATTTCAAATTTCAAATTTAAATTTCAAATTGCAAATTTCAAACTCCAAATACCAAATTCCAAATTTAAAATTCCAAATTCCAAATTAAATTTCAAATTACATATTTTAAATTCCAAATTTTAAATTTTAATTTTAAATGTCAAATTTCAAATTCTAAATTTGAAATTCCAAATTTCAAATTCCAAATTCCAAATTTCAAATTTCAAACTCCAAATTTCAAAACACACATTTCAAATTCCAAATCCCAAATTCCAAAATACAAAATTTCATATTACAAGTTTAAAATTAAAAATTCCAAATTTTAAATTTTCAAATTGTAAATTTCAAACTCCAAATCCCAAATTTCCAATACCAAATTCCAAATTCTTAATCCCAAATTTTAAATTTCAAATTCCAAACTTCAAATTCCAAATTTCAAATTCCAAATTTAAAATTCGAAATTCCAAATTCCAAATTCCAAATTTTAAATCTTAAATCTTAAATTTCAAATTCCAAATTTTAAATTCCAAATTTTAAATTCCAAATTTTAAATTCCAAATTTTAAATTATAATTTTAAATTTCAATTTTCAAATTCCTACCTTAAAACTCCAAATTTAAAATTCCAGATTCCAAATTTCAAATTTCAAATCCCTCATTTCAAATTCCAAACTTCAAATTCTAAATTTTAAATTCCAAATTCCAAATTCGAAATTCCAAATTCCACACTGTAAATCTTAAATCTTAAATTTCAAATTCCAAATTTTAATTCCAATTTTTAAATTTTAATTTCAAATTTCAAATTCCAAACTTCAAACTCCAAATATCAAATTTTAAATCTCAAATTCCAAATTCTAAATATTAGAAATTTCAAAACCCACATTCCAAATTCCAAATTTAAAAATCCAAAATTGAATATTACAAATTTAAAAATTAAAATTCCAAATTTTAAATTCCAAAATTAAATTTCAAATTGTACATTTCAAATTCCAAATTCCAAACTTCAAACTCCAATTTTCAAATTCCAGATTCCAAATTTCAAATTTCAAACTCCAAATTTCAAATCACACATTTCAAATTAGAAATTTCAAATTTTAAATTTCAAATTCCAAATCCCAAATCCCAGATTCCAAATCCCAAATTCCAAAATACAAAATTTCATATTATAAATTTAAAATTAAAAATCGAAATTCTAAATTTCAAATCCCAAATTTTAAATTTCAAATTCCAAACTTTAAATTCTAAATTTAAAATCGTAAATTTAAAATTCGAAATTCAATATTTTAAACCTTAAATCTTAAATTTCAAAATCCAAAATTTCGTTTTCCAAATTTACAATCTAAAATTCAAAATTGTAAATTTCAAATTTCAAATTTTAAACACCAAATTTCAAATCATACAATCTAAATTCCATTTTTCAAAATCCAAAATTTCATATTCCAAATTTAAAATTTACAATTTAAAATTTTAAATTTCACAATTAAATTTCAAATTGTAAATTTCAAACTCCAAATCTCCAATTACAAATTTCCAAATCCAAATTCAAAAATTCAAATTCTAAATCCCAAATTTTAAATTTCAAATTCCAAACTTCAAATTCTTAATTTCAAATCCCAAATTTAAAATTCAGAAGTTCCAAATTCAAAATTTTAAATCTTAAATTTCAAAGTTCAAATTTTAAATTTCAAATTCAAAATTTTAAATCTTAAATTTCAAATTCTATATTTTAAATTCCAAATTTTTAATTTTAATTTCAAATTTCTAATTCCAAACTCAAACTCCAAATTTCAAATCCGACATTCCAAATTCCAAATTTCAAAATCCAAAATTTCATATTCCAAATTTAAAATTTAAAATTCCAAATTTTAAATTTCACAATTAAATTTCAAATTGTAAATTTCAAATTTAAAATAACACATTTCAAATTGCAAATTGCAAATTTCAAATTTTAAATTTCAAATTTCAAATTCCAAATTCCAAATCCCAAATTCGAAATCCAAAATTCCAAAATACAAAATTTCATATTACAAATTTAAAATTAAAAATCGAAATTTTAAATTTCAAATTGTAAATTTCAAACTTCTAATCCCCAATTCCAAATTTCCAATTCCAAATTCAAAAATTCAAATTCTAAATCCCAAATTTTAAATTTCAAATTCTAAACCCCAAATTCTAAATTTCAAATCCAAAATTTAAAATTCAGAAATTCCAAATTTTAAATCTTACATCTTAAATTTACAAATTCCAAATTTTAATTTCCAAATTGAAAATTTTAATTCTTAAATCTCAAATTTCAAATTCTATATTTTAAATTCCAAATTTTAAATTTTAATTTCAATTTTAAAATTCCAAATTCCAAACTACAAACTCCAAATTTAAAATTCCAAATTTCAAACTCCAAATTCTAAATATTTGAAATTTCAAATCCCACATTCCAAATTCCACATTTCAAACTCCAAATTTCAAATCACACGTTTCAAATTCCAAATTTCAAATTTTGAATTTCAAATTCCAAATTTCAAATCCCACATTCCAAAATCCAAAATTTCATATTACAAATTTAAAATTTAAAATTCCAAATTTTAAATTTCACAATTAAATTTCAAATTGTAAATTTCAAATTTCAAATCACACATTTCAAATTCCAAATTTCAAATTTTAAATTTCAAATTTCAAATTCCAAATCCCAAATTCGAAATTCCAAATCCCAAATTCCAAAATACAAAATTTCATACTACAAATTTAAAATTAAAAATCGAAATTTTAAATTTCAAACTCCGAAAGCTCCAATTCTAAATTCTAAATTTCAAATTCTAAATCGCAAATTATAAATTTCAAATTCCACTCCAAATTCTAAATTTCAAATCCAAAATTTAAAATTCAGAAATTCCAAATTCCAAATTTTAAATCTTCAATCTTAAATTTACAAATTCCAAATTTTAATTTCCAAATTGAAAATTTTAAATCTTAAATCTCAAATTTCAAATTCTATATTTTAAATTCCAAATTTTAAATTTTAATTTCAATTTTAAAATTCCAAATTCCAAACTACAAACTCCAAATTTAAAATTCCAAATTTCAAACTCCAAATTCTAAATATTTGAAATTTCAAATCCCACATTCCAAATTCCAAATTTCAAACTCCAAATTTCAAATCACACGTTTCAAATTCCAAATTTCAAATTTTGAATTTCAAATTCCAAATTTCAAATCCCACATTCCAAAATCCAAAATTTCATATTACAAATTTAAAATTTAAAATTCCAAATTTTAAATTTCACAATTAAATTTCAAATTGTAAATTTCAAATTTAAAATCACACATTTCAAATTGCAAATTTCAAATTTTAAATTTCAAATTTCAAATTCCAAATTCCAAATCCCAAATTCGAAATCCAAAATTCCAAAATACAAAATTTCATATTACAAATTTAAAATTAAAAATCGAAATTTTAAATTTCAAATTGTTAAATTAAAACTTCTAATCCCCAATTCCAAATTCAAAAATTCAAATTCTAAATCCCAAATTTTAAATTTCAAATTCTAAACCCCAAATTCTAAATTTCAAATCCAAAATTTAAAATTCAGAAATTCCAAATTCCAAATTTTAAATCTTACATCTTAAATTTACAAATTCCAAATTTTAATTTCCAAATTGAAAATTTTAATTCTTAAATCTCAAATTTCAAATTCTATATTTTAAATTCCAAATTTTAAATTTTAATTTCAATTTTAAAATTCCAAATTCCAAACTACAAACTCCAAATTTAAAATTCCAAATTTCAAACTCCAAATTCTAAATATTTGAAATTTGAAATCCCACATTCCAAATGCCAAATGTCAAACTCCAAATTTCAAATCACACGTTTCAAATTCCAAATTTCAAATTTTGAATTTCAAATTCCAAATTTCAAATCCCACATTCCAAAATCCAAAATTTCATATTACAAATTTAAAATTTAAAATTCCAAATTTTAAATTTCACAATTAAATTTCAAATTGTAAATTTCAAATATCAAATCACACATTTCAAATTCCAAATTTCAAATTTTAAATTTCATATTTCAAATTTCAAATTCCAAATCCCAAATTCGAAATTCCAAATCCCAAATTCCAAAATACAAAATTTCATATTACAAATTTAAAATTAAAAATCGAAATTTTAAATTTCAAATGTAAATTTCAAACTTCTAATCCCCAATTCCAAATTTCCAATTCCAAATTCAAAAATTCAAATTCTAAATCCCAAATTTTAAATTTCAAATTCTAAACCCCAAATTCTAAATTTCAAATCCAAAATTTAAAATTCAGAAATTCCAAATTCAAAATTTTAAATCTTCAATCTTAAATTTACAAATTCCAAATTTTAATTTCCAAATTGAAAATTTTAAATCTTAAATCTCAAATTTCAAATTCTATATTTTAAATTCCAAATTTTAAATTTTAATTTCAATTTTAAAATTCCAAATTCCAAACTACAAACTCCAAATTTAAAATTCCAAATTTCAAACTCCAAATTCTAAATATTTGAAATTTCAAATCCCACATTCCAAATTCCAAATTTCAAACTCCAAATTTCAAATCACACGTTTCAAATTCCAAATTTCAAATTTTGAATTTCAAATTCCAAATTTCAAATCCCACATTCCAAAATCCAAAATTTCATATTACAAATTTAAAATTTAAAATTCCAAATTTTAAATTTCACAATTAAATTTCAAATTTAAAATCACACATTTCAAATTGCAAATTTCAAATTTTAAATTTCAAATTTCAAATTCCAAATTCCAAATCCCAAATTCGAAATCCAAAATTCCAAAATACAAAATTTCATATTACAAATTTAAAATTAAAAATCGAAATTTTAAATTTCAAATTGTAAATTTCAAACTTCTAATCCCCAATTCCAAATTTCCAATTCCAAATTCAAAAATTCAAATTCTAAATCCCAAATTTTAAATTTCAAATTCTAAACCCCAAATTCTAAATTTCAAATCCAAAATTTAAAATTCAGAAATTCCAAATTCCAAATTTTAAATCTTACATCTTAAATTTACAAATTCCAAATTTTAATTTCCAAATTGAAAATTTTAATTCTTAAATCTCAAATTTCAAATTCTATATTTTAAATTCCAAATTTTAAATTTTAATTTCAATTTTAAAATTCCAAATTCCAAACTACAAACTCCAAATTTAAAATTCCAAATTTCAAACTCCAAATTCTAAATATTTGAAATTTGAAATCCCACATTCCAAATTCCAAATTTCAAACTCCAAATTTCAAATCACACGTTTCAAATTCCAAATTTCAAATTTTGAATTTCAAATTCCAAATTTCAAATCCCACATTCCAAAATCCAAAATTTCATATTACAAATTTAAAATTTAAAATTCCAAATTTTAAATTTCACAATTAAATTTCAAATTGTAAATTTCAAATATCAAATCACACATTTCAAATTCCAAATTTCAAATTTTAAATTTCATATTTCAAATTTCAAATTCCAAATCCCAAATTCGAAATTCCAAATCCCAAATTCCAAAATACAAAATTTCATACTACAAATTTAAAATTAAAAATCGAAATTTTAAATTTCAAACTCCGAAAGCTCCAATTCTAAATTCTAAATTTCAAATTCTAAATCGCAAATTTTAAATTTCAAATTCCACTCCAAATTCTAAATTTCATATCCAAAATTTAAAATTCAGAAATTCCAAATTCAAAATTTTAAATCTTCAATCTTAAATTTACAAATTCCAAATTTTAATTTCCAAATTGAAAATTTTAAATCTTAAATCTCAAATTTCAAATTCTATATTTTAAATTCCAAATTTTAAATTTTAATTTCAATTTTAAAATTCCAAATTCCAAACTACAAACTCCAAATTTAAAATTCCAAATTTCAAACTCCAAATTCTAAATATTTGAAATTTGAAATCCCACATTCCAAATTCCAAATTTCAAACTCCAAATTTCAAATCACACGTTTCAAATTCCAAATTTCAAATTTTGAATTTCAAATTCCAAATTTCAAATCCCACATTCCAAAATCCAAAATTTCATATTACAAATTTAAAATTTAAAATTCCAAATTTTAAATTTCACAATTAAATTTCAAATTGTAAATTTCAAATTTCAAATCACACATTTCAAATTCCAAATTTCAAATTTTAAATTTCAAATTTCAAATTCCAAATCCCAAATTCCAAATCCCAAATTCCAAAATCCAAAATTTCATACTACAAATTTAAAATTAAAAATCGAAATTTTAAATTTCAAATTGTAAATTTCAAACTCCTAATCCCCAATTCCGTCAAACTCCGAAAGCTCCAATTCTAAATTCTAAATTTCAAATTCTAAATCCCAAATTTTAAATTTCAAATTCCACTCCAAATTCTAAATTTCAAATCCAAAATTTAAAATTCAGAAATTCCAAATTCAAAATTTTAAATCTTAAATCTTAAATTTACAAATTCCAAATTTTAATTTCCAAATTGAAAATTTTAAATCTTAAATCTCAAATTTCAAATTCTATATTTTAAATTCCAAATTTTAAATTTTAATTTCAATCTTAAAATTTCAAATTCCAAACTTCAAACTCCAAATTTCAAATTCCAAATTTCAAATTCCAAATCCCAAATTCCAAATCCCAAATTCCAAAATACAAAATTTCTTATTACAAATTTAAAATTAAAAATCGAAATTTTAAATTTCAAATTGTAAATTTCAAACTCCTAATCCCCAATTCCGAATTTCCAATTCCAAATTCAAAATTTCAAATCCAAAATTTAAAATTCAGAAATTCCAAATTCAAAATTTTAAATCTTAAATCTTAAATTTACAAATTCCAAATTGAAAATTTTAAATCTTAAATCTCAAATTTCAAATTCTATATTTCAAATTCCAAATTATTAATTTTAATATCAAATTTCAAATTTAAATTTCCGAACTTCAAACTCCAAATTCCAAATCCCAAATTTCAAAATACAAAATTTCACATTACAGATTTATAATTAAAAATCGAAATTTTAAATTTCAAATTTAAATTTCAAATTGTAAATTTCAAACTCCAAAAGCCTCAATTCCAAATTTCCGATTCCAAATTCTAAATTTCAAGTTTAAATCCCAAATTTTAAATTTCAAATTCCAAACTTCAAATTCTAAATTTCAAATCGCAAATTTAAAATTCAGAAATTCCAAATTCAAAATTTTAAATCTAAAATCTTAAATTTCAAATTCCAAATTGAAAATTATAATCTTAAATCTCAAATTTCAAATTTTAATTTCAAATTTCAAATTTCAAATTCCAAACTTCAAACTCCAAATACCCTTCGACAATTCGCTGAAAATGGGAATTGTTCAAGGAAAACGCACCTAATTTGAAAGAATTTCTCAGTTTATTAATTTTAAAGGCCTTCAGTGGCAAATATAACAAAAAAAAAACTTTTCAAAAAATTATTTAACTTCAGTCAACTTCGGTGGCAGTGGCTTCAAACGGATGATGCAAAGTCGATATCATCATCAGATGATGGAGAGTTCTTTTTTTTAAAGCGTTTGGCTGACGGGTTGCCTTTTTTGTATTACTCTTCTTTGGGGGGGAGGGGGGGGGAGACGGACGCTTTAAATGATAAAATAGGGTGCCTACAACCGGATACATTTAAGTGCCCACAACCGGAAATCACGACCATTCTCGGGTATCCAAAAAAAATGTGATGCGTCATGTTTGTTTTGTTGTTATAAATCGATGTGGGATCCCAAATCACAACGAAAATACTGTAGACATATCGATAACACTTACCTGTTTGAGATTATTCACTTTAATTTATCGCACTTTTAAATCTTGGGAAAATTACAATTGCGTTGATTTTTACGGACTTTTCATTTAATGTGATCGCAGCAAATGAACAAGCTCGTCCATTCACTTCGATATTAGCTAGAAAACTGCGTACTCTCATAATACAAGTACGACAACAGTCAGATCAGTTATATTTGCATTTTGTCAAAAGTTATGCAGGGTGCCCACAACCGGAGAGTGCCTACAACCGGAGACTCTCGCCTATATTATACTTTATACAAAACAACATGTATTTACCTAGAAATTACAGTTGATTTGATACAATAACATACAATATTTATTCCGATAAGAACGATTCTTCTAAGCTTAGATAAAATGATAAGAAATACATGAAATTTATCAATGTTGCTGTTGCATTGTACATTTTCCATTCCCATCACAAACATATAAACTATAAATTTTTATTATGTTTCTACTTTTTGATGTATTTCCATAACCGATATATTGAATTAAAATTTGGCATGCACAAATATGCATACACATAATTCGTTATACATATATTGCGTATGGTTGTTTCTGTATTCGACTCAAACGCACTCGATTATACGAAGTATAAGAATTCCACTTGAATCGAACATACGCATATTTACTCTGCGCACACACAAACTCACTTGTGGCAAACATACAATTTCCAGTTTTATACCACACAACTATTAAGAAGAGAAGAAAAATTAGAACAGAATAATATGATCTATAAATGTCCATGTATAGACTAGAAATATTTAACTGAATACCACACAACCCTTCCCAAAGCAAAATCAAATTTGTATAATAAAATAAAAGAAACAAAAACAAAATGTTTTATACAATTCATATCACATACAGTCAAACCTGTTTTTGTGCGGTCTGTTTTTAAGCGATTTTTTTTTATGCGATATTTTTTGTGCGATTTTTTTTATGTGGTATATGAATTATGCCGCATAGAAAAAATCGCACAAAAAAAATCGCATAGAAAATAATCGGGTAAAAAAAAATCGCATAAAAACAGACCGCATAAAAACAGGTTTGACTGTATATGTATATTGTGGTATGAAAATACCTGTCTATCGGTACCTGGGCAGTACCGAAACTAATTATTACAGTGATAATTAAACTAATTATTACGCGTGCAAATAAAACCAAGATAACACACGCACACTCAAACCAAAAAATCACTCACGAAACATTTATTAATTTAAAGTAAATTAAATTAAAATTTTATATATAAAATATATACAACACTTCACACCAAATTAGATAAATTAATAAAATAAAATTAAATTCTCGGAGAAGGCGACAAGAACACGTCTTTCCTCTTCGAGCATTAACGACCGACCCAACGACCGCCATCATTAAATAATAATAAATAAAATTTGTATTTTTTGTAATTGAAATTTTTTTTTTGTGTCTTACGCAACAGAACCTGCATATGTTTAAAAAAATATTTTGAAGCACGTACCTATTCGCACGTACGTATATTCTTAATTGCGAATTAAACCGATTAAAACCAGAACCAAAACATTCCACTATATTGAACGAGACTCTTGATCAACAGTGCTTAATCGTAAAAAAATTATCTAATTAACTACCAAAATTAGACATTCCAGAGTTTAGAGGAAATTTTAATCAGTGGGGTCCATTTTAAAATGAATATGAACGCGCAAGTTCCAGTACTTGAAGGGATTGCTAAAAGGCTCAGCCGCAAGTTTCGTCGCAATTTTTCAAATAACGGATGAAAACGGTGTGGGAAAAATTAACAAGAAAATTTAGTTGTCCAAAGAGCATCATTGCATCACTGATCCAAGATTTTATGGGTTTACCTAACATAAAAGGCGCAACATCAAAAAGATTGAGAGAATCGTTAATTCGGGGTTTAATGGCATTGGGCGATAAGAAGCTGAAAGACGAGATCCGTGGATCATACTAATTTTTTTAAGTAAGCTGGATGGCGAAATAAAACAAGAATGGTCAAAGGCAACTACAAAAAAGACCCATCCATCAATCGATGAATTTTTTGAATTTCTTGATGATCATTACGGCGAAGCAATTGAAATGTGCAATCCGCGTAAAATTAAAACCACCGTTTATCAAAAAGAAGTGTTTATGACAATGTTATCGTTTGTCCCAAGTGTAATGAACCACATCATTATCATTGTCCACAATTTAAAAACTGGATGTGAACGATACTCGAGATTTGTTCGGTCAAGTCAATTGTGTTATAATTGTTTATGTTCTCTTCACAAACTTAACCTTGCAAGTTCCTGGTCGCAAATGTAATGGTCGCCATAGTTCGCTTCTGTACAACCGCAAAAGGCGATCAATGCGTATTAGTCAACAAGCGCCTGTGATTCAACAATGATCAATCCACATCATACATCAAGCTCATGTGATCCTGCAATCGCAGTAAACCAGCCAAATTTTATCTTCCTTCAATGGTTAGCATTCAACACACTCGCTTAATACATCATAACCACAGCCACAGCAGTCAATATCAACATTGCCAACTGCTATTATATAGCGCAAGACAGCATAATGCGATTTTTATCAAAGTTGCGCCCCATTAGACTCTGCGTTCGTAGGCTACTTTTATAAACGCTCGCATATTGGTGAATGGTCTCGCCAATACCACAATTACAACTAAGCTTGGTGCAGTTTCACTGAAGATTTTTTCTAAAAATACTAAGGATTCAATTATGACAGAAGCCTTTATTCTGAAAATTGTAACATCGAAATCACCATTAACGGAGAATAATGATGCCAAGCCATTCATTCAATTCCCCGCTAGGATGAAGGGTTGAAGGAAATTCCAATCCAGGTTACTAAACTAATCGTTTAGACAATGAAATATTAAGCATAACTGCAGTGTGACAAATGTTCGAACTACCGACACCCCTTTGGAGAAAAGCGTTGAAATAATATCTGTTATAAAGTCAAATTACGCACGACAAAATTGTAAAACATAATTACACTAAGTCTATTGTCATTTACATAAAATATCAAAATTACACAAAACAAGAAATTGTTGAAATCTTTTTTTTAGCACAATTGAACTTTGTCGCCCGCATTACCATTGAGTGAAAAAGTTAATTGTTTACTTGGAAAAATGATACCCTGATTTAATATGGTTTACCCAAATGCAATATAAAATTTAAAAATGGTTGGACCTCATCTAAATTATTTCAAAATAATAAAGCGAGCCAAACAACAACCATCATTCTCCCGAACATTATAAATCTTATGTAATGTACATCGCCTTTAATCATAAAATTAAAACAAAACTATGTATAGGAATGGAGCTTTTGTAAAAAAAATACTTCAGACGAACAAATGAAGTACAAAAAAAAAAAATACTGGAGATGAAATAAAAGTAGCAACAAAAGATACTTTCCTCTATTATTCTTGACTTTATATCTCTGTCGCATTGTTCTCCGGCATTGTTTTACAACAATCCACTCAACATTATTTGGAAATAAATTCTATACTGTATAATAAAGACTTAGAAACTATTAAAGTGGAAAATAAATAAAATTAAGTAAAAAGACATTGCCTGTAATAATCTATCTTAGCTCATATAAGTTAATAGTTTAGATCCTTTATATAAATGTAATTGAGAACTATAGGTTAACCTCTTAAATTTTCATTAAAAATTTCGTTCACATTATATTCCAGGAAATTGTTTATTATCACTTTATTAACTGTAAACGTTTAAGAAATATATACGTATAGATAGGTTGGCAAAGTTCTCATTGTACAAATAACTTAAAGAAATATTAAAGACGAATTTTCCGCATCACGTCATAATAATAACTCAACAAGTCAAACAGAAAAAAGAAAAGTTTCGTTTGTTTCGTTTTTTTTATTCTTCTTTACAAAAAATTGTAAATTCAAATGAAAATTGTAAAATTAAATATCAACAACAAATAAGCTCCATGCTATGCTCTATTTATCTCATTCGTCTGTGCTGTCTATATATAATTTGAAAATGTATAAAGTGAAAATAAGAATGTTAATGGCAGGCAACACACTCCTATATATAGAAGCAAGGAATATGCTTTTGCAGCAGCAGTAAAGAAACAATGCAAGTGCATATAAATTAAAATGAGTTGTTGAATGCTTATTTTTCAGTTGAATGAGCTTTAAGAAATCGTTCGTTCATTTCAAGATGTGGGATAGGATGTGTATAAAACAAGCAAAATTATAAATATTTATTCGTGCATATTTAATGCTGCTTTTAACAACTTTAATGTTTACTCTTTAATGTGTGTTTGCTGTGGTTTTTTAGGCATTTTGTAAAATTATATTTTATATCTATGCTGGCTAACTGTTTTTGATATAACAGTTTTTTATGCAACTAAAAGTTTTTGAACTTAGTTATTATTTTGTACAATGCATAGTATTCTGGTTTTATTGTGTTGATATATTTGGTAGCTGAACTATTAAGTTAGTTACCCAAATGAAGAATTCAGTATTATTACTTCAGGGCCATGTGGGTGTTCAAGCCACCTCGCACTGCGACCTCAAAGATCTTTTGTGCATGTGCCCTGCTCAATGAGCCGTCCAGTCAATATGCAGGCTCTTAATGAATTTGATAATACTGTCGGCCGGTATATAATGCATACTATATGGACTCATAATCCTCACCCCTAGATGTTGCAGTCTTTGGCGGAAAATGGCTGGGCAATGGCACAGAACATGTTCTACTGATTCCGCTTTCAGGTCTTAGAAGCGGCATCCGTTTGTCGTACTAAGGCTCATTTTCTTAAGGTCCTCCTTAATCCCCTTAAGGGGATGTGACCTGAGCGGAAGCCAATAAGCAGCCTCAACTAAGGTTTTTCCTAAGTACAACTCCTTAACCCTTAGTGACGAAAGTGAAATAAGTTTCTTCGCATGCCGCAAACCTGGAATTCTGTGCCAGTAAAGGGATCAGGTCCAATGAATGGATAGGTAGAACCTCCACGGGCGAGTCCATCAGCTGCCTTATTTCTCATAATTCCATTATGACCTGGCACCCAAATAAGTGTGACCTTATTTGAGCTTGCCAGACGCTTAATATCCTTCAGATAACCCCATACCAGCCTTGATTCAATGGTTAAAGACCTAAGTGCCTTTAAGGGGGGAACCTCCTCCAGATATTACTTTTTTTGCATTTTTTTTTTTACTTTAAAAATTCATTTAGTATCTGAAGAATATATTTCCAAAGTTTCAAGCCCAACAGAAAGTCCTAAAGATCCCTAGGAAGTCACCGAATTGATGCGAAGTAATGCGTTCTGTTCAAGAACGAAAAGTTTAATCGTGTTTTTCTTGAAACGAGTTTTTTTGCGCGCCGTGGAATGTAACTCAAAAAGTAATGGACCAATCAACTTGAAATTTTGTACGCATATTCTTTAGCTTATCGGCCTTTGCACAAACCTAAAATTTCGTATAAATTGTTTAAACAAATATTGGTTTTAACGAATTGTTTATAAAGAAACACGTGCTTTTTTTTCTTTTTGTCCTCTAATTTTCAATTTTATTTTTTTTTTTGCAACTTTTAGGTTCATGCAAAGCGGAATGTATTATTTTAATAAAAAAAATTTGTTTCGTTAATTTTAGTTAACTACAAGGACCTGATCGTTCCATGGCGCAAACTTTAGTAGTCTAGTTCGAGCACCTCTAGCGCCGCCATTTTGTTTTTTTTTTCACTCATAAAAAAAAATTTTTGTATTCATTTAAACGTCAATATTATTATGCAATTTGTTTCATTGGAATAAATGATCTCAATTTTTTGTAAAAAATTGAAAAACCAGTTGTCTGGAGGAGGTTCCCCACTTAAGGCCGATTGGCTGTCTGATACAATATAACCCTTTGCACCGTTTAGACCTTTTGCCATGCCTATCCTCGTGTTCTATAGCATGTACTTCTGCTTGAAAGACGGTAAAGCTTTTACCCAAGGACTTTGAGAGGGCAGCCCCACTGCCATGTATTCCTACCCCGGCGGTGATAATAGCGCGGATAATTTTGAGGATCCTCTTATCACCCAAGATTTTCACACAAATGTTGTTAGGTTTGGTCAGTTCGATCTGATTAGCTTTTGAAAGTTGAAGTATGAAGTTGGACCTACCATTCAAATTTTGTGAATAAATAAATTAAATAAAAAGGTTAATTGTTAGGAATTACAATGCAAGAAAAGAATGGTTCTCAAATCCAATCCTAACACTAAACGTTCCAAATCATTGAAAAATCTGTTGTAGTTCTAACCGTAAATATTCCACGAAAAGTCCTTATAAAGTTATTCTTATATCTTGGTAGTCTGAACCATTTGCAGAAAAAAAAATCGCGCATAATCTTAAAACACAGGACGCGTCCGATTTCTGTGAGAAATAATTTTTCTGTGATAAATTAATGTTGAACTGTACGCAACCAAATCATCACAGCACCGGTGTGTAATAATTTTGACATGTCCGAAATAATTCTTGTTTCTGCGCCAATGAAGTATGTTGATTTTAGTAACAAGATTTTTGTATTGATGAAATTAAATTTACGACCAATAAATGTATAATCGTTCATAAAAGTGATCATGCGTACCTTTATTCTGTTCTTTGTGAGCATTTCATTCGTTTCTGTGTTGCACCAAAAACTGTGTAATATTGTATCAATAATATTATCAGCAAGCCCTAATTTTATCTTATAAGTACATAATTTTTAAATTCATTGCCATTACATCGTTAAATTATGGTGTTTAGATTATTAATATACAGCAAATATGGTTGATCAACTTGCAATTTTATTTGTTTAAAAATGCTAAATTTTCGTTTAGCGCGCCTGACATTTCATTAATTTTTACGGTGAATATGCCGGTGATCCGTAGATTTCTTTATTGGGGTTAAAATTAAAAAAAAAAATATCTAGGCTCTATTTTAGTGTTATTGTATTATTCTCCAAGCATTATCTGTGAAATTTATTATGTCAAAATTATTTCAGTATTCAGTAAATCGGACGCGCCTTTAATAATAAAATATTTGACATTTGGTTGCGTTCAGCAGCCAAAACGTGGTGTGTGAACCTGGTGAGAATTGACCTTTTTCCTTCACAAATTTTGACAGTAAATTCATCGAAGCCGTAGGGCAGTAAACTAAGAATTATCGCTGTAGATCAAATAAATAAAAATTATCGTTTATGAAAACAACCTCAAATCAATATAAAAACGTCTCTATAGTTAAATCTACCGTAAAAATTTAATTTTTTGGCCTAAAACACAGAAAACAAGAAATCAAGATGAGCTTTTCCTACGCCTTCGGCAATAAATTTACATCATTTGACGTTTGAGGAAAAAGGTCAATTGGTTTTCATTACAGCTAATATGCTGTATGCTAAAGTATTAATGTAAGCGTTAACATACTGCTCCCGAAAATCAATTATCAAAACAAATATCAATATTTTTCAATCAATATTTTACAACAAATATCATCAATTATCATTTTAAAAATATGCTACAACAAAATAAACCATGAGCCAAATTATTGGTGAGTATATTGATCAAAATACAGCGACATCATTTGCACCTCAAAAACAAGAAAAGAAAAAATAATCCTGATTTGGATCAAAAATTTTACAACAACCGCAAACCGGGTGTTCAAATGAGGTCGCTGTTTACATAGTTTATATTTGCTGTGTTCCATTGGCCTGAGTAAACTACTCACAAGTACTTGTATCTACTCGCAACTACTCATGCTCAAACGATGGTGTAGTTGAGAAGTAGCTACGCACATAATTAACGGCAGAGAGATTTTAGTTAAAAACAATTTTAATAGATGGCTCTATACCAATTTTGTTTGTGGGGAATGTCATATTTTTAACCCTAATCCAACCAAATTGTGTTTTTTGGCTCATTTGATAAATGCATCGATTTTCAAAATAATGTTAATTTAGTTATAAACTTGGAAGTATTTTATTTTAAAACATTTCCATACATTCCATACAACGTACTTGGCATTCTTTGCAAAAATTTAGGAAGTTATTTGATTAGAATTTGAAGGTACTGACATAACAAAAATATGCTGGTTGGATTAGGGATAAAAAAAAAAATTGTTTATGTTTATGATGCGACACGGCAATTTTTAAATCGCAAAAATATTTTAATTATTTTGTTGTTTAATGTTTTATTACGTATTATTATTAATTATTATTAATGGAACAATGTGTTTTTTTTCAAAATCTACCAGTTGTATTTAAATTGAGGTTATGTTTTACTACTGTCACGAAAATTCGCGTTCCATTGGACATCTACTCACAAGTACTTGTAAGTAGCAAATTGTTTCCAATGGAACACTACAATTAATTATTATTTAAAATTTACAAAGTAGTTTTTATGAGGACGATTACTCTGAACAGCCTGGATTATTCGTTGGTTGCCTTGACATAAAAATATTTGTTTATTAACAAGGGGGCCTTGACATAAAAATAATTTTTCCTCGACAAGGGAGCGGCCTTGACATAGAAAAATATTATTAACTAGGGGGGGGGGGGGGGGTCTTGACATACAAATATTTGTTTATTAACAATTTTTTGTTGACGAGGGGCTTTGACATAAAAAAAATTTATTAATAAGGAGGGGGGGGGGCACATATATTTTCCCCCACCAAGGGAGGGGGGCCTTGGTATAAAAGTAATTTCTTATGCGGCCCATACACGCTACAACTAGTTGTACAACTGAATCGTACAACTCAGTTGGACTATTTACACAAACGTTCTAACTGATTTCATAGATTCGACTCTATGACAGTTGATATAACCTCTGTTTCGTTGGTTGACGCTTTTCATAAAGTAAAGCGTAATTTAATTCAAAATTAAAATGAACAAAAAAAAATATTTGCATTAATAATTATTATTGATGAGTGTCTACAACAAGTCGAGGAAATTGAGCGGAATCAAACCCCAAAAAAAAAAGGATTTGGCAGAAAGAATGACTAGGTGATAAAGAAAAGTTTTTAGGAACTTATTAGGAAAAAGACTACAGGAACTTTATGCGAATGGATGAAAACACATTTAATCATTTATTGTCACACATAAAACCAAAAATTGAAAAACAAGACACATTACAGTAAGATGTGATTTCGCCGGAAATTAGAGACTTGCCCAATATCGATTTTAGTTCATTTGTCGCCACGCTGGGGCAGCGCTGATTAAATTTTTTTTAGATGCAAAAATAAGTAAAATCATGTTTTCAAATACAAGTATCTTGTCTAAATTAGTGGATGTCCCCATACTTTTTTTTATGATTAATAAAATTTTGAGTATGTTGCGATTAATAATAAATATCAAATTTTAAAATTAATTTAGTCGAAATTAATAATTTAATGAAACATTCAAGACGCATATTTGACACATTTTTGTTTTTTATAAAACTACATACGAAATATTTTAGCCGCCAGTCAGCAAGCGTTGGAATTATATTTGGGAAAGTCACTAAGTCGGTAAGAAATTTCGCTGCGTTTTTTGGCAACGGGTAATTCCTTTGAGGACTTGAAGATTTCCACGGCAGTTTCTTCCAAATCTATTGGGAAAATTGTCATCGAAACATGTGGGGCGATAATAAATGCCTTAATTTATTAAGCTAGACAATTTTCACATAAATATTCTCATAAATATCTTTCTAGACGCCGATATTAAGTGAAACTTGGAAAGGAGTGGCTACTTTATTTGAGAGTGTTTCTGGTTTCCCTCATTGCATAGGTGCTCTGGATAGCAAACATATTCATAAAAAAAAACCAGCACTTTCTGGTTCTTTTTATTTCAATTATAAAAAGACTTTCAGTGTTGTGCTATTTACTTGCAGTAGTGAACGCCAACTGTGAATTTTTGTATGCATACGTTGGCACTAATGGTAAAATTTCTGACGGACGAGTGCTACTACAATCAAAATTTTAGAATAAATTAAATAAAGGCACATACCTACCTCCACAAGAGCCTGTATGTACCATATGCCCACGCAAATAAATCGACAAATGAATTACATTTTAATCAACGTCTGAGTTCAGCACTAGTCAAAGTCGAAATCACGTTTGACTCCAAATACTCCAAACCAGGACTTATAATGCACCAAACCAGCCTCTCATGCCACTTGAAGCTACTATGTCACGAAATGCTGTGAATTTAAAATAAAAATAAACGTTTCTTGTGTGTAATTCAGTTTTTTACTTTCTTTTACGTAAGTAAAATAAAGTATAGTAATCACGAAAATTTTCGACCTTGAGATTATTGAAGATTTATCTGTTTTGAGATCCCCTGAGTCCGAAAAAGTGGGCTTCGAAATTTAATCTGTCTGTCAGTCTGTCCTTCTGTCAGTCTGAGTCCTCTCTACAGCCCAGATGGCTTAACCAATCGAACTGAAACTTCAGATTAAGCTTTTTTGATAAATTGGGAGGTGCCAGTGGATTTTACTTCAAATCGGTCAACGGTTTTGCAAACATCTTAAAAAGTATAAGGTTTACAAAAAACTACTAATACAAAATGTTTCCAATAAATTAAAAATTAAAAGAAAAAATTTAAATTCATAAATATCACCTTTTATTTTCTTTTACATGTATGTAGTGTAATAATGAGTCCGAAAAATTGGGTTTCGAAGTGGACTCTGTTGATATATATGTATGTCTGTCAGTTTGTATTCCAGGTTTAACAAAACAAACTGCAACTTTATGTTTAAACTTTTTACATAAACTTTGGGGTCCCAGCTCCCAGATTCCGTGAGACAGAAAATTTAATTTTCCAATGTTACGAAAATATACAATTTACAGGAAACATGAAAAATAAAAACAATCTTAAGTTGGCAAGAAATTTGCATTATAAAAGTTTCTCAAAATTCGCTGTTCGTAAAAGAAAGTCGTGTGTTGGCCACACCTCAATTTTTTTTATTAGCTTTATTATTTAATTTTGGCTATTATAAATGTCTGCGATATGGCAATATTCAATTTCATTTGTTGAGGAAGTTTGTGGTGCCACTGGCACAGCAAACATACCATTTGGCAATTGAAAAATATGCGAAATTTTTGGTCCTGAGGTTGAAGCCGGTGTTGATGGTCTTGTAAACCATGCTCCGAAAATACATATGTAGGTGTACAGCTGCGTGACTGAATCGTACTTGTTGAATTGGAAGATTGGGGCAAAGATGAAACACAATTTAGCGTACACTTTTCCAATTGTTCGAAAATTAATATTTCCTGAATGGTTTTTTTCGCGTAAATTTTTTGTACATCAGATAATTGTCGGAACGAACACGTCCAAGACTTGCCATATATCTCTGCATCGTTAGGTTCTTTCTGGAAATTTGTGGGTTCTGAGTGCTCCACTGCTTTTTGTAAAAATTCGGATCGTTCTTTGGACACATTGGTTTTTTTGAACGCCAATATTTTCGTTTTGATGTTTACTCCAATTAAAAAGTATGAAATTTAAATTTAGAATTATAATACAGTTCAATATATCCAAAGTGTAAACTCCAACCTGCTGGAGATTTACCGATGTATCCAGTTCGTCTTCATCATATGCATCGAGATCTAAACTGGTCATAGCTGTACAAGGCGTCATTTCGTCCTTTAAAAAAGCAACACGTTGTAAAACCAAATCGACGGTTCATAGATATCGTCGAGGGCACATCCTGACTTTAGACTTTCGTCCACTTCCCTCAATTCGCGCCGATATTGCGTTTTAATATTATTTTATTTTTCTAATGTTCTAATGTTGCATTAGTTACAATTTCGTGGGCCAATAACTCATTCCACGCCTTCTGTTTTAGGTATTTGTTTTTGTAATTTTCATTAGTTGATTGCCACAAAAACGGTTTACTTTTGTACAATTCAAAAAAAATTCGCCATTGTTCATTGGCTAAAACGTTAACAACTCCACTATTTTTTTCCATATTCGGAAAAAGTTTCCGGAAAATTAGTTTTATTGTAAATTAAATTTCCTTATTCTATATATTCTATTATTATATTTACAATAAATTTATTTTAATATAGGAAAAGGATTTAATTTTCTATTATTTACTAGGAGGTACAGCCCGTCCTAGGACGGATACATTTTATATATAATGGTGATGTCCAGGGTTGCTGCCACAATCACCATTTGAACATTTGATATATTTTTAGCCGAGTAGGAATAGCCCGTGATTTAACGCTTTTAAGGATTATTGTACCTGAAATAGACCTTAAACCAAAGACTAAGGGCTTTTAAGGATGATTTTACATGTGTTGGGGCATCCCACAAAACACCTTACAGACCGACAAACAGCGGGAGCTGTGCTTTTCTTCAAAAAAAAAAAAAAATCGGAGTGGGCTGTGTCGTCCACACGGCCGTAGGTATTATGCGTGATAACGTTTATAAGATGTTGAGATTAATTATTTTAATTCAATATAAATTATAAGCCAAAGTTTCTTTACGCACAAATAAATGAGGGATTCTCTCTCTACAGTGTTCTAAACTATATATTGTTAATCGCTATTTTGAAGATATCAATTTCATTTAAAATTTATGTGGAGGGTTATTATTACTTTAATTTAAAATAAATTATCTGCCGCAGTTTTATTTATGCCCAAATTAGCAACAGAATTACTCCGATCAGAAGAGGCATTCTCTCGCTATAGTACAGTCAAACCCTGTAAATCTCTATTTTGTAAATTTAATTTAAATTAAAATTAGTGTGGAAATTAATTATTTTAATTTAAAATAAATTAACCACCACTGTTGCTTTACGCAAAAAATGACTACAGAATTACTCGGATCGGATGAGTCATTCTCTGGTTCAAGCATTTAAATCGCGCGAAATCCGAGGTTCGCGGCCCGGCTTGCCTCGCCGCCTGATGACGTCGTTGCGATAATATTATGCGTGAGGCATGAACCCTAAGGACCAACCTAAGAAATCATATAATTAAATTAAAAATAACCGTAATTGCCCACGACCAAAGGCAAAATTTCGTTTTAATTTTCTGAACATGCGGTGTAAGACGTGATCACGTCAAAAAAATTTAAATTGGAAAAACTAAACTAAAATACCTTGGGTACAGTCGAACTCCAGACCTTAGCCGCTCTAGTCCAATACGTTACTACTACGCCACGTTCAACCTAAATTGTTTAACTTTCATTGTCATATTGTTTCAAACATAGCATGCTATGAAGTTTATGATAGGAAAAAAATGTTTACCAAAAAAATCTCATGGCTTACTACAACTCAATATAAAAGTTTTTAAATAACTTAAAGTAGTGTTCGCATACATTTAATCTGTGTGCGAAACGAAAAAAATACCGCATAAAAAGTTAAAAAGTTAAATTTTTGACATTACATTCACCACAAAAATTTTAACTGGTCACTGACCTGTTAAAATTTGTATCTTGTAACATTTTCGATGAACATCCCTAACCTCATACCTTTAAGTATTTAAGTACATACATACTTCAATTTTTAGAGATTTGTTTTGGGGTCTCAAATATTACTCTTATAATTAATCATTAAAGATTTTTAATAATCATAATTATTCGATACCTTCACTTTCTTGGTACTGTAGAATTTGAAAATTAAATTTTACAATTACTTCTATAATTTGTCAAATGAATAATTATAAATAAGTAAATATTTAAGCCAAAATTAGTATTAGTTTTCGATATTTTAATTTATTTAATAAATTTCAATTTTATTTTCAAAAGTAAAAATAAGCGGACGTCAAAATTTTAACTTTTTAACTGGTTGCAATTCGCACAGCAAATCGCTTAAAATATTTGGTAAATTTTATTATTTTCACCACAGTTAAAATATTTAACTTTTTAACCGTTTCGCACACGGCCTTAGTCGCAAAAATTAACTTGTACCACGTATTTTCTTGTATAATTACTGTAATAATTATAAAGCGGAATATTTAATGTATAGTAAAATATTTGGTCATTAAATGAATACTAAAAAAAAAAATAAAAATAAAAATGAAATTTGGGTGAACATCGAAATCGAGATATTTTCCGTTCGAAATTTGTTGTTAATAGGTCAACACCTCTATCAGTTAGGCTACTCAATTACAATATTTTGATATGTAAATTAGAAATATAAGAAAACTGTCAAATAAGTCTGCAGACTGCTCCACACACGGTACGACTTTATTACAACTCAACTCAGTTGTACAACTAGTCGTAGCGTATATGGGCCGCATTATTGATAAGATGAGCCTTGATATAAATTTTTTTCCCTGGCAAGGGATGGGCCTTGACATAAAAATAATTTTTTATTGAAAAGAGGGCGGCCTTGACGTAAAAATAATTTTTTGTTGACAAGGGAGAGATAGGTCTCTACATAAAAATAATTTTTCGTTGACAATGGGGATAACCTTGTCATAAAAATGTTTTATTGACAAGGGGGACCTTGACAAAAAATTATTTTTCCCCTACAAGGGAGGAGCCTTGGCACTAAAAAAAATTTTTTACAAGGGGAGGGCCTTGACATAAATATTTTTGATTGGCGAGGGGACATACAAATAATTGAGGGGCCTTTGGGGGCCTTGACATAAAAAAAATTTTATTGACAAGGGGGGTGGGGTGCCTTGACATAAAAATAATTGTTGACAAAGGAGTGCATGACATAAAAATAATTTTTTATTCACAAGGGTGAGGGGGTCTTGACATAAAAACATTTGTTTATTAACAAGGCGTGGTGTGGCCGTGACATTTAAATAATTTTTCCCCGACAAGAGAGGGGCCTTAACATAAAAATAAATTATTAACAAGGGGGGTTGAAAGTAGTTCTTTCGATTTTGCTTGTTGAAACAAAAAGAAAACATTTACATTACTCAAAATATGGTTTTTCGTATTTTTTGAATTTTTTTGTTTTGCTTTTGCTTCTGCTTGCAATAATACACTTTTGTTTGTTTCTGATCGAAATTTAAAGCTTTTTCCATTCTGTACAAGCCACCTGCTGAGTTGTAAATTTAAATAAATCGGAATTTATGGTCGAGCTTAGATTAATGGTTGTAACGATGAAACAATATAGGTAGTAGGCTACAATGCTAGTTTAGTTAATTTCAAATTGCAGGGAAATCCTAAATAATTCTCTAATGAGGATGATAAAAGTAGAATAAAGATTGATTAGGTAATGAGTGAATGTTACTCACTATTCCAGAATAATGCCACTCGCATTATTCACTGATTATTCAATTGTAAGTTACTCATAATTCCCCTCAGTACTCACTCATTATTTACACATTACTCACTCATTAATTACTTTTTAGTGAAGTTTCCCTCATTATCGGCCATTTCATTAGTCACTAATTATTCATACGTTACTCATGTGAATGAATATTAAAAACAAATAAGTTAATAATGATGAGAAAATGCTATCACTGTTTGAATAGAAAGTGAATAATGAGTGAATTCATTATTACTATCAGTATAATGACTTTTCAATCAATGTTCTAAATTTAATATTTATAGGGGATAACTAATCAAATAATGAGATATTAATCCATGAATAATATTAGTGTATATTGACTAAATAGTCAGCGAATTATAATAGAATACTAAGTGAATAATGTGTAATAGAATAATACCCACTATTTGTGAACTATAATATCGGTACAGTTTAATCATGTGACGCCAACTAAATTGAGTACATTGGTCAAAGCAATTTCACATACATTTAGGTCAATTATATATATATATAATATGTATAACATATATGAAAATAAAAAAGGTTTTAATAATTATTTGGATAACTTTTTTGCAGTCTGTCTAAGTCCAAATGATTGGAGCAGTGCACACATATTAACCGAATGGGACACAACGGATTGTGTTTATGTCGTTTAAATCAATGCCGAAACAATTATTTACGGTTATTTGATGCTAACACAGTCAAAAATTAAATTACAAATAAATTAAATTTACTACATTGAATGACTCCACAAAATACAAAGAGGCAGCAAATAAATCCATCAATTTTAATTACATTTCATTAACATTCACACCGATAAGTTTTTATAACAATTTTCATGTTTTGTTTTATTATTTATGTAAATTAAATATGTATAATAATTTGAAAAATAACTTGTTGATTTAAATTTTAATTAAATATTTTTGAACAATTTTTTGCTTTATAAATAGAGTATGTACACTCAAACAAAAACATAAAATTAACTTTTACTATTTTCGTTTCCACTAACACAACTTGTGAGAATGCGTTTGATATATGTCACTCGTTACTGAGTTTACGTTATTCGTCATACATCAACCCAAAATCGTATTTCTACTAAATTGTAATTCGTAACACTCAGACAATTTAGTTTAAAAAATTTCACTCAACAATTGAATTTAAAAGTAGCTTTAGTTATAAATTCAACTGAACAAATTTCAGTATACAATAATGTAATTTTAAATGGCCAAACAATCTGTCAGTCAATAAAAATTTGTTTTGTGATTTCGCTCTCTTATTTTACAAATAAACAAAAACTTCAACAATTTCTGCTAAGCACACACGAGCTAAATTATAATCCTGACAAAATTGATATTTTAAAGCATTCAAGAGTACACCCCCACAAAAACCTCCTCAATCACATCGAGCTATAGGGTATTCCTCTAATCTACACCTAAAACAAATTAATACCAAGAAGAAAATGTAAACAATAACAGAACCATTTTCCTTCACTGTTTGCTATTTTGTTGTTGTGTCACACTCTTATAATAATACTCGTAATAACAATATCAAGCGTACCAAGTGTAGTTAAATATTTTAATTTTAAGTTGGGGTGCCCTTAAGAAAAATCAACATCAAGCTAATGAAAATAGAAAGAAAAAAAAACGAGGGAATGAATTTTCTTTTGGATTTGAAAATGTATCTTAATTTTAAATGAAAATTCCATTCATTGTTATGACTATATACATTTGTATGTTGAACTAAAAAAAACTTCTGTCGCAAATCTATCTTGTTTTGTTATTTTTGTGTCGTGCATATAACCAAATGTAATCGAAAACAAATCAAAAACGATTGATTGCGATTTTTGTTCCCGCAATTATTTTCGTTTACAGCTAATAGTTTTTCTGTAAAGTAAATATTCCGTTGATGCAGTGGCAAAATAACTACAATCGATGATGGTAAAACCGAATTTGTATGCCCAATTACACATATAGAAAACAAAACGCAATATTCAAACGAGCAACATCATAGCAATCAGCTCGTGAATATACTAAAATTTTGTCGTTGACGGTCCAAAAATGTTTTGACCAAACGTAACACATTTATCTATATAAACATTATATAAGCCATAGATGACGTGCATGTTCTTCCGTTTCATTAAAATGATTTCCTTCCGCTTTTTTTGGGGGGCTTTGATTTTTTTTTTTAATTTAAATTTCGTATTTGTATAGTGTTCATATTTGTATATGTATGGAAGCAAAATAAAATAGTTGTAACATATGTTGTAACGGATGGCTATTTTCTCATGACATCGTTACAAATAACCACATACCCAAGGACTGATTAATAATTACAATCAGGTAATTTCCCTTCGTGCATATAGCAATATAATTAAATTTCTGTTGTTATTTGCAATACGTACATACCAGACAAGGCAAATTCCAAGTACTCGTCTTCGTAAGGTAATACGCGTGTCCATTTATAAATGTTTTCCAACAACTACAAATCATTGTAGTTGTTATATATTTTTATTGATTGTGCATTCTTGCATATTTCAAAATCAAGTGTATGAACTTGATTTCTCAATTTTCAATATTTTTTGTTTTTGTTTTTGTCAATTTGAAAAAAAAATTGATTGGTTTTTTTTAAAGGAAAAAACCTAAAAACGAGGAGTAATTTTTTAAATTTTGAAGTAGGAGGTTGGAATATTGGATTTTGCTCACCGCGGAGCAAATTTTATTTTTTTATTTTTAGGTTTAGCTCCTACATAAAAAGAGCCATATTGCCAAAAGTCCAACCAAATTTATAATTCACTATTCAATTTTTACTAATATAATTTTTAACCTTTACAATGGATCCGGTTTACTCCCTGCCCATATTTTGCTGGCTATTAGTTTTTTTTCGTATCAAATAGTTACCCCACTCCTCCTAATGAATTCATACATTTCCGTATAAGCCAAACCTCCCTCATTCATTAAATCACTTAGATTTCTTGCATTCCGAATTATGTTGAACTTAGATCTGCATTTGTTGTATCTGGGACAAGCCAATATGATATGTACAACATCCTTCACACTTCCACACAACTCACAATCTCTGTCCTCATTCAAATGACGAACCAATAAGCATTCCTTTCAGTTTCTGTGGTTCAGCCTGATTCTCTCAACCGAGATGTTTGAGTTCCTTATCGGACGGAGTTCTCAAAGGCGTAAAACGGAGCAATATGTACTTTTTAAAATCACTCTCACATTTTCTCCACAGATTCATCTGAAGCATTCGAAGTCCGTCTCTTGTACTCTTCCTTCCATAATCCTGAACCATGTCATCCAATGTCCCTTTTTTGCTAACATATCGGCTCTTTCGTTAACTTCGATCTGTCTATGTGATGGAATCCATTGTATGATCACATCACGTTCACAGTTTCGAATGCATTCAAAAATCAAATAAACATACACATCGCCTTACCTTCCACCTCCATATTTAGGCAAACATAAGCCACTCTGGGAATCGGAAAATATTACTATTTTCCTTTCCCCTTCATTCACCGCCAGTTTAATTCCTTCAAACATTCCAATCAGCTCAGCGTTAATTACACATATGCTTTCGTTCACTTATCCTTCTATGTTGGATCCAATCGAAAGAAATTCAGAATCTACAATCCTTTATTAAGATTAATTTTCTTTTCACTATAACGAGCTATGATTTATTATTGAGTTGAGCTCATTTATGTAATTCTTGCCGCTGTGTTCATACATAACACTCTCCCCGGCTTATTGTTGACTTTATGTTCCAGGTGTAAATCGAACTACTATGGTATGCGAGTTCGATTAGATTGACTTGGCAATGTTCGATCTTCCTCTGACATAGATTGGCTCAAACTTGGTTGTTTATTTGTTGAACGACCAAACGTAGAACGATAATTATAAAAGGCTGAACCTCAAGAGGTGATCAGAACTTCGGTCTTTGGTGTTTTCAATGGGAATAGCATTCACCTGTCACCTGTGCCATAAAGTTGGTGTGACAGTTTTGACAGTACTGTTTTCTATATTAACCAACATATATTTAGTTGTACAACAACAGCCAGACAGGTCAAAAGCTTCAGTAACATGAGTATAGGCATTCAATATAACACGAGAAATCGTATTCTAGAACTTTATACCGAAAGTAGTATACAAAATTCTACTGATATTTCTAACCGTATAACTGACCATATTCCAGAACTTTAACCAAAAATTATTTTAGAATCCCATTTACAACGCACACATCAAATTTCATAATAATCGGGTAAGGAATAGCCAAGTTCCACCCTACTTGGCCGTATTCCAGAATTTCATCCAAAACTCATTTTAAAATCCCATTTCCAACACACAAGTCGAATTGCATCATAATCGGTTGAGAAATGGGCAAGTTCCATCATAAAAATAATTTGTTAACTACTCACTACATTGTAATGCAACCCCAACTCAACTCCAACTAAACTTCAACTCAACCCGTAAATTGACCCCTAATTTAACCTTCAAATTAATTCCAAATTCTATGCCCAATTCAATAATCAAACTAGCATATATAAAAAAATCGTAAATATTTATAAAACCAGGTATATTGGATCAATTCGAATGGCAGGTACCCCACCCTGTTTACGTACAGTCTCCAAAAGCTGTTCAAATCTCCGCCTTGACCATAGAAACAGATTGGCGAAAAAAAATTCCAAATCGTGAAATCGTCAATTCAGACATACAGACATCCAGACAGACGGACGGACATTTTTTTTTTTTTTGCTTTTTCAGACTCAGGGACTTTCAAAACGTCGAGAGAAGTGGTTTTGGACCAACCAAATTTTTCGTCATTTTTGATAGGATTTCAATACTTTGGTCTTTTTAGACGAAGTAATTACCTGGTCTATGTGTTGTGCTCATTCTGTGTTGTGGTATCCTCATTTTCTTCGATACGTGGACGTATTTGATTTTGATTTCGCCTCATATCGCATTTATTCGTTGACACGATGTACATCTTAGTTCATCATGCCCTTGTCTTGTTTCAGCTATGGCGATTTACAACAGGAAGAATCAGGTGAAAACCGATAGGTGCTGAGAAATGTCAGCAATGCATTGTCGGTTGAACCACCTTCGTATATCTTCTTTGTCATCGCGCTTTTATAATTTCGCACGAACCTCTCCGCTTTTCCGTTTGATGCGGCATGAAATGGCGCTGTTGTGAGATGTTTGCTTCCGTTCTGATGGCAAAATTCAATGAACATATCTGACGTAAATGCGGCGCCATTATCAATTTCGACTGTGTTCGTCAAACCCTCAATTGGAAAAATCACTTGCAGAGACCGGATGCATTTTTATAACATATAGATATCGAGAGAAGGCATCCAAACAAAGCATCCACATGCTGCCGAGAAACGGCCCCGCAATATCTAAATGTATTCTCTCCCACGATTTCACTGCTTTTGGCTAACTGTTGGAATTCTCTAGGAGCCGCTGATGACATTTCTTGACAACATCTGCTTGGTTCGCGCACCATACCCCAATGTCCTTCATGTAACATTTTCAGCACTGACTTGCGTAAACTGGCTGGTACAATTACTCGAGTGTAGTCAGTCTCCAATACCAAAACATTATTAAAAATGGAAATAGACTTTTGCCTTACGCCATTTGCCCCAGTTACTCGTCTTTGCTGGTATCCGGCCAACCTTCTTTTACGAAAGTGCTAATCTTCGACAATACTGGGTCTCGAGCCGTACATGTTGCTACTCTCTCAGTATCGATCGGGAACTGATCAAGTTCTTCAATATATATTTGATTCATCTCTATAGCATATCTTCGTCTGTGTCGAATTGATTATCCGGACCCATAGGTAATCTGCATTGTACGCAAAAGAGCCCATAGTTGCAACCGATTTGCTGTCATTGATGGTAATTGATTATTTGGACGGAAAATTGACATTAATCTGGTATTATCGGTGACTAATTTAAACTGGCGTCCATAATACATATACTGGTGAAATTTTCGGTATCCAAATATTACTGATAACGCCTCCTTCTCTACCTGACTATAATGCATCAGGTGTTTATATGGTTTTAGACTCGATGGCTATGGACTGCTCAGAACCATCGGGGTACAAATGTGAAAGCACGGCCCCAATACCGTACTGTGATGCGTCCGTAACCAACACCAAAGAGTAGTCTCTGTGATAATGCACTAACTATAGGTTGCCTCGACGATGGGTTGCTTCATTTGTTGAAACGAATCATCCAGTTCTTTCAACCAGCGGTATGGAATGTCCTTTTTTGGAGGGCATTAAAAGGTGCTGCTAACCGCGAAAAATTCCGAATGAATCTATTATAATAATTTACTTGCCAATAAATGCTTCCAGTTCCTTTAAGTTCTTTGGGAAGGGCATCTGTCGATTCCCTGAAGACCTTTTATGGTAGGCCGAATGCCCGCAACATCTATTATATGATCACATATTCGACCTTGGTCTGGAAAAATTTACATTTTGCCCGTCCTCTGTTGCTCCAGTAATTACTATGCCATCTAGATAGCTAGCTACATGTGTTATACCACACATGTAAGTGCTCAATGAATTTGTTGAAAATGGCTGGTGCACTGGCAACTCCGAATGGCAACCGTTGACACTGATATATACCAAAAGGTGTCGTAATGACTATCAACTGTTTAGACTCGTCATCTAACTCAATTTGCAGGTACGCATAGCTTAAATCTATTTTGGAAAACTGCTTCCCTCCGTGAAGACGGTGACACAATTCTTCCACTCGGAGTATCGGGTACTGTTCGATAAATAACTGAGAGTTTACCGTAACCTTGAAATTTCCACACATGTGAACATGCTGCTTGGCCTTTTTTTATTACAACAATGGGATCAGCCCATTGACTGAATTTCTTTAGCATTGCCATATGCTCGAACGGAATCGGTCGCGACTTGAAAAATTTAGGCACCGAGTTGGGTTTCATGATGAGGTGGGCTTTGCACACCGAACAAGGACACTAAGGTTTGCTCGAAAACTTTCCCGAATTAGTGGCACAGGGAATTTATTTTACCTTGCTGCTCCACCACATCAACAAAACCCTCTTCAAACTGCCAAGTTCTATGGACATTTTGAATCCAAACTGGTGAACCAATCCATTTTGAAAATGTTCGCTCCATTTGCATAGGTAACCAATATTTTAAAATGTAAACTCAGGTTTTGGTATTTGGATACGACGACTAAAATACCACAAACTGGAATGCCAACATTTCCGTACACTTTCACTGCTGTATTGACTGGCATGAGCTCTGATTTATGTACCTGGTTATAACCGTCCTTTCCAATCATGGACACTAAGGGACCCGTATCCATTAAACACTGTAAAACTATAATATGTTCTTCCCGATTTGCCGAAGTTGGAGCAATGCTTCTTGTTCCAAACCGGACATCTGTTCTCGAGCATACGGATGCTATGTGACCACATTTATGGCATTTTCGACATTCCACGTTCAATAATCTATACTCGTTTCGCAGATGGTTGACTCCATATCCCGGACATGAACGATCACGACTATACGACCGATTCGATGCATTTATTTGTGGAATCGACTCATTGTCCCGCTTCAATATGTTTACTGCCACCTGTGTCTGCTCGTATGCGTTCGCCACCAATAAAACATCTTCTAACGTAGAGTTTCCTTTCTGCAGACCAGCTGTCCGCACCGGCTTATGTTTCGTGTGTAGGATAATGTTTTGCATATTTGGTTTACGAACCACTGCAACTCGCACACTTGAACGCGCATGATTTAGCCGCTTCCCTTAAATCAGCAACCCATGTAGCATATGTGTCAATGGGCTGCGTTTTTATGTTCATGAAGTTGAAAAGACCACCTAACACATGTACTGTACAAATTCAGAATCTACAATCCTTTATTCAGATTATTTTCTATTCTCTATAACGAGCTGTGTTGAACTCGTTTATGTAAGTTCTTGCTGATGTGCTCATACATAACATTCTAGCATCTGTATAAACTATATCTTCTTGTATATATCGCTGACTGATTTTTCCAAACTTAGTTTTGACGATAATTTCAGAAACATGTTCTTATTTTAAAGTGAAATGCTAGCTCTACAATGTTGATTTGTACAACGCCCTACTTTGTAATTTTACTATCATTTCATTCCAAAACTCATCTTTCTTAGTTATCATTCTAACTGTGATCCCCTCCCTCTTATAATCTAGAGGCGAATCACCCATTTCAAACCACAGAGTGTGTATTGGGGTTGTGTCAATCGCTCCCAATATCACTCTGGCAAATGCATTCTCAACTTTCATTAATTGGCTGAAAGCACCTTTTGAAGCATTGCCAATTGCCATATACACACTAATACCATATCTAATTTTGGAGGATATAAGGGCCTTCTTTAACATGTCAATCCCACCCGGATGAGCGCCCCACGGGTGTTTAATGGTCAAAAATGTGCCAAACGGTCTCAGTTTCCAGTGGTTGCCACGAGGAGGCAGCACGTACACTTGCGAATTGTGACCAATTACCCCTTACACAATTATACCAATACATGACCAGAACAGCTCACGTGATGCGCAAACATGTGACTGGGAAATCCCGGGATATCCCGGGTTTCAATTTTTTTTATGGACTAGTTTAACCGCATACGAATAATAATTACATCAAAATCTCGGTTTAAGAGCCTAATTGAGGATTGGCCTGTCTATGATTTTAATTGTCCCTTAAGTCCGAATGTAGATAATTTAAATATCGATATACGTTTATCCATTAATAGCATTTTCAAGTCAAATTCAGGTCCATTAAGAATGAACTTGGTTATTCATTAACCGATTATGATGAAATTCAGAATGCATCATGGAAATGGGATTCTAAAATGAGTTTAAGATGAAGTAGTGGAATATGGCCAGTAAATCTCTGCGGTGTATTCAGATGTAGTATTATAATTTGATAAGAACCTTTGTAGCTTTTAAGCCTTGAATGCCTTTAATGTCTTTTCTAAAGTATCGAAGAACCTCTAAGATATGGATACTATAGGGCAAAACTGATATAATGTACCGTTCTGCTCACAAATTAATTGAAATTTCGTAAAAATGAATTGTGTTCCGTCCCCTGAGACGATTTGATGATCCAAAACGAGCAAACCAGCCTTCCATGATGGTTACCGTTTTACTTGCGGAGATAGTTGATTTAACGTACAAATATTTCTGGCCATTTCCAATATGAATCAACAATGATCATAGATGCAATTCGTTGATTGGACCAGCGTAATCAATATGAATCTGCTAACATGTACTGTCGGGTACTGACGATGATTTCAATGGTACTTTCGCCTGCGTTTTTGGAACCTGTGTGCATTCATTAGATTCCTCGACCAAATCTGTGTGCAATAGATTTGATGTAATACTCCCCATTGATATACACATATGGAACTACGATTGTATCCACGAAACTCAGGCAATCGCTGAAAATCTATACTACCAAATGAAAAACGATACGGCAACAGAGAGTCGTGTCAATTGTTGATCGCCTCGTCGCTCATAATAAGAGTGAATAATTGTGGTTGTTTACAATATGCTCTGAAATCCGCTCTGGAAATTATTTTTGAATTTGGCCATTGCGAATTTAATTTTAACGAATAACTGTTTGAAGTTTTTCACATTGTCGTGTTGCCTTTATCATCAAATATCTCATAAAGAAATCACATTTACTGATTTTGACACTAAAGGTAAAATTTTCAATACGTTATTGTCTTTGCTAGCAACGCTTTGGTGCTCTGCTTCTATTCTACTGCACAGACAAGTAAATCATCCAGGCGCTGCTTTGACATCTGTATCCTGATTCTCTAAAAAATAAGATAATGTGTAAACTTGTAAACTTGTGGAAATCAAAGCTTACTTTTATGAGTTTGGAATTTTTCGATAAGACGGCCACTAAAATAATATCGAAAAATCGCAAACTTATGAAAGTAAGCTTCGCTTTTAACAAGTTTACAAGTCTACACATTATCTTATTTTTTTAGAGAATCAAGGTACTGAATTGAATTGAATCAAACCCCGATGTTTGTTAATTGTGAGCAATTCCCGCGACTTTTCATCAATTTCTACTTGGAGATACCCATCAGACAGAGCTAATTGACTAAGTGTCGGGTCATTCGCTAGTTTTGAAATTCGCTAGTTTTCACTAGATTTCACTAGTTTTACACTCACCTGTGGTGAGGCTCAAGTACGTCATTTAGATCCGACACATTGGTGCGACACAGTCGGAAAAATTAACTGACGTGATAATACCAGGTTGTTGGAGACGATTCAGTTAATCGTTTATTTGTGTTTTTGTGTTAATGGCGCATACGCGTAACTGGTCGTTACGGTTTGAATACTGGCGTTGTGTCTGTTTTGATATGCAGTCACGGTGTTTTCATTCACAGTCCGGGAGTTTTTTTTTTTTTAAATATTCGGAAATGATGAAACCAATGTTGCATTAACTGTTGGTCTGCACTGATACTGTTGCGGCATATCCAAATGATTTATTTTTATTTTATTGCAAGCACATGCATCATCTCCTTACAATGCGTCCCCAAAAGTTGATATAACTTAAATAAGGATAGTGTTGAAATGTTGAATACAAATTTAGAATTAAGTAATCCAAACTATTCCGAATAGAATATACTCATAAAATATTTCCCTGTAATTGTAGTGTTATTGAATTCCATAATACATTGAAATTCCCTTAACAATTTAGTTCGGTCCTGAAAATTAACTCAACTCCCTAATCAATCCCTAAATGGAAGTTTTAACTCAATCTACAACAAGCTCCAACTCAATCGTATCGCAACCTAAACGCAATCACAAAATTAACCGCCAACCTTCAAATCAACTCTTAACTTAACCCTAAATCAACCCCCAAATAATTCCCCAGTCGAACCTCTTATTTAACCCCAACGTACCTTAACTCGATTTCAACTGAACGTAGCATGGACAAAATCTCAATCTTCTATTCAATTCCACACTTAACGGCTAACTTAATCCCACAATCAAGTCAATACCAAATCTACTTGTGTATCTGAACCCAACTCAAATAAACTCAATCTAACCTCCTACTAAATACCAACTACCCCAAATTAAACCATAAAACCGAACCTCTCACTAATCTCCAACCCCATTCAACCCTAACCAACTTAATGCTCAACGAAACCCTAAACTTGAAAAATTGAATGTGTACATGAGCTCAATTCAGAACCATTAAAGCTAAATTAAGGCTGAAATGTAAATCAACCCGCAAAAAAAAACTCAATAAATCTCACTCAATTCCTGGTCCGACAAAAAACATGCGTTCGTGAGCTTAACTAAAGCTAATTTACAACTTAACTCAGAACACTCCCAAAATAAATCCCCAACTGGACCCTCATTTAACTAGAACTCAACCCAAATTCAACTCCTAATTCAATATTCAATTCAACCACAAACTCAATCCCTAATCTAAAACAGTCTGAAAACCGCTTGTGTCTATGAAATCAACTCAATCCTAACTGAACATCTAACTCGACCCTCAACTTAACATCAACTTAACCCCAAACTTAACGTCCAACCCATTCCTCAAATCAACGCATCTCGAAAAATCGTTCAACATCATTCCATCATACCGCATTATTCCATTATAATTATTCATAATTCTACCATTCCACTATACCATCATCCCTTCATTCCACTATACCATCGTTCCGCTATACCATCATTTCATCATTTCATCATACCATCATTCCATGTTCCATCATTCCATCAAACCATTATTCCATCATACGATTATTCCATTTTCATGCGCCGAACCATCGTATACCATTACACCATTACCATTACACGATCGCCCATTAAACCATTATACCATTACGCCATTACCATTATACCATTTACATTATACCATTACCATTTTACCATTAATATTATACCATTGTACCATTATACCGTTATACATATACCATTATACTATTAGACCATTATGCCGTTATACCATTACACCATTTGATGGTGTAATGGCATATTGCTGCCCGATGCCACAGTGGTTAGCATGCTTGCTTTAAGCTCCGGAGGTCCCGGATTCGATGCCCGGCAGGTGATGAAAAAATCACGGCTGGTTAATTTGGCATCATGTTATTGAGTTTTATCTGTTTGCTGCCCAATAGATAAAATAAATAAATGGTTTAATAGTATAATGGTATGATGGTATTTGTATTACACTATTAGATTATCACACCATTATTATTATTATACCATTAACATTATACAATTCTCATTATACTATTACCATTACCAATAAATCATTATCACTCCACCATTACCATTATACCATTATACTTATACCATTTTACAATTATTATTGGAAATAAGCATTGAACGCACTCGAATCTTTTATATGTAATATGTTTCACTGTAGTTAAAGATTGTGGATAACTTCACTTCAGTAAATTACATTTTTTTTTAAATCGATTTTTAAAATGAAAATTTTTCGTCAAGTGTAACATTTGTGATGGTTACGATCAAAGCCCGATGGTTTTTGTTATTATTTTTTACTTTTTATATTTTTGTCACAGTTTAAGCCTAACCATCACTTTTGTTACATTACATTAAAGTATTCAATAATGGCGGTAACATCACAATTGTAACTCTTGGTTTGAGAATGTTATGTTAGTTTTGTTGAATAGTTTGCAAAGAAAATAATTTCACAATTGTGAGAGTTGATCTGTATTGCATATTTAAATAATATTTTTTATGGACTCTGCTTCATACCCTCACAATTGTATTGACCGGACCGGAAAGGGATATATAAAATTAATCTGAAATAATCCGTGTTTTATTGATCGAGCTTCCAGCTCTATTTAGTAATATTCCAATAGGTTATTGGCCCCGTGGATGAAAAATACGGATATTCCGAAAAATTAAGGCAGATTAATTGGATAGAGTGAAATTGATTTTTCGGTGTTGTGAAAATCACAAACGGAAAATGATGGCGTCAGCTGAATAAAGATACAGCATTTCAAAGCTAAACGGAACAAATTATTTTGTATAGAAATACAAAATGGAAATGCTTCTTAAGGAAAAAGGTTTATGAGCAGTTATCAATGAGATACAACCATCACCAGTTACAGCAGCGTGGACAGCAAATGATGAAAAGGCACATTCAACAATTGCATTGGATGTAGAAGACGATCAAATTCATCACATCATCGGTGCAGATTCAGCAAGAAATACATGGAGAATTCTTAAGGAAACGTATGAATTGAACACATCAAGCAATCGTGTGCACATTTTGAAGTTAACGAGCTGTTTCGAAAATTATTGGCGCTTGGTGCAGATTTGGTCCGGAATTTTTTATGAGTGCTACGTTGTTGGCTTCTTTGCCACCAATCTACGACGGTTTGGTAACGGCGCTCGAAGGTAAAGAAGAGAGTGAACTGACACTTACGAGGGTTAAATCAAACATTCTTGCGCAATTCAAAAGAAGAATGGATCGAGGCGGAACAACGGATGACACTGTATTTAAAGTTGACACATCAAGAGCAACGAAAGGTCAAAAAGGTGAAAATAAAAAGTATGAGTGCTATTTTTGCAAAAGGATTGTCGAAAATACAAAGCCTGGCTCAACAAACAGGGAGGAAGTAATCAGAAGACGAATCTAGCGAGAGATAAAACAGAAAACCTGTTTGTGACACATCAAGTAGGTGATGGCTGGATTGTCGATTCAGGTGCCACATGTCACATTGCCAGTTCTAAGGATAATTTCGTCAATATCGACATGAATTGTAGTGATAAAGTAAGCGTTGCAAGTGGTCAACAATTAACAGCTGCGGATAAAGGCACAATTAAAGTTGATTTTCTGAATGAGGAAAATCTAAGTGTTTCAGTAAAAATCACAGACGTGTTGCTAATGCCAGATATCAAGGGAAATTTACTTTCAGTCAAAAAGCTAACGGAAAGAGGCTTTCAAGTAAATTTCAAGGGCAACAAGTGTGAAATAAGGGAAAAAGTCGGCAAATTGCAGTTGGCGAAATCAGCGGTAAACTTTACAGACTAAAGGAACCTCACAAAGTTTACTCGGTCGAAAAGGAATCAAATGGCTGCATACATTATTGGCATAAGGTTCTAGGCCATAGAGACATTGAAGTTGGCGATACGAAATATGGTTGAAGGCATCAACTTTAGCGAGTGTACAGCGGTTTGCGAAATCAACTCCAAGTGCAGAGTGTGTCTCGAAGGAAAAATTACTCGAATCAAGTTTCCGGTCCAGTCGAGTAATAAAGCAGTTGCAGTCATGGATCTGATTCATTCGGATGTTTGTGGTCCGATGCAAACAACCACACCATCAGGTAATCGGTACATTGTGACATTCAATTCGGAAAGAAACCTAAGTGCATCCGTACAGATCGAGGAGGAGAGTACATCAGTAATGAATTCGTGAATTATTTAAAGTTGAGCGGAATTCAAATCCAGAGAACTACTGCGTACACACCCCGGCAAAACGGAACAGCGGAACGCAAAAACAGAAAGCTGGTAGAAATGGCTCACTGCATGCTAATTGACGCAGGTCTAGAGAAAAAGTTTTGGGGTGAAGCTGTAATGATGGCTAACTATGTCCAGAATCGTTTGCCAACCAAGGGTACAGAAACAACGCCATATGAAGGCTGGTTCCATAAAAGTCCAAATGTGCAATACTTCAGAAAATTCGGATCAGAATGTTATATGAATGTACCAAAACAAACAAGGCGCAAATTCAATTCAAAGGGTGTGAAAGCAGTGCTGGTCGGTTATGATTACGAATCAAAGGCATATCGTTGTTACCTATAAAGGGGCCATTTGTTACCTATCAAGTCCAGTGAAAATTATCAACAGGAACAAATTATCGTCAATTCAGAGTTGAACAACTTTGAAGATGCAGAAAACGATCAGGTGCAAAAGGAATTAGTCGATGAAGAAGTTTAGGAAGGGAATCCAATACAAGATCACGTTCAGAATGAAGATGAAAAGCAAACTGTTGGACGATCACATCGTGCTAACAAAGGAATTCCACCAAAGAAATTTATTGAAGAAATGAACGTGGTGAGTTCAGTCATTCAAGAACCAAAGTGCTACGCAGAAGCTATCAAGAGTGATCAAAAGAGGCTGTGGATTCAAGCAATGAGAGATGAGATGAAGTCATTGATGGAGAATCAAACATGGGAGCTTGTGAAAATTCTAGAAGGTGCAAATCTAGTTGGCTGCAAGTGGATTTACAAGCTAAAGTGCAATTCAGATGGAAAAGTAGTCAGACATAAGGCAAGGCTTGTTGCTCAAGGTTTTTCGCAAAAATACGGTACTGACTATGATCAGGTGTTTGCTCTAGTTGTTCGTCAAACTACGTTTCGAACATCGGTTACAGTGGCAGCAAACAAGGACATGAAGGTTTATCATCTAGACGCGAAAACAGATTTTCTCAACAGTGAATTGTCTGAAACAATTTACATGAGACAACCTCCAGGATTCAAAGTTGAAGGCGGCGAAGATTTAGTGTGTCTACTAAAACGAAGTTTATATGGTCTAAAGCAATCAGCGCGCAATTGGAACAAAACAATTCATCAAATTCGCATCGATTTCGGTTTTGTTCAAAGCAAGAATGATCCATGCTTGTACACCTACAAACATGATGGAAAAATATGCTAAGTATTAATCTACGTAGACGATGTGGTCATTGCTGGTGAAAACAACGAGATAATCTCCAAGTGCGAAACGTTTTTAAGTTCGAAATTCAAGATTAAGAAATTGGGAGAGATTAAGGATTTCTTGAGTCTTCAAGTAATCCTTAATTATGTATACTATTATACCATTACCATTACCATCCACACCACGTGTGTATTTCTTTAAATATCGTTCTTATATACATATGCACATGCATACAAACACTATAGGTTTACCAATTGCTCACTAAACCCTAATGAGCACTCAGCAGTGTTGTACATGCAACGGCATAACATGACTTACCAGTAGCTGATTGGGTTTATTTCGGTATTTATGTTTACTGTTTACTGCAAAAATGTTACATCGGCTCTGTGCTTACGAAACTGGCATTGCCTACTGCGACGATTGCTGATAACGATGAGTAATTTAATTCTCAATCATTTTTGTGATTAATGATTAACTGCGCTTCTGCTATCAATTTTTTTGGTGACATTATTTTATCTGCGCGCCAATTTTTGATAGAAGCTTCACTCGGATGTGTGCATCGCATAACAGCACCCCACTTGTAAAAATTGTGCATTTGAACTGATCTGCTGTTAAATGTTTCAGAAACCGAACGGCTTTGGATATACCTACAAGTTTAAGGTCAATTTGGATCCGTCGGCCGATTTAATATGGTTAGAGTGTCTCTTAAACGTCCTTTTTTACACAGTAACGATTTTAAAGAAATTCGGCTATATGCAAGTCCGTTTTCTGCACTCAACATAATTTACCTTAGGTTTGTTGATCGTAATCAGATGATGAAAACTTCCTTTTGTAGGGCACTCTTATAGGATTCATAATTATTGTAATAATTAGCAGAATTTAGCAAAATCACAAATGGCAGATGAAATCCAAAAAGGCGAAACATCTAATATGATTAGAAATCTGAAATCAAACGAAGATCGAGCAGGTAAAGAAAATGTAAAAGGAGCAAAGCAACAACCATAGGCCAATAGATCTATTCTTTTAGATTTTGTTGTAACATTGCTGCGTATGCGAAAAGAATAACACACATAGGACAATGTGTTTCAGCTCAGTTCAAAATCACAAAGTGAGTAATACTGGTAAAAGCAGGTTGTCTCTATTGGAAAGCAGAAAATTGAATCGCGGTTAAAAAACAACAGCCTTGTACAGAAGAGATTTTTTTTTTATTAATTACCGGATTTCGCTTTAGCTTCCTGATGGTATATTCAGAAATGACAGTATGCCAATATTAAAATCCATTTTATTGAACATTTATTTATATAAAGAACGTGAAAATCGATTCAATAAATTGTCCCGTTTTGTTTATTTTACACCACAGCACATACTCGTAATATCCGCAGTCTTCTGGTTTTTAATCAAAACTATAGTCAACATTTATAAAATATCTATAACTAGCTATACATTGTGAAACACTGTAATCAAAAAATGATTTCCTCACGTAATTCCAACACAACAGAAATAAAGTCTAAGAGACAAAAAAATGTCTTTGATTGGGGAGAAAAAAAAATGTTTTGTGCCCCCCAGAGAAAAATCATTTGATATTGTAACTTTGTAAGTATATGTGTAGTGTAAAAAATTAGGCAACGTTAATTTTTTGACATTTCGATCGGCTCATATTATTTGTAATCTCGTGTGGGAAATATTATACATAGTTATCTATAAGTTTGGATGTTATTTCAAATTAAGATAATTGGAATAATAAATTTAATGCTTATCCTCTTATGTGATGGTGGAAATCACATTTTCACACTTGAGCTAACATGAAAAAAATCAGCAATTTAAAAAATGATACAGAATTACTTTGCAGTAACTTGTTGAATTGAATACATCATATGGATGTCTATCATATCGTATGTTTGTTTCTAACAAGAGATGAACCAATAACAAAACCTTTTTTGTTCATTCTCAAATGGTCGTCCGGTGGGAAAATTTACTTATTGATAAACGACAATGATTAGAGCTCGTATAATACATAATACAATTTTTATTAAAATTCATAATTACTGTATGCAGTAAAATAACACAAGCTGACAACAACAACACAAAAAAAAACGTGAAGCACTAGACAAAGCGACGAGCGAAAATAAAACGGCGATGCATTCTCGAGAATTTAATGTCAGCATTCTTTAAAAATTGTAATTTTTTATAGCAATACATATTTAAGACAAAATACAAATACACACATAAAAATAAACGGAAATCCGACATTTGAATGTGTCGGAATTTCTAAATGTAAAAAAAAAATTAAAAATAAACGAAATATTTTAAAAGGATCAACGAAGAACAGAAATATGGAAAAGTGTGAAATAGGAATGAAAAGCTGGAAAATGTGAGATGATTACGTTTTTTTACTTTTTATACATACGTATTATGTGTCTGTGTTAAATGGAAATGAAAATGTGAAAATATTTCCTAGAAAATATAAGCTAGAGTGTTGTTAAGAGTGGATGAGTATTATATACTCAACGACGTTAAAGGGGATATTTTATTAGACAGGAGTCATTCCTTTATTTGGTATTTTGTGCTCGATTTGGAATTGATAAGAAATATGTGGATTGTCCCACAATTAATAGTCTTTAAATGTTTTATATAGATGCTAATATCAACAAATTTGTTCGGCATCTAAAATACCTAAAAATAACTGAAGGTGGATCAGAGCACTTGAATTTAATTTTTAGAGAAGTAATGTGAAGTGGCGAGATATTAATTTGGTCTGTTGTTTTACTAAACAAATTTAGTTGGCTTTTCTGATTTTCTTGGTTTTAACAACAAAAGCCATTAAATGAGTAATCCTAAAAAAAATTATCAACTTATCTGAAGAAAATTAATTACTAAACTTTCAAAGAACACGGATTGCAAATCCAAGTTGCTGCTCAATTGAACAAATGCTATAAACAACCTAAACAAAGCCCCTAATCTGACTGGAGAGAAACAAATAATTGAGAAACGTGCATTCCTACGAGACCAATGTAGAATCGATGTATATTTGGAGAGCTTAAACTATTTTAAAATGATTGCCATTAACGTTAACAAGGGGGTATGAGGAAGGTTGGAGGAAACTCTGAAAGCTAGGTTTTCATATTTGAAACATGCCAATTTTTTGTTACTTATTTGCCGAGTCATTAACAAAAAAAAATTCTTTTGTACAAATCATATTCCGTGTTTATTCTTCCTATTTTTATTTTGAACTTGACATTTCATTTCAATAATATGTATGTATATTTCAATATTTTTGTCACCCCTTTGCATTTCGTTTTCTCTTTGGATTTACGGTTTCTGCTGCTCAGGGATCAATCTTAGTTATACAGCGCCCCAAAAATCATAAAAATGTACATCGATCTTAATTTGGGGGAGGTCACTATGTTGGCGCTAACAGGGTGTTCTATGATGACATTTAGTGTAAAAAAAGTAAAATCGGCCATCGAATTCTTCCTGAGCAGTCCTAACTATTTCTAAAAGCATTAATAAGCATTGCCAATGATGCCATGCAATGAAGTGGAACCAAACGATGATATGTAATTTTTTTCAAGAAAATCTATTGAGGCTAACAGGGTGTTCTATGATGACATTTAGCGTAAAAAAAATAAAATCGGCCTTCGAATTCTTCCTGAGCTGTCCTAACTATTTCTAAAAGCATTAATAAGCATTGCCAGTGGTGCCTTGCAATGAAGTGGGGCCAAACGATGATATGTAATTTTTTTCAAGAAAATCTATTGAGGCTAACAGGGTGTTCTATGATGACATTTAGTGTAAAAATAGGAAAATCGGCCGTCGAATTCTTCCTGAGCTGTCCTAACTATTTCTAAAAGCATTAATAAGCATTGCCAATGATGCCATGCAATGAAGTGGGACCAAACGATGATATGTAATTTTTTTCAAGAAAATATCTTGGCGCTAATAGGGTGTTCTTTGATGACATTTAGTGTAAAAAAAGTAAAATCGGCCGTCGAATTCTTCCTGAGCTGTCCTAACTATTTCTAAAAGCATTATTAAGCATTGCCAGTGGTGCCATGCAATGAAGTGGGGCCAAACGATGATATGTAATTTTTTTCAAGAAAATATCTTGGCGCTAACAGGGTGTTCTATGATGACATTTAGTGTAAAAAAAGTAAAATCGGCCATCGAATTCTTCCTGAGCTGTCCTAACTATTTCTAAAAGCATTAATAAGCATTGCCAATGATGCCATGCAATGAAGTGGGACCAAACGATGATATGTAATTTTTTTCAAAAAAATCTATTGAGGCTAACAGGGTGTTCTATGATGACATTTAGTGTAAAAAAAATAAAATCGGCCGTCGAATTCTTCCTGAGCTGTCCTAACTATTTCTAAAAGCATTAATAAGCATTGCCAGTGGTGCCTTGCAATGAAGTGGGGCCAAACGATGATATGTAATTTTTTTCAAGAAAATCTATTGAGGCTAACAGGGTGTTCTATGATGACATTTAGTGTAAAAATAGGAAAATCGGCCGTCGAATTCTTCCTGAGCTGTCCTAACTATTTCTAAAAGCATTAATAAGCATTGCCAATGATGCCATGCAATGAAGTGGGACCAAACGATGATATGTAATTTTTTTCAAGAAAATATCTTGGCGCTAATAGGGTGTTCTATGATGACATTTAGTGTAAAAAAAGTAAAATCGGCCGTCGAATTCTTCCTGAGCTGTCCTAACTATTTCTAAAAGCATTAATAAGCATTGCCAGTGGTGCCATGCAATGAAGTGGGGCCAAACGATGATATGTAATTTTTTTCAAGAAAATATCTTGGCGCTAACAGGGTGTTCTATGATGACATTTAGTGTAAAAATAGTAAAATCGGCCATCGAATTCTTCCTGAGCTGTCCTAACTATTTCTAAAAGCATTAATAAGCATTGCCAATGATGCCATGCAATGAAGTGGGACCAAACGATGATATGTAATTTTTTTCAAAAAAATCTATTGAGGCTAACAGGGTGTTCTATGATGACATTTAGTGTAAAAAAAATAAAATCGGCCGTCGAATTCTTCCTGAGCTGTCCTAACTATTTCTAAAAGCATTAATAAGTATTGCCAACAGTGCCAAACAATGAAGTGGGGCCAAACGATGATATATAATTTTTTTCAAGAAAATATCTTGGCGCTAACAGGGTGTTCTATGATGACATTTAGTGTAAAAAAAGTAAAATCGGCCGTCGAATTTTTCCTGAGCTGTCCTAACTATTTCTAAAAGCATTAACAAGTATTGCCAACGATGCCATGCAATGAAGTAGGACCAAGCCATGATATGTAATTTTTTTCAAGAAAATATCTTGGCGCTAACAGGGTGTTCTATGATGACATTTAGTGTGAAAAAAGTAAAATTGGCCATTGAATTCTTCCTGAGCTGTCCTAACTATTTCTAAAAGCATTAATAAGCATTGCCAACGGTGCCAAACAATGAAGTGGGGCCAAACGATGATATGTAATTTTTTTCAAAAAAATATATTAAGGCTAACAGGGTGTTCTATGATGACATTTAGTGTAAAAAAAGTAAAATTGGCCATCGAATTCTTCCTGAGCTGTCCTAACTATTTCTAAAAGCATTAATAAGCATTGCCAATGGTGCCATGCAATGAAGTGGGACCAAACCATGATATGTAATTTTTTTCAAAAAAATCTATTGAGGCTAACAGGGTGTTCTATGATGACATTTAGTGTAAAAAAAGTAAAATCGGCCGTCGAATTCTTCCTGAGCTGTCCTAACTATTTCTAAAAGCATTAATAAGCATTGCCAATGGTGCCTTGCAATGAAGTAGCTCCTAACAATGATATATAATTTTTTTCAAGAAAATATCTTGGCGCTAACAGGGTGTTATATGATGACATTTAGTATAAAAAAAGTGAAAGCGGCCGTCGAATTCTTTCTGAGATGCCCTAACTATTTCTAAAAGCATTAACAAGCATTGCCAATGGTGCCTTGCAATGAAGTGGGACCAAACGATGATATGTAATTTTTTTCAAGAACATCTATTGAGGCTAACAGGGTGTTCTATGATGCCATTTAGTATAAAAAAAGTAAAATCGGCCGACGAATTCTTCCTGAGCTGTCCTAACTATTTCTAAAAGCATTAATAAGCATTGCCAATGGTGCCTTGCAATGAAGTGGGACCAAACGATGATATGTAATTTTTTTCAAGAACATCTATTGAGGCTAACAGGGTGTTCTATGATGACATTTAGTATTAAAAAAGTGAAAGCGGCCGTCGAATTCTTCCTGAGCTGTCCTAACTATTTCTAAAAGCATTAATAAGCATTGCCAATGGTGCCTTGCAATGAAGTAGCTCCTCACAATGATATATAATTTTTTTCAAGAAAATATCTTGGCGCTAACAGGGTGTTCTATGATGACATTTAGTATAAAAAACGTAAAATCGGCCGTCGAATTCTTCCTAAGATGCCCTAACTATTTCTAAAAGCATTAACAAGCATTGTCAGCGGTGCCATGCAATGAAGTGGGACCAAACGATGATATGTAATTTTTTTCAAGAAAATATCTTGCCGCTAATAGGGTGTTCTATGATGACATTTAGTGTGAAAAAAGTAAAATCGGCCATCGAATTCTTTCTAAGCTGTCCTAACTATTTGTAAATGCATTAATAAGCATTGCCAATGGCGCCATGCAATGAAGTGGGACCAAACGATGATACGCAATTTTTTTCAAGAAAATATCTTAGCGCTAACAGGGTGTTCTATGATGCCATTTAGTGTAAAAAAATAAAATCGGCCGTCGAATTCTTCCTGAGCTGTCCTAACTATTTCTAAAAGCATTAATAAGCATTGCCAATGGTGCCTTGCAATGAAGTGGGACCAAACGATGATACGCAATTTTTTTCAAGAAAATATCTTAGCGCTAACAGGGTGTTCTATGATGCCATTTAGTGTAAAAAAATAAAATCGGCCGTCGAATTCTTCCTGAGCTGTCCTAACTATTTCTAAAAGCATTAATAAGCATTGCCAATGGTGCCTTGCAATGAAGTGGGACCAAACGATGATATGTAATTTTTTTCAAGAACATCTATTGAGGCCAACAGGGTGTTCTATGATGACATTTAGTATAAAAAAGTAAAATCGGCCGTCGAATTCTCCCTGAGCTGTCCTAACTATTTCTAAAAGCATTAATAAACATTGCCAATGGCGCCTTGCAATGAAGTAGGACCAAACGATGATATGTAATTTCTTTCAAGAAAATATCTTGGCGCTAATAGGGTGTTCTATGATGACATTTAGTGTAAAAAAAGTAAAATCGGCCATCGAATTCTTTCTAAGCTGTCCTAACTATTTCTAAAAGAATTAAGAAGCATTGCCAATGGCGCCATGCAATGAAGTGGGACCAAACGATGATGTGTAATTTTTTTCAAGAACATCTATTGATGCTAACAGGGTGTTCTATGATGACATTTAGTGTAAAAAAAGTAAAATCGGCCATCGAATTCTTTCTAATCTGTCCTAACTATTTCTAAAAGCATTTGTAAGCATTGCCAATGGTACCATGCAATGAAGTGGGACCAAACGATGATATGTAATTTTTTTCAAGAACATCTATTGAGGCTAACAAGGTGTTCTACGATGGCATTTAGTGTAAAAAAATAAAATCAGCCATCGAATTCTTCCTGAGCTGTCCTAACAATTTCTAAAAGCATAATTGAGCATTGCCAATGGCGCCATGCAATGAGGTGGGGCCAAACGATGATGTGTAATTTTTTTCAGGAAAATATCTTGGCGCTAACAGGGTGTTCTATGATGACATTTAGTGTGAAAAAAGTAAAATCGGCCATCGAATTCTTTCTAAGCTGTCCTAACTATTTCTAAAAGCATTAATAAGCATTGCCAATGGCGCCATGCAATGAAGTGGGACCAAACGATGATATGTAATGTTTTTCAAGAAAATATCTTGCCGCTAATAGGGTGTTCTATGATGACATTTAGTGTAAAAAAAGTAAAATCGGCCATCGAATTCTTTCTAAGCTGCCCTAACTATTTCTAAAAGAATTATTAAGCATTGCCAATGGCGCCATGCAATGAAGTGGGACCAAACGATGATATGTAATTTTTTTCAAGAAAATCTGTTGATGCTAACAGGGTGTTCTATGATGACATTTAGTATAAAAAAAGTAAAATCGGCCATCGAATTCTTTCTAAGCTGTCCTAACTATTTCTAAAAGCATTAATAAGCATTGCCAATGGCGCCTTGCAATGAAGTAGGACCAAACTATGATATGTAATTTTTTTCAAGAAAATATCTTGGCGCTAATAGGGTGTTCTATGATGACATTTAGTGTAAAAAATTAAAATCGGCCATCGAATTCTTTCTAAGCTGTCCTAACTATTTGTAAATGCATTAATAAGCATTGCCAATGGCGCCATGCAATGAAGTGGGACCAAACGATGATATGTAATTTTTTTCAAGAACATCTATTGATGCTAACAGGGTGTTCTATGATGACATTTAGTGTAAAAAACGTAAAATCGGCCATCGAATTCTTCCTGAGCTGTCCTAACTATTTCTAAAAGCATTAACAAGCATTACCAATGGTGCCATGCAATGAAGTGGGACCGAACGATGATATGTAATTTTTTTCAAGAAAATATCTTGGCGCTAACAGGGTGTTCTATGATGACATTTAGTGTAAAAAACATAAAATCGGCCTTCGAATTCTTCCTGAGCTGTCCTAACTATTTCTAAAAGCATTAACAAGCATTACCAATGGTGCCATGCAATGAAGTGGGACCGAACGATGATATGTAATTTTTTTCAAGAAAATATCTTGGCGCTAACAGGGTGTTCTATGATGACATTTAGTGTAAAAAACATAAAATCGGCCTTCGAATTCTTCCTGAGCTGCCCTAACTATTTCTAAAAGAATTATTAAGCATTGCCAATGGTTCCATGCAATGAAGTGGGACCAAACGATGATATGTAATTTTTTTCAAGAACATCTATTGATGCTAACAGGGTGTTCTATGATGACATTTAGTGTAAAAAACGTAAAATCGGCCTTCGAATTCTTCCTGAGCTGTCCTAACTATTTCTAAAATCATTAATAAGCATTGCCAATGGTGCCTTGCATTGAAGTGGGACCAACCGATGATATGTAATTTTTTTCAAGAAAATCTATTAAGGATAACAGGGTGTTCTATGATGACATTTAGTATAAAAAAAGTAAAATCGGCCATCGAATTCTTTCTGAGCTGCCCTAACTATTTCTAAAAGAATTATTAAGCATTGCCAATGGCGCCATGCAATGAAGTGGGACCAAACGATGATATGTAATTTTTTTCAAGAACATCTATTGATGCTAACAGGGTGTTCTATGATGACATTTAGTGTAAAAAAAGTAAAATCGGCCATCGAATTCTTTCTAAGCTGTCCTAACTATTTCTAAAAGCATTAATAAGCATTGCCAATGGCGCCTTGCAATGAAGTAGGACCAAACGATGATATGTAATTTTTTTCAAGAAAATATCTTGGCGCTAATAGGGTGTTCTATGATGACATTTAGTGTAAAAAATTAAAATCGGCCATCGAATTCTTTCTAAGCTGTCCTAACTATTTGTAAATGCATTAATAAGCATTGCCAATGGCGCCATGCAATGAAGTGGGACCAAACGATGATATGTAATTTTTTTCAAGAACATCTATTGATGCTAACAGGGTGTTCTATGATGACATTTAGTGTAAAAAACGTAAAATCGGCCATCGAATTCTTCCTGAGCTGTCCTAACTATTTCTAAAAGCATTAACAAGCATTACCAATGGTGCCATGCAATGAAGTGGGACCAAACGATGATATGTAATTTTTTTCAAGAAAATATCTTGGCGCTAACAGGGTGTTCTATGATGACATTTAGTGTAAAAAACGTAAAATCGGCCTTCGAATTCTTCCTGAGCTGTCCTAACTATTTCTAAAAGCATTAACAAGCATTACCAATGGTGCCATGCAATGAAGTGGGACCAAACGATGATATGTAATTTTTTTCAAGAAAATATCTTGGCGCTAACAGGGTGTTCTATGATGACATTTAGTGTAAAAAACGTAAAATCGGCCTTCGAATTCTTCCTGAGCTGTCCTAACTATTTCTAAAAGCATTAATAAGCATTGCCAATGGTTCCATGCAATGAAGTGGGACCAAACGATGATATGTAATTTTTTTCAAGAAAATATCTTGGCGCTAATAGGGTGTTCTATGATGACATTTAGTGTAAAAAATTAAAATCGGCCATCGAATTCTTTCTAAGCTGTCCTAACTATTTGTAAATGCATTAATAAGCATTGCCAATGGCGCCATGCAATGAAGTGGGACCAAACGATGATATGTAATTTTTTTCAAGAACATCTATTGATGCTAACAGGGTGTTCTATGATGACATTTAGTGTAAAAAACGTAAAATCGGCCATCGAATTCTTCCTGAGCTGTCCTAACTATTTCTAAAAGCATTAACAAGCATTACCAATGGTGCCATGCAATGAAGTGGGACCAAACGATGATATGTAATTTTTTTCAAGAAAATATCTTGGCGCTAACAGGGTGTTCTATGATGACATTTAGTGTAAAAAACGTAAAATCGGCCTTCGAATTCTTCCTGAGCTGTCCTAACTATTTCTAAAAGCATTAACAAGCATTACCAATGGTGCCATGCAATGAAGTGGGACCAAACGATGATATGTAATTTTTTTCAAGAAAATATCTTGGCGCTAACAGGGTGTTCTATGATGACATTTAGTGTAAAAAACGTAAAATCGGCCTTCGAATTCTTCCTGAGCTGTCCTAACTATTTCTAAAATCATTAATAAGCATTGCCAATGGTGCCTTGCATTGAAGTGGGACCAACCGATGATATGTAATTTTTTTCAAGAAAATCTATTAAGGATAACAGGGTGTTCTATGATGACATTTAGTATAAAAAAAGTAAAATCGGCCATCGAATTCTTTCTGAGCTGCCCTAACTATTTCTAAAAGAATTATTAAGCATTGCCAATGGCGCCATGCAATGAAGTGGGACCAAACGATGATATGTAATTTTTTTCAAGAACATCAATTGATGCTAACAGGGTGTTCTATGATGACATTTAGTGTAAAAAAAGTAAAATCGGCCATCGAATTCTTTCTAAGCTGTCCTAACTATTTCTAAAAGCATTAATAAGCATTGCCAATGGCGCCTTGCAATGAAGTAGGACCAAACGATGATATGTAATTTTTTTCAAGAAAATATCTTGGCGCTAATAGGGTGTTCTATGATGACATTTAGTGTAAAAAAAGTAAAATCGGCCATCGAATTCTTTCTAAGCTGTCCTAACTATTTCTAATATCATTAATAAGCATTGCCAATGGTTCCATGCAATGAAGTGGGACCAAACGATGATATGTAATTTTTTTCAAGAACATCTATTGATGCTAACAGGGTGTTCTATGATGACATTTAGTGTAAAAAACGTAAAATCGGCCTTCGAATTCTTCCTGAGCTGTCCTAACTATTTCTAAAATCATTAATAAGCATTGCCAATGGTGCCTTGCATTGAAGTGGGACCAACCGATGATATGTAATTTTTTTCAAGAAAATCTATTAAGGATAACAGGGTGTTCTATGATGACATTTAGTATAAAAAAAGTAAAATCGGCCATCGAATTTTTCCTGAGCTGCCCTAACTATTTCCAAAAGCATTAATAAGCATTGCCAATGGCGCCTTGCAATGAAGTAGGACCAAACGATGATGTGTAATTTTTTTCAAGAAAATATCTTGCCGCTAATAGGGTGTTCTATGATGACATTTAGTGTAAAAAAAGTAAAATCGGCCATCGAATTCTTTCTAAGCTCTCCTAACTATTTCTAAAAGAATTAAGAAGCATTGCCAATGGCGCCATGCAATGAAGTGGGACCAAACGATGATATGTAATTTTTTTCAAGAACATCTATTGATACTAACAGGGTGTTCTATGATGACATTTAGTGTAAAAAAAGTAAAATCGGCCATCGAATTCTTTCTAAGCTGTCCTAACTATTTCTAAAAGCATTAATAAGCATTGCCAATGGCGCCTTGCAATGAAGCAGGCCAAACGATGATATGTAATTTTTTTCAAGAACATCTATTGATGCTAACAGGGTGTTCTATGATGACATTTAGTGTAAAAAAGTAAAATCGGCCATCGATTCCTTCCTGAGCTGTCCTAACTATTTCTGAAATCATTAATAAGCATTGCCAATGGTGCCATGCAATGAAGTAGGACCAAACGATGATATGTAATTTTTTGCAAGAAAACATTTCGGCGCTAACAGGGTGTTCTATGATGACATTTAGTATAAAAAAAGTAAAATCGTCAGTCGAATTCTTCCTGAGCTCTCCTAACTATTTCTAAAAGCATTAATAAGCATTGCCAACGCCGCCTTGCAATGAAGTAGGACCAAACGATGATGTGTAATTTTTTTCAAGAAAATATCTTGGCGCTAACAGGGTGTTCTATGATGACATTTAGTGTAAAAAAGTAAAATCGGCCATCGATTGCTTACTGAGCTGTCCTAACTATTTCTAAAAGCATTAATAAGCATTACCAATGGTGCCATGCAATGAAGTAGGACCAAACGATGATATGTAATTTTTTTCAAGAACATCTATTGATGCTAACAGGGTGTTCTATGATGACATTTAGTATAAAAAAAGTAAAATCGTCAGTCGAATTCTTCCTGAGCTGTCCTTACTATTTCTAAAAGCATTAATAAGCATTGCCAATGGTGCCTTGCAATGAAGTAGGACCAATCGATGATATGTAATTTTTTTCAAGAAAATATCTTGGCGCTAACAGGGTGTTCTATTATGACATTTAGTGTAAAAAGAAAAATCGGCCATCGAATTCTTCCTGAGCTGTCCTACCTATTTTTACAAGCATTAATAAGCATTGCCAACGCTGCCGTGCAATGAAGTGGGACCAAACGATGATATGTAATTTTTTTCAAGAAAATATCTTGGCGCTAACAGGGTGTTCTATGATGACATTTAGTGTAAAAAAATAAAATCGGCCATCGAATTCTTCCTGAGCTGTCCTAATTATTTTTAAAAGCATTAATAAGCATTGCCAACGCTGCCGTGCAATGAAGTGGGACCAAACGATGATATGTAATTTTTTTCGAGAAAATATCTTGGCGCTAACAGGGTGTTCTATGATGACGTTTAGTATAAAAAAGTAAAATTGGGCATCGAATTCTTCCTGAGCTGTCCTAACTATTTCTAAAGCATTAATAAGCATTGCCTGTGCAATGAAGTAGGACCAAACGATGATATGTAATTTGTTTCAAGAACATTTGTTGAGGCTAACAGGGTGTTCTATGATGACATTTAGTGTAAAAAATTATAATCGGCCATCGATTTCTTCCTAAGCTTCCCTAACTATTTGTAAAAGCATAATTGAGCATTGCAAAATGCAAACAGTGCCATGCAATGAAGTGGGACCAAAAGATGATATGTAATTTTTTTCAAGAACATCTATTTTGGGTAACAGGGTGTTCTATGATGACATTTAGTGTAAAAAATGAACAATCGGCCGTCGAATTCTTCCTGAGCGGTTCTAACTATTTCTAAAAGCATTAACAAGCATTGCCAATGATGCCATTCAATGAAGTGGGACCAAACGATGATATGTAATTTTTTTCAAAAACATCTATGAGGCTAACAGGGTGTTCTATGATGCATTTAGTGTACAACAAGTAAAATTGGCTGTCGAATTCTTCCTAATATGTCCTAACTATTTCTAAAAGCATTTGTAAGCATTGCCAATGGTACCATGCAATGAAGTGGGACCAAACGATGATATGTAATTTTTTTCAAGAAAATCTATTGAGGCTAACAAGGTTTTATATGATGGCATTTAGTGTAAAAAAATAAAATCATCCATCGAATTCTTCCTGAGTTGTCCTAACAATTTCTAAAAGCATAATTGAGCATTGCCAATAGTGCCATGCAATGAAGTGGGACCAAACGATGATATGTAATTTTTTTCAAGAAAATCTATTGAGGCTAACAAGGTGTTCTATGATGACATTTAGTGTAAAAAAGTAAAATCGGCCATCGATTCCTTCCTGAGCTGTCCTAACTATTTCTAAAAGCATTAATAAGCATTGCCAACGCTGCCTTGCAATGAAGTAGGACCAAACGATGATATGTAATTTTTTTCAAGAAAATCTATTGCGGCTAACAGGGTGTTCTATGATGACATTTAGTGTAAAAAATTATAATCGGCCATCGATTTCTTCCTAAGCTTACCTAACTATTTTTAAAGCATATTTGAGCATTGCGAACAGTACCATGCAATAAAGTGGGACCAACCGATGATATGTAATTTTTTTCAAGAAAATCTATTGAGGCTAACAGGGTGTTCTATGATGACATTTAGTGTAAAGAAAGTGAAATTGGCCATCGAATTCTTCCTGAGCTGTCCTGACTATTTCTAAAAGCATTTGTAAGCATTGCCAATGTTGCCATGCAATGAAGTGGGACCAAGCGATGATATGTAATTTGTTTCAAGAACATTTATTGAGGCTAACAGGGTGTTCTATGATGACATTTAGTGTAAAAAAGTAAAATCGGTCATATATCAAGCTTAGTCGGTCATAATCTCTAGCATTTTTCTTTAGAATAAACGTAGCCATCGTGTAGTCCCGATGAGCCCAAGTGAATTTATTAAGTTTTCCCAAAAAATTAATTCAATCAAAAGTTTCGCAAATTCAAGCATTGAAGTTCACTTGGTTTGTTTACAGCACTACAGAAAATGTTCACTGCAAAATATAATTTGCTTTAAAGATTTAAATTTTATTAAGAGATATTCGTCTACAATATATGCGATATATAGAGTTAAGCCAAACGCCATTTGTAATAACAAAAAAAAAAAAAAATTTCACCTGTCAAGCTGTCCTAACTATTTGTAAATGCATTAATAAGCATTGCCAATGGCGCCATGCAATGAAGTGGGACCAAACGATGATATGTAATTTTTTTCAAGAACATCTATTGATGCTAACAGGGTGTTCTATGATGACATTTAGTGTAAAAAACGTAAAATCGGCCATCGAATTCTTCCTGAGCTGTCCTAACTATTTCTAAAAGCATTAACAAGCATTACCAATGGTGCCATGCAATGAAGTGGGACCAAACGATGATATGTAATTTTTTTCAAGAAAATATCTTGGCGCTAACAGGGTGTTCTATGATGACATTTAGTGTAAAAAACGTAAAATCGGCCTTCGAATTCTTCCTGAGCTGTCCTAACTATTTCTAAAAGCATTAACAAGCATTACCAATGGTGCCATGCAATGAAGTGGGACCAAACGATGATATGTAATTTTTTTCAAGAAAATATCTTGGCGCTAACAGGGTGTTCTATGATGACATTTAGTGTAAAAAACGTAAAATCGGCCTTCGAATTCTTCCTGAGCTGTCCTAACTATTTCTAAAATCATTAATAAGCATTGCCAATGGTGCCTTGCATTGAAGTGGGACCAACCGATGATATGTAATTTTTTTCAAGAAAATCTATTAAGGATAACAGGGTGTTCTATGATGACATTTAGTATAAAAAAAGTAAAATCGGCCATCGAATTCTTTCTGAGCTGCCCTAACTATTTCTAAAAGAATTATTAAGCATTGCCAATGGCGCCATGCAATGAAGTGGGACCAAACGATGATATGTAATTTTTTTCAAGAACATCTATTGATGCTAACAGGGTGTTCTATGATGACATTTAGTGTAAAAAAAGTAAAATCGGCCATCGAATTCTTTCTAAGCTGTCCTAACTATTTCTAAAAGCATTAATAAGCATTGCCAATGGCGCCTTGCAATGAAGTAGGACCAAACGATGATATGTAATTTTTTTCAAGAAAATATCTTGGCGCTAATAGGGTGTTCTATGATGACATTTAGTGTAAAAAATTAAAATCGGCCATCGAATTCTTTCTAAGCTGTCCTAACTATTTGTAAATGCATTAATAAGCATTGCCAATGGCGCCATGCAATGAAGTGGGACCAAACGATGATATGTAATTTTTTTCAAGAACATCTATTGATGCTAACAGGGTGTTCTATGATGACATTTAGTGTAAAAAACGTAAAATCGGCCATCGAATTCTTCCTGAGCTGTCCTAACTATTTCTAAAAGCATTAACAAGCATTACCAATGGTGCCATGCAATGAAGTGGGACCAAACGATGATATGTAATTTTTTTCAAGAAAATATCTTGGCACTAACAGGGTGTTCTATGATGACATTTAGTGTAAAAAACGTAAAATCGGCCTTCGAATTCTTCCTGAGCTGTCCTAACTATTTCTAAAAGCATTAACAAGCATTACCAATGGTGCCATGCAATGAAGTGGGACCAAACGATGATATGTAATTTTTTTCAAGAAAATATCTTGGCGCTAACAGGGTGTTCTATGATGACATTTAGTGTAAAAAACGTAAAATCGGCCTTCGAATTCTTCCTGAGCTGTCCTAACTATTTCTAAAAGCATTAATAAGCATTGCCAATGGTTCCATGCAATGAAGTGGGACCAAACGATGATATGTAATTTTTTTCAAGAAAATATCTTGGCGCTAATAGGGTGTTCTATGATGACATTTAGTGTAAAAAATTAAAATCGGCCATCGAATTCTTTCTAAGCTGTCCTAACTATTTGTAAATGCATTAATAAGCATTGCCAATGGCGCCATGCAATGAAGTGGGACCAAACGATGATATGTAATTTTTTTCAAGAACATCTATTGATGCTAACAGGGTGTTCTATGATGACATTTAGTGTAAAAAACGTAAAATCGGCCATCGAATTCTTCCTGAGCTGTCCGAACTATTTCTAAAAGCATTAACAAGCATTACCAATGGTGCCATGCAATGAAGTGGGACCAAACGATGATATGTAATTTTTTTCAAGAAAATATCTTGGCGCTAACAGGGTGTTCTATGATGACATTTAGTGTAAAAAAGTAAAATCGGCCATCGATTGCTTACTGAGCTGTCCTAACTATTTCTAAAAGCATTAATAAGCATTACCAATGGTGCCATGCAATGAAGTAGGACCAAACGATGATATGTAATTTTTTGCAAGAAAACATTTCGGCGCTAACAGGGTGTTCTATGATGACATTTAGTATAAAAAAAGTAAAATCGTCAGTCGAATTCTTCCTGAGCTGTCCTTACTATTTCTAAAAGCATTAATAAGCATTGCCAATGGTGCCTTGCAATGAAGTAGGACCAATCGATGATATGTAATTTTTTTCAAGAAAATATCTTGGCGCTAACAGGGTGTTCTATTATGACATTTAGTGTAAAAAGAAAAATCGGCCATCGAATTCTTCCTGAGCTGTCCTACCTATTTTTACAAGCATTAATAAGCATTGCCAACGCTGCCGTGCAATGAAGTGGGACCAAACGATGATATGTAATTTTTTTCAAGAAAATATCTTGGCGCTAACAGGGTGTTCTATGATGACATTTAGTGTAAAAAATGAACAATCGGCCGTCGAATTCTTCCTGAGCGGTTCTAACTATTTCTAAAAGCATTAACAAGCATTGCCAATGATGCCATTCAATGAAGTGGGACCAAACGATGATATGTAATTTTTTTCAAAAACATCTATGAGGCTAACAGGGTGTTCTATGATGCATTTAGTGTACAACAAGTAAAATTGGCTGTCGAATTCTTCCTAATATGTCCTAACTATTTCTAAAAGCATTTGTAAGCATTGCCAATGGTACCATGCAATGAAGTGGGACCAAACGATGATATGTAATTTTTTTCAAGAAAATCTATTGAGGCTAACAAGGTTTTATATGATGGCATTTAGTGTAAAAAAATAAAATCATCCATCGAATTCTTCCTGAGTTGTCCTAACAATTTCTAAAAGCATAATTGAGCATTGCCAATAGTGCCATGCAATGAAGTGGGACCAAACGATGATATGTAATTTTTTTCAAGAAAATCTATTGAGGCTAACAAGGTGTTCTATGATGACATTTAGTGTAAAAAAGTAAAATCGGCCATCGATTCCTTCCTGAGCTGTCCTAACTATTTCTAAAAGCATTAATAAGCATTGCCAACGCTGCCTTGCAATGAAGTAGGACCAAACGATGATATGTAATTTTTTTCAAGAAAATCTATTGCGGCTAACAGGGTGTTCTATGATGACATTTAGTGTAAAAAATTATAATCGGCCATCGATTTCTTCCTAAGCTTACCTAACTATTTTTAAAGCATATTAGAGCATTGCGAACAGTACCATGCAATAAAGTGGGACCAACCGATGATATGTAATTTTTTTCAAGAAAATCTATTGAGGCTAACAGGGTGTTCTATGATGACATTTAGTGTAAAGAAAGTGAAATTGGCCATCGAATTCTTCCTGAGCTGTCCTGACTATTTCTAAAAGCATTAGTAAGCATTGCCAATAGTGCCTTGCAATGAAGTAGGACCAAACCATGACATGTAATTTTTTTCAAAAACATCTATGAGGCTAACAGGGTGGTATTTGATGACATTTAGTGTAAAAAATGTAAAATCGGCCATCGAATTCTTCCTGAGCTGTCCTAACTATTTCTAAAAGCATTTGTAAGCATTGCCAATGTTGCCATGCAATGAAGTGGGACCAAGCGATGATATGTAATTTGTTTCAAGAACATTTATTGAGGCTAACAGGGTGTTCTATGATGACATTTAGTGTAAAAAAGTAAAATCGGTCATATATCAAGCTTAGTCGGTCATAATCTCTAGCATTTTTCTTTAGAATAAACGTAGCCATCGTGTAGTCCCGATGAGCCCAAGTGAATTTATTAAGTTTTCCCAAAAAATTAATTCAATCAAAAGTTTCGCAAATTCAAGCATTGAAGTTCACTTGGTTTGTTTACAGCACTACAGAAAATGTTCACTGCAAAATATAATTTGCTTTAAAGATTTAAATTTTATTAAGAGATATTCGTCTACAATATATGCGATATATAGAGTTAAGCCAAACGCCATTTGTAATAACAAAAAAAAAAAAAAATTTCACCTGTCAAGCTGTCCTAACTATTTGTAAATGCATTAATAAGCATTGCCAATGGCGCCATGCAATGAAGTGGGACCAAACGATGATATGTAATTTTTTTCAAGAACATCTATTGATGCTAACAGGGTGTTCTATGATGACATTTAGTGTAAAAAACGTAAAATCGGCCATCGAATTCTTCCTGAGCTGTCCTAACTATTTCTAAAAGCATTAACAAGCATTACCAATGGTGCCATGCAATGAAGTGGGACCAAACGATGATATGTAATTTTTTTCAAGAAAATATCTTGGCGCTAACAGGGTGTTCTATGATGACATTTAGTGTAAAAAACGTAAAATCGGCCTTCGAATTCTTCCTGAGCTGTCCTAACTATTTCTAAAAGCATTAACAAGCATTACCAATGGTGCCATGCAATGAAGTGGGACCAAACGATGATATGTAATTTTTTTCAAGAAAATATCTTGGCGCTAACAGGGTGTTCTATGATGACATTTAGTGTAAAAAACGTAAAATCGGCCTTCGAATTCTTCCTGAGCTGTCCTAACTATTTCTAAAATCATTAATAAGCATTGCCAATGGTGCCTTGCATTGAAGTGGGACCAACCGATGATATGTAATTTTTTTCAAGAAAATCTATTAAGGATAACAGGGTGTTCTATGATGACATTTAGTATAAAAAAAGTAAAATCGGCCATCGAATTCTTTCTGAGCTGCCCTAACTATTTCTAAAAGAATTATTAAGCATTGCCAATGGCGCCATGCAATGAAGTGGGACCAAACGATGATATGTAATTTTTTTCAAGAACATCTATTGATGCTAACAGGGTGTTCTATGATGACATTTAGTGTAAAAAAAGTAAAATCGGCCATCGAATTCTTTCTAAGCTGTCCTAACTATTTCTAAAAGCATTAATAAGCATTGCCAATGGCGCCTTGCAATGAAGTAGGACCAAACGATGATATGTAATTTTTTTCAAGAAAATATCTTGGCGCTAATAGGGTGTTCTATGATGACATTTAGTGTAAAAAATTAAAATCGGCCATCGAATTCTTTCTAAGCTGTCCTAACTATTTGTAAATGCATTAATAAGCATTGCCAATGGCGCCATGCAATGAAGTGGGACCAAACGATGATATGTAATTTTTTTCAAGAACATCTATTGATGCTAACAGGGTGTTCTATGATGACATTTAGTGTAAAAAACGTAAAATCGGCCATCGAATTCTTCCTGAGCTGTCCTAACTATTTCTAAAAGCATTAACAAGCATTACCAATGGTGCCATGCAATGAAGTGGGACCAAACGATGATATGTAATTTTTTTCAAGAAAATATCTTGGCGCTAACAGGGTGTTCTATGATGACATTTAGTGTAAAAAACGTAAAATCGGCCTTCGAATTCTTCCTGAGCTGTCCTAACTATTTCTAAAAGCATTAACAAGCATTACCAATGGTGCCATGCAATGAAGTGGGACCAAACGATGATATGTAATTTTTTTCAAGAAAATATCTTGGCGCTAACAGGGTGTTCTATGATGACATTTAGTGTAAAAAACGTAAAATCGGCCTTCGAATTCTTCCTGAGCTGTCCTAACTATTTCTAAAAGCATTAATAAGCATTGCCAATGGTTCCATGCAATGAAGTGGGACCAAACGATGATATGTAATTTTTTTCAAGAAAATATCTTGGCGCTAATAGGGTGTTCTATGATGACATTTAGTGTAAAAAATTAAAATCGGCCATCGAATTCTTTCTAAGCTGTCCTAACTATTTGTAAATGCATTAATAAGCATTGCCAATGGCGCCATGCAATGAAGTGGGACCAAACGATGATATGTAATTTTTTTCAAGAACATCTATTGATGCTAACAGGGTGTTCTATGATGACATTTAGTGTAAAAAACGTAAAATCGGCCATCGAATTCTTCCTGAGCTGTCCGAACTATTTCTAAAAGCATTAACAAGCATTACCAATGGTGCCATGCAATGAAGTGGGACCAAACGATGATATGTAATTTTTTTCAAGAAAATATCTTGGCGCTAACAGGGTGTTCTATGATGACATTTAGTGTAAAAAAGTAAAATCGGCCATCGATTGCTTACTGAGCTGTCCTAACTATTTCTAAAAGCATTAATAAGCATTACCAATGGTGCCATGCAATGAAGTAGGACCAAACGATGATATGTAATTTTTTGCAAGAAAACATTTCGGCGCTAACAGGGTGTTCTATGATGACATTTAGTATAAAAAAAGTAAAATCGTCAGTCGAATTCTTCCTGAGCTGTCCTTACTATTTCTAAAAGCATTAATAAGCATTGCCAATGGTGCCTTGCAATGAAGTAGGACCAATCGATGATATGTAATTTTTTTCAAGAAAATATCTTGGCGCTAACAGGGTGTTCTATTATGACATTTAGTGTAAAAAGAAAAATCGGCCATCGAATTCTTCCTGAGCTGTCCTACCTATTTTTACAAGCATTAATAAGCATTGCCAACGCTGCCGTGCAATGAAGTGGGACCAAACGATGATATGTAATTTTTTTCAAGAAAATATCTTGGCGCTAACAGGGTGTTCTATGATGACATTTAGTGTAAAAAATGAACAATCGGCCGTCGAATTCTTCCTGAGCGGTTCTAACTATTTCTAAAAGCATTAACAAGCATTGCCAATGATGCCATTCAATGAAGTGGGACCAAACGATGATATGTAATTTTTTTCAAAAACATCTATGAGGCTAACAGGGTGTTCTATGATGCATTTAGTGTACAACAAGTAAAATTGGCTGTCGAATTCTTCCTAATATGTCCTAACTATTTCTAAAAGCATTTGTAAGCATTGCCAATGGTACCATGCAATGAAGTGGGACCAAACGATGATATGTAATTTTTTTCAAGAAAATCTATTGAGGCTAACAAGGTTTTATATGATGGCATTTAGTGTAAAAAAATAAAATCATCCATCGAATTCTTCCTGAGTTGTCCTAACAATTTCTAAAAGCATAATTGAGCATTGCCAATAGTGCCATGCAATGAAGTGGGACCAAACGATGATATGTAATTTTTTTCAAGAAAATCTATTGAGGCTAACAAGGTGTTCTATGATGACATTTAGTGTAAAAAAGTAAAATCGGCCATCGATTCCTTCCTGAGCTGTCCTAACTATTTCTAAAAGCATTAATAAGCATTGCCAACGCTGCCTTGCAATGAAGTAGGACCAAACGATGATATGTAATTTTTTTCAAGAAAATCTATTGCGGCTAACAGGGTGTTCTATGATGACATTTAGTGTAAAAAATTATAATCGGCCATCGATTTCTTCCTAAGCTTACCTAACTATTTTTAAAGCATATTAGAGCATTGCGAACAGTACCATGCAATAAAGTGGGACCAACCGATGATATGTAATTTTTTTCAAGAAAATCTATTGAGGCTAACAGGGTGTTCTATGATGACATTTAGTGTAAAGAAAGTGAAATTGGCCATCGAATTCTTCCTGAGCTGTCCTGACTATTTCTAAAAGCATTAGTAAGCATTGCCAATAGTGCCTTGCAATGAAGTAGGACCAAACCATGACATGTAATTTTTTTCAAAAACATCTATGAGGCTAACAGGGTGGTATTTGATGACATTTAGTGTAAAAAATGTAAAATCGGCCATCGAATTCTTCCTGAGCTGTCCTAACTATTTCTAAAAGCATTTGTAAGCATTGCCAATGTTGCCATGCAATGAAGTGGGACCAAGCGATGATATGTAATTTTTTTCAGGAAAATATCTTGGCGCTAATAGGGTGTTCTATGATGACATTTAGTGTAAAAAAATAAAATCGGCCGTCGAATTCTTCCTGAGCTGTCCTAACTTTTTCTAAAAGCATCAACAAGCATTGCCAATGGTGCCTTGCAATGAAGTGGGACCAAACGATGATATGTAATTTGTTTCAAGAACATTTATTGAGGCTAACAGGGTGTTCTATGATGACATTTAGTGTAAAAAAGTAAAATCGGTCATATATCAAGCTTAGTCGGTCATAATCTCTAGCATTTTTCTTTAGAATAAACGTAGCCATCGTGTAGTCCCGATGAGCCCAAGTGAATTTATTAAGTTTTCCCAAAAAATTAATTCAATCAAAAGTTTCGCAAATTCAAGCATTGAAGTTCACTTGGTTTGTTTACAGCACTACAGAAAATGTTCACTGCAAAATATAATTTGCTTTAAAGATTTAAATTTTATTAAGAGATATTCGTCTACAATATATGCGATATATAGAGTTAAGCCAAACGCCATTTGTAATAACAAAAAAAAAAAAAAATTTCACCTGTCATCATTTTACAACACAACACAATTTATTACACTTTTCACCTACCTATTATAAAGGAAGACCAGTTCCGATCAGTTTTGATTAAAACGAGCGAAAGAGAAGAAAAAGGAAAATCTCAACCAACAATTTTTTTAAATCTTCAACTAAAAGTAGATAAGGGAATCCTTTGCAATTCAAAATCATTGACATACAAAAAAACTAAATCAATATTTTTTTATCCTTTCGCATATACACTTAGTGTGGGAGTGTAACCCTGCAAAATAAAAATAAAGGAGCATGAATTTTAAGATTGCCACAAAAAAGAAAACCAGAGATAAAAGTTTTTCAATTAATTTTTCCACTTTGTGTGTGTAGTACACTATTTTTCTATAGTGTTCTGCTGATTTTCCCTTTTGTTATAAATTTTTATACAAATAATAATATTTAGTTGTTGTATTATAATCTATTTAGCATATTATTTGAATTGGATAAACCAAAAAGTCGAATCAATGCAGAATGATGTACATAACTACGTAATATTTCAATGTATGATAATGCCCTCTGAACTTTAAGACTAAATATTTTGTTTTTCTATTCCACCAGGGTAGCCACATTGTACAATATAAAAAATAAAAATTCTAAGATGAATACGCCAACATCTTGATACAAAAACCATAAAATCTCCGTACATAGTAAACAGTTAAATCTTTATCGTCGTTAGGGAACACTATAAACAAAAACAAAAAAATAATTTTAAATAAAATTTAAAGTTTAGTATAGTTTGTGGTTTACTCAAGGCAGCCCAATTGGTTTTGCTTTTTTTTGCTCGTAAATTTTATGGTTAAACTTAATGCAATAAAACTTTTTTATTTTTGAAACTAGGAAAAAATCGTTTTTTGTCATGTCCTGAACCAAATTTTTGTTTTTGTTTTGTCTGTTGAAACTTGATGAACAAAGCGAAATTAATCAAACCATAAAATTTTGTGTTGCCTTGCAAATTTCGTTAATGAGTAAAATAATTAAATATAAATTAGTTAATGTTTAAAAACTAGCTTCTTGTAGTAATATAAATGTATATACATATAAGAGGTTACTCTGAGTAAACACAATTATGAAAATAGATATTGCCTCCCTATCTACAGGGATGCGAGCCTAGTATACACAAGGGGTTATAATTTTAAAAAAATTGCCCAGTTTTAGTTATAAAATCAAGATGAGATTTATCGTAGAGGCTCATTAGAATATGACAATCAACTTGTACATCTACAACCGATTTGCTACAGTAAATGGGGGTTATCCTAAATTCCTAAAGTGTAAAATTGTAAAAACTAAATGTTCATAATTGAGAAGATATGTATATGGGTCAGTCCATGATATTCCAAATGGGGCCAAACCTTACCCTCTCCTCCGGTTGTATCTTTGGTTCTGTAAAATCAACTAATTGTAATAAGACCTAGGTTTGCAGTGGAGATATGTAGTCTACGAAATTCAGAACTGAATATTCCACTGGTAGCGTTTTCTACTCATTTAACACAAATTGTAATATAAACAAAAATGATCTAAATTAGGAGTTACCTAGCGGCTAAACAAACCCACCCAAACACGATTTAACACTTGTTTGAACGGTTGAACTATTATCTATCAAATGCTATATTACATTTTTCGATCATTTGGTCATTGGTTTGTCTAATATGCTTTGGGGTGAAGCTGTTATGACGGTAAATTTCATACAAAATTGATTGCTTGCATTAACGATGTTTCCATTAACAGATTTAAACGATAGTTTGTGCGGAGCTATTTATATGAAGCAGTCATCCGGATTTTTTGAAGAACAAAACCCGCAGAAAGTTTGTTTATGGAAACGAACAATTCCCAACGAAACGTTTGAAAAACCAAATCACGAATGATGTCGTATATCATGATATTTTCTATAAGTGAAATAAATGAACATGAAACCTGTTTATTATGACCAATACAAACATAAAAATCGTCAGTTTTGTTTGACACGTAAGGTTGTTCTTTAAGGATCATAAAATTCATGTAAATTTGAAATGGCAAAAAGAAATCGACATTATACACCTATCGCCATTTATGAATGACTGGTATGAGCCTACCAACTGTTTAGAAAAGTCGAATATTTAGCCAAAAAAATCGGCCGACGCAATAAGTATTAATCCAATTCAATCACGCATTAAAACTTTCCATTTCTTACTTTTTCACCAAAAGTACAGAACAAGGAAAAACACGAGGGAGAACACCAACTATACCCTATGGACCTCTTTAATTCATTGAAAAAATAACAAAAACTAAAAATTGTATATTATACAGTTTTATTCATACTCAAAACTACACCTTTTTGAGATATATTACCATTAAGCCTTTGGAGGACAATAAACTAATAAACAATACTCTTAGAAATTTGGTATTCTTACCTTTCATAAATTATTGAGAACCACTAGAGGCACTTTAACAGACATTATTAAATGGGACATAAGTACGAGTTACACATTAATAAATTAGTATTTTGCATTTCTGGTTTCCAAACTTCAATGAATTTCTACTATTTTTAATTGATTTACACACATAATTATCGCTTGAAACACTAAGTATGCACAATAATTAATAATGTAAGTATTTTCAAACCTAATTTTAATTTGTATTATATTTGTAATAAAATTACTCGACTTATCCTGCATAAATACAAAGAAGAAAGAAGACGAGTAGAACTTAACACAAATTGCATTCAAAAATATGCTGAGAATAAAAATCGGCCTAAGGGTGCTATTTGCGCTAGGTTAACATACATATATTTCAATACTAGGCAGTTATTCTGACTGTTTTGAATATCTGTTTAGGCAGCAATTAATCTTTTAGTATATAGTTTCAGAAAGAACAAGCATCCCTAGCAGATCATTATGCAATTCCAAATATTTGAGATCAAAATTTGAATTTTTTCAAAATTCCTTTAAAATCTTTAATATCTTTATAGCCTTTAATTTTGCAAACTCTTTTTATTTTTCTCTTGAAATTATTTTTAATTTTAACAAAAAATGTATTTATTCTTATTATAACTTCATTAAATCCTTTAAATTCTTTTATTTCTGAAATCTGTATAATTCTTTGAATTCTATAAATTGTTTTTAAATATTTTAAATACTTAAATTTTTAAAATTCTTTAGAATTTTTGAGTTTCATAAATTCTATAAATCTTAAAGATTCCTTGAATTTTTAAAATCATCAAAATTTAGTTTTCCATCTCCAAATTTGTTAAATTCCTAAAATTTTAAAACTCATCTTTAAATTTTCTAAATTTTTTAAATACTTATCTTAAAATTCTATGAAATTTATAAGTTATTAAATTGTTTAAATTCTCTAAATTTTCTAAATCCTTTTAAATATAAATTTTTTAAATTCTTTAAATTTTATTTGCCTTAAATTCTCTAAATTTTAAAGAATCTTTAACTCCTTTAAATTTGTTGAGTTTTAGGTATATCTTTAGATTCTTTAATTTTCTTAACTTTTAAATTCTTTATCTTAAAATTCTTGTTTCTTTAAATTCTTTAAACCGTAAAGAGCGTTGTGCGGTTCGTAGGACCACTCGACCTATCAAAACAAAAATTATCCCCATTCCGTTTAAATTTTTTTTTCTGAAATTTTTAGTATCTTCCCAATCAAAATTTTAGTACCGTTCTAATTGAATAAAAAATAATTAATATAAAATTGCGGACCGCTGGAATGCACCACTCTTTCCATGCAACTTTTTCCACAACACACTTTAAAGGTTAAATTTATATATTTTTAAATTCTTCAATTTATACGACCTTATACCACAGAATATGTATATATATACAGAACAATATCTTCTATAGCGCTTTAGTCCTAAGCTGGTGAACAAATATTTTCGTTATTGTTTTCTTCGAATGATTTTGATTTAGAAAAGATAGAAAAATCATTTTATATTCAATCAATGAAACAAAAAAAAAATTACAAAAATGTTTGTAACTTTCTATTGATAAATAAAAATCAGTAGAATTTTAAAACGAAAGAGAAATCTTTACACTTTATAATGTGCTTAAAAGAGATAGACATTCGTGAATAATTTTTGATTTTGGTCTAGTTAGCTTTGCGAAAATTTAAAATCATATCAATAAAAAAACAAAGGACCAATTCAAATAAATTAGAAATGCTACACAAGCTCATACCCAACCTTATGGGAGTTGCAAATTTTCTTTTTGTTATTTCTTTGATATGATTTTAAAGTTTCGCAAAGCTAACTAGATCAAAATCAAAAATTATTCACGAATGTCTATCTCTTTTAAGCACATTATAAAGTGTAAAGATTTCTCTTTCGTTTTAAAATTGTACTGATTTTTATTTATCAATAGAAAGTTACAAACATTTTTGTAATTTTTTTTTTGTTTCATTGATTGAATATAAAATGATTTTTCTATCTTTTCTAAATGAAAATCAGTTAAAAAAAACAATAACGAAAATATTTGCTCACCAGCTTAGGACTAAAACGCTATAGAAGATATTGTTCTGTATTCTGTGCTAAAATTACAAGCTTACGAATAAAATATCGCTAAACTCACCCATTTTAAACATATCGGTACCTAATATCGGTAAAAATAGTTATCACCTAGTAATTTACTTTCGAACTTTCTGTATTTGTCGAAAATACTGGACATTCATTTCAACGGTGGTTGTTTGCATGATCAAATTGATTTAGTGTTTTCCTAGTTCTCCAGCATTTCAATTAGTGATTTCCCCAAATATTATTCCAACGTTTGGAATTTTATATGGTCAAAATGTGCCTTGAATGTTTCATTAAAACATTAAAAAAAACTGAATTTAAAGAATTTAAGGAATATAAAAAGATAAATTCTTCTCTTAAAATTCTTTAATTTCTTAAACCTTGTGTCAACCCGGGTGTATTTTTGATTTTTTGTAACTGAGTGAAGTTTTTTTATAATAAAGGTAAATGACATTTTTCATTATGATATCATTTCTATGTTTAATGGTTACCATTCTTTGATGCAAAACTCTTGATTAAACTCAAATACACCAAGGGTTTATCGCAGTGGCGGAATTTCATATTTTGGGCCCCCCACAGATTATTAGCAAAAATTTATCAAAGCAGTAAACAGCACATATTTTGCTTCATATTTTGGGCCCCCACGCAGATTATTGGCGAAAATGTTTCAAAGCAATAAACGGCACTTATTTTGCATGTAATTATATAAATATTAATGTTAAACTTATAATTTTAATTCACATTTAAAAAACGATTTTATTAAAGAAAAAATCTTGAGCGTGAGAAGTCGTTTTATTGACGTGTTGACACTAGGGTTAAAGTTTCATTACATTTTTGAATTCTGCAATAAATGAATTTACATATGAATGAATTTTTATCTTTAAATTTTTTATTACATTATTCCTTTAAATTCTTTTAATTGTTAAGTTTTTAAAACTTTTTAATTCCTTTAATCATTAAACTGTTTAAATTTTTTTACATTCATTAAATTTTCGAAATTATTGAAGTTCTTTAAATTCTTTTAATTTTATTCCTTTAATTTAACAATTGTTAAAATTTTTAAATTTTTTAAATTGTTTAATCTTATTAAATTCTTTTATTTTAAAAATTCTTAAGATTCTTTAAATACTTAAAATTTCCTCAAATTCATTAATAAATTAAATGTTTAAGTCCCTTAGTCCCTTTCAAATTTATTAAGTCTATAAATTGGTTAACTATTCTAAACTAGCTGAGGTACCCGGCGTTGCCCAGGGTAAATCAAATAAGTTATTTTAGCAAAGAGCACCAAAATCTCATTTTTTTAAATTAACTTATATCGTTTTGTACTCTTCAAAAGGTGATAAAATATAGTATAACGCCCCTAAATCAAGGAAACCGTCCCTTCGGATACTAGAATACGATTATTTCATTTAACCATTTATCCAACCTCAGTCCTGTATTTTTTTTTTAAATGGAATTTTACAAAATTATTGGAGGCACCTAGGCCAAGAGGCTACACCTTTCGAAAATACTACAAGAACCTGCTAATTTTCGTATGAAACTACTACGCAAAGTTTAATTCTGGTGTGATGAATGGCATGGAAACGTGTAAAGAGTATACACACATACATACAGATTTTCATTTTTATTAATATTGCCAGACAAATAATTTGTGTATCCCTGCCCTATTGCCTAAATGTACATATTTGCAAAATATTATTTACATGATTTGATATAAAGACGCAAAGTGTACGTGCCCTAATTTAAAAAACTTAATTCTATCACGCGCGGTTAAAAAACTTAATTCTATCCAATTGTATTGGTGTAAACTTCGAAAATGAAAAAAATTCAAAGTTTTAAAAATTCGAATTTCGATTAATTTTCGAAATTGATATATTTATGTTTATATTTGATAAGTATTTCGGTTTAAGAACAAGAGTCCAAACAAAATATTTTAATTCCCGAATCATTAATTTTTCACAAATACATTGCCGTGAAAGTCGGAATTGAAAGATGCACGCTACTCAATTTAATGCACCAATCATAATAGCAACGAATCGAAATGGAGCGCTTAAAATTTGTGATGATTTTAAAGTCACAACTAATATGCAACTCATCGTGCATTGATATCCGGGACCCATAAGATAAAATACCTTTTTCATGTAAGTAACGCGAGATGCTTAAATTCAGCAGATTAAAAGCAGGGTTAAAATTCAATTGGTGGCATCTTGGGAGTCTGCAAACAAATACCTATATTTCTGCTTTCTAAAAAGCCAAATACCCTTCATCAACTGCTATAAAATCACGTTATTTAATAGTCAAGTTTCATATAACGTCATGGCAAAAAAATAGAAAAGTTGAAATTACTCAAAACTACAAAAAGGCAGATGTGACATTTTTGCTTAGCACGGTAGTATGTTCGACTGCTTATTAAAAAATATCGACGTTTCGAGTAAGAAAGTATCGAGTACCAGTTGGGTATCGTTACAAAAATATCGAGTACAAAAGTACTTGGTATCGTAATCAAAGTATCGATACTTTTTCCGGATCCCTACATACGCCTCGATGTAAAGCTTGCGTCTAAATTCGTCGCAAAATTTTGAACTGTGTATGCCTAAAATTACCAAAGTTGGTCATGTTTATGATTTATTTCCTACATATTTATTATTAAATCAGTTCACATCAACTTTACAAACAGGCGATTTGAACATATCACGATTATTATAAATCAAGAAATAGTACCGTATGCGAACACAGCTAGAAGTGAAGAACTAAGACTTAAATACAGAAAGAAGTATTGGCTGAAGGGAAGGAACTCTTCTTTATCAACATACAACAAGCTTCTACTTTATAAGCAGAGCAACGTAAATGTCATCCAAAAATTTCAGAATTTGGTATTAAGGAACATCGTTGATGCACCTTGGTATGTCAGGAACAATGATCTCCATAGGGACCTTAAAGTGAACCTTATCGTAAATGAAATTCAGGAGAAAGCGCGGAGACATGAAGAGAGGCTCCGGCAACATGTGAACATTGAGGCAACTCAGCTTCTAAGCAACACGAATTTAATACGCAGACTTAAAGAACCAAACCTTTTAAGTTGGTGTAATTGTTAGCTTAAGCTGCGTTAAACCCACTACAAAGATGTGGTTTAATTCAATTTACCAGACTCTATGGAACGCCAATGGGAAGCCATAGATTAATATTAAGTTAGTAAATTAAGTCAGAAACAACTTGCTCATAAGTCCAGGAGACTAGATTGTAATTACGTAAAATAAATAAATAAAATTTATTTTAACAAAAAAAACATTTTATTACATTTTGCTTCCAAATTGTCAATGTCGGCATATATTACGGTTTACTCTTACTGTAGGGCCATGTGAGCGTTCAGCCACCTCACACTGCGACCTAAAAGATCTTTTGTACTTGGACTCTGCTTAATTATCCGTCCAGTCAATATTCAGGCTCTTAATGAACATGATAATACTGCCGGCCGGTACGCGATACATACTATCTGGGTTCATTGCTCTCCCTCCTAGATGTTTACCATAGGTTGTACTTCTGCTGGAAAGACGATGGCATTGGTACTCAAGCACTTCGATAGACCAATAACACTCCAGTATATTCCTACTCCAGTCTACCGTTTTGATTTTACTCTTACGAGTTGCTGGGAATGGAAAGTCGCCTGTTGGTCACCCAGCTTTACTACAGGAAGGCTAAATAAAATTGGAGGATGCCTGATATCCAGAGTCCGCATACTTTGTGCTGATTATCCTATCAGCCATTCATCCTTCGGCACATGCTGTTCCGCCTTAGATTATTGTTTTTTTGTCAAGATTTTCTACTTTAACGCAGTACTTTAGCCTGTGACAAAAGGTCACATTCTGCCTAATGGTATCAGTTACCAGTATTTGCAGCGAGGAGGCAGCACGTACACTTGCGAATTGTGATCAGGTTACCCCTTACACAATTGTACCCATCATGCTTCTGCCTGATACATAACCAGCACAGCTCACGTGATATGCACTCTACTGGTATGTTACGGAGCTGGCAGATTAATCTACTCAACTTTAGTCTCCCCCCCCTTCATATAGATGCCAAACCACCACATATTGGGCTTAAAAAACATCATATATAAAATATTTAAAAAAACTAGTTTAAGTTTTGCATTAGTAAAATACGAAGAAAATTTTTCTCCAACCCAACATTAACGAATAAGCAACGTGATTAACAACATCTTTTATACATAAATAACTGAATTTGATTAAAAAAATTAATTATTGTGGCTCATTTATATAATACATATAATTATCTAACTGTTTTCCTTGTATTTCCGCCTTCCGGTTTAAAAATATTTGATTTATCCGCATATAACATAAGTAGTCGACTAATTAAAATTTTAATTAACTTTTAACCACTTCACTCGAGTGTGTTAAATGAAAATTTCCAGACGTTTCGTCTCACACACCGGTAAAGTATAATATTTAAATCAAGTTAAGCGTAAACCGTGGAGAATAAACAAACAGAAACTGCAGGAATAGTGTGGGTATTGTGAGGGGGAGGGGAAGATAAAAGGGGGGTTTTTGTTTATGGCAAAACTGAAAAACTAAATGATGTGGAAACGATATAAATTTCCGTTAATTTCCTGTATTAAAAATGAACAACAACAACAATAACAAAAAAAGGAAGAACATAAATAATAAAATACATAAAATAATGATTTTCCATGTTTATAGTTTTATATGCTTTTATTTTTTTTGTTTTGTTGTTGTGATAATAATGATAACAACAAATATATATTTTGTACTTTTAATTTAAATAGTCAATCAACACAAAACCGAACAGATTTTCAGGGGGATGAGACAAACAAAACAAAAACTATGGGTGCACATTTTTTGCTGAAATGTATACCAATGTGTGTGTGTACACACACAAATTCATGTATCGATAAATAATAGATGAATTAGATTTCTATGTATGGAGATGGACCGACCAGAAAGGAAATTTTCATTATTACAAATTTGTTTGTTTGTTTTTAATTTTTCACCAATTTTATTGATGAAAAATTTATTTTTAATTTTGCCAAAAACTCATTTAAATATTTATAAATGATTAAATAAATATATTTGGACAGAGAGCAAAAGGAAAATGTTGAATTGTGTTCCGCTTGAATATTTAATTTGCTGTTTCATAATAATAATATCAGGAAAATTATCCGTGAAATTTATCTAAAGAGTACTGGGGGTTACAAAACACTCACTTTGATAACCAAATACTGCTCCTCGAAAAACTTTACACTCTCGATGCAGGATTAATACTAAATAAGCAACATCCAAACCGGGCACAAAAATAGTAGGTTCAACAGAATGCAATACATATATGAAAATATCAAAAGACAAAAGAAATTTAGGCTAAAAAATCCTCTCAGAATTGTGCAATTGACGTGTAACATGCAGTATCAAATTTAGCTAAAAATACGAAATTGATTATCATACAAACATGAATTATGGATCACAGTTAATAAAGATTCTTGAATTAACAAGGCCTTCGGTGTACGAAATCACACAAATAATTGGTAACACACTCGATAAAGCCGTATTATATATTATATAACTTGCTTATTCAACCTACGTTAACCAAAAAGCCCGATAGTAGCCATTGCAATAGAACTACGGAATAATAGAACTCCTGATTTCAAGCGCGATAATACATTCAAAACTATTGGACTACGTGCTAAAACTGTTTGGATAAAATTCCAAACATAATATGCAAATAAAGTGGACCTAACTCCAATAAAACCAAAAAATTGTCTTTTACGATTAATTTATGTTTTGTCTGCCCCTCTCCACGGCTTCAAATAATCGAGCATACATTTATCTTTTTCGTCTGCGATTTCTTTTGCGATATGCTTGCCTGCGCTCAAAAGGATTGATGCGGGTACACATTCTTCGCCGGTAACCAGCCAATGCAGAATAAATAAAGTAGTCTCGGTTTTCAGTAATGGAAACTGCCCTTGCAGTGTTACCCATCCGCAATAATCGTCTGTTATTGTAAAACCGACCACCCACCATTCTAAGATGTAAACCAATTAGTATTTAGGTGTATAAAAAAAAGTTATTTTAATATTCTTACGATCGTCTTGAATTCCCCCCTTTCACTAATAAATCACGAGCAGAATGATGGGGCTGTATAATAAGTTCCCTCTTAATACGTTTTATTAAATCTGAGTGATTGGTAAGCAATTGTGTAATAGGTCCACGGAGGTCATTGACAGCATCATTAATATTTACAACAATATTAGAAGCCAATTCACATTTTACATGCTTAAAGTTTAAAAAAAGGTCATGATCATATATCACATTAAATTATTGATACATTGTCAGCTTACCAATAAAGTTACAATGAGTATATCATTTGACTTTGTTCCAGATATTACGTAAAGTACATCATTTTTTATATAACGAATAAAATAGATATCGGTACGATTCCAACCATCTGGTAATAACTCGGAAGCACTATCTCGATCCGTATCGTTTAACGTTTTCTACAAAAAATGTATCGGAACTACAAATTTAGCTTGAATCTTCAAAAGAACTTAACAAATACCTCACTGCCTAGGCCAACGCATTTAAAATTTTCTATGAAAATTAATACCCAATGGATTAACAAAATTATAACATCAGACTTTTGGCAAATTTCTTTCTCCACTAATTTATATGTTAGCTCCAATCCTATCAAAGGATTACTACTAGAAGAAACAGACATTTCAGATTTCAATTAATATTTTCGTTCGTAAATACTTCACCCGTAAATTCAGTCAAAACAATTCTAATATTTTGACTGTAATATTGAGCATACTATGTGAACCGTAATTTTCCGTTATAGTATGGAGACGATATTTTCATTTGTAGTTTATTCTCATAAAATGTAAAAAGCAATGAATGAACAGAAAAAATTGTAAATGAGATTTTGAGAAAATTCTTTATATGAATCCAGACTATTAAGTTGATATATTATGTATTCAAATATTCCGTTAAATTTTTCAATGAGAATAAGAGAGTCTCGATTTATCTCATATTTGATGAATAATATTTTGTTCATGAATTATTAAAAAGAAAAATTTAAAATTTTCCATACGTTTATCATGCGCGCAAAACCAAAAGGCATTAAAGACAAACTTTTATGTAAAATTATACATCTTTTTGAATAGTAAATGATTTGTGGGCAGAAAAATATTTACTCATGAGATAACGTTAAAACAAGAATAAAGTATCCATTCGGTTTACAGGAATACTTTGACTAACGTCTTCTCTCAGGTATTCTCTAGAATATTCAAATATTTATGTTTACTGTAGGTTTTTAGAAAAAAAACCAACCATCCGAAAATTATATTTTTAAAATGAGGCTTCTTTTCAATAGCAATAAATAGCAATTCAGTCGCTATACATAACCTGATAAGTAAGATGACTGAAACCTCTTCCTCTCCAACCATCTCCTCTTAGAAAAACAAATATAATTAGATCAAAAATGTTGCTTGATGATTCCTCCCATTTTGGTATTGTTGAGAGCGTGCGTCGTTACTGCCCGTAAGTTCTGTTGAGAGCGTCTTTATTCGGTGCACTGCCCGGGCTCTTCTGTAAATTCAAGAAATTAAATAACAATTCCATTTACTATTACTTGCTAATTTTTGTTACCTGATCTTTCTAAATAGTCCAAAAGCGATTTTAATTCATGGTTTTCTCCTGGTTATTGTTGACATTTTCTTGCAAGCAACTATAATAAATCAGAAACAAAATAAATTTCTATAAATCACATAATTTATAAATTTCACATGATTTTTATAATGAATTTCGCACATAACTGTTCTCATTTTAATTTCACGGAATCAGACATAATCACCAATCACGGAGGCGATAATTTTATTTTAACAAAAATACGTGCAAAAAAACACACTTACATAAGTAATACTAACATAAAATACCATATTTCCGTGATTTCCAACATACAAAAATGTCTTATTTTATGACTAACCATTTCTCAATTTTGAGGTGGTCTTTCAAGCTGCATAACAATTCTAAACTATGAAGCGAACTTTTGTTGCCCCGATTATGATTTAACTTTACGCAATTTTCATAGATGCTACGAATAGATTCCACCATTATTAACAATACGAACAAATTCGTTTATATTATGTAATAAGGAAATTTGATCTTTTCAAATATGAATTTGTGCGTAATATTAGTTACCCCAGGAATTTAAGTTTCTAAAAATTCGCTGTTCGTAAAAGAAAGTCATGTGTGGGCCACACCTTAAGGTTTTTTTTAAGAGCAGACACACTATGTCCAATTTTTTACAATTTCCGATTTTAAATCGGAAAAATTGAAGTCACTTTTTACTTTTATAATTTACTTTAATTAAGAAAAAATTTGAGTGTGCTTTTTTTGTTGCTTCACAATCTCGCCTGGTTTTAATTTTTTGCCGCCTTTTTCGCTCCTTTGTTGAACGAAACCAAATGAATCTCGTCAAAACATGAATTCCTCTTGTTATAAGAAAGGGAAAATGGCTCCAGGCGAGTGTAAGCACCAACAATTTGAACTGATTTTGGCACACAATAGTAAAATGTATATTATATGCTGCACAATAGTAAAATGTATATTATATAACATATACAAAATTCTCAATCCTCATTTTGCGACGAAAATCGCTGTTCAGATTTGCTCCGGTCAGATAAGGAATTCTCTCTTTGCAGGAGTCTCTATTTTGCAGATTTTAATTTCAATTAAAATTTATGTGGAGCTTAATTATTTTAATTTAAAATAAATTATCCGCCACAATTTGTTTACTCACAAATTAAACACTTTTCAAACCCTGACGTAATCGATGTAACTTTCATAAAAACGTATATTGGCGTGTATTATTTAAATTTTTATTCTATTAGAAAAATAAAACAGTAAATGTTTAATATTTTGTAGTGAAATAATTACCATTTATTTATAATTATCAATTATTCGAACTAAGATAACTTAAACTCAAATATTGTCAATTTTCTGGATTAAATATGTTAAGTATGCATGCCTCCAATGCAATTACCAAAAGAAAAATCATTTAAAAATTCTTTAGTGCGAAGTCCTTAAAATGGATCCTTCAGAAATAAGCAACAAATTAGAAGACGAACTTTAAAATTGCACAAAGAAACGCAAAAGTAAGGCATGTGAGTTATTTGGAGAGAAAATGACCGAAACAAATAAAGTCCTAAGCTTTATTCTTGAATAATAAAAAACACCAATTATAATTCCACCAAAAAAAATTTTTTTTATATTGGTTTTATAACCCAAAAAGTTTCTAAACTTTATGCGTTGCCTAAAATACATAAACCGGGTCAACAAATGCGCCCATTTGTCTTAAATATTTCCACACCTACGGAGAAAATGGCTAGTGGGCTTGTTCAAGAACTAAAGCAATACCCAGTCGATATTGGCACAAACATCCATAATTCATTGGAACTCACCAATAGATTTCAAAATATTCTGCTTAGTAGTGATGAGGTAATGGTATGATTTGACGTCACTGACATTTCTTTGGCAAAAGTCATCGCATACAGAAAAATTGCAGATACTTGCATGTCGCCGAATTTCATCCAATTTCGAAAGTTTTTCTATAAACAAACATTTGGTGTTTGAATGGATTCTAAAGTAGCCCCTTATTTGAGAAATGTGTTTATGTGCAACTTGGAAAAAAATTGTTACAATATTCGTTTACCTAGAGTTTGGTTAAGATATGTCGATGATATTTTTGTGATCATCAGGGGGGATCAAGTAAACGATTATATAAATTTATTGAACCCGCAGTACCCTTCCATTAAATTTCCTAATGTACGAGTGTCTTGCTACAATGCGTGCGAGTTGGCCACCTCTGAATATTTTGTCAAAATTGCGGTGAATTTTCGTCTAACATTTAAGTTGCTCAATGAGTGTAATATGGGATACAAAGAAAGGGTTAACATATACAAACGGATGATTCCCCTTTGCTTGAATAACGGTGGATCCAAAGAGTATAAAATGCATAATTTTTATTTTCGCGAGGCAGTTGATTTTCAGATTTTTTTCGATTTACAAATAATTTAAATAAACAAACATACATTTGAGAATCGCAAAACATTAAATGGATTGAAGATGTATTGTATCCATTCTTCATTTAGTGTGCTTAAATTAAAAATTAATTTAATCGTAATCTTTAAAAATTAGTGGTAGTAAATAGTAGTGTTAATTACATATAAAGTTAATATTTTATTTATTTTCTGGTGATTATCATAAATATTAGTTAGATATTTGTAAACCTAAAAAATTAACTAAAACAATGATTTTTTATTTTACGTAATATATAACTCTATTCATGAAAAATTTAAAAATCAGGAGCACAAACCTAGAAATCCTAAACAAGCTTCCGCTTTCAAACATTAAATGTCGTAGTTGATTACCTAAACAATTTACATGTGACATTCCTTGCTAAACTGGAATTTGTACCTTACCTGGAATCGAACCTAGGGCATCAAGTTACTAAGCAATCGACTTACCCAACTTACTACTGAAACCGATAATGCAAGTATAAATTGGTAATTATATTTATATATATTTAGGTTAATACATATTTCGTTTACAAGAAATTCAGAATATAGTGATTGTATTAATTAGTGTTTACGTAAAGAATATGGAGATTGAGATACTTTTCTTTACGCCTTTAGAAAAAGTATTCTTTAGACTTAACTGCTAAATGCAAACCGCGAGAATATTTTTAAACCATAACATTTTCAGTTTTTGACAACATTTTTAATTCTACAGAAACTCATGTTTTCGAAATGATTTGTGGATTTTTGACTTATATTTATTTGCTTACTGCGATTGTTATGTACATGCTATGCATACATACTTTGATTCAAACTGGATCTACCTTTTTTATTTTTACCTGGTTTGTCGTCAAATACACGAAAAAATAGCATGTACGTCACGTAAGAAAAGTGGTTTTCCATGCTCGTAAAATTGTTAATCCACTCGCTCACTAGCGCTCGCTCGTGAATTAAACAATTACACTCGCTGGAAAACTATCACTTTTCTTTACTTGTAGAACAATCTACTATTAATTGTTAATTTATTATTACGACTGCTACGTCGGAATCATCAAGCAATAAAATCAGTTAAAAGAAACACAGCACAATACCATGAAAAATAAACCATGGTATTGCGTGCTGTGTTATTTTATTCACTAAAACCCGTGTGACTTGTAATTGTTCTCCAAAAGTTTTGTCAAAAGTTAGTTTAAGCGTATAGCATGGAATTCGAATTTACATCAAATAAATGCAATCTCAAACAACGGCATTAACTAAATCAATTAGAGATGGCGATGTTATCAGTTGAAAGGGCATTCCTGAATATACCTGCTGTTTAAATCATACAAAGAATTTTTGTATTATCACGAACGGCAGAATTATAGGAGAGCGAGTCAGTTTTATCATATGTTATTACGATTCATAGACTAATATCACACCAACGCTTGGAGGAATGTATTGTAGATGAATCATTTAGGTATATAAATGTTATTTTAAGAGATGGATTTCTCTTGTAAATTAATTTTTTATCATTACTTCTTTAGTGCAGAAATATCATTATGGCTGTTATAAATTATATCTAATTGTTTTAGGCCATCTCCGAGCTACAGGAGGGTTCCAGAGTTTAAATAATTCTTTAGTTTAATTTTAATGTAACATTTTTGGATTGTCAGAAATATGGGAGAATCCTCGATCAGCGTCCAGAAGCTCCAGGTTCCAAGCTATTATGTCAGGTAGGGGTTATATTGTCTTGTGACAACTATTTTTTCATGTTTATCGCTACAAAATTTATATGGGTTGGGTCCTGTTGATTATAAGGAGGAAAGATTTAGCAATAGTGAATAAATGTTAATTTAGTTTTCAGAGATACCCGTGAAATTTGTTTGGGCCTTATTCGTGAATGATCTATGTACATGCATTGCTTGGCTGGGATGTTGGTGCATTCTGGGTTTTTGTTACAGCCTCACGTGATCGTTTTTCAATTGTGTCAGATAATTGTACAGAATTGAATTTCAACAATATTAATTTCCTTTTTCCAGATAGGTAGGAAGTTGCTGATTGGTTTAGTTTTATGGTTGAATATTTGTTTTTAAATTTGGTTGCAGTATGTAATCGGTTATTTAACCGGATCATGATGCATGTGACTAAGGAGGGAAGCATCGTGAATTTGAACCGTGGCTTGGAGGTTTGGAGTTTGGAGAAAAAAAATTGGAGGCCGAGTTCTTCATTTATTTAATTTAAATCCTATTGATTGAGTAGCAAATATTTAGTGAGAAGGTTAATTTTGATTTTATTTCAGAGTTTCCCGCGGAATTTGATTCAGCTTCCAGAAACCTCCAGTATCCAACGAACATGTAGTTGAAATTGTGCTGTCTCAATTTTTGTCCTTTTAATTTACAAGCACTTTGCGAACTTCATACCTTAGGAACTAATTATAGCGTCTTATAATTTGAATTTTGGTTACGGGTAACATTAACTACATAATTTATTGCAGGACAGCGTCCGTTACGAAACTCTACATCTATTATAGTATTATGAACTAAATTGTAGTTCTAAGTAGAGGCAGGGACCAGTATGGAGAAAATCACGTATTAGCTTTAAGTCAATTTTAAATTAATGATGGTTATGATTTTCAGAAATACACAGGAATCCGATTCAACAAACTAATAAATGTTATTTTAGAGTGCAGTTTTAATTTTAATTTTAATAAAACATAAAAGTAGATTAGAAATGTGTTGTCATTGTTGGTGAAGAGTATCAATCAACTAAAAACGGCCGGAAGAACTACGGTGGTGGAAAATATATAAGAAGTAATTGATAACTAATTAATATTGACTTTAGGGCCAAGGATGGAAAGCAGTTTTTTGAAAAATGTAGTAAATTATTAGAAAGCAAATGTAACTACCAACAATTGACCGTCAAGGAGTTTTTAGCCGGGTCGATCTCAATCCTATACTAACAATCCTATTCAGTCTTTCCAAGTAAATGTGAAAAGAGTGTACGGTGGGCCCGGCGTCAAAAATTCTTAGAATTACCGGGAGATACTGTTTAATGCCTGGTCGTACATTGAAAATCAATCAATCAATCAATTCGTCAGTGCAGAAATACCCCAGAATTTGTTTTTGGAATTCGATTTATTTTGTAGGTCAGTAAAATTGTTTGTCCTTTCGCCATCTTCAAAATTTAATGATACACTAGAAAAAAATTGGTTTTTGGTGTGAGTACTGAATTTAGGGACAAATATACGAAAGCACGACGTACAAAAACAAAAAAAAATCACAAGAAGTTTTCAGCCGTCCTGTTATCACACTTTCAATTTAACAATAAATGACTTAGTTTTATTAGATTTTATTAACTTTAGAGTGTTATTCACATATTTCAAATTAGATACAATAATAGTTCCCGTGAATAAATTCAGTTTACTCTCCTATAAATTTTGATTTATTTTATTCAAAGTATCTTTGATTAAGACATTGCTGCCTAATTATGACAAATTTTATCCTAATTTAAAGTAATACAGCAGAAATAGTAACGGCGATTGGTTCAATACAACCACTAAACCTCTCAGAAAGGTCAACAAGCATTTTTGGCATCGGCCACATGCTTTCGTATATTTGGCCCTTATAATTGCTAAACGTATAGGGAAACGAAAAACTGCATTTCATTTTTTCGCCATAACTCCCAAATTTTTGCTTTATTTTAAAACCTTCGGAACCATTCAACCAGATGATCCATTAAAAAATGTTCGAATTAGAAGCTTAGAAGATTGAAATTAAACGTTTTCTGTAGATGTTTAGTGCAGATTAAATTAAAATTTAATTTTCCAAATAATTACTACTTTAAATTAAAAATAGTTTTGTATGGTACATTCAATCAAGTTCCATATATACAATGGTAGCTAAATAATGCTAAAGTTTTGAAATTGATGCGAAACAACTGTAAACACTTTTCTTTTTCTATGGGAGTTTGCGCTTTAATAAGGCAATACACCACCGTAATTATCATGGTACAAGCCCAGGGTGCAGGCCCATGATGGAAAATAATTTTCAAAATAAGTTTTGTCGAAGCATTTAACATTTTTAGCAATAAATAAAATCATTAAATGCGATATAGTCAAAGTACGGTACACTAGACATAACCTAGTAGCCTTTCTTTAACAGCTACATTCACTTTTAGCGAGAATATTTTATATAAGCAAGACGGAGCTTCAGCTAATTTTTATAGATAAAGTAAAGACTGGTTTGATGATAATAACAACAAGCAAACAATTTTTATAATCGACACTATTTTGAATTTCTTTGTGTGGGGTAGTAGAACGAACGAAATTAAAGAAGAAATCTCGGAAAAGTCTTCGAAAATCCAGTATGATATCAACAAAATAAATGAAAGTATATTAAATCCTATACAACTTAAATAGTTTAAAAGCTACATAGTATTAAGTAAAATATGAATCTAGTTATCACCTCTAACTTTTCTTTGTCACACTGTATCTCTGTACATTTTGAAAATGGCTCAATAGTTTGCTCAAAATTAATCAAGGAAACATCCCCTAAAATATTTACATTGAAGTACTAAACAACCTGCTTAATGAACTTTGTGGCCTGTTGTTGCTAACCGGCATTGAATTATTACACCATGTCAAATTAAAAAAAAAAAAAAAAATCAAATTCCTTCTACGTGCGTAGTACACCAAATGATTGCGTAAACGCTGAGAAGAGCACCCTCCTAGGAATTCGTTAGTCTTGAGGATAGTGGTGTACGTTCCAATTCAGTTTAGTTTGGTAATAGGGTTATTCTCTAATAACTTTAAAAATGATCTAGGACTGTCCGTTAGTCCGAGATCCAATTGGTTTAGTAACCGTATCTTCTGCAGAATGCATTTTGCTTACGTGTCAGGAAGCAGTGGAGCCCCCAGAAATTCATTAAGTGGAGGGGTGGGGGGGTTAAAGGAAAAGCAAAAAAATTAGAAGGCAACAATACATTTGTTATTTATTTCTACCGTAGACGTTGCAATTTAAAATCTAGCCGTCATGGCTGTTGGGCTAGTTCGTCTAAAACTTCTATAACTCAAATGTTTAAATCTCGATGAATGTACATCATCGCTAGACCATTTAGTCTTTCTTCACTTCACTTTCTTCACTTCACACATAGCACGGTGTAAACGGTCCTACACACTATCCAATTTGGTCGGTACAACCAAATTGGTATTTCGGTTCAAATTTATGTTGCCTATACAAAATCTAATTTGGTTGGTATGTTGTGTACAGACGATCCAATTTGTTTGGTGCGATTTTAACGTTTGATTGAAAAACAAAACACTACGACAACAAATAACAACATTTTGATTGTTTTCTTGCATCGCAATCTATGAAATTTGACTGGACTAGAAAAATGCCAACCGTTAACAATACACATAATCCAATTTAGTTGGTGGGATGAAAATTTCCATCCAACACATCCGACTATCTGTTTTTTCAACCAACATACATACGCACGTACCAATTACCAACCAAATTGGACCAACCGTCCTACCAAATTGAGCGCTCTGTTGTAGCTGTTGTAATATTGGTAAGGTGCCAAATATTTCGATTTGTTTAATCAATGGACGCCACTTTTGCATATAGTGTACCAACATTATAAAGATATTCATACTTAGGAATATTTAATTCAATTTGTTTATGTTTAAGCATCTATTTTTGGTATGTGTGTATTTTTTTAGTTGGAGTCAAAAACATAAATGTAGTCTAAGGCCAATGAGGAGGTTTGAACCCCCTACCGCCCCCCCCCCCTTCGGTACGCCACTGTCAGGAAGATTGGTCGTCATACGATAATGTTTACATTTCTATGTGACACGAAACAAATCTCATATTAATTTATTAAAAAATGTTTCGTATAAGCTATTGAATCAGATTCTGGAATGACAAAGTCTCTGCTGCCATTATGAATTTCTAATAAAAAACTAAAAATAAAAATATCAAAACATAGAATTTTAGAAGTAAGAATCGGTTTCACAATAAGTCTTAATTTTTTTTTTGCTTTACTACCTAAAATATTCCTTTTTCATCACTTTCGAAATTTAAGCAAGGCATTTCACGAACCAAACGCTTTAACCAATGTGCCGTTTGGTTGGTGTTTACATTATTCAATTTTTAATATGATGCAGAAAATCACTAAATGTTACCTTAAAACGTTAAGGTAGAAATGTCGAAAAATATCGAAAGTTTATACTCTGTTCTATGGAAGTATAATAGCAGAGCCTTCTAGAGTATAGAGCCATAATCATTATGACGTATTTTTTAGAAGCTTTTTTAGTGGTATAACTTTTCACTGATTTCCATAGGAATCCATAGTAAAAATGGTGTTTTTCAGCTTCAAATTTTTCAATGAAAAAAGCAAAAATGTTACAAAATGTTTATACAAAAGTGTTCTACATATCTTTAGCAGCAATATATAGGAAGGGTATATTGGTATTAAGTAAATATTAATTGCAGAAATATTAAAATTAAATTATTTCTAAAATATATTTTTCGAATTTTCATTTTGAAAAATACATCAAAGTTGGCTCTGACAAATTAAAATAATACTTGCTAAATCTATCTTTAGTTTTACTAGTATACGTTAGATGTCTCAGATTCATACAGAAAAATATGAACAAAAATTGTTTAATCACAAAATTATGACACGTTCGTAATATTTTGGGAATTTCTTTTGCTTTTCCTACAATTTTTGCACTTGAAATTTCTCCAGGTGGCAATTTTTGGTACGATTTTTCAAAATTTTTACTGCCATCACTGCCATCTATGTAATGCATATTGGCTTAATACACACGATTTGTAGTAAGCTTTTCTTTTTAATTTGACCAGAATGCTGTTGTTAGAAACTTTTTTTTATATTTTGGTTTAAATAAATCAATTATTACAAGAAAATGAAAACGATTTACTTAAACGAGATTTATATATGTTGAAATTCAAACATTTATGAAAATATTTCACAAATCATAATTAAGAATTTGCAACGTTTTCATTGACAAATTTGTCTTAGGAAAAAAAGTGATTTCCCATATGTTTTATGTGTTTTACTGTGGAATTTTTTTTTTTTTTCTCGTTTCTAATTCCCTTATAAAAGCTTCGTTTTTTAGATTATGGCTTGTATAATCAAGGTTGCTTTGATAATAGCCTTTGTTGCTAGATAGTATCAATCCGGTACTCTGATCTTTGATTTTAATTACAAGTAAATTTAAATTTAAAGCGGGCAGTGTTTATCGCGATATTGAATGTAGTATCACATTATACAAGGCATCCCTGTACACAGTTTCTCATAATAGTTAGTTTTTCTTTTATCTCATCCAAAACAAACAAAAATTATTTCCATTTTTTTATTATTCTGTGCTTCTTGCTATACAATATGATTTTGGTACCGAATACCCCAAGCACAACAACAATAACAAAAGTCAGTTGGAAAAACATAAGAATGTAAATGGAAAATTTATTTACCGAGGAGAATAAAAGTGGAGCTTTTTTTTTGTTTTGTATTTAAACTTTATTGTTACAATATTTTCCGTCTTATTTTTGTATGTTTTGTTTTGACATTTTAGAGTGTGTCAAATTGAAGCAGAAATAAGTTTTTTTATTTACAACATATGAAAGTTTTTTTTTTTGGAAAAGTACAAAAAATTTTCCGAACAACACAAAAATGAATAAAAACAAAAAGTGGCGATTTAAGTTGATTTTAATACTTTTTATTTGTTAGCAAGCTCTTTGTAACATATACGATTGTATACTAAACTTTATTTAGTTGGAAATATTGAGGTATGAATTTATGATCAGTTTGTGCTCAAAGGGATTTTAACCGTTTAAATAATTCATGAAATGTGCTTGTATGTCGTCATTCCAAATGGAACATATTCAGATAGGCACAAAATTTCATACAGCAGTGTACATACACACATCATAATTCGTAATAAACAACTTGACTATAAAATTGTGTGGGGCAAAACCATATTTATCTTATCAGCAATAACATAAATTTCGGCGTTGTGGTTTGTTGTATATTGTACTGGAAATTTGATGACTCATTTGGATAATTTTATTAACGTTTGAGTTATTCCAACTTCTTTGTTTTATATCATTTTTACAACCATCTTAAGGTTATGCAGTAATGAATGTATGTACGTATATTAACTGGATTTATCGTCTTTTAATATCCACGATTTATGGTTGACGACCAATCATTTAAACAGTTATGCTTTAGTTTTATAGTGTTGAACATTATTTAATAAAAACACAAACACAAAATCAAATCACTGTACAATAAATTAATTTATCGCGTATTATCATTTTGACGTCATACTAAATTATACATTCCTGTCTGAGATACGGATGGTCACGTTCCCGAACATAATCACGTAGGTATCTTGATTATACTGAGCATTGATTATTTCTAGTATTGAGTACACAATATCTCAAAACCAAAGGTTGGTTGAATTTTTATTTTATTTGTATACGGTGATTTGTTTAAAAGTAACGCAAAAAAAAAAAAGTGAAAAAAAAATAATGATTTGGGTTACCTATGCTAATCAGTTCCCTTGCCCAAATCATTGTGGAAAATTGAATGATAAAATGTCAATCAAAATACAAATAAAATAAAATCCTTACAAAAATAAAATAAAAAAATAGGACTGATAAGAATTTGAAAATGTTTTCCTTTTTGTATTTTCAAGTCACGTTTTCTTTTATTTTGATTGTATTTGAAAATCATTTGAATCCATTTCAAAGTGTATATACCATGGTGGTTAGATTGTTATAAAATTTTCCTATTACTTTTAAATGATAACCAAATATTTTCTTTGGATTGGCATTAAGCTGTGAAATAGCTGTGGTTGTGTTAGGATTATAAAAACAAAAAATAAATGTAGCAAACAAGGTACAAAGTTAAGGTAGATAGACATTAAATATCAAACCAACAATAATTCTCATATTTAATCTATTTATGAAATATGACTTATAACAATTAGGCTATTTGGCACTCTAAAGGATTTAGTAAATATGGAAGAATCCCAGGGTAGAGTTTCTTGATCGGTACTTATTGGAAAATTGCTATGTCGAAACTTATTGTATTATTCCAAAGCCTGGAGGGATAGCACGATCGCTATGTGATTGAAGGCAATAGCGAGGGATGAGAGTTACTACGTATATAAGCTTATTAGCGTAGCGAAGCTGTTCGTCTTGGTAATACGACTGGTGAGGGTAGGAGTTTAAGCAATAACAAGTGATTTTAAGTCGATTGGGATTAAATACAAACAAGCTTGCTTGATTTGATTTTTTTCTCCTCTATTTATATTTTATGTTTACAAAAGACATTTAATTATAGCGAATTATACGGACTGTTGAGAACACAGTGTTTGGTTGTTGTGTGTTTTCTTTATCCGCTTATTTTCATTACACAGCTTCCTCCTGGTATGCGAACATCCCGGAGCATTTAAATAACTGATTACCATTCAGCAGATCCTCCTAGGTATCGAGTCAGTCTATCGATATGTGCAACCATTGCGCGACCCTGTGATTTTTTGATCCGAATGATAAGATCGTTTAATTTTTCCAGGATCTCGTATGGTCCTTCTCAGTTATTTTGTAATTTTGGGCATCGACCCGTTTTCAGTTTTGGCTATGAAACCTAACAAGATCTCCAATTTCAAAATTTACGGGATTCACCTTCGTATTGTATATCATACGCTCTATCATGTAGTTTGGTAGTTCTGGTTTTCTGATTCCGAGTAGCTCCATCATGTGTGTAAAAACTCCAGACCCGAAATTACGGCCCTGATCGGAGTAGATTCAAACGGTTTGCCGTACCGGTAAACTACTTCTCGCACCAAGACTTCTGCTACAGTCACGGCAGTTTGATCGGGAATGCAAATTACCTCCGGCGATTTGGTAAAATAATCCATTCCGTCCAAGATATAACGGTAATGGCCCTTTGATGTCGATGGCAATTCATTCAAAAGTGGCGCCAACCAAGTATCGTTGCATTAGCTCACGTGTTCTTCTGTAACGACCCTTTCGAGCTGCACAAATGTCACACTTCCAACACCAACGCTCAACAGCTGTCATCCAACCAAACCAATAGAACTATTCCTGGATCCGAAGTGGCCAGACGACTTCTTCGACCATGGAATTGGCTACCAACGACTGGATGGTAGCAGTTTTTCCATCTGGTGACTCATACTTACTCATTAGCAACCCGACTTGACTTTCAATCGAGTCCCATTGCGCCCAGTATCTTTTTATTGCCGCTGGTTGTGCTGAAATTTGCTCCCAAATTAGACGGGTCTCAAGGGATTTCCATGTTAAAAGTTGTCCCATTATGTCGTCATCTTGTTATGCTTGCGTAAAGTGATCTTCATTGGTATCCAACCTCGTTCGTCGCACTATTTTATCGCCTTCTCGGTCCTCGGTACGGCTACATCCGAGACATTCCTTTGAGCACGATCGTCGCGAAAAAGCATCGGCATTCCCATTAAGCCAGCCGCAACGATATTGGATGTTAAAACCGTACTGCTGTAGGATTTCGATCTACCTGGCTACTTATCCTTCTGGTTTTTTTAAAAGTTAACAGCCAAGACAGCGACGCGTGATCGGTACGTACAATAAATCGTTACCCGTACAGATATGAATATAAGTGCTGAATTGTCTTTATAACAGCTAGCATATATCGCATTATAGTGCAATAGTTCCGCTCGGCCATGCTCAAAGTTCTGGAAATTGGTTTTCGTGTTCCACTCGAATTTCCTATTCTTTTCGATTAACTGAAACAGTGGTTTAGCTATTGCAGAAAGTTTTTGATTGGCCAGGAGAAGATGATGTTTAATTCGTTTCCGAGCGTTATGACTTGCATCGATAAGTGCTCTAGCGATCAAAACTCCATTGGGTAATTTAGACACTGCCGTATGCTCTATTAACTGGACGCCCGTTCGATTAGTGGTGAGTTTGATAGGAACGCCCAAATTGATATTTTATTCCTGTCGAGAATCAACCATTCATCTTCTAAGTTGATTTGGCATCCAAATTTCTTGATAAAATCTGTTCCAAGAACAGACTGGCGTCATCAGTGATATCTGCGATAGTAAAACTGGAACATGCTGTAAATTCTCCTAGCCTGATGATTAGATCAACGATGCCACTGACAGATCACTAATCACCTGTTACTGTTTTGACACGTAGGTGACAAGGCTGCACAGTTACAAGACAGTCCCGAAATGTACTTTTGACTAAGCTTGCCATGGCACCAGTGTCTAGAACAAATTGGCATTTCTGATTGTTTAGGAGACCATCGGCGGTTAGAGATGAAGCTCCCGCCTGGTGCCTGGATGGTTATTTCTTTGGGGGAATCACATTCTGTTCTTCGAGCCAAGTCAGGCAGTCTATCCAGGCCAGGACATACAGTTTGTAGAAAAATAGTGAACAGTCGGTTCAAGTTGACATTTTGCATGAATGAGTGAAAATTCTGTAACTGAGAATGATAGAAGACGAAGCCGCTATCTACAAGGATTGCCGCCAGCAAGCCAAACAGGTGCTTCCCCAAAGGGAAGTAAAACCTCCAAGACCGAAAGTAAAACCAGTGCGACCAGTAGCAGCAGGAAATGCATGGTAGAGCTGGAGCAGAAAAAGATGAAGGAGGAGACTAAGGTTAAGGGAGACATGAGACCAAATTCCTAAGTATTGAAGAGGAATTACAGCCTTCAAAGCATTCCGAGCATTACGTGGGAAAGCTAAAGAAGCCTGCCAAAGCATGTTGGTGATTCCCAGTAATGTCGAGAAAGTTTTGAAAACATTGGAAATGCGTTTTAGTTATCCCAGAGTTAGAGTTGAGATGCTTGTGCAAACTGCCAAACAAGTGAAAACTCCTGTAGTATAATAAAACGAGCATCTTTCGTTAATTTTTCTAACGCCGTAGAACATCTTGTTAGTATACAATGAAAAGGTTGAGTGAAGCAGGTCACATGAGAAACCCAACACTTATGAGAGAACTTATTGAAAAGTTACCATAAACGACTACTTTGTCGACAACAAAGGAGTCTGAAAAAGTGTCATTATTCGTCGCTGGAGAAGACAGTAGGAAAAATACAATGGGCAATGTGCGTACAGCGAATTAATTTGTCAGTCCAACCCAAACAGTAAATATTGATTGTGTGAAAAATACAAATACCTGTGAAAGGTCAAATTATCAAGTTTAAGAAATGCTAAACTGACATGATTAATCGGCCAGGACAATCACATCTAATTATCACACTTGAAAAAGTAGAAGGCTCGCCGAGCTGTCCAATACTTTCAAAGTCTAAATTGGGATGGGCATTACATGGACCAACAAGAACTACAAAAGAAAATAATGCAGAGTTTTGTGATTTCACTTCACGAGCTAAAAGCAAGAAGAAAATAATAGATAACGAACGACACTACGGTTCGTGCTAATAGAAGATGGCAGATGGGGATTATTATGGAAGAATGAAGAGAGGTTCAAAAGAGTTGAAAATGGATCGAAATCCAATAGTCGCAGAACCATATACTAAGGAAACAAACCATTATAGAGAAAAAGGTTATGCTCGAGCTTAGGGTCAGTATTACCGTTACCGGAATACCGGTTTTATGACCAAACTTTGTCTAGATTTGCTATGAAAATTAATAAAAGTAAACAAAAAACACAAAACATTAAAAAGTGCTATGGTTCCAATCCATTATCGGTAATACCGATTACAACATTTGGTCCTAAAACCGGTAATACGAGTAAAGGTAATACCGGTGTTGCAATCCCTAGTTCTCAGCAAAGAGGAAGTGGCAATAATTGAAACGCTACGAACTGGTTAGCCTACTTCGGAGTAAAGAATATAAATAAACTCGAGAAGAAACTACAACTATTTGAATGATCTACTAATGGCTCGCCCGGAGAAACTGATGTATCTCTTGGGAGGATTGCTGAGGTTTCATATAGAGAGAGTATTGCGTTCACTGTAGATATAGTGGAGATTTTTCACCAAGTAAAGATCAAAGAAAATGATAGACAATCCCAGCGTTTTTTTTTTTTTGGAGCGGTTTCGATCGAGATCGAGAACTAGATATCTTAGAAATAACAGAAATGACGTTCTGAGCAAAAGCAAAACTATCTCACACAAGAGATCAAGAACAGAAACGGCCTGGAGTTTGAAAAGGATTTTCCTGAAGCAATAAAACCAATAATCAATCGAATGTATGTTGACGAGTACTTGGATGGCGCGGCTGATGAGGAGAAATCTATAAACGAGGATTCGAGTTACGTGGTTGGAGTTTTAATAATCGAAAAGTTTTAGAAGCCATTCCCCAAGAATACAGATCAAATAAAAAAATAAAAAGTTCGAAGTCAAGAGAAGAGCTACTCGTGGAAAGAGTACTCGGATTATTTTGGGGAACCGGATTCAGACTGTTTTCGATTTACGTGTAACTTCCCGAAAATTAATGAAGAATTGCTAGACCGAACGAAGATTCCCACTAAAAGATAAGTTCTACAAGTCCCACCAGGATTTTTACCTAATTTCATCGTGAGTTGAAAAATCTTGATTCAAGATATCTGGAGATCTGTGTTGGATGTAATGATGAAATTGATTCCGAAGTCTATGATAAGTGGTTGTTATGGGCTACGGCTATAGGAATTCTGAAGACGATCCCAGCTGATGTGAAAATACCACGATGGTATTTCTCTGAAGGTGCACCTACAGAGAGATGAATTGCAAGGTGCAGTCATACGAAGCAGACTTGCAACAACCGTGCAACAAGAATCAGGAGTAAAAATTAATAGAATAATTGTATGGAGTGATTCACGGACGGTGATTCGATAGTTATATTTAGGTGCAAAAAAACTATCATGTGTCCGTTGCCCATCGCGTAAGTCAAATTATGGGAATATGAATATTGATGTCTGGAGGTAGATTCGCGTGATGTTGAGGATTGCAGGAACAGATCTGACGTTCTGAAGGAAACGAAGATTCATTGGCCCAGACAAATATGAAGTGAAAGTTTCATCCTGGACGCGGATGATTAGAGTGACAGCTTGGATTATACGTTTTGGAAATAATTGTTACAAGTCTAAAGATTTGAGAAAACGTGGAGTATTAAAAATATAAGAGTTGAATGCGGCCGAGATGTTAATACTGAAAAGAAGTCAAAGAAAGGAAAATGTGATTGTCAAAAGGGCCGCCTGCTGACCTTGTCATCCTGCCTGGATTTGAAAGGAATTATCAGGATGCTAGGCCATGCCCAGATGAAGAATTACAGTTGGGCCAGAAACGCCCAGTTCTCTTGGGACAAGTACCAGCAGTGAGAGTAACTAAGCAAAGCTGACCGTTTGTGTTACTGTGCAGTTGACTATTTCGGTTCCATAACTGTAACTGTCAAAAAAAGGACTGAAAAGGGATTCAGAATTGTGTTTACGTGTGGATCCATCAGAGCGTTCTTAAATGTTTTCAGATACTGGCACCAGCTTCGATGGTGCCAACAATGAGATCAGAAAGACGATTGAAGAAATTAAGCATGCCTCCCCTAGAGGCTACTTTAAAACAAAGAAATATGAAGGAAGAAGATTTAGTGATGCTTTTAGCCGAAGCAGAATTTACATGAAGAGGCACTCACCCCGAAATATTTCCTACTTGAAAATTCTGGAGGAGTAGCACCACATTACTACATTAATGGGGACTTGCCGAGCGACCTGTGGCCTAGACCAATCGTCACCCGTTTAAGATCTGCAAATTGAATGTAGATTTGAAGGAATCGCCCGAACCCGAAGGAGGAGTGGAAATCGGGTCTTTCACTGGAGGTAGTATGTCCGCGCGAGGGAGCATTGAAATTATACACGTTGAGTGCGAGCAGAATGCTAGAGTGAAAAAGAATCAGAACGAAAGAATCAGCTGCGTTGTTCACAGCAGAGAGAAGATATAAGTGCAACATGGTAGAATCAATCGCAGTCAACGGGTGAAAAAAATGAGTTGACATTATTAAATCGTTGTTTTTGTGCTGTTATATTAATTGAACTAAAACTTTACAAATAACCTTTTTTGTGTGTAGTTGGCGTATTAAATATTTCTGTTCGCTCCGCAAGTAAAACATAGTGGGCATTCATAAGTCATAATAGTTAGGGTATAAGGACTGAGCAACCCTGTTAAAGTTAGCCGAAAGTAAAAATCGATAATGAAGATTACGTTATTAACATTCCAGTCGAAAATAAAAAATTTTGTTGTTATCAGCAGAATGTAAATAGGATACATGGATTGTAATAAAAAATGTTGTAAATAGTCTTACGTGGAAAACTTTGTTTAACCTAATCGTGGAAAATATCGGAAAATCAGAAGAATTCACAAAATTGGAATAAAATCAACCTCTAGCGTGAACATATATCTGAAGTTGAATCGTTTTTATTGGATTTGTCAATAGCTATCGCAGGAAAAAAAATCCAGTTCAAGTTTCCCGCGGGAAATTTTGGAAAATTTGAAACAGATTCTAGCCGAAAGTAGCAAATGAATGTATAAAATCAGCCTCTAGAGTGTTCTGTCTGGAGGTGTATTTCATTGATGTGACTTGTCAATATCTGGAGATATGTTATGTCGGGAGATGGGTTACATTGATGTGACCTGTCCATAGCTGTCGAAGGAAAAAAAAATTCAGTTCAAGTTTCCCGTGGGACATCCGGAAAATTTAAAAAAGTTTCCAGCCGAAAGTAAGAAATGGATGTAGTATTATGTCTGGAAATTGATTACATTAATGTGACTTATCAATAGCTATCGCAAGGAAAAAAATTTATTTCAAGTTTCCCGTAGGAAATCTCGGGATATTCGATTTTCCAAAAATCATTAGAAAATTTACATAAAATCAGCCCCTAGAGTCTGGAGATGTATTTTATTGATGTGACTTTTCCTGCTATATCTATTGATAGATCAATGTAATCCATCTAAAGACATAAAACTCAAGATGTTGATGTTGTCACTTCTTACTTTCCGCTGGAAATTTTTTTAAATTTTCCGAGATTTCCCACAGGAAACTAGAAATGAATTTTTTTTCCTGCGATAGCTATTGATAAGTCACATTAATGTAATCAAATTCCAGTAGACGTAATACTCTAGAGGCTGATTTTAATCCAATTAAAATATTTATTGGAGTTGCGTGAGTTTTCCACAATTTTCTACGAGGAACTGGAGCCAGGTTTTGCCATATAAGAATATTATCAAAGTTTTCAATGCTATTAATGTATCCTTAGTAATTTTTAGGCTAAACACTACCGATTGATATCGACTTCATTTTTTATTTTCGGCTGGTGTGACACAATCTGCATTACCGTTTTTTACTTTCGGCTGGAGTAATACAATCTGTGTTATCGACGTTTCACTTCCGGCTGTCAACTTTCGGCTAACTTTAACAGTATGACTGAGCATCGAAAGCGATATACAGAATTGTGATATTGCAGACATAAACATGGTTTGATTAGCATCATCTACGTCTTATTCTAAGTGATAAGACTAAGTTTGTGACGTTTAAAAATTCGAACAGCACTAGTTTGTCTAATTCTTACTGCAATGGTTCAGCCTGATTGCTTAAATATCGAGTAGGTTAACTTATTTAAATATATTGGTGTACATTTGGACACTAATCTTAACTGGAAAACTTATATTACTAAGTTGAGACAGTATATTACATCGTCATCTAGAGAATTATCTATCTCATTTGTGATTTGAGTCCGATATCTGTTCTGAAAATGACATAACACGCTTTGGTTTTGGCTAAATTATAGTATGGCTCATCATGATTGTACTTCGACTACCTTAAGCTCATTATTTGTACAGTGGAAAATGATTTTTCAGCTAACTTTTGCTTGAGATTGCAGCACATGCATATAAACTTTTAAGAATTGTTTATAGACGCAGCGGACTTAATTATTATTAGAAGTGATCTTCGTTATAATTTCCGTGCTAATTACCAGCCTCTTTATAGTGTTCCCAGATTTCAACAGCTAACAGCATTACATCTTGTTGCAGCTTAGTTAAAATATATATATATATATATATATATATATATATATATATATATATATATATATATATATATCGCCACAAAGTATACTATGGTTGAGTATTTTATTGTAGTGGTGAACCATCCACTGCAGTGGTATGTTATTATAGAATTTGACGCAGAAGGTCTTGTGTTCAAATTCGGCTACTACTTTTGGGTGAATAGGCTTGTTTTTGGTATTATTTTAATAAAATGAAGGTTGGTTGTTTGTTTGCAAAAATAGTGGCCCTTTCAGGAATTGAGACCACACTTTTGTCTGGAGGTAGAAAAGCTCAATCTGCAGTCAAGCTTCCTTTAGATTTAGTTACTAATGATAGCTGTTTGTGGAATTACTAAAAATTGGCATTGAAAATAAAGGTTTTTGAAAGATGCGAACATATATAGTGTGGGATGAATGCACAATGGCGGATTGACATGATAAACCACAACATAGTAAGAGCGCTGCAACATTAATCTTATCAGGAGATTTTCGCCAGGCTTTGCCAGTTATACCTAAGGGAACAAAGCATGATAACTTCCTTGTTATTTTGCTACAAAAAGGATCAAATTAAGTTATTCGCATTGAATCGAAAATGTCTATTCAACTTTAAAAACCTAAACACACTACACATTCTCACCAAATTTGTAGTTCATTTTTAATTTTAGCATTTTTCTGTCTGACATATTCTTCGAATAAATTGCCTTAATGAAGCAACCGTAAATTTGAAACATTACACATAATATCAAAAAAAAAAAAATAAAAAAAAAGCTCTCGAAACGAAAGTGAAAATTATTTCTTCCTTCTAAGTATTATATAAGCACAAGAACGAACATAAATTGACATAAAATTTATTTGTTTGCTTCCTTCTATGGTCTTGTCTATGCTGTAAATATTCAGTAGCAACTTCTACTGAATATATTTACTACAATACTAAACCAACCTTTTGGGGTAATTGTTCCATTCTTGATATTTTTTGTTGCTGTAGATTGTTTTATGTCTCATGTCAAGAACATAAGATAAAATCTATATGTAATGGCTGGGGTATAATAATATAAAGAACCTACCACATAACTAACTTACACATAAGACTATACTGTTATACACAATAACAAAATCAATAAATTTAATTTAGTTCTTCCCCAAATATTTCCACATTGTCACAGCGCCCCACATTGTTTAACATTGACTTTATTTTCAATTTTTCGTTACATTGAAAAACAAAACAAACAAAACCAAAACAAAATATTTTTCAATTTCAAATATCATCTCAATCAATCAAATCTTATCACTGTGTTTCGTGTTTTTTTTATTGTATGTTAGATTTCATTGTATTAAAACGGTAAACGAAAAGAACAAACACCAAAATTATGACATCTTATTTCTTGAATTTATTTTGACACACAAAAATAAAATATTTAGGAATCTATTTTCGGATTAAACAAATACGTATGAGCAGCCGCAACGTTGTGGATGGTGTGATGAGGTGAGGAATATTGAGTGAATTATTGAACAAAAAGTTTGTGTATCAAAAATTGTTCGAATTTTTTGAAACGTATATAGATTGTTGTATGTGTATTAATAAAAATATAGTAAATAATCGATTTTTATTAACAAAATTACGTCAGACTTAAACAGACAAAATTATGACACAATTTGGAATATATCTTTTGGTGATTTCGAAAGCGATGTGTTTACACGAATATGAAAAATATGCCCTAAAATAGTCTCGAAATATGCTTGAATATTTATATGACCGTTCTAGGACTTTAATTCTGCAAGAATTTAATTTCCGAATTGCACATCGAGGTGGCAGCCGTATATGACACGTTGACATACTATATTTTCAGACTAAACGTATTCAGAAAAAAAGTCGATGCCTCGTATTTCCTTGTATAGTATCATGTTTTTTGTGGTGACGAAGAAAGGGATAAAAAGAAAGGGACAATAGCGATATTGCTTCTTTAATGTGCCAAGTTTACGAAGATTTATTCGACAAAGACATGGATCGAATAAGCCTTCAAAAGGCATATTGGAAACTCACGCTTATTAATTGTCGAAATACAATGGGCAGACGAAAAGAAAATGACAGTCAGGTTCTGGGAAATAGAAAGTCCCGTTTCTACGCGGTTGTAAAAAACAGCCGTCGATGAACAGGATAAGGTTTATTGATCGAGTAATGCTAGTGTATCGGATAGAAGTGGATATTAGTAGATCGTTAATAAAAGGTTTAAAGGAAGATCTGTAAAGTTCGAACACCCCCTAGTTTAGCCAATAATGCCATATGACAAACCCTATCATAAGCATCTCATATACTTAAGAAATTAATTTCTACATCTCAAGATAGTTAGTCGAGTTAAAGTTTATTATTGTTCCACAATTTTAGACAATATCCACATTAAAACTACAGGCCGATAGTTGGCTGGATCTGATTTTATCCCCTTTATCGTTAATCGATGGATATTTGAAATGAAAGATCCTTTTGAGTAGTTTTACAAGGGAAGCATGATAAACCCGAGGTCAAAAACCTATGTGACCGATTGATGCAGTCACCTGTGGGACTTTGGGAATAGGCTTATTAGAATCTGGCAGATAAGTCCAAATTGGAACTCTAAACAATTAGTTTTCTCAAAAGCGTGAGAGATAAAATATAATATGAATACCAAAAAGGATCATTTACGATCTTATAACTGCAGAAATTTTCAAAGAACTACTCGTTTTAGTTAAGCCTGATTCCAAAATCTGGAAAATTACCACGTGCTGTACTTTGCCTTTTAGGTCAATTTCGTTATTAAAGTTACTGCTAAATACTTTGCAGCATTGTTTCAACCTGGGGTAATACGAACTAGAATAATAATAAACTGCATTGCTTTAGAGAATATCGGTATAACCATTAAACTCCTTGGTATTGATATGCTGGTTGCGGTATATCACTGGTTCCGAATTTTCAAAATATTATTCACTGTATAATTGCTCGATTAATAAATTAAATCAGCATCACCGAATCTCAAATACCAGGAGGTTTGGATTCGGAAAAGGTTCGGTATCAGGTTTTAAGTATCTTTCTTAAGTAAAAATATCGATTTGCTAGAGGAACTGAGTCTGACATTTGAGACATTAAGGAATATGATTGGGGATGGTTGTTTTAATTTTTATGTAACTTGTTATAGTTTATTAGGAAAGCATTTAATCGCAAAACATTTAAAGCGTCTGCATTATCTTTATATGATTAAATCAATGTTTGCCCAACATCTTAACATAATAAATTAATGTTTAAATTTTCACACATTCATACATCTTTTAAATTACCTCAAGTAGGAAACCAATTGCTTATCTGTCATTGTCCAAAAAAAAAAAAACGAAAATAAACAAAAAGAAAACAAACGACGAAACCAATGTAAATACCAAAGAGGTTAAAAGCTATTGGACTGTCATGATTTGGCATGCAGAGCTAAGGGTTTAATTTAATTCCGATAGTTTCACTCACCATATCTATCTATCTATATATATATATATATATATATAATCTACATATATATTATATATATATATATATATATATATATATATATATATATATATATATATATATATATATATATATTAGAGCGGATTAAATTGTATGGAGAAAAATTTTTTAGTCTGGAGACTCCACTTTTCTGTAAATTCATTGTATTTGAAGCAAAAATGTCCACTACACCATATGGCTACGATGAATTTCGAGCCTGCTTAATTTCATTTGAAGATTTTTTTTTGTATATAGAGTGAGTTTTTTAAAATGCCAGGCTTTTATCTCGAGAACTGTGCTAGATAGGAGAAAATTACTTATAATGAAATTTGTTAAGGGTCGATGGGACATCAGATGGTGACCTTTAATACGACTTAGACTACGACCTTCAAGGTCATTTGATGGACAAATTGATTGTTTTAAATGAAAAGCCCTATTTTTGGACCTCTGATTCGGAAAGGGCACAAAATTTTACGTTCAGTAGTCATTTGACCTTGAACTAACACCTGAAAGTCATCCAAAGGAAGAACCTAAAATGCCTATCTGAACGTAAAATTTTGCGTTTTTTATGAATCTGGGGTCAAAAATAGGGATTTATCTTTAACAAATTCAATATAACCTTCAAATAACCTTGAAGGTCGTAGTCAAGGTTAAATTGAAGGTCGCCATCCGATGTCCCCCTCGACCCTTAACAAATTTAAGTAATTTTCTCCTATCTAACATCGTACGGCTGGCATTTTTTAAAAACTCACTCTATATAAAGAAAAATCTTCAAATGAAATCATGCAGGCTCGAAATTCATCGTAGCCATATCGTGTTGTGGACTTTTTAGCTTAAAACTAAATGAATTTTCAGAAAAATGGAGTCTCCAGACCACTTAAAAATTTAATCCGCCCTAATATATTATATATACATATGTGGAATCACCCTGTACGGAAAATACCTATTCAAAACGGGATACAAAAGACTGGTTTTCTATCTTCATTAGGGGAAAATATAACCCACGCAACAAAAAGTAAAATCAATCATTGTTGAGAAGCCGAAAGAATCACACGAATAAATAAAATAAAAGCTGTTTCAATTTTGATTCTTTAGTTTTATTTAAAGAAAGATAAACCGTATATTTTACCCACAAATATTGGGGCTCAACCGGGATCGTTGCGATACAACGCGGATACCCATTTTCTCAACAAAAATAAATTTGGCGTTCTCGTTTTGATAATTTCGAGAATTATTACGATAAGTAAAAATTTATGTTAGGGCGTATTGTAAGTGAATTCGATCTCGTTTTTTTTGGTTAGAGTTAATAAAAGCCGTATTAATACATTGTCTAATTTTCGTGTATACGGTAGTTATGATAGTTTTTGTTAAACAAGAAAAAAACTATTTTAGATGAAAAAGTGGTGCACTCTGATTGTGATAAGATTAAAGTGATATTTTAGACATTTACAAAGATAATTGATAAATTAATCAAAAAAAAAAAACATAAAATAAAAACGTGTGTATAACTGAATTTCAAAACCGTTGTAATAAAATAATAAATTAAAATTTGGGAAAAAAGGCAATAAGAACATTTAGTAGATTTACAAGAAGCTGTGAAATTATACAGTTCAATTAATACCAGTTTATATATTGATTAAAACCATGCCGAAAAAAAAGATAAGAAAATGAATAGCACTATGATCTTCGATGAATGTGGCACGTCACTTTGGGTCAGCAGGAAAATTGATGAATTAATAGGAATGTTGCAAAATAATGTAACGGGAAATGATGGTTTACATGAAGCTACACTACCCCAAAGGCAAAACGAGTTAAAGGCGAAGCAGTTAGAAGAAGTTAAAGATCGTCAACTGGCTAGTAAAACAAGGGAAATCGAAAGGCTTCAATTGGAGAACGAACAACTAAAAGGTCATCTTAATAACGGAGAAGTGAACCAACGCAATGATAAGGTAACTGTGAGCGATGATGATAACCAAGGTTTTAGTCGGATGAATCTTAAAGATATTTTATACTCAATGCAAACATGGTGGTGGTTCTGATATCTATCCTGTAGAAAATTGGCTTGAAGAATTTAATAATATGGCGATTATTATGAGATGGAACAATTTGGAAAAATTTGTGTGTTGTAAAAAGCTGTTGGTTGGATCTGCAAAGTTGTCAATACGAACATCGAACGAAATAGATTCCTATGAAAAAATAGTCCAGTTTTTGAAAGAAGAATTCGGGAAAAGTGTACCCTGAAATCCATTCTAAGATGATAGCGCGAATAAAACAACCTAAAGACCCATTACAAGAATATTTCCTAGCTATGCGAGAGCTGGGTGGATTAACAAATATGGCCGAAATTGATGTCATTCAATAAACGATTGATGGGATTATTGATAAAGAAGTGAACAAAGCAATGTTGTATGGCGCAACTTCAGTAATAGAGTTCAAGAATAAACTTGAAATATACCAAAAATTCAAATTGAAGCAAACCACCGAATTTAATATCTCCCATCAGAACAAAAATCGAGCGGATTTTCTCCAAAATCCGCAACAGGGAAATTCAAATCAATCTTCGAGGAAAAATCTAAGGTGTTTTAACTGTGGCATAGTAGGACATAGTGGGCGTCAATGTAGGAAAGGCATAAAATGTTTCAAATGCAATGAATTTGGGCATATTGCTCCAAATTGTAGCAAAATTAATCAGAATAGCACCAAGCCCGAGAACGTCTCAGCGTCGAATATACGATCTGTCGCGGCAATGTCGGGTGAGGAAAATTGTATCAATGGAAGGAATATCAAAAATTTAAAGACAAACAACTTTGACGTAAAAGCCTTGATTGATACAGGGAGTGATATCACTTGTATTGCTAAGACTATGTATGACGACTTGGGAAGTCCAAAACTTAATGGAAATGGTACTACTATTAAGGGTGTTGGCAATTTAGCAATGGTTACTAATGGTACATTTGATGGACTTTTGGATATTGACGGTGAGATATTTGATGTTCGCGTTCATATTTTGCCAGATGAAAATATGCCAGGCCTTAAAGTAATCGTAGGAAATAATATTCTTCATGGTACTAAAATAGAATTACGAGAAAGTGAAATAAAAATCAGTAAGTTGTTCGACAATTATTCATCTTGTTACTGTGCTTTTAAAGAAAATATGTTGAGTATCGGAAATCTGAATTATTACCCTGAAATTAACGATTTGGTAACGGGTTATGTGCCATTAAAAGTTAAAGAGTGTCCTGTACAAATGCGCCTAGTCTAAACGGATGATTCTCCCATTTACCAAACACCGAGGAGATTGCCGCTTGCCGAGAAGAAAATCGTCGAAGATCAAATTTTGGAATGGTTACGAGATGGTATAATTCGCCCTAGTAATTCAGATTTTGCAAGCCCAGTCGTACTTGCAAATAAAAAAGATGGGAGCAAACGATTGTGTGTCGACTATCGATGGCTGAATAGGGATAATAATGGATCGATATCCTTTACCGATTATTGAAGATCAAATTGACCAGTTGCATGACGCACGTGTGTTCACTACATTAGACCTCAAAAACGGATTCTTCCATGTACCGGTCGATAAGGAAAGTATAAAATATACATCATTCGTAACTCCGTCTGGCCAATTTGAATTTCTTTTTATGCCGTTCGGATTATGTACCGCACCAGCAATATTTAGTCGATTTGTTCATGTGGTTTTCAAACCATTAATCGACCAAAATCTCATCGAAGTTTATATGGATGATATAATTATTCCAACCCGCGATTTCGAAACAAATATAAATGTTCTAAGGGAAGTTCTCAAGACGGCTGCAGAATATGGGCTCAGGATTAAGTGGAAAAAATGTTCATTTTTAACGACACGTATCGAGTATTTAGGATACGACATCACAGACGGTACAATAAAACCTTCGGAAGGAAAAACCAAATCAATTATGAAATTTCCTAAGCCGCAAAATATAAAAGCTCTTCAAAGCTTCCTTGGCCTAACCAGCTATTTTCGCAAATTTATTGAAGGATTCTCTGAAATTGCACGACCATTGTATCAACTACTGAAAAAAAATGAAAAATTCGATTTTGGTCTGCAACAAGAACAAGCTTTTAGGGTATTACAGAAATGTTTAGCTACTCCACCAGTTCTTCATATTTTTAGCCCTAACAGAAAAACAGAAGTTCATACAGATGCTTCAAAATTTGGTTTCGGAGCTATTGTATTACAATTTAAAAGTGAAGATCAGTCATATCATCCTACTTATTATTTCAGTAAGCGAACCACAAAAGACGAAGAAAATTATAACAGCTACGAGTTGGAAGTACTGGCCATAGTAAATGCATTAAAGAAGTTCCGGGTGTACCTTCTAGGTATGCCGTTTAAGATAGTTACAGGTTGTGCTGCATTTAAAGCTACAATGGAGAAGAGGGATTTGCTGCCAAGAATTGCTGGTTGGGCAATGTTCCTTCAATTTTGATTATACCATCGAACACAGGAGTGATACCAAAATGAGGCATTCAGATGCATTGAGTCGATATCCAATTATAGCTGTGGTTGCTGATGCATTTATTGAGAAGGTAAATATTGCTTAGCAGACCGATGAGCACCTTCGCCTGTTAAAAAATAGTCTGGAGAAGGAACCAGTCGAAAACTATTGCTTATATGAAGGAGTCGTATTAAAGGAATGCAATACGAGATTATTAAAGACACGCACGAAAGAGCTTTCTCAAACGAGAATATTATATACCTGGCTTATTGGCAAAAACTCAAAATATAATTCGTAATTGCATACTTTGTATTCTCTCCGAACGAAAATTGGTTAAACAAGAAGGTTTGTTAAACCCTATACCAAAAGAAGACCTACCGCTGTCGACATATCATATTGATCATTTGGGGCCAATGACTTCGACAAAAAAACAATATGGATACATTTTAATTGTGATTGATGGTTTCACAAAATTTGTGTGGATGTACCCTGTGAAATCATTAACAACAAGCGAAGTAATCCAGAAGCTTGAAGTTCAAAAAACAAGTTTTGGTAGCCCCGCCAGAGTGATTACAGATCGAGGAACCGCTTTTACCTCAAATGACTTTAGAAAATATTGGTTGGGTTGTACGGTGAAGTTTAAGTTGCGTTTCTCAAGGTGACTTTTTAGTTGAGTAGACATTGTATGGTAAATTTGGGAATAAATTCTACTGTGAATTTTGCGATGCCATCTAAGGTGAAGTTTATAATAATTATAGGGCGAATTTAAGGTGAATTTTATGCCCCTATTATATCTAGGTTTATTTATTTTATTATATCAACTTGTTATTTTGTATCTAGAATTTAAATACAGCAAATTTATTAAATTAAATAAATTCTGTTGGTCTACGATTCAATTTCGTAAAAGTTTTCGCACGTTTTGTGATTTCCTCGTAATTTCGTTGTCATTCCAGTTTTAAATTTTTTCAAGAGTTACATACTTTTTACATAATACTTGCTGTGGTTTTTTATAAGTCTCGATAGATCTATTCAGATATTTGCAAAAAAAAAAATATGGGAAATTGTAGCTACTTCTATCAGCCACTTAAAAATACTGGCACTCGCAGCACTAAGAATTGTATTTATTTTGACAACGGTACGTCATATTGTTTTAATTACATTTTGTTATTCCAAAAGCATAAATACATGAGGAAAAGTGCGAATACATTTTATCCATATATAAAAATGAGACGGACATACTGAATTTTTTTTTCTTTCTAAATGTTACTACGATCTTTTAAATTTTGAGCAACTTTTACGAAAAATGATAAACAGGTTTATTTTTCGATTTTTCCATTATTTTTAGCCAAAAAAACTTGTGGATTGCGGTAAATGGTATTTAACACATTTTGAATATGCCTCTTCATAATGGAAGGAAATAATAATAAAATGAATACATTAAACGTACATCTTCTGTCTTTTAAAATAGAGCAAAAGATTAAATGTAAATTAGCTACTAGTTTCCTATTGTATGAAAGATGTACTAAAAATTGACTTTGGTATGCTTCCATGGTAAAATACAAATTTTTATTGTGTGTCTTTACTCATAAAAAGAAAATCTGTAGTCTCGATGGCATATCTAGATAAAAAGCAAGATTTTCATTTACAATTAATAACTTGTGTAATTTAAGGAAATTAATTAAAAATGATAAAATGTTGAATAAAAAGTTATTCTTGATTAAAATAAACTGAACCAATTGCAGTTTAACCACAAAAATAGAGAACATCTGGATGCGATCTATTGAGATCTATCGAGACTTATAAAAAAACGCAGCAACAGCTACTGTTTCGTCGAATAATTCACTATTTCCAATTTTGTTTTTTGAGAAATTTATCGGTAATATTTTAAAATGACTACTCCACATTTTTCCAGTGCCGTAACTAGGTACCCGCAGCCGCGGGGGCCTACGAAATTCATAAAGCGTTCAAATATTAGTTCAACGTTAAGATTAGATAGCAGGTAGCTCAGATTTAGCTTAAAGTAGACCACCTTTTTAAATTTGCAAAAGGGACATTTTTAAGAAATTTTTAAGATAAGGAGGTGGTCTAATTTGTAAAGAAAGAAGAAATCGTTTGAACGATGTGGACTGTATGAATTTTTTAAATAATATGGTAGGTTTTTATTATTTTAAATAAAACAACACAACTCCGATATTCCAATAAAATGATGTTGATTCTTCGATGGTCCGTGAGATAAGAGACCGAATTACAATTTTTTATTTTCAACTTGACATAATTTTTGTTATAACAAAGCTGAGCTTTAAAGCTCTTACAAAAAATGCTAATAATAAATGTACTAACAACGTAATTTCTTAAGCGTGTGCAACCAAATATATTAAATCTATTACGATTTTGGTTTGCGTTAAATACAAATTTTGACATTTACAAATTACGTGATAGTTTTGTTTACATTTGATGTTTATAAACTAAGTTAAGTATATAATTAATAGTAATTAAATATTTTATTAAATAGTAACAATATAATTTATATTTTTATTTGATTTCAGGCATCTTTGATGTAATTTGATACATTATATAATACAAAGGTAATTATGAAGAATATAATTAAGCTTTTTTTTTGTTGTTGTTTATTTAATTTTAGATATTGAAGAAACCAACCAAACGTACGTCATCAGACATACCGCCGACGTTGAACTCTTAGGTTCAATTTAATGGAAGTAGGGCGAGTTTGGTTATTGGTCGTTTGATTGTACCAGCCTTGGTTCTTAAAGTAACTACACGAACCATTCCATCTTTGCCTGGATGAGTTTCGATGATTTTTCCTAGTGGCCAAGTCGCTGGTGATACATTGTCCTCTTTGACCAGTACTATGTCATCAATTTTTAAATTTTTGTGTTTGTGTTGCCATTTGGACCGATTATGTAGTGTTGTTAAGTACTCGTTATGCCAACGAGCCCAAAATTGTTGCATAAGCTGCTGGATAAGCTGCCAACGTGCTAACCTGTTTTGTTTGATAGGTTTGTAGTCCGGATCTGGAAGCATGGTTAGCGGTTGACCGATAAGGAAATGTGATGGTGTTAATGGATCTTCTTGGTGTGGTGACAGTAAACACAACGGCCGTGAATTTAAGATGGCTTCAATTTGTGTTAGAAACGTTGCCATCTCTTCGAAGTTCAAAATTGTGTTTCCCAGTACTCGTCGAATGTGATATTTAGTCGATTTGACTGCAGCCTCCCAAAGGCCACCAAAACTCGGTGCGGATGGTGGGTTGAAATGCCATTTTGTGTTGGATTCTAGTAAAAAATTGGAAATTAATTGATTGTGTTTTAATGATTTATTTAGTTTTTGAAGTTCAGCAAAGACATTTCTTGCACCGACAAAATTAGTGCCATTGTCACTAAACATATCGGCACTCACGCCACGCCGGGACATAAAGCGTTTCAGGGCAGCTATAAAAGCATCGGTGGTTAGATCGCTCACTAATTCTATGTGTACTGCTTTGCTACCTAGGCATACAAAAATCGCGATATAAGCTTTATGTGGAGTAGTTTTTCTTCCCGTAATAGCTTTTAACCAAATAGGTCCAGCATAGTCCACTCCGGTTTGATAAAATGCATGTTTTAAGTTGACTCGTTCCGATGGTAAATCGCCCATTAGTTGACTAATTTTGCTAGCTTTGTATCGTGTACATGGTATACATTTGTGAATACGTTGACGAACATGGGTTTTCAAGTTGATGATCCAATATTTTTGTCTTATGGTGGCTATCATAGTTGACTGAGACGCATGTAAATACTTTATATGCGTTTCATCGATTATAAGTTCGGTAATGATATTGTTTGCTGGTAGAATTATTGGAAATTTCATGTCATATTGGATGTTAGCGTTACGTATTCGACTGCCAACTCTCAAAAGTCCGTTTTCGTCGATAAACGGGTTCAACGATACTAATTTGCTGGATTTTGGAAGTGGCCTTTGTTGATTTATGGTTTTAATTTCCTCAGAAAAAGCTTCCATTTGGGTCCACTTAAAGATTCGATCTGAAGCAGTTTTTAAATCCTTTGGTGATAAAAGATCTTCCTTCGGTTCGTTTCTGATTGATCTTCTTACGTTGTTAATAAAATGGAATATTCGGGCGACAATTCTAACCAACTTGGAGAATTTAAAATATCTCTGAGACAGCTCTGCAAGGAATTTATTTTCGGTTACAGCATGATATTTGGTAACTACAGAGGGTCTATTCTCGGATTGATCGGCGGAGTATTGTAAGTGTTTTTGATCTGGCCACATGTAGTATTGTAAGTGTTTTTGATCTGGCAATGTCGAGCAATTTGTGGTCCATTTTCTAAGTTTGAAACATCCGGAATTTAATATGTTAATGACTTGATCTTTTAATTCGTGTGCTTCTTGTTCGGTGTTGGCCCCTGTCATCAAGTCATCGATATAAAAATCTTCTCGAACAACTTTAGATGCTATTGGGTATTGATCTTGGAATTCTTCTGCTAATTTGATCAGGGTTTTTGTTGCTAGATATGGGGCAGAAGCGGTTCCGTATGTTACGGTTACTAATCTATAATGGTCTAGCGGAGCTAATGGATTTTCCCTCCACACAATTCTTTGGTATTCAGTATCTGTTTGGTTGACACTAATCTGGCGGTACATTTTTTCTATGTCCGCGGTGAAAACAAAAGGATGTTTGCGGAACCGTAGAAGAATTGCATATAAATTATCTTGTACGGTGGGTCCCACCAACAGGTTATCATTCAAAGATATTTTACTCGACGTTTTTGAAGAACCATCAAAGACTACCCGCACTTTTGTGGTGGTACTTGATAGTTTTATTACGGCATGGTGCGGTAGGTAGAATGAAATTTTTGGATCGATATTAATTTCATCTGGTGGAATGGGTTTCATATGTCCCAATGATATATATTCACGCAAAAAAGTGACATACGAATCTCGCAGACTTGGGTCCCGTTGTAATCGATTTTCCATAGAGAAAAAACGCCGTTTTGCTGTGTTCAATGAATCTCCCAATTCGCCTTTATTAGGTTTGAAAGGAAGGTTGACTATAAATCTGCCGTCGGATGCACGGGTGTGGCACTCTTCAAATTGTTTCTCACATAATTTTTCATCACTGGTTAAATGCTTGATTGATGGAATTTCCTCGGTTTCCCAAAACTGTTGTAATGACTGATTAACGTCTATTTTAGTCAATAAACTTACAGTTGAAGCACCTTGAATTTGATCATGATGAACATTACCGGCAACGACCCAGCCAAATATACTGTTTTGTGCGATAGGTACTCCTGGGCTCCCATATATTTTGCCGTCTGTGATGATACCGAAAAAATGGTCGGCTCCGATTAGAATGTCGATAGTACTACTCTCGTTATAGTGGGGATCAGCAAGTCGAATTGATTTCAGATGATTCCAAAATGTTGGATGGAAACTGGTTGATGGTAATGGTAAAGCCACATTGGCTAATATGAGAGCTCTGACGAGAATTTGGGCCTTTGGATCACATCGAGATATAATATCTAGACTGGCGGCTTCTCTAGAAATTCCGGCTGTTGAGGAACCAACTCCAATAATTTTAACATTGGCTTTCTGTTTAGGCAAAGCTAGGCGTTTAACACACGCCTCGGTCACAAACGACGCCTGTGACCCGGAGTCCAATAACACTCTGCAGGTTTGCATTTGCCCAGAAGCATCTTTCACGTACACTAACGCGGTAGGTAAAAGTGATTGACTATGATTAGGGTTGGGTTCTAATGGTATATTTGCTTCGTATACGGTGGCAACATGTTGTTCTTGGGCGCTTTCAGATAGAAAGTGATTGATTGGTGGTAAATGGTTCTCGGTTTGTGGTATTTTGAGTGATGTCATATTCTCGGTTGATGGTGAATTCATTGGAAATGTGTTGAGTGTTGAACTAGTTTTGGTTAACAGTGAATTGGTTGTAGGTGTGTTGAATGTTGAAATAGTTCTGGTTAACAGTGAATTGGTTGAAGGTGTGTTGAATGTTGAAATAGTTTTAGTTAATAGAGAATTAGTTGGAGGTGTGTTGATTGATGAAATTCTTTCGGTTGATGACGAATTGATTGGAGATAAATCGTGTGTGGCTGGTAACGTGTTGGGTGATGAGATATTTTTGATTGGTGGTGAATTTATTGGCACTATGTTAAGTGGTAAAATATTTGCGGCAAGGGCTGATTGAACACTGGAGCTTGGTTGTGACGCTGCTTCGGTCGGCTTGGAAGAATTTGGCAAATGAAGCAGGCTGTTGTGTCGTTTCTTACAAATTTGGCAAGATCTCTTAGAACGACATGATTGTACGGGATGTGAATCACTAAGACAATTGTAGCAGCGGGAATTTTCGTGAATGTAAGATCTTCTCTGTGCAATGCTCATATCTTTAAATTTGGTACATTGATATAACATGTGCTCGGTATTACACATAGGACAATTTATTACATAACTTGGTATTGCCAGGTGCGTTCGCCGTACACTGGGTGCTATTCGTACTGCCGGTTTGCACACAATTTCTTGTATTCCTTCAAGGGTATCTGCTCGGGTGAGAAGACAATCTATAAGATCTTGAATCTTAGGATATTCAATTTTGGATGATTCGTGTTGCCAGAACTGTCTACTTTGGTCGTCTAGTTTATTGATAACAATATAAATCAGCCAAGGGTCTCTTGCCTCGCCTTGTGATCCCACTGCCTTTAGCCCTCTAATGATTTCTTCTGTTGTATTAGCCAACTTTCTAATATTAGATGAATTAATGCGTGTAATGGATGGTTGATTGAAAAAAGTTTCGATATAACTATTAATGGTGGTTTTTTTCTTATCATATCTTTTGCTCAGAATTTGGTATGCCTCAATATAGTTAGCGTCGGTTACGCTTAAATGCCTAATCAAACCCAACGGTTCTCCCTTTAACAAGCTCTTTAAATATTGTAATTTTTGAGCTGCTGCCAGAGATACCTTTTCGTGCACAGAACTATTAAATAAGTCGAAAAAGCTTTGCCACTCCTGGTAATCCCCTTGAAATATTGGAATATTTAGCCGGGGTAGCTTGGTTTCGATAGTTGATACTTGGAATGACCCTTCTTCGTTCTGCACGGAGGTATTTAATTGATGTGCATGGAAATGTCGAATGGAAGCAGTTAATAAAGCAACTGCACGGTAATATGATTCGTCAAAGTCATCGGTGTGAGACTCAGCTTTAGCATCTACTTCAAACATATCACTTTCGACTTTTGCAAATTCATTCCACAGAGTATGCGTTTTATCTAAACGTGCTTTTATTTCTTCATGCGTGGTATTAGCTTTAATAGCTTCAGCAAATACAACTATTTTGGTCATTTGACCTTTAATAACCGATCGACGTTTTTTAAGAGCATCCATAATGTACAACGATTGAAAAAATTAGTTCGGATTAATAGTCAAGAATATCAAGCGAAATTTTCACCAAACACAAAAAAAAAGAAACAATATAATATGTATGCAAAAAAAACTAAAATTGTGCCACACAAATTTTTCACAAATTTACCGAAATAATTAAGAAAACTGTTTTATTATAAGATTGAATTTAATTCACTAATATTTATTTATTCACTCAAAAATTAATTGGTAGGTAATAAAAAGAATAAAAATACTTAAATTTTCCAAATGGCGTTCCCACGCTGGTGTTGAATGAATTTCTTCGATCCGGCTCGAAGGACCAATGAACGATGTGGACTGTATGAATTTTTTAAATAATATGGTAGGTTTTTATTATTTTAAATAAAACAACACAACTCCGATATTCCAATAAAATGATGTTGATTCTTCGATGGTCCGTGAGATAAGAGACCGAATTACAATTTTTTATTTTCAACTTGACATAATTTTTGTTATAACAAAGCTGAGCTTTAAAGCTCTTACAAAAAATGCTAATAATAAATGTACTAACAACGTAATTTCTTAAGCGTGTGCAACCAAATATATTAAATCTATTACGATTTTGGTTTGCGTTAAATACAAATTTTGACATTTACAAATTACGTGATAGTTTTGTTTACATTTGATGTTTATAAACTAAGTTAAGTATATAATTAATAGTAATTAAATATTTTATTAAATAGTAACAATATAATTTATATTTTTATTTGATTTCAGGCATCTTTGATGTAATTTGATACATTATATAATACAAAGGTAATTATGAAGAATATAATTAAGCTTTTTTTTTGTTGTTGTTTATTTAATTTTAGATATTGAAGAAACCAACCAAACGTACGTCATCAGACATCGTTCCTGTTACTATTAAATATTTTCTTAAAACATCCGCAGTAATTTATTCTCGGTTGCTGAAGGGAAATGTCAGAGTAATTACACGTAATCTGACTCCACATTAAAATACAAATGCTTTTAGGTTTTTCAGTTATTTAGATTTACAGAAAAATTTACTAAACTCGTTTGAAATCAAAGCTTCCGACATCAAATGAAACCGATTTTAGTGTTTGCCAGGTTAGTTTATTTGTAATAATAATTATACGTGTTGGACTCCAAATTCAACCTTTTACAAACCAAGTTTTGAAAAGAAAAGGTAAATTTGATTTCTTGCGCAGTGCCATTGTGATGTTCATAAAAAACAAAAAAGAATTGTTGAAACTTTCTTCCTACAAAATTGCCTAAATTTGTAGTTTCCCTAATTAGGAGCGCCTTTGTCTTTAGAAAGGGAATCAACAATACTTGAGCCAACCCAGTCAGTCTCTGTAATGAATTAGCGTTCGTTCGACTTTTAGTTTGTCGTTTACCGAATTCTTTTGATTACAAAAATTAAATTTACAGGTAAACCCGGTAAAATCGGTTTATTTTGAAAAATAAATAATTAAAATGCAAATTCAAAATAATTTTGCAATTAAGGTCTTTATTTTCAGCGGAGTTCATATCCCCTTGTCTTGGATCTTTTGATCACTATTTACAATTTTCGGAATTTTTTGAAATTTTCATGGGTGTTTTAGATTTATACAGACTTTCCAGAATTATTCATTAATATCGAGATTTTTCGATATTTTTGAAATTATTCGAGATCAATCGAGATTGACATAATATAGAGATTATTTGAATTTTTCTACTGTAACTGAGATTGTTCCGCGGTTTATTTTCGATTTATTAAGTTTTTCGACCTTTCTAGGATTATCCGAGATTTTTAAAGATTTTCGTCCAAATTTTGTATGGTAATGTTTTGCGATTTTCTTTTAGTTAAAGGAACTTGCAGAGTCACACATATAAATCGTAAGATTTAGTGGATTTTTCGAGATTATGCCAAAATTTCGATAATTCTGCAATTTTCAAGGTTATTCGATATTATTCAAGGATGTCCAGATTATTTACATAGCGGTGATTAGCGCGTATAAGATTTCCTTTACGGAAAATTCGATATTTGAGAACATTCTAAACTATTCAAGATACTTTAAAAACTCGACATTTTTGAGATTATTTCGAAATTTTTGATATTTTTCAATTACGTTTCAGATTTTTGATGCTTTATCGATATATTTAGAAATCATCATAGCATTGAATTGATTGCAAGATGTTTCCTTTTTTTGAGGCTATGTTACGCCTCCCTCGTTTGCGTAACCTGCGGTGTTGGTGCGTTTGGCCTGGTGCGTATGAGTGAGTTTGCCCAGCTCGGTTCAGTTACGTTTACTACTCCGTAATGACTACTGTTGATAGTCAGTTTACATTATAGGTATAGTAGATGTTATGTTAGCATGATACTTATTGAGGGGGTTTTTTCTGTCGACAATGAGAATGAGATGCTGCGTCCAGAATGCGATTTTCCAGAATAGTCTATCGCGAGAGCGATGAATGTTTTCGTTATTGTGTTTTGATGATGTATTGGTGATAGTATCGTGATTGCAGCAGCGGGAGAGCTGTGATGGAGATTAATGTTTAAGATGTACGTGTGTCGGTTTTTTTTATTGATTAAAAAATTTTTATCTTGGGAGTATTAAATTTAATTTTTGGACGGTCAAGTTGGGAGTTTTATAAAGTGCGGTTGATGAGTCGATTGGACTCAACTGCCAGTTTTTTTTTTGTATTAAATACAAATAATAAAAGATAAATTTATATAAAAACATATAGAGCCAATTCTTGAATTTTTTTGTTTTTTGATAAAATTGTATAGTGAAGATTGGCTAGTGATTTTTTTTTGTTGGATAACTAAAGTTAATCCTATTGTAAATAGTTTTTTTTGAGTTTGTTTTATATAAAAATGTATTGAACTATAAATGATTAAACCTATGTATATATAAAAAAAAAAGACAGTTTAAAATTGTAATGAAATTATACTTTGATGATAAATATATTGTGATTTGTGGTGTAAGAGGTGTATTAACTGTCATGATACAACTTGAAAAAAAAAACACAAAAGAAATATGTATGCATATTACCATAGACAATCATAATAGATCTCTCATTTGACTAAAAACAGAAAATAAAAACAAAAATTTTCCATTCAAATATTATCGGTGTATTGCATATACGTATTATATTTGCAACGCATTCTAAAATTATTGCCTTATAAAATACACAACACAACGATACATTGGAATTATCAGAAGTTTTTGTTTTTTTCCTTTAGTTACTATGAAATGAGAAATCTAGTATGAATGTCTATGATATTACTATACTATATACGGCGATTGTCATGTGAAGGGCCGGTCAAAAATCAAGGCAGTCCTGATTTGTTTTAAATTTTTTTGCCTATAAACAGAAAATTTTTATTGTTTGATCGCATAAGTAGTGAAAAATGGTGGTTTTCTTTTCTCATCCTACCTGAAAATGTAGAGAGATTTTCTTCTACGATTTTACATTCATTAATTCTAAGCATATTGAAGACGCAAATTATCGAATAATATATTCAATTCGAGTGAATTTTAGTTCATAAATATTTAAGGCAAAATGACCGAATTTGCATTAGTTCTTATGGGAAATTAAAAGAAGTAATATTTACGCCCGTATTACGGGCTTTTTCTTCTAGTGTATATTATATGAAATAAATAAAGTACAATCATGAAAGTTTTAATTAATAAATAAATAAATAATAAATTTTTGTTTTGGATATTTCTTACCTAAATAAAAAAAAAACAAACAAACTATTTCCAACTCCTTAAGTGATTCTCCTACCCATTATTCTGTGGTGGAAAAAAAAATAAAAAAATAAAAACTATAAATTGGTAGACCAAGTCCAGTGCAGTGAATAAAGTAGTGCCGAACAAATAAATGTGGCACAGCTAAACGTGTACATATGGGTGCGTTGGCTTAGTCAAAATACATCAAGGCATTGTGGTGTAATATTGGCGTTGAAAAATGCCAATTTTAATCTGAGCTGGCCTGAATAGCTATTGAGCTTATTGTAGCAGCAGTCCTGCCAACAAGCGGGACGAAGTCGGTGTTAAGGAGGGGGTCCCTGCGTCGTCACCAACAGAAAGCCGTTCCAGACCAGAAAGTACCGGATGTGGTACGCAGGAAAAAAAAATATACAGGTACTGTTTTTTTTCTTTGATCCATTGTTTAACGGACCAACAACAATAACCATTTTTTTCCTTTGCCCACACATAAGTGGGCTCTAACGTAAATTCACAATTTTTTTTTCTCAGTGTTTATAAAGTAGAGTTTAATTTACTGTTTTATTGCTTTGTAAAATTTTTGTTTGAATTAAAGTAAAATTATTAATAGATTAATTTAGCGTCCAGTCAACAATTTTTTTTTGCTTTTCGTTGTAATTTAAGACTCATGTTTTCCTGTTGAGACGTTAAATTAAAATTTAAGATTAGATGCAATTTTTTTCTCATGTGAGCCTAACTTGATTGTTGTCGCATTTTCGTGTTCGCGTATATATTATAGTTTTTTTTGTTTCATTATATAACATTTTTTCCTCACAGCCTTCTCGTCTGCAATCACGATATTACCGCAACCACGGTACTTTCCGGTATATAGCTTACTATTTTATGCGTCATCATTTGTAGTGATATCAGTTTTCATTCTTAAGATTTTTTTTTTCTCTTTTATCAGTTTTTGTGGGTTTTCGCTTTATTAAGTGGTCGGTCATTACCGTAATAATTAATAATTTCTTCATTAAGGTTCTGTGGTTTCAATTTTTTTTTTGTAATTCTGGTCACAACATAATCTACCGTGAGTTTATCTATCACTCTAGTCTGGAAAATCGTATCGTTGGGACGGTGTTGGACAGCGGGGCTGTGGATGCTTCTCATTCTCTTTGTTTTCTTATGATAAATAAAGCCTAATAAATCTTCATTCATATAATCTACCCTCTCTGGTTGAAAATTGGGTACAAAACTAAACGCATACATTAAAATCAAATATATCAAAAAGTAAAGGAAACATTCACAATATAGAAGGAAGGAAATTTTTCAAAAAAATGGAACTCAAATACGGGCATGAACTGGTTAAGTCCATGAAACAACTTTTCAAATCAAATGTCAAGTTAGCAAAGGCGCAGAACAAAAAACTGTTTTTATTAAGATGTCGGAAAGAACGCATTTTTCCAAAAAACAGATTATTAAAAAACTCAAATAAAATAAACCTCAGAGTTTTTAAAAAACTTGAAAGCCGATTTGTTTTTGCGATAATCAACCAGGAAATTGCTGAAAATTTCGCCTATATTAATAAACTTAATAAATTAATTTCGCAAAAACTTCAATTAATAAAAAAACACAATTTCTCCTTATTATTTCAGAAACTTTAAGCTAAAATTAGAAAATTCCTTCAAGAATAGGTATGATCGTATCAAGGCAATACATGTTAAGAAGTATAATAATATAATAAATGAATCTTTTCCACAAGAAGTTCGGGAAGTTATGGAAACGGACAACAACTCTTTTTCAAGTTATTGTGATTTAGAAGGTCAGTGGTTGGTTAATTTATCAAATACAGTTATTCCACAAAACATAGAAGACATGCTTAAGCTCGGAGACAAATTTTGCCCTCCAATTTCTGCAAAATCTGTTCCATATGTTCAGATAATTGCAAATATTGAAGGTGCTTTAATAAATAATAACGATGAGCATTTAGATAAACCCCTTTTACGGAATGAGTTGGTTAACATTATGATTATGACTAATTTTAAAAATCAAAGCAAACAAAATAAATATTTAGCGTCTAGTGACATACAAACTATGAAAGAGGTCTCTATTTCAAAAAAATTTGTTAAAGAACATCCAGAAATTTTAATTACAAGAGCAGATAAAGGTAATACTACGGTAGTTGTGAATCGTTGTGATTATGTCAATAAAACACAAACCATGCTAGATGATAGAAATGTGTATAAACCGATTGACAAAGACAATACTGCATCCATTAAGAGGAAACTTACGGAGAATAGATACGGAGAATAGAATAACGATTTTTGAAGCTAAGTCTTTAAGAAGCTATCATGGAGTTGTAGCTAAAATGTATGGATTACCTAAAATTCACAAAGAAAATACTCCTTATAGGCCCATAGCTCTATCGGAACTCCACTATATCAACTTTCTGCCTTCGTATCCAAAATTTTAAATAACACTGTTAGAAAATCGAATTCAGCAGTAAAGAATTCAGTCGAATTTAAAGAAAAAATTAAAAACATCGTTATACCAAATGACCACACGATCCTCTCTTTGGATGTTGTATCTCTATTCACTAATATAGACAGTCGATTAGTTTTAGAGTTACTTAATAAGAGATGGGCAGAAATTAAGGTGAATTCAAAAATTAAATTAAAAAAAGTTCAATATATTGAAGCTATGGAGTTAATTCTCCATAATTGTGAATTTGCATTCAATAACAAAATATATAAGCAGCTTTTTGGTTCTCCTATGGGCTCACCGACCAGCCCAGCGGTAGCTGAGTTAGTTATGGAGTTCGTAGAAAAGAGTGTTCTAAATTCCCTTGATTTTAAACCAATTTTTTATTATCGTTATGTTGATGACATAGTTACAGCAATTCCCACAAACAGAATATACTATTTTTTCGAAGCATTCAATGGTTTTAACGACAATACTAAATTCACTATAGAATTAGAAAATAACCAAAGATTGCCTTTTTTGGATCTTATTATTGTACACAACGAAGATGGTTCGTTGTCTACGGATTGGTTTCATAAAAAAACATGGTCTGGCAGATTTCTAAATTTCCATTCTCAGCTTCCTTTATCATACAAAAGAAATACTGTCAGTTTATTATCCAAACAAATCCTTCAGCTTTCTGACCCAATATTTTATAGTTCAAATTTCAGGCTTCTCAAAAATACCCTCGTTAATAATGGCTATCCAAATTCATTCATAAATCCCATCATAAATTCCACACTTTAAAGCAATTACAAAACAAATTCAAACAGCCAATCCGTAGAAACTGTTCCATTGGAAGATATTCGTACCAAATATATTTCAATTCCTTACGTACGATCTCTTTCTGAAAAAATAAGGTTTAGTCTGAATAAATATAATTTTAAAATAGTTGGAAGAGCACATGGTAATTTTGGCAAATCGCTTTTCTCACCTCTCAAAGACCGCACATTATTAGGGAAGAACAGAAATGTTGTGTACAATGTAATGTGAATGTAATCAGTCGTATATTGGGCAGACAAAACAACTAATGAACACAAGATTTTGTCAACATAAAAGAGATGCAAAAAAATTGACTCTACACAAAGTGAATTCTGAACTGACTAGTGCACTGTCGACTCATTTATGTATATGAAACCAGAGCCTACTGTATAAATAAGAGCCTCCAGTATCGACTGTATTTTTTACTAAGCTTAAAATAAGGTACAAACAATTTTTCCTTTACTATGAAACTATATGGGGAAACGGTTATTTTCATTTACAGTTTTAGTTTATTAGAAATGTGAGCTTTTGTTTTATTTTTATATGAAAATTTTCATGAAACATGTAATATTATTTGATTGAAAAATCGAATCTTGAAAATGTTTATTTCTAAGTGAAAATCGTCATGAAAAATAAGGTACTTTTGAAATTTTAAATATTGTTGTTTTTGTAATATACTACGTCATCAACATAACTCGTTTATAAAAATTTCAATAATCATCTCTTTCATTGCCTCCATTCAAATTTGAATTCGAATATGTTTCTATAGTTATTTTGAATTTGCAAAGCATGCTAGATTGTTTTGATTTTTTGTTTTCTTCGCACTCATTGTATCGATTTATTTATTTTTTTTTTTTGCTGTTGCTCTTTGTGATTTATTTTTATTTTGATTGTTGAACGGAAACGTGTTGTCTTTTTTCTTACCATTGGTTTTAGATGTGGAGATATGATGTCGTCATTAAACTGAATTTTCTCTTTTTAATACACATTGTTGTTGTTGTAGAATGTTTTTTAATTTAATTTCCCTTATTTTCTTTTGATTATTGCTGGAAAATATGGAAATTTGAGAATCTGTGTTTAAATGAGTAAGACATTGAGTTGTTTGTTAGCGATTTCTTAAAAAATTATTTAACTGGGTTTAACTTTTAATTCATATTTTATCGTCAATCGAAATCGCGTTTTTTCATATAAACACTATGAAAATAAATGAATTTTTAATGTTTCTATATCCCTTATTTTAAGTTCATTTTTCACATGCCGGCTCTATTCACTTCAAGATGGTTCTGATGAAACCAACCACGACGTTTTTCTAGATAATGTCAAGATACTTGAAAGGGAGGAGAATCATACCACCAGAAGAGTTTTAGAAATGATTCACATAAAGATGGATCATAATAATGTCAATAAACAGTCTGATTGTGCTTACCTTCAGAATGTACAACTATTTAATCCAGAGTTGATATTTTTGGCATCCATCTTTATGACACAATTTATATTTTTAAATCATTTAATTTATAAACTAAAAAGGTGGTATTTTTCGATACAGTTGTTGTTCAACGTATCGTTTCAATTTTTTCCCCGAAAGCTATCTAGTTAACGGAATCAAATTGTTGTTGTTTTTATTTTTTGAGTTCTGCCTTATACGATATTGTTTATTCGCATGGAATTTTCTTTTTTTAAAATAAGGTTTTTAAAATAAAGTTTTCATTAAAATATTTTGCTATTAAATTATATAAATTAAAATTTGTGCACTGATCTTTGGTAATTTTTAAAATGTAAGTTTTTTAGAATTTTTTCAAAACATGCTTTTTTTTTATACATTATTGTGATTGTAACGGTTTTTTGTTTTTTCTTGTTTTTTCTGTTAATATTGTTTAATGTAAACGAACCATTTAGGAACAAACTTTCTGAAGATGAATAGAAATCCTATTCGAAACGTCGATTTATAAATAATAAATATAAATCTAGGCTATATACCAGTTTTTTTAATTCAATTTAAACATCACAAGCCTAATAAATCGTCTTTTTTATGATAGTATGTTCACTAGTATAATGGAGTAGAGTAGTGCGTAGGGGGATTAGGATGGGTTTAGTGTGTAAGACTCTTGTGTTGGGTCGATTCATGCCGTAGTTCTCAGTTTTACTCGGGTTACGGTTCCAAATCTTTTCTGTGAACAAAGCGATTGTGTCTCCTATTTACTTCTGTGGTTTCATTGTATTATATACCCGTTCTACGAATTATATAGTGAGCAAGTTGAGCGAGTGCAAAGAAAATTTACGAAGTTCCTAATTTTTAAAACTATACCTTATGTAGGAAGTATCCCTTACATTACTAGGCTTAAGATATTTAGCATGGCAAGCTTACAGAATAGGAGATTAGTATTAGACGACTTATTGCTCTACAAGTTACTAAATTCCAAAATCGATACCGTCGCTCTAAGTGATGTGCATTTTTATATTACTGGTTATTTGCTCAGAAACAATCAACTATTCGTTCCTATACAATCGCGAACAAATTTAGGTATCTAGACTTCAGCGCAGCCACGATGAATTATTCTTTAATCTGGACTTGTTTTCCTTATCTTTAAACCAATATAGATCATGTCTCTTTAATTTGGTCAGTTAACTGTTTTTGGATTCATTATTTAAATATTTAAACATAAAGTATACTCTGTTTTAATTCAATTTTTTAATGTTTCCAATTGACTGATTTTGCAGTTGCTGGTGTTGCCTGTTAGTAAATATCATAATTTTATATCGTTATAATAGTTTATAAATTTTGGGAACATTTTTATTACATTTTGTATGATTATTGGTATTATTATTATTTAGTTATTGCTACTGTTATAGTAGCATTGGATTATAATTATTATTTTTTTTAAGTATGTATTGATGTTTGTAAATCTCAGTTTTGAGGGTACACGTAATTGGACTTTGTCTGTGTGTTGCCCCATTATGGAATAAATAAATAAATAAATATAAAATGCGGTTATTCAAGCATTCTGTGAAGTCTGGAAATCTCCACGCCAAACCCTGAGCTTTAGCCGGCTACTATACCGCACCAGACCGCTGGCATTATGTCTGTTAGCGAAATCTCCAAACTCCATTACGAAATTTGAGGATTTCGTTACAGCTAATGAAATAAATCTTGTCTACTCTCGATATAAGATACTGTTAATTAATGCGGGACTAGACAGTAGGAGAAAGCTAGAGCAGAAAGTAAAAGCTTTACTTGTTTTTTGCGAGGGGGCCAACAATTTGTAGTTACGCTACTGCGAGTTTCCCAAGTAACCTCTTCTTTTAAAAACAACCATGTAACACAATTTATGGTAATGTACCATGGGGTAATGATCCAAGTATTTACAACAATTTAAATAAAATAGCCGCATTTCAAATTTGAATTTGTTCTTGTTACAGCGTCTATTTTCAATTAATCTGTTTAAATCAGATCTTACTAGAATTCGTATATAGTTCGACATGTACCTTTTATGTATAGTTTAAGCTTCAGATTAATCAGTAGCTCTTGTCCGACTTCGATAGATTTTACGGTTAAATGGAAAATTGCGGCCAGATTGTGCATACATTTAAGGCAAATTTCAGACGTTTCGTCATTAAAGAACGTCCTCAATAATTTTCGGTAACTATCGAGCCACAACTGACTATTACTTCAGATTTACAAATCACAATAAATCAATTCGTCTTAAGACATAACACTCTAGAAGCTGATTTTATACAAAGTTTCTAATAGTTTTTGGAAAATTGAATTTCCCCGATTTCCCACGGAAAACTTGAACTACATTTTTTGCTTTAGTAGCTATTGACATAACACTCTAGAGGCTAATTTTATAACAATTCTAAATATTTTTTTGAGTTTCGCGGTAATATGGTGATGGTGATATTGGTGATGATGATAGTGAATGGTGATGCTGATTGACACATTTAATATTTAGTTCCAGTTATAAAAAGCCGCAAAATCATTCGGGCTTGGTTCATTTGATATTTTTATCTGTGGTTATACATACTAGATGTGATTAGTTATCGTGTCGGACACATTTCCTCATCCGTGACCAGTTAAAATTTTGTGGTGCTTAAAAAGTCGAAAATTTAACATTTTAGCTTATTATTCGGTTTTTTATTCATTTGAGGCAAACCCTAGAGGCCTAGAGGCAAAAAATGTGTAAATATCATCATTTCTCTTGCCGACTTATTTAACCTTTCCTTTTTTAAATGGTCTAAGTTTAATCGATTGAGTATCATACCCTATTTCAATAGATCCACAGAATTGCTTTTGATTTATCAAACTTATATGTAGTATATTACGTATCTTAGACACCTTCAAAATATCGTACATTATATCAACAATAAAATTATTAGTAATTTTGAAATATTTAAGTTGATTGAAAGTAGAATTCTCTTGAATGCCAGTTAAAGATAAATCGCTTTTCACAATATCATCGTTATAAATGATTTCTGTACTTAAAATAGCTTGGCTTTTATCTGAACAAAGTGTACTTCCGATTTATTTATTTTTTTTAAATCTCCAACTATAATTTAATATGTAGAAGAAAAAGGTGATGTAAACCCTATTGCACTATTTAGGGCCAAATTATCACCCAAAAGTAAAAATCGACCTTGAAAAAGTAAAAATCGACCTTTTGGGGTATTAATTTCGAATGGAATTTTCTCTAGCGATTTCAATTCCTCCACAATTGTTTGAAAGCACCTTTTACTAACAAATTTCTTGAAGTCATGAGCTTTTATCATACCCGCCATAAAAATATTGTAAATAATTGTGCTAAATTCTAACGTCTAAAAATTTTAGCTCGTCTAATACACAATCACACAAATAGATACATAATACAGAATCCGGTTTGACATACTCGAATTTAAATACAATCGACTACAATACAATTTTTACATTTATTAAAATGTAGCACTTCAACAAACACCATTATATCAATCACACATACTTGAACTTAATAAATTGTAATGTTAATACATACTACTGTACCAAATTTATTAGAAGCATTAGAGAAAATCAAATTTTTATGTGAAAAAATATAAAAATAAACAACAACATTTTTTATTGAAAATATTTATTAGGTTATAAAATTATGGTTTTTGTGGGTAACAAAATATGATGACAAAAAAAACTCATTTTATGTTCGTTATAATATTATACGTCTATATACCATAGCATAGATCCTTATGTCTAGGTAGCTTTTTTCATTTTCCTTGTACAAGTTGTTTATAAACGAAAAATACAAAAAAAAATCGGTTCACGATGACAAGATGCCAATCACAAGAAATTACGTGCACAAAATTTACTCAATACAATACATCGTTATGTATAGCTAACAGACATGAAAATTGGAAAATATATCCGTAAACTAAACTATTTATTTAGGTTGGGTTGTTTCCCTTTAATTGAACTTTATACACACACACACACACACACACAGGAAATTGAATTAATGTCGGAAAATTTAAATTAATAACAATTCCTATATCATGCTGGAAGGAAAACATGTACAAAAAAAAATCAATTTTCTTATCACAATCATTTTCTATATCTTATACAATAATTTATTAACCGCACAAGTTTTATCATCATGAAGTAAACCTATATACTCGTACTTTTGAATATTCAATCTCGTTGGCGATATGTATGTTTACGTACAAATAAAATATCCTAAAAATGACCTAACACAATAAATTTCTTATCTCATGGTACACATATGTATATTATATACATACATACAAGATGTTGTGTAACATGAATTTATTGTTATTCATATATCACCCAGTTAAAACGAAGATAAATTTCCTTTAAAGATTGGTGACACAATGGATAATCAAATGACAACAACAACAACAGCAACACACGGCATACAATTTTTTTTTGGGGAGGTCTGTGATGACATGTAAGGATATTTTAACATTTTGAATTATTAAAAAATTTTCGGTTTAGTTTTTTTAATAAATCATGTTTAGAATTTTTTATTAGGTTCTGATTATGCGCTTTAAAGGAAATTTATTTGGTCTTCGTGTCTATATGATAAACAAAGTGCCACTGATTAGAATTTAAATTTTTTACGGCAAGTTACGTTTGCTGTTATTGATGGGAACTATTAGGCTAATTTGAGACACTAATTTAATGGTTTGCGTGATCCGCACACATTATTAGTCACAAGTTTAGGGAAAACCAAGGAGTCGGCCCGCAAATCAACTGCAGAAAAGAACCAAAAGCCTTGGGTATGTGATGAAAAATTAACAGCAGTAACCCTTAAAGTTATTAAGAAATCACCCCACTCGCTCAGAGATCGTAACGGGAATAAATTCTGGTATTAAACAACAACAGCTTAGTCTATGGATGAACATTTTTGAGGTTGCAATAGTTCCTATTGTTGAGGACAATCCACTGCTAATTTTTACCACAATACATTAAAGGGATGATATAGCAACGATCAATAATTTTCAAAAAAATAATAAATCTTTACCTCTGACAGAGAACAAGTAGCATTTCCAAAAAGTTCTTTGAACTTAATTCTTAAAGCTCTGGTTTTTTGTCACTCCAAACTAAACAAATTAAATTTAACGTGAACATATAATGAACCGATCATTTATGTAAATAGCATCAGAGTTACCGTTGAGGTCTAAGTCGAATGGAGGTAACAGTTGTTTCACTGTTTGTATACTTCGAAAACGATATATTGGGGTATATCCTCCAACAGGTCGCAAATAAACTATTTGCGCCTCGAAATCTGACTACTCGATTGATTTTAACATGAGTTTTTCAATTGAAATTTCTTTTTTTTTTGTGTTTCATTTGCTTTTGCGACTGAGTAGTATTAATTGACTTGACTTACTTGATTTTATTTGCATCGTCAAAAAGTCGGTGGTAGCTTTTCTATGTTTTTACTACTCAGTCGCAAATAAAATACAAAAAAAAGAAATTTCAATTGAAAAACTCATGTTAAAATCAATCGAGTAGTCAGATTTTGAGGCGCAAATAGTTTATTTGCGACCTGTTGGAGGATATACCCCATTGTTTTAAATAAGGACTGTATCGAAAAGAAAGTAGCCACACAAAAATTTAGTTTTCTTCGCCTTGCTCTAATTCTATTGTAACGGAAAAGTGCCGTTAGATAGAATAGCTTTTTGTAGGTAAATATTGCGTTTGATTTTTATAATTTGTTACCCAGTTGTAATAATGCCACGAATTGAAGAAGAAGTGCGTAAACGAATTTTGCACAAATTTTGCATTGAAAACGGTGTTTCGTTTAGAAATTTAGCAAAGCGCGAAAATATAGTAAAACTGCAGTGAGAAAAATAATTAATAGGTCTGGGGAACATGATACGGTAAAGGATTTCCGAAAAAACGGTCGAAAACAAGGTCCCAGCAATCCCAAATTAGAGCCAAAATTGTGAGTGAAATTCGCAAAAGAAAAATCAATGTCTGTCAGAGATTTGTGTGGGTGGTACTAGCATAGGAATGATACAGCGGGTAAAATAAGGCGTGTGACTTGAAGACATATAAGAAACAAAAAAGTCCGAAACGAAGTGAAAAAAAAAATTGTATGTTAAAACCGTGCAACTGCCCATTATAAATTTGGACCTGTTAAAAATCCAATGCATCACTTTTGTGATAAAACAATAAACTCCGCCAAATTCACCAGAACTTTGACCAATTGAAAGATATTGGGCAATTGCGAAGCGTTACTTGAAAAATAATTGTAAACTAGCAGAAAATTTAACAAAGTTCAAAAAGTTAGTCCAAAGCAACCAGACAAATTAATAAATCTACTGTGCAGAATCTAAGTAAAGACATCAAATTAAAAGTTCGCTATGTATGTAGAAAATAATTTCTCAAATGTTTTAAACATAAAATCTTCTAATTAGAAGTCTGCTTTATGTTAAAACATCATTTTATAATACTTAAAATTGTTTTTTGTGTTTAAAATGGCTTTTTTTTGTGGATACTTTCTCTTCGATACAGTCCTTAGTGTACGAAGCAAGGGCAAGCGTAGCAACGGCAGGAAAACGTCGATGGTTATTTATTTTCGCATGTACTCTTATTATATGGAAATCTGTCTGATGGCTCCCACCCTTAATGGCATTAACAAAAAATTGGAGACTTGTAATTAAGATCAAGCTAATCAGAGTTAGCACCTATATCCTATACACATAGCAAGTTTTATTTTGTAAATTAAAATAATAATTTATATAAATGCAGTCCAAAAATTTACATTTAGCTATTTAAAAGGAGATTCATTATTTTGGTCCATCAAGCAAATCTTTCTTTAAAAATAACATCGTGTTTTTATAAAGTCCTGTTATAATTGTTAAACATTACATTTTATACATAAAGAGAAGGCATACGTAATTTGGAAGTTCTTCGGAAAATGTCTCGATTAAAACGACGTAAAATAAAATATTCAGGAAACAAATTCGTGTGAATAATTAATCAACCCTATTATGAATGTCGAGTTAATCGACAATCGACACGACTCTGTGCTACCTTTTCGGTTTTCATATTGGTGATACCAAATGATAAAACGAAAACGCGGAATAGGTACGAAAGGCCGAATGTCGAAAGGCCGAATGTGTCGAAAGGCCGAATGTGTCGAAAGGCCGAATGTCGAAAGGCCGAATGTGTCGAAAGGCCGAATGTCGAAAGGCCGAATGTCGAAAGGCCGAATGGGTCGGAAGGCCGAATGTCGAAAGGCCGAATGTCGAAAGGCCGAATGTGTCGAAAGGCCGAATGTCGAAAGGCCGAATGTGTTGAAACTCCGAATGTGTCGAAAGGCCTAATGTCGAAAGGCCGAATGTGTCGAAAGGCCGAATGTCGAAAGGCCGAATGTGTCGAAAGGCCGAATGTGTCGAAAGGCCGAATGTCGAAAGGCCGAATGTGTCGAAAGGCCGAATGTGTCGAAAGGCCGAATGTGTCGAAAGGCCGAATGTCGAAAGGCCGAATGTGTCGAAAGGCCGTGTTAACGCCGGAATCGTGTACCAGCGTTCCTAAAATAAATATTTAATAAAATTCATGACGCCAAGATGTAACTAAAGAGTTCATACTATAAATTGATAAATTGGTAATTATTATTACTTATAAATTATGTAAATAACTAAAAATGTAGTAGTTAGTTTGTTTATTTCATATTTTGGTAGCTACCAACATTTAAATAAAAATTGTAATTCATGCAGTTGGTAGCCGTCTATGATAAAATATGTACTATATGTAGACGAGTTGTGTATTCTCGCACTTTGGTATTGTATTCTCCAACCTTTAATTTTTGATTGTTTTGTAAATTTTCATTCTCTTCCATCTTCAACGTTCGTGAAGAACGCATCGTATTGTAACGCAAAATATAATTATAAAAAAGAATAAAAAATGTGCAAATAACTTGTTAATGAAAAAATATAAAAAAATGTTAATTTAAATAAATATTTATTAATAAAAGAAACGAATAATACAGTCCACATAATTAAATTCTAAAAGTAAGTGGCGAACTTGATTTCCAGCGTCGCCAGGCCGAATGTGTCGAAAGGCCGAATGTGTCAAAAGGCTGTTTATGTCGAAATTGATTTAATTTTTCATCTTTTTATGAATGAAAATTTTCAAAATTTATATTTTTATGAAAAAACAAAATTCATATTTTCATCAAAATTTTTGTATAAAAATGTTTAATAGTAAATCGCCTTAAATATTAAAATCTTCTGAAGTTTTTTTTGTCATATAAAAATTAATTAATTATAATAAAAAAGAAAAATAAATAAATTTTTTTTCGACAAAATTTGATCACATTAATATGTATGCTAAATACACAGGATTTACATTATACATTACGAAATAAATTCAATGGTTGCAAATATTGATGTCAATCAATTAAGTGAAGGAAAATTTAATGAAAATTCGGCCTTTCAGCAACTGTTTATAAAATACTGTTTCTAAAATCTTTTCTCCAAAATCTTGTTTTACAAACTCTTCTTTCCTTAAAGGCATTGCAAATAATATAGCTCTTCATTGATTTATAGCACTAATCCATTAAATTTAGTTTAATTTTTATTATATTTTTTCAAACATATGTATCTCAAGAAGAGAAACTTACTTCTGAAATTATAATTTTAAATAAAATGTGTCTATGTACCTAAATTTATTATTAAAATTAAAACAAATGCCTGCTCATGTGAAAAATGAACTTAAAATAAGGGACATGGAAAAATTGGTTTGGGTATGTAATCTTGCATTACAACATATTACATTATAAAATTTCGCATAGAAAATTTTGCATTACAAAATATTGCAATTACAAAATGTTGCAATTATTAAATCTTGCAATACAAAATCTTGCATAACAATTTCTCGTATATTTTTTTTCGCTATTCTGATGAAAATAAATTGACGAAAAATGCCATCGACTAATTTAACTTATAATTGTAGAGGCTAACGGCTTTGGTAACTCTCACGGGCACGCGGGAGGTCGCTGCGCTCCCTCCCGCTTAGCCCTCCGAGGGGCCTTAGAAATGAACTTCAGGGGATGTAGGAGCCGGGATCAGCAAACATGTCGCACTGCGTGCCGCACGTAGGAGCGGATTATATAGAATCTATTGATGACACCTACTAAAAAGAAAATAATTGCACTATTTTGTTATGCAAGATTTTATAATTGAAAGATTTTGTAGTTGCAACATTTTGTAGTTGCAAGATTAATAAAAAAAGCAATATTTTGTTAATGCAACATTTTGAAATGCAATATTTTATATCGATCCCAGAAAAACTATTTCACTAAATGTTTATTATTTCACTATAAAATAATCAAAATAATTATTTCGGAAAACAAAATTTAAAAAAACAAAATTTTGGTAAACTATATTTTATACGGTAAGAATTCAAAATACAAGATCGAACGGCAAAACAAGATATTGTCTTGCAGGCAAATACCCCAATTCCTCTTTCCACACGTTCGACCTTTGATATTCGGAAGGTGTTACTTGTCATATTACCCATTGGTTACCCATGAAAATTTAAAAAATTTTATAAAATAATTAAAGTTTCATATCTATTTCTGTAAATTGTAATTCATTTTTAATATAATAATAAAAGTTATATTTGAAATAAGTTAACTTAATAAATAACTTTTAATAGATAACTTCAACTTAACATTTGATAAAACTTAAAATAATCTTAAAAATTTAAATTATGCGCTATTCCGTTTAATTTCATCAAAGGAGCTTTTGTTCTTTTAACCACTTTATCAATATTTATTTTTTTTAACATTTGACGTTTGTAGTAGGTTCATTCCAGCTGAAATTTGCTCTTGGCCGTCAACTGTATATTGTTCCTTTATTAAATGTTAACTAAAATGAAACACACCCAAATGTTTTTCATTTAAAATGGTGTTTCACCTTCGGTGCCATGATTCAAGCGTATTGGTGGTTCGTGGAATATCGTTCTCAACATGATTAAAAACTGACCAAAAGGCAGGGTGAAAGAGCTGTGGTTTTCTCCGATCAGACATCATAAGTCCTAGTACATAATTGTTTTCGAACCACGAAAAACTGAATTTAGTTGGTTTGAAACTATGGATTTCAATTCCATAAAAGTGTCTTTTATTTCTTCAGAGGGCAAAAATGTCAACGCGGGGAGTTTACGACTCTCCATGTTGATTTGTATATCCGTACCATATCTTGCTGCTAGGCCAACTGACTGGATCCTACGGTATATAGATTGGCTTAGATGAAAAAAGCATGCCTTATTTATAGCTGTTTGAAATGCACGTTTGAAAGCATTTACGGCGCTGATTTCAAAATCCGTAAGAATAAACTTTGAATTTAATAATATATTGTTTTGGGCAGCAAGTTCTATAATCTACTCCAATATACAATCATAACATTCTGTTGATTTGCTTGTCATAAGCACATATATCATTGGAAATATTATAAAATTGCAGCCACCGATCGGAACATGTATCGAATACAGCTGCATGAAAAGCTTAGGAACTGTCTTAAATGTTCCATCTGCAATCCAAAAATTGGCTTCGCCAAATTCTTGTATTATCTGTACTGGTTTAAAATAAGGGATTTTGGCTCCTGTGTTGACGCCTCTAACCGCCGTCAGCGAATGGTTATGTGTAGCATTTTTTTTTAGGCAATGGCTTCCATCTTTTTTCAAAGTTGTAATTCGAGCGTTACAAAAATGTTCTTTCTCTTTACTACATTGGCTGTGATATTGCCTTTCATATTCCCAATAATAAGCTAAATTCAATTTTTTGTTCAAAGTAAATAAATAACCATCAACGGATAACATGGTTCTTCCTTTGTTCGATTTATACTCAAAAATATCCATGCTAAATTAAAGATAAACTTACGTCAATATTCGAATTTAGTTAAAGATGATAAAATTGTTTAAAACAAAACTCTTCTTAGTTTATAGTTACCTGAGTATTTAGAAAAACAGCAATCTTTCAAACGAAACTTAATAACAGAAAAATATTTAATAACTTGGAAGAAACACGAAAACGTTTTTCAAAATTTAAAGAAAACTTTGTATGAAGAATTTCCAAATTTCAAATACACAAAGTCTAATTCACTTGCAATTTAATATTTTAAAAATTATTTAACTTAAAAACCAAATTAGTTGTTGTCACTTGAGAGTCGCACTAAAGAATAAAAGTGAATTTACAAATTCCTCAAGACCTGATATTTAAACTGGGTTTTTCCGTTCGGTACATAATATCAATGGAAATTATTGGTTTCTGTTAAACGTATATAGTTTTGAGAATAATTGTATACACGGGGTGTGTCCGAACCAAATAAATTCATTTTTTTTAAAATTATTTTAAACTATTTTACTCTTAAGTTACGAGTGAAATTCAAAACAATAATTTGCAGCAAAAGCTCGATTACTTCAACCCCTGATAGGCATGGGAAAAGCCTATTTATTTGCATTTTACTGTTGAGTCAGGAATGAGCTGGCGAATTAAAGTTCGGGTATACCCTGTTTATAAAATAGAAAAAGAATGCTGTAATTTAAACTATAAAATGCTATCTTCTCGTAAACATACTTAATAAAGAATAAAAGAAATTCTGTAACACGTTTAAATTCCGTTCACCCTTAAAAAATACAAAATCAAGAAAAATAAAACAAAAGAAACACTATTATGATAATATATATGTACACTGAAACCTCACTACAGTGAACATTGATGCAACCAAACAATTTTTATACGAGAACGAAAATATTTTTAAAATTCGGCCTTTCGAAATTCGGCCTTTCGGCACATTCGGCCTTTCGACACATTCGGCCTTTCGACACATTCGGCCTTTCGACATTCAGCCTTTCGACACATTCGGCCTTTCGACATTCGGCCTTTCGACATTCGGCGTTTCGACACATTCGGCCTTTCGACCTTCGGCCTTTCGACCCATTCGGCTTTTCGACATTCGGCCTTTCGACACATTCGGCCTTTCGACATTCGGCCTTTCGACATTCGGCCTTCCGACTCATTCGGCCTTTCGGCGTTCGGCCTTTCGACATTCGGCCTTCCGACATTCGGCCTTTCAACATCGAACCGAAAACGCAATACAGAGTCGTGCCGATTGTCGATCGACATAAAAATAGTGGTGGATATCTTCGATATATCGTCATATTGTCTTCGAAAACGTTAGAGTTATGGTTAATATGCGGCTAACGCAACAGTAGGCGTAATTTTTATAAAATGTAAATAAATCAATTCTAATTATTTGCTGTGAGTAGTCGGTATCATCAATTAATGCTATGTTTGTTGTTTAAATCCGTAGATCGAGCAGATGTTTAAATCTGAAATCAGATCGATCTGAAATAAGAAACAGGTTTCAGATTTGGCAGATACATATTTAATAATTGTGCAGATTAACATTAAATGATTATTTAAATCGTGGAGTAATTAGGACAATTGATATCTGCTACTTTAAAATATTGGCACCAAAGCAATGCCATTCATTCTATTGTGTTGCAAGATATTTTTAATGACAGCAAACAGTTATAAACTACTACTTAGGCGAAGTAGGGTTAGCACAGATGTGTGGACCAGGTCACCTATTTACAGGAATCTTTCCAATGACTAAACAAATTGGGCAAGCGTTCCACCTTATCAGTGACAGCGCATATCCATTGATGGAATTTTTCTAACACCTTTTAAAAATACTGCGTATTTAACCGTTAACCAAACAATTAATAATCGAGGTTTAGCTAAAAGTAGAGTACGCATCCGGACTTATGATGTCTCGGTTTATGTGTTTAAAGTTGATCGAGAATCAAAGAATGGACTTTATAGTCAAAATTATTATGTCGTGTTGCATTCTGCATAATGTGAGCATTCATTTTAATGTCGATATTGAGGTAGAAAGTGTTGATTTGGAAGAAGAAAACTCAACACCTCGGAATGAGCTAGCCGAATCGTCGGGTTCAAATAAAAGGCAAATAATTTGTAACTCTTTATCGATAAACGAAAAAAAAAAACTGTTGAAACTCCATTTAAATAATTCACTAACATTTATTAATAAAAAAAACATCACACCACCGATATTTACACCGCCAATGTCGGCAATTTGAATTACGTGAAGTTAGCTATGCTAAAATCAATCTGAGAAATCGGAATATTTTTGCAAATCGATAAAATCGATCTAACTAATCTGAAAAAAATAAGAAACAGATTTTTAGTACTCGGATCGATCAGACCGAATAGATCAGAAATAAGAAACACATCATAAAACAACTACTGGAATCCCATATTTCCTCAACGTCTCATCGTACCACAGTATATAAATTGAATTTAAAATACGATATACATGAACAAATCATTATACCACCAAGCACCAACCATAAAGTAAATATTACATTTTTCTAGTGTCTGATTATATTTTTAACAGTTACTTCGGCCTAAAAAGACCAGAGTAATGAAATCCTTTCAAAAATGAGTTAAAATTTGATTGGACCAAAATCACTTTTATCGACGTTTTGAAAGTTGAAATAAAAATGTTCGTCCGTCTGTCAGGATGTCTGTACCCATGGTATCTCGAGAACGTCTCGTCCGATTCTGTTTTTTTTTTGCTCCAATCAGTTTCCATTATCAAGGCGGAGATTTGGAAATATTTTAGAATCTGTACGTCAAGAGAATCGGATATCTGCCATAGTAATTGGTTCAATCACTGTTACGGAAAAATCTTAGAAACTCAATCAAAACCAAATCCCATGTTAAGGACAACTCTTTATTATGAATTTTTTCGATGAACTGTGTTTGCGACGAATTGTTATTGCGTAGAATTGTTTTTTTATGAAATGGGATTATAAAATGATTATTGGATACGCTTCTGGAATATGACCAAGTATGATGGAACTTGCCTATTTCTCAACCAATTTTGATGAAATTTGATACATGCGATAGAAATGAGATTCTAAAATGTTAAGGAAGATTGGATTCTAAAATGATGAGTTCTGGAATATGGCATATTAGAAAGTAGCTCGGTTATTTCTTAACCGATTATGATGAAATTCGACTTGTACGATGGAAGTGGGATTCTAAAATGAATTTTGGATAAAGTTCTGGAATTTGGTCAAGTATGATGGAACTTGCCTATTTGTTAACCGAGTTTGATGAAATTTGATGCTTTTTTGTTTAAATGAAATTTGATATATGCCTTGGAAATGGGATTTTAAATTAGATAGATGAAATTTGATATGAGCGTTGGAAATGGGTTTCTTAAGGGTGTATTCTGGTCTAGACAAAAAAAAAATTAAAAACAAAATCATGATTTAATGAGTTATAAGCTGGTAAATTTGGGGTTAAAAAAAGGGGTAAGGCTGGTTGACATGATATCTCAAGTTCTATTTAACCGATTTACTTTAAATTTTGCCCCAACCTTCAATGTATAACTGTCTATCGCCTCTACCACTTTCGTATCAAAACTATTTTTTTACTATTTTAAAAAAATAAAAATTATGAAAAAAAAGAGTCGAACAATACGTTTTTTTTAAGACAGCCGAAATTTTGCGAAAGAAAAACCATTTTTCGTAGTTTCCATAACATACAACCTATTATTTTACAGCATATTTTACCAGTTTATAACTGATTTAATTTTCATTCAAATTTTTTTTTTTCTTATATTTTTAAAATATCAATAAATATGTTGTGAACAAATGAATGGTAAAAATATTTTTTGTTTCTCCTTTATCGAGCTCGAAAGAAGCGCCCAATATTTATGTCTCTAGATCAGAATACCCCCTTAATGATTTTAAGATTAAATTCTGGAATATGGGTAATTTGTATATACGTTAGCTATATTTTGAACCGATTATGATGAATTTTGACGTTTCCCACGAACAAGGAAATGTGACAGGAAAATTATTTTTGGACGAGGTTGTGATTGTTGTCTGATGAGGTTTCTGTAAATCATGCAACTGTTGAGGTTTCTTTGAGGCAATCTCCGTAATAATTTTCAAGTTCGCTTATATAATTTTTTCACCAATCTTTCACTTTAAACGTTGGGTTTTGTTTTCTGAGTATTTAAAGTCAGAGCGGTAAGTTTAGCCATGTTTAAAAAACTACAGTGTGTGGCGCACACACGCTGTAGAATTAAAACGATTGGCGGTAGTCTAGAGTCTCGGAATTAGATGTATCATTTTAGAATCTCCTTCCATCGCAAATCTTGAATTTCATCATAATCGGTTAAGCCAAGTTCCATCCTAGTTGGCCATATTCCAAAACTTTATCCAAAAATTATTTTAGCATCCTATTTCCATCACACTTGTCAAATTCCACTAAAAACCATTAAGAAATAGGTCAGTTCCATCCTAATTGGCCATATTCCAGAATTTCATCTAAAAATAACTTTATAATCCCACTTCCAGTGTACCTATGGAATTTCACCGTAATCGGTTGATAAATTAGCAAGTTCCATCGTAATTGACCATATTCCAGGACTTCATCCAAAAATCATTTTAGAATCCCATTTAAATTAACAACCACACGTTAAATTTTATCATAATTGGTTGAGAAATAGGGCAAGTCTCAAATATTCCAAAACTTCATTCTATAATTTATTCTCACATTTCTACCACAGATGTCAAATGTCATTAAAATCCATTATGAAATAGATTAGTTTTATCCTCATTGGCCATACGTATAATTTGCTAAAGGTTCAACTTGAAGTGTAAAACCTGTGTAAGATGTCACAAGCACACACCAAAAAAATCGTGACCCAGAGGAGAGACCCCACCATTCCTACGTTTTCGAGGTCGCTGAAACCGAATATGACCATAAAAAGTGATTCCAATTGCCCATTTTCCCGTTACCACCCCTCTGGGGGTCAAAATTTCAATTTCCATGCAAAATTGAGATGGACATTTTGATGTTTTTTGGGTCGCTGGAACCGAAAATGACAATTAAAACTAAATACAAGTAAACCCCCAGCACAAACACCCCTTACTACCTCCTGGAGGGGGGGTGGGGAGTCCCCTTGCCTCTCACCATTCGGGGTGCTTGTTTGAAGTGACTCTCCTTCCCTTTCACCATTCGGAGTGCTTGTTTGAAGTGAGTCCCCTTGCCTCACACTATTCGGGGTGCCTGTTTAACGTGAATCTCCTGGCCTCTCATGATTTCGGGCGCCTACCTCTTCCTTAACTCTCTTGCTTTCAAACGATCTTCTGAGAGGTTTTATCTTGTTGGCTCTCCTCTGTTCTGGCAAGTTCCTTTACAAATTCCAACAGTAGTCAGCCGACATACTGACATCCCATTTACCTTGATAGCGTCGTTCCATTTCTTTAATATCATGGTAAAACATTTCATCTTGCTCCTCGCTATAGTCCCCTAAATTTCCCGGAAAACAATCTACATGGGACTTTATTGAGAAGTGCAGTTTCAAATTCATCAGACAACCAAGATTCTTAAAGTTTGTTAGCAGTGTTTGTATTTCTCTCTTGTTGTTCGGACTTTTTAGATTGCCTAGGAAATTTCTTACCACACTTTTAAAGCTGAACCAAGCGTTTTTTTCTTTAACACCCATTGATTGAATGAGCTCGGAGTCGAGCAGAAGCTTCCGAATTTCCGGCCCGTTGAAAATTCCTTCTTTAAGCTTAGCTTCTGATGTTCGGAAATTTTCTCTGGATGTAAATGAAAGTGGCTCCCTCTTTGTCTAATGCTTTCTCAAATTACTTCATTAACCCGAGATTTACATGTAGTGAAGGAAGAAGAACTTTTTCAGGTGGCACAAGTGGATCGTTGAGAACATTCTCCGAGCCAGGGATTAAAAAGGCTCTAGCAGGCCATTTTTGGTTTTTATAATGCTTCTCGCGATCTCGACTATTCCAAAGGCACAAGACGCACAGATGCCTTGTGAACCCACTTTGTTGTCCCAAAAGGATTGTTAGTATCTTCAGATCGCCGCAAATCTGCCAGTTGTGTTCCGAATACTTTGTTTTTTCAAGCACAAGCTTCAATGAGTTATATTCTTCTGGTATATTTACCGAATATGTTATCGTTGTCGAAACTAACTCATTAGTGTTGTGTAAGAGTACAACTTTCAAACTGCGGGTGGAAGAATCGATAAAGAGCCTCCATTTTTCACTCCTGTAAATGTTTGGTTTCAAACAATTCGTGAGGCCTCTGATATCAGTGCAGAAGCAGAGAGATTTCTCTTTCATGAAAAAAGGAAGGAACTCTTTTTCCCTATTCGGGAAAGTTGTAATACATGTACCTTTTGCCAAAAGTCCATTCTTCTTCACGTTTGACGCAAGATATCCTGCACCATCTTTCGCTAACCCCAAGTCTCTCACGATATTATTTAAATTTTTCTGATCCCATGGCGCTTTTTATACGTCTATCTCGTTTAGAGTTACCATCCGCTTCATCGTTGTCAGAATTTGAATCTATTTCACTCCCAGCCTCAGAACTGTTTGAATCCTCAGTTGGCTCAGCAATATCTATCTGACTTTAATCTTCAACTGAATCACCAGTGGGATCCATTTCAAACCTTCAAAGAGAAAACGGACTTTATCCTCATATTGCTGAAACTCTCTACAAAGTTTTTCCGTTTCAAACTTACCAAATAAGTAGCAAAACATGAAACTCTCCCTGTTGCAGGTATGAATGGAACAATCTGGAATATCCATATCACATTCCGTAAATAGATTCATCGCGTGCTTTCTTGGTCCATCATCTGAAGCTACTCGAAGTCTTAAGTCACACCGATTCAGAACTACAGTTGTAGTCGTTTCCTTTCTTGAAGCATTGAACCCTAAAATAGCCAAGTTCCCCACTACTCCAGAGCTGCGGTTGCTTGATAACGACGCCTGAGCCCCGCTTGCTGACCCACACCAGCCACCGATACTGCGGTCTCCCTACCCTGCATCGTAAATTGCTTCGCTATACTTTTGCCATGAAGATATCCTTTTTACCTATGAACTTAGCCGGTTACCCGTTATCCGCTTTCACCACATGGAGGTGTCCTAGTCGCAAAAGTAGATTCGAAGTAGCTTTGAAGTATAAATAAGACTGATCTCTGAGTAGCAGAAACAGTAAAGCTAAAGAGAAAACGATATGCAAATGGGAGACAAAAATATTGACAAATTTTTTGAAATGAAATTTCAAGTTCAAAATATAAATAAGAAGTATATACATTTATGATTTGGATAAAAGAAATTTTTTTTAATGACTCGGCAAATAAGAAACAAAAAATGGCATGTTTCAAATATGGCAACCTATAGCTTTCAGTGATTCCTCTACCCTGAGCGACGAATACGGAACCTACAAGATAACCACGGTAAGCCAGAATAACACCAACTTGTTAACATTAATGGAATTCATGTTAAACTAGTTTAAGCTCTCCAAATATACGTCGATTTGGCATTGGTCTACAGAGGAGTCGCTCCATTCTACTTGAGAGGTTTATCACGAGATGCAAGATGTAATTGAAGGGTCAAATTTGTGTTTTGTAGTCAATTTTGTTTCGAGCGACCCAACAAACGTGGCAGTATACATCCATCTCAATTTTGCATGGAAAATTGAAATGTCAATCCCTTCCTGGGGGTAATAATGGGGCTCTAGGGGGTGACGGAAGGGTCGAAATTATTTTTTGTTATCATTTTCGGTTTTAGCATGGCAAGAAACGTAGGAATGCATTCCAACTTTGCAATGAAATTGAAATTTCGACCGGGAATATGGGCAATTGGATTAATTTATTGTGGTCATATTCGGTTTCAGTGGCGTCGGAAACGTAGGAATATTGGGGTCTACCCTCTGGGTCACGATTTTTTTTTTTATGTGCCTGTGTATTTAAACAAATAAACACGCCTTGACTGATTTGAACCGAACTTTGCACAAATAGTGTTTTTGGAGGTTGAGCTGTAGATTGGCTTAAGAGGTTCAATTAGGGATTGATTTGAGAGTTGAATTAATTTTGAAAACCGAAGTTTTGATCACCTCATGTGGTTTCAGCCCTTTATATTTTATAATTAAATTTAAATTTAGTTATTTGGTTTGTAATAACGATAGTTAGCTAGTGTAAATATAATTGTAATCAAAAATTTGTCATTATGGACATTAAACTGTTAAAGAATCAAAGAACTGATGACAAATGCACAATTACATACTTCAAAAATCAATTTGAGTCGATTGAGAGTCTCTCAATCGGTGAGTTGCATTCCATTCTTCATAAATAGATTGCGAATCACATACTCAACGTTTATTGAAGTGCTATCGGCATTCAAATCATGATTTTGATGCTAGTGCTTTGAATGAACGTGACAGATTCGAGGAGATATTCGGCAAACTTGAGTATCAAATTTTAAATCAAATTAGTCAATTAGAACGCTTGCCATTAAATTTTCTGAAATATTATTGCCTACATTTGATGGGTCTGAGTTACGCTGGTTGAATTTCCGCTAATTTTTGTAACTTGCCAGAGTTAGGAAGCTTGAGTTCATTTAATTCCACATGAAGTTCCAGATAATCGTTCTAGAAAACAATTTAATTCAAAACCATTTCGATCCCTATACATAGTTTCAAATGATAATAGTTGCATATTTTGTAAGGGAAATCTTAAACTCGATAAATATTATAAATTCATTGATGGGAATTTCAATCCTGAAAAACGTTTTGAATTTTGTGAATCGGAATTATTTGCGCACAAATCGTTTTTCTGATAAACATTGTGTAATTAAATGTAAGGCTAGTTCCTGTGGTTTATGTGCGCTAAAATATAAAATTTTACTATATTTTGGAAAACGAAACAGCTCCTTCAATCAGTATCGATTAAATAGTTCATCGAGTAACTTTTAAAAATAATCATCGAATGCTAAAAACCACTCAAATACGTCGCAACCGATTACCAATAATAAAAATTATTCACTTGGGTCTCATTGTTCAATAAAATGTATAGTTGTATGTATAGTTGTCCAAGATGGAATTAGACCTCCATTAATTCCATATTGTGGTTCTAAAATGAGCCCCGTCGTCATCTCGGAGGAAATTGTCTTTACTAATCTGAAGTCAATGAATGCAAACAAGGCCACCGGACCTGATGGAATTCCAGTTCGAATATTGAAGGAGTTTGCCAGTGACTTGGCTCCAATATTATCTAAAATTTTCCTACTTTCATATAAGCAAGGTCACTACCCGAACGCCTGGAAGAATGCAATGGTGCAACCCGTGCTGAAACGGGGTTGTGACAAAACTGACCCTTCAAGCTACCGGCCAATATCAATTGTGTCAGCCGTCGCTAAGGTCTTTGAGAAATGCGTCAATCAACATATAGTTAAATATCTTGAAATTAGCAAACTAATTTCGGATAGACAATACGGCTTTCGTGAAAGCCGATCCACGACCGATCTCCTGACGTATGTCACGAACAAATGGAATCTCGCCCTAGAACACCACGGAGAGGCCTTTGCAATCGCCTTGGATATATCCAAGGCTTTTGATAAGGTGTGGCATGAGAATCTTATTTGTAAACTTGTGGCATACGGGCTGGACTCGATGACCACCAGGTGGATTAAAAGCTATCTCAATGACCGAAAAATCAGCGTCGTGCTTAATGGGAGATCAACATCGACGCACTCCCCAAATGCCGGAGTCCCTCAGGGGTCACCTTTGTCACCGACCCTGTTTTTGCTATACATCAACGATTTGCTGGATAGCACTGTAAACCCTATCCATAGCTTTGCGGATGATGCCACATTGCATTCTTCTATTTCATTCGAGGCGGAGCCTAGCATTACAGATCTAAATAATAAACGGTCAGAAGTCGTAACTTCTCTTAATTCCGATTTAAGTACAATATTTGAGTGGGGTAACAACAACTTAGTACAATTTAACGAGAAAAAGACACAAATATGCACATTCTCACGTAAAAAAAGTCGCAACGACTACCCATTTGTGGTAAAAAACCATATCCTTATGGGTTACGACTCAATTCGACTGCTTGGTGTTCAAATAAGTAACAAACTCAAATGGAATGAACACATTGTTGCATTGGCTAAATCAGCTTCAAAAAAAATCGGGTTCCTGAATCGATGCAGAAGGTTTTTCAAATCGCATCAAGTTCTTCAGATATATAAAACCTTCATCCGACCATGTATAGAGTATTGCTGTCAAGTTTGGGGAGGTGCGTCTGGTACCACCCTCCACTTATTGGACAGGGTTCAACGCCGCGCTATCAGAATAATACGGAATCCCAGACTTACTCAAGAACTAGACAGCTTACAGCATCGCAGAGATGTTGCAGAACTCTGCGTCTTCTACAGATGCTTACATGGTAAATGTTCTGCAGAACTATCGGAGAAAATACCACCATTCGTTACAACAACAAGAGTAACAAGAGGAACAACCAATGCACATAGGTTTACGGTGAAGCTCCCGAAACCTCGAACTGAAGAAATCAAGCGCGAATTTATATACCGAACATCAAAAAAGTGGAATTCGCTAATACATTTCAAATTTCCGAAGGAATATAAAATGAATAAATTTAAGGTAGCTATTAATCTTTACTTGCAGGATCGCGCATTGGGTGCAGAAGCTCTGACAGTTACAAGGAGCTAGGACCGTTAATAAGTCCGCTCTGCACCCAATTAAAAAAATTGATAAAAAAAAAAAAAAAAAAAAAAAAAAAATACAAACCCGACAAGTACTACATAGTGATCGTCATAATCTACACATCCAAAGTCATTTAGTAAATACTAGTAATGTAAATCAACCTTTGGAATGCCGTGCCCGTTACTGGTATAAACCAGAGCAAAACCAGAGTTATTCTCAATATATATAATCTCGCATCTCACAATTTTCAAGAGATCTTGAGTTTTTTGTTCTTCCCAAAATTACAGGATATATGCAATCCGAACCACTTCATTTTGATTCTGGTTCCTTTCTATCTATCATTAAATTGGCAGATCCACTATTTGTGAATTCGATTCGAACGTATTCGAGCCTTCCAATTATTGGAACCTTATTTGAATTGAATCAGCTTCTTTCGTTTCATATTTAAATCAAATACGTACCTTATACCAACATCATTATAGGTGAAAAAGGTGGTTTATCACAACATCATAGTAGGTGAAAAAGTAGAAATCTTGGCAGATTTGCCACCTTTCATTTCGACTGTCTTCGGATATATTGTATCTGGCGAGATAAATAATTTCAACACCAATACCAATGATATTGAAACTTCGGATAATTTATATTAGCACTTCTGTGCGTTCGATGAATTAAATTCCAAGACAGAAATATTTGGGCAACTCGAGCAGTTTGTTTCTGAAGATATCTTTTCTATCGAAGAAAAAATGTGTGAATATTATTACTTAGTACTTAGATAACGTATCCAGAGTAGGGTGTTTAGTTGAGGTTGAGCTGGAGCCAGTTGGAGATTTAATTGAGGGTTGAGTTAGAGATTAGAATAAAATTGAGTTCAGGCACGCATGTAGTTTTCGAACCATGTTGATTAAGGGTTTGAGTTGAACATTTACCATGGGAAGATTGAATTGGGGTTGAATTATGGTTGAGGTTAGGGTTGAGGTGAGATTCGAGTTAAGGCCAAGTTGTGTTGAGTTAAAGTTGAGTTGGATTCGAGCGAGCGGTTCGGTTGTGGATTAATTTGGAACCAAATTGTTGTTTGTATAGAACTGAATTCCCAAACAAAGAGTTCGCTTTGCCAATATGTACAGTTATCGATGTGCTTATTAAAACTAACGTTTTCAACGTTTTCTAAATCAGTAATCTCTTATCCTCTTTGAACTATGTATATTGTCATTAATGTTGTTTGCAGTCATTATTGGATACCTTTTACGATGAAAATACATAATTTTTGCACTTCTTGATGTTTAAGTGTAATGAGTTTTGATCACACCACTCACTAAGTCTATTGAGGTCATCTTGCAGTATTTCAGCATCATTAATTAGTTCAATGATACGACAAATTTGTACGTCATCAGCAAATATTTGTTATGTTTTTTTGTGATCTAGGTTATCCGATCAATGAGCCTAATAAAAATCCAGGGTCCAGTATGTAATCCTTGAGAAACACCAGATGTCACTTTGAGAACGTTGATTTTTTCCAATCATGCTGGTTGACAGATATATGACATATGAGTGTTGATCTAAAAGCATTGCATACACTACCGTTTGCCTGATTTAAAGATTGGAGTTATCTTAGAGATTTTTCTTTTTTCGGGAAACATAGCAGTGGATAAGGAAAGATTGAAGAGTTGGTATAGCGGATTTACCAAAATACTCGCAAACATTTTTAACATAGATGAGGGTATGTCGTCCAGCCCACATCCATATCTAAAACCCTTCAAAACTGATAAAATGCCTTTATCAGATATGATTGGAGGAGTGATTGATACGGTGCTTTTGCTACTGGTTTTGCCGATGTAACCAATTTTGGAGATTGATCAATAAACAGATTGAAAAAATGCAGCAAACATGTCCGCTATCTCTTTGGCGTTTGAAGTGCTGATATTGTTGAAGGAGGTTCGAGCTGAGCTGAGTTGTAGTAGAGTTGGGGTCGAGTTAGCTTGAGTTGGCGTTAAGTGAAGGTTTCGGTTAGGGAATTAAATGGAGGTTGTTTCGTGGATTGACTTAGGCATTGAGTTCGGGATTAGGTTTATGGTTGATTTTAATTTTGATTTTGGGTTGAATTGATGATTGACTTGAGGGTTGGGTTAGATGGTTGCATGGTGATAAATTGCATTAGGGATTGCGTTGCGATTGAGTTGGAGCTTGAGCTGAAGATAGAGTTAAGTGATTCAGTTAGGGATTGATTTGGGAGTTGAGCTAATTTTTTCGAACGAAATTCTGATCATCTCGTCAGGTTTCAGCCTTTTATGTTTTTTCAGTTTATCATTATTGTGCAACAGTGTGCATAACTGAATTATTCTTAACCTTTATGTGACCCAAATCACTATACATTTTTTAATTTAATTTTTTTCTTCCTTTGATTTTTCGTTTACTTTTTGCCATTATTTGTGCTATTTTATTCCCTGTTAAAATCGAAATAGTTACAATTTTTTGTCATATTTTCTATTTATTTATACTGGGTACATTTGTAACGTTCCAGTCTGCTAAAGGTGTTTCAATATCTAGTCATATAAAGGTTAAAAATAGTCACAATTGGCTAGAATCGGCATAAAACCCTCCCCAATTTCTCAAAGTTGCTGTTTTTCGTAGATTATATGGGCTATATCCAAGAGTCCCCCATTTTACTAAGATTCGAACTTTAAAGGCCAAAATCATGTTTGGGCATAATATGTTTTAGCCAGAATCGACCATTGAACTTCCATGTAAACGTTTAGATTTCTGGAAATCGCTCATATAACGGCTATACGAATTTTAATAAATTGTGACAATTCTATGGCCGATTCCCAACCAATGCAGACTATTTTTAAGAAGATTTTTATGTTTCACAATTATATAACCAACAGAAAGGCGAGAGAAATCCTTTCGTCCGTTTCTTAAAATACGCTATGCACACATTTTAAAATTACAGGCATAAAGTTTAAAGAAACTTCGGTTTTCTAAAATTTGATTTCTGGCGTCATGTACACAATTTCCCACTGTCTATATATCTAGCTAGAATTAACTAACAAAATAACGAGAAAACATGAACTAAGTAGATAGAAAACACTATACACAATTTAATTTAAATTGTAACAAACGTAATTGCCTTTGTTTTGTTTATATCTATGTTCTCATAATACGATGAGTATATCTTCTCTTTATCCAGATATACCCGTATAAATTTGCAATCGCCTCAAGATAAAATAAAATTGTCTATCAACTGCATATTATACATTATATTGGTGTTTGCTCTAAATTTTTTTCAATTCTGTATAAAAACACAAATTGAAATTTAATCGCAATGACATAGTAGACGAAATAGAACATAGAATCACTTCAATTTTTTCTAATCTGTTGGAAACTACATAATATCGATTCGAATTCATATGAAAACTAAATTGTAACAAAAAAACTAGAGAAATGAAATTGGTTATTATTATTACAAATATACATACATATGTACATGTACATTGGAGTACATATACAAAAAGTTTCTCGTTGCATTATACACAAAATGATCAGTTTGTGTGATGATATGGTATGGTTTTGAATTCAAATTATAATTTAGATATAGGAAGACAATGACATACAATTTGTTGAATTATATGTTACATTACAACATAATGTATGCAAAATAGGTCAATTTGTTTTATTGCAATACCATATTGCTCAATCAGAACTTTGGCTGTTGCATCTAAGTGGAAACATTTAACTTCAATAGAATTAGGTAAAGTTATAAGCTAATGAAAATTTTTCAACTTGTGTTGACCACTCTGTAACTTTTCATTGTGTATTAAGCTTTTGGTACAGTAGATACTATTAAATAATTAAACGACTAAGGACCGCACATTTTGATTAATTTATTTTATACAAAACTTACGATTACAATCAACGATACACCAAGCCATATTAGTTTACCTCCTTATCCTTGGGCTCATTCGCAAAGATCAGCTCCAAAAATCTTTTTCGCATTACCATATTTCGTAGTCCCTGTTCCAGCAGTTTATTTCGTTCTTTAAACAAATTCAATTTATGTTTTAATTCTTCTCTAACTTGCCCCTCCATATTGAAACGGACACATTTACTACTTTCTGAATTCATTTTTCGTTTCGGCTGCTTTATGACCATCGTTTTTTTATTGTTATCTACTTGCTCCGAAATCCGCGGTAAATACAAAAGGTAATCACCATACATAACATCGTCCTCATCATCGGGTGGCGTATATGCAGGATATTCTATTCGAAATGTATGATATCCGCCGGGTAAGGATAATCCACTGCATGTGACAAATAAAAATAATTTTGCATTCGACTTCTGTGACTTATAATGATAAAATTGACAATTGCCTTACTCGTATATTTCAGTGGTTTCACGAATTTCTCCTTTTTTACGTATAACACTATTATTATTCATGGCTTTACTCGTTTAACGAAAATCTAAAGTATAAATGAGATATAGTTTTACAAATTTTAGGTTTTTATACAAAATTTGGCATTGTTGTTGAACGCGGAAAAAACACCTTTATTTAATTTTTTAAATACCTGGTCCAATTATATTCAATAAAATACCTGTTGTATTGTTTTTTTATTACGATGAAACCTGCCCTACTTTGCCAAAGGTACAAAGAATATAATGATTTGGGACTAATGGAACCAATTTGATTTTGGCTATTTTTGTTATGAGTCATTTGATCTTCACCACTATGATCATTATATACCTGAGATGTTGGGATTATATTTATATATTTATTGACATCGAGACACCCTCTAAGTAGATAGTCTAGTAAAAATAAAAACCATCACTCTTTATATCACACCCTTCCTAATTTTCAATTGCATATTGAGGGTTTATTATTTTTTTTTTTTTTGTTGACAGAAAATATTGTTAAGTGAGCATACTAAACTGTTCACAAAAAAAAAAAAATATTCAAAGAGTAGAAATTAATGATGACACCATAGTTATGGACATGCTTAGTCATTCTGATTGGCAGAAAAAGCAAGTAACACATTGTACGATTGATTCGAATTATCAAAATGTTTTCACTTGATTTGAACATTGGTATTGTGCACAGATCCCATGTTGGAGCAATTGGCCTATGGATGTGTTTCCAGTGCAGTGCTCGCCATTAAGCAAACAAGTGTGAAGCTAGTGTGCTCATTAAAGTTACGGTGTATCTAGTCGAGTGCTCGCTATTTAGTAAAACAAATTAAGATGGATGTACCAGCCCTTAAGAAATGAAAGGAAATTGCCAAGAATCAATATATGTACCCCCGTTATCAGGGGATTATAGGGAATGACAATCCTTTTACGACCTGTTTAGTAGCACAATACATAACTCTGCCAGTTTGCGGCCGGTACAAAAATTCCAGTACCTGAAGGGATTATTACGAGGTGAAGCGGCAATCCTATTGAGGCAAACAAGCTTAACCGAGGGAAATTACATCGGCGCTCTGAATAAGCTTAAATCAAAATACGACCGTAAGCGACACATAAGTAATGTGTTTTTGCATACTTTTATCGATCAGCCATCCATAACCACAGTCAATCCAGACAATACTAAAAGACTCATGGACACTTCTGATGAAGTCATCAGTGGCTTAAAGGCGTTGGGCGACAGGGCTGAATCTCGTGATCACTGCTTGATCTTTCTGTTGGTTCTCAAACTAGACGAAAATTCCAAATCATTATGGGCGCAACACGTAGCTGATCTGGAAAATCCAGAATTCTCGAATTTTATGGAATTTCTCTTAAAACGAATCAACACTTTGGAGACTGTTAACATGTCGCTTAAAAAACCAACCACATAAGCAAATAGTTAAGAGCCATGTCACCAGCCATGAAAATAAGACCTACAATTGTGCAAAGTGTACCGAACGATATAAAACCTGGAGTCAATTCTAATGAAGCGCAGCTGTCCCACCGAATCAACAACATCGTATTGTTCGCAAACCAATGTAAAGCATACGATATTACCAACAGCTTTAATTAATTGGACGCATAGCCGTATGTCGTGCGCTATTAGACTCGGGCTCTCAAGCCAGTTTTATTGCAGCCTCATGCGTACAGCGGCTAGGATTGCAAAGAACAAATGCTATCTGGTTATACGAAAGGAAAAGCCACATTTATTGTGCGACCAAACTGCCATTCAGAAGTGCCAATGGAAGCATTAATTCTATCAACAATTATTTCTAATTTGCCGCACCAATCGATCGAGGGAATTTTATTTAGTTCATGGCCCGAAATACAATTGGCTAACCTACAATTTCACAAATTGAGTCGTATAGATGTCTTGATCGGCGCGAATTATTTTTTCAACCTGTTGGAACCTGCCAAAATCATAATAAATCAAGATGGATTAATCGTCCAAAAAACTGTATTCTGGTTGGGTTGTTTCCGGAAGCTTTGAAAATAAGTCACAAGATAAATTAGTCTCGATGTTCGCAGTCCAAAGCAATGTTGATCTGGATCAAACCTTGCGCCGATTTTGGGAATTAAAATCCATCACAACATCTAAACCACCCACGTCTTCTGAGGAGTCGTTCTGCGAGAATCATTTCAACGCCAATGTGAAATTGGCCAATGACATCCGATTTATAGTAAATCTACCAATTAAAAAATCGCCCCAGACAATCTTGGTAAGTCCTTTCACACTGCCATCCAACGATTGAAAATTTGTGCATGAGTAGCAAGGATTACAACAACCGGAATATCCTTAAACAACTGATTAGCAATTGGCCAGAACGTACAACGGACACCGTACTCAATTATTCTCTGATTTCGAGAACACAAATTTGTGTTGGCTGCTGACGCCGAGAAGATATATCGGCAAATCAAGCTGGCTGACAATGATTGTGCGATTATCAAAGGATTGTATTGGGCGATCATTCGTCCGAGCCCATTCGCCATTTCCGTCTTAACACCATCACTTACGGGTTAGCATCTTTGTCATTTCTCGCTACAAGGGTATTAACAAAAATTGCCGATGACAACGAAGCCCTCTACCCTCGTGTAGCCAACGCTGTTCGACATGATATGTATGTTGGTGACCTAATGACCGGGGCCGAAACGGAAATCGAGATTACGCAAATAAAGGAAAATATAAATAGCAACTTGTTGTTATAGCACGGCTTTAACTTACGTAAGTGGATGTTAAATTCCACCAACATTTATCCCAATAAAGAAGATAAACTCAATATCAACTTGAAATCCATAAGCGACAGCCATCCAGATGATCCACCATCAACTAAGGTACTGAGTATTAATTGGAATCCAGCAACGGATCAATTTACATTCAGCTCAAACCTAGATAGAAGCACCTCGTTCACAAAACGCATAGTGATATCGCAAGCTAGTCGATTATTCGATTCTCTTGGCTGGTTCTCTTCCATCATTATTGTAATCAAAATATTCGTACAGAATCTGTAGGCGATCAATTTAGATTAGGACGATCCTCTTCCACAAGATGCCTTAAACTAATGGCAACTTATCTAAAGTCAATTGGAAAACGTTAATCTAATTTCAATTCCTCGTTTCACGCAAGCTAACCAGAAAGATACTATCGAGTTAGATGGATTCTCCTACGCGAGCCATAATGCATACGGTGCAGGAGTATTTCAAAGGGTAATAACAGCTGAAGGAGGAATTTATGTTCATCTAATCACCGCCAAGATCAAAGTAGCTCCAATTCGGCAAGTCAGTCTCCCTGGACTTGAACTGTGTGCTGCCGTTCTACAAGTAAATTTAATCCGGTTAGTGCAAAGTGAATCGAGAAAGAAAATAGAATGAGTCTACACATGGACAGACTCGCGAATTGTACTGGATTGGCTCTCTAGCCACCCTAAACGACGGAATACATTCGTGTGTAACCGAATTTCCGAAATTGTATCCACACTTACACGAAAAAATTGGTATCACGTCCCCTGAGCCAACAACCCAGCTGTTTAGTGCGCTGTTTACATTGTGTGAGCACGAACAAATGAGGTTTTATTCAGGGGAAATGCGACAACTGCGTGCCAGCCAGGAAATCGCTAAGTCAGCAGCCTAAAATCACTGAACCCCTTCATGGACAAAGTTGGGCTCATTCATGTCAGTGCGGTCGACTAGAGAATACTAATGTATCATTCTCTACTAAACATCCAATAATTCTACACCCCAAGTCGCAACTTAGTCGATTGCTGGTTCATTCAATTCACATGGACAACAAATATGCTGGACCACTATTGACATTAGCCATTTCCAGGCAAGATTATTGGATACCCGGGTGTTGCAATGTAGTACGACAATTAGCCGATGTGTTGTTTGTACAAAATTTAAAGCACAAACAGCAAGTCAACTGATGGGAAATCTGCCAAGCTGCCGAGTAGAATTAATTCGACCATTTCTAAGGATTGGGGTTGACTATGCTGGCCCAATTCTAATTCATATGCGAAGGGGGCGAGGACAAAGGTGATACAAATCATATATATGCCTCTTTGTCTGCCTAAGTACTAAGGCAATTCACCTGGAATTAGTCAGCGACTTGTCCAGCTACGCTTTCATGGGAGTGTTAAAAAGAATTGTGTCCAGAAGAGGTGTTTGTCAGGAGGTGTTTAGTGATAATGGCACAAACTTTATCGACCGCAAATTAAGGAAAGAATTTAATAAAATTGTTAAAAATTCGAAACTTATCTCAGATTATCTTAATATCTTTCCAGGCAATTTATATCATGTCATTTTATCCCTCCTAGTGCCCCTCATTTTGGCGGTATCTGGGAAGCAGGTGTAAAGGCAACGAAAAATCACCTGCGGCGCGTAATTGGTAACACCATATTTGTAGGCTCGTGCACTCGTAGATAAGGTGGGCTGACTCGTTCACGTGCAATTAGGCACCACAATGTAATTAACTCGCGAAAATCCAACTAGGTTAGGTAGTCCAAGGAGAAATAAATAACACTGATTCTATTAACTATTAACTATTGCTCGTTTATTTAACACAAGTTTCACTTTTATAAAGTATTTATTCTGCGTTTAATACTTTGTTGTTCGCAGTTTATTACTCACAGATGATTTTGCAATTTTATTAATTTTGTTGTAGCCGCTTCGGATGACTGATTGCAAATAAAAAATAAAATATTTACGCCAATCGACAGAAGATTGGCTTGCATAGTGCATGTGCTGCTACTTAGATGGCGCGACTATTCAATTCGGCCAGTTTTACCTTTCGGACACTTTATGTATTCCTCTTATTAATGTATTCTTATTTTTTGACATTTTGACAATAAATAAACACAAATTGGACAAAACATTAAATAGGTGAGTAAACATAATAATTTAACATATTTGTAAACTAATTTTAACATTCCCATCTACTTTTAGAATGTGTATCACTCTGCGGATTCAGCGATGCGACTGGAATTTGGAAAAGATGACCTCAGATGAGTATTTGTTTCCAAGATTTGTGTTTCTTTGTGTTGATTTTTGTTCCCTTCTTTTTTAGGCATATTCCTGGTTTCTGCCGATCCCGAACAATATTGACGCAAGAGGAAATGATCAATATGCTCGCTGAAATCGAGAGCATCTTAAATTCTAGGCCTTTATGCTCCATAAATGCCACTGACATCGATGTTCTCACGCCGTCTCATTTTCTGATATGACATGAAGCCACAAAAATTTCCGAAGCCGATATAACCCATTTCAAATCAAGTCACGTGTCAAGATGGCAAATGGTGCAGCAGCTGACTCAACACTTCTGGCGACGATGGTACATTGAATACTTCACCTCATTACAACCAAAGTCAAAGTGGAGAGAGAAACAATCAAAAAGAAATGTACACGACATCGTGATCATAAAATACAATAATACGTCCGTCAATCAATGGCGACTGGGAAGGATCACGAAAATCCACCCTGAAACTGATAGTTTGATACGAGTCGTCACAGTCAAAACAAAATCCGGAGAAATAACGCGTCCTATCCATAAGATATGTATACTTCCCACGGCAGATAAGGATGGATCCAATACGCATCTCTTATCACCGTCATCACCAATTAGCTCACCAAATCATCAGTCAACAAGCAACGGTTAAATGTGGAACCCGGTGGTTCAAGGGCGGCGGTATGTTGGAGCAATTGGCCCAATGTAAATTAATACTCACCTAATTGCAAATCTCATCCTGTAATACGTCAATTGACTTAACCTAAAATCAAAATAACATTGTAAATTATCATTTATTTAAAACTTACCTCTTGCTGTTATATAATTTATTGACCATCCCTGAAAAGTATAATTAATAGGTTACATAACGTAAATACAAAATTAAATAATGTTTACTTATATTATTTATTTATAACTTTGCCACTTTTTGGCATTTCCCTTTGAATTTAAACAAATGTCAAGATAGAAACTAATCATTTTAAATAACATCGACAAGCGCTTTTACCGAAATACATGATCGAATACCCACTGAACGTAATATAGTAGAATTGTATAATTGGTTGGAGTCTTGGATTGTTTCGAACATGAATTTGTGACAACCTGCGTCTTTAATTTGAGTTGCCATATTTGACCAATAATATGATATTCATGCATGATGCAATTTAAATTTTTTTTTCAACTCTGGCCACATTAAAAAATCCATCTTGTCATTTTCTATCATAAAGTTTTTTAGTCATATTTTGAAATCCAAACTTAAGCAACATAAATTTCTTATAACTAATAAAAAATTAAATAAAATGTTAAATCAATTGTATAACTATTAACAAATTAGTTTGGTTAAATAAAATTGGATCTAACGACCTATTATTGTATTAACTTGGGAACGACTCGCAAGGCCACTTTTCCTTTGCTATTTACACAGCAAATTTAGGCAAGTGGATTGCCCCAACATCCCACGTTATTCGATTACTAACTAGCCATATTCCAGAACGACATCTAAATATCGTTTAAGAATCCCATATCCATTGATCTTGTTGAATTTCATCAAAATCGGTTAAAAATTATCAAAGTTTTATCAAAATTGGCCATATTCCAGAACTTCATTTAAAAATGGTTTAAGGATCCAATTTTTTTAGTTGACGGATTTTGAATGATTGATGGTAAGTTTAATTTGAAATAAATTAACTTGGTTTTGATATTGTAAAAATCCGAAATCAGAAAATGTCATAACAAACGCGTAATGCTTTGCGTAAACGGCTTCAAGAGCTAGATCAATTAAACAACAGCCATATTCAATAAAAAATTTGTAAAAATTCTTTAAGTATTTGTAGACACATATATTTCCAATTTAAATATTTATATGGTAAGCAGTCCAATCCAAAGATATCAATCGACAATATTTTTAGAATGTCACGAATTAACTAAAAAAAAAAATCGAATTTATGAAATCCAAAATATAAATAAATTAAGAGCAACAAAGTTGAACCCACTGTTTGTTTTCCATGATTGATGAGCAGCAATAACAGCAACCAATCGAATCAACAAGTGGGAGTAAAGTATGAATCGATATTGAATGACACAACAAGAATTCGTAATGAATTATTGAATAAAAATATTAATTTGTTATATCAAATATTATTTTAGATTTTCACCCCATGGAACAATAGAATTACTGAAATTTTCTTTCAACCTCCACCAGCTCCATCGTAATACAATAATATAATCATCATCATTAGATGAAAATAGTAATGAAGTTGTTTTTTTTTTGCTTCTTAACAAATTCCGTTTTTATTTTTATATCGTAATCTCATACGTATATCAGAAGGAAATTCTTAAATCGTTCCAATAAAAATATTATTCTAAACACGAACAATCAAGTGGGAAGAAGGATGTGTTGTTGAATGTTTGTAGGAAAGGAGAAGCTAAAATAAAATCCGATAAAATTATTTCTCTTTTCATTTCTAGCGTATTGGTTAAATAAAGGATAAATGCCAGTTTTGTCTTTAACATGATTGGCATATAGTTGGATACTATATAGGTTTGTTTAAATGGGTAACAATGATACAGTGGACAGATTTTTGTACATAGCGATATCTCATCTGTCAAAATGTAACATTTAATTGTACTATTTGCCTGACTTATACGAATTAGGCAAAATTGAATATTTACAGCGAAGGTTGATTTGCTAAACAAAATCTCGGGCAACAAAATCGTCGAATTTCAACCTCACAAATTGAAATTTCAGTTTTTTGGAAATTCTCCAATTTTTAGTGTAAGTTCGGAAAATTTAACAAATAAAATTGATACAGATGAAATGATTTTAAATGAAGCATGTCCCTTATCTTCTTCATATTTACATTGAATAAAAGGACGTGTCATTTGCAATCAAATTATTGAACAAAACTTATATAAGTCAGCTTATCGCTTAATCAACATCTTATCTTACTCCTTGCCAACTCTGACATGTTTTGTATCTCGATTGCTCTATCTATATCCACAGACAAATTTATATTTTTGTTCATAGTGCTATTGTGTGCGCTATCGTTGCGTAATTATTAATTTGCTGCATGGATCTTATCGCCTATAGTGATAACAAGTCATCCTTTGTAACAAGAAGTTTGGTTTATAACAATTATTTATGCGAATTATGACATCGTTCAAATTTTCACCTGTATAGCCAAACGGCAGAACCTGATTTCTATTATTGCAATTTTGGATGATGTCGTTTCATAACTACTATTGAATAGTCTCAATCGCCCATTTTATAGATTTACTATATTCTGAACAGTTACCTTTTTTGATCCTTTTAGGCATCTCAACTCAAGCGAAGCGCTAGAGCGAGAGAGATGCCTTATATCCTGGCTATTGATGTCTGTTAACAAGTATTAAGTCGAAAAGTACTTATCCGATTTTCATGAAACAAAGACAGACTTATAGACCTTGATGAGATAAGAACAAAATGGTATGGCTAAGCTCTTTAGGTGGTCGGGCTCCAAAGTTATAGACGCTTAAAGATTTCCTTTACAATACATTCACGTAAAAAACAAACAAAAAACAATGAAAGTTCATATAGAACCAAAAACGAACAAAAATGTTTATACATGTTCAAAATTTTTTTTTCCTTTCATGATGAAAAATGATTTTGTTTGGATGTATATAAATTAGTGTAAACTAGTAAGTAAGGTATATAAAACTACTACACATACACATTACACAGTATGTTGTAATGATCACACAAACAATGTTTGAACAGTCAGTGTGAACTTTCATTGATAATTAAATGATTTTGTTTGAATGTATGTATGTATATAAAGTAGTGTATATAAACTAGTAAGTATGCAATGTATATAAACTATTTTTCTGTAAGGGTTAGTTATATTTTGTACTGTTTTTGATACAAACTACAATTTAACACTAGAACTACCGACCGGTTAAATGACCGGTTATACATTTATTAAATTCAATTTTTTTAATTATTATGTTAATATTTTTGTGGGAATCTGTGTAATGACTTTTAATATGACAACAAAGTAATTATGTTAAAATTCATCATAAACTTCCAAAAACATATTAACATAATAATTAAAAAAATTGAATTCAATAAATGTACAATTCGTCATTTTGACGGGTTGGTGCTTCTAGTGTTAAAATTGAAATATGTAAAGATTATACGGAGTTACGGCAATAATACTTACAAAAATATGTATGTAGTAAGTTTTATGTTGTGTTTATACCGCAAATACTACGGCTTGTATAAAAGCGTTTGTTTTTAATTACGATAGCTAAAATATCGTGTACAATGTATTTGCTAAAAATAAAAAATTTCAATTTATCGTCTTAAATTAAAAATTATCAACGATAAATTGAAATTTTGTTTTTAAACTGTTAAAATTTTAAATTCTGTTGTTAGTAAATGCACGATGTCATGGGTATCGTTAATTAAAAACAATTCCTTTTTATTATTTTAATCGAAAAATCGTTCTCGACGCTCCTTCTCAATGTGTACCGGCCTTAATGGTATATGTAGATACATATTATATAGATGGAATTGTTGAGATGCCGGTAATGCGATTACATCCTGTAATGGGTTTCCTACTTTTTTATTTATTGAAGCATCCAATTAAGACCTAGTTTGGAATAGTCCAATGGCTTTAATTCATTCATGAGTTCACAGTGAAAAAAAATTACATATTTATACAGGTAAACAAAATGCCCCGTATATATATGTAATTTTTACATATAGTATATAATGTACATAATTGACGTAGATTTCATTTTCTCCTTTACTTAAAATTCCTCGTGAGGATATGTCATTTAACATAAATCGCTTGCGTAATTTTTTGTATCCGTAGTATGTAATTTTACATAGAAACATGTTTGATTCCATCTCCGGGCATTGAAATTTATATACATTTAGTATGTAAGTTTCCATATTATATGTAATTGTATACACAATGAGTGTGGAATTTTAAATACTTATCTTAGGTAATTTAACATACAAATATATACAATTCCATCCTTGAATGTTCAATTTTTAGTAATTAATTTATCGAAATTTTCATCAAAAATACTTACAGTAGATGAATGTTAACTATTTTCTTCTTAAAACAACAACCCATTCAAAATACAATAAACATTCATCTGTTAACAAAATATTTATTTCAATTATTTAATCTAATATATGACTACTATGTGCTATCAAAACTTAAATATAATCCAACTTTACCGTTTTTCCTGAATTGAGGTAATATGGTTGATTCTAACTTAAAAATATAATTAGGTACTTTGTTAATTCTATAATAGTACACCTTAATTTGTTATTAAATTATTATACGATTTTAGGCTCATAATGAATAGAGTCTCTAAAATTTTTCTATTTTTTTGATTAATTTATCTACTTTCGATAGTTGATTTAAATGGCGTTTGCCGCCACGCACTCCTTTATGAACTAAATCTAAAAAATATCGCTGGATGAATTCCAGTGATAAGGAGCAGCCGTCATCATATTTTATGTTTAAAACATAATACAGTGCAAACACTACTTCGATTGCCTGAACCAAATTGGAATTGCCTTCGGAATTGACGAGTTGTTTCTCAACGAATACGTGATAAATAAAATGAGTATCATCTTCTGTTATTGCTGAAAAAGTTAATTTTAGTAATTACTATTTCAAATATATGGCGTGCTTTGCTTACGAATGACGGCTACCAAAGCACCCTTGATTATACAAGCCATAATCTAAAAAACGAAGCTTTTATAAGGGAATTAGAAACGAGGAAAAAACCAAAATTTTCATAGTAAAACACATAAAACATATGGGAAATCACTTTTTTTCCGAAGACAAATCTGTAAATGAAAACATTGCAAATTCTTAATTATGATTTCTGAAATATTTTCATAAATGTTTGAATTTCAACATATATAAATTTCGTTTAAGTAAATCGTTTTCATTTTCTTGTAATAATTGGTTTATTTAAACCAAAATATAAAAAAAAGTTCATAACAACAGCATTCTGGTCAAATTAAAAAGAAAAGCTTACTACAAATCGTGTGCATTAAGCCAATATACATAGATGGCAGTGGGCAGTAAACATTTTGAAAAATCGTACCAAAAATCGCCACCTGGGGAAATTTAAGTTCAAAAATTGTAGGAAAAGCAAAACAAATCCTCAAAATATTAAGAACGTGTCATAATTTTGTTAATAAACAATTTTTTTCGTATTTTTCTGTATAAATCTGAGACATCTAACGTACACTAGCAAAACTAAAGATAAATGTAGCAAGTATTATTTTAATTCGTCAGAGCCAACTTTGATGTATTTTTCAAAATGATAGTTCGAAAAATATATTTTAGAAATAATTTAATTTATAATTTTTGCAATTAATATTTACTTAATACCAATATACCATTCTTGAATATTGCTGCTAAAGATATGTAGAACACTTTTGTATAAACATTTTGTAACATTTTTGCTTTTTTCATTGAAAAACTTGAAGCTAAAAGACACCATTTTTACTATGGATTCCTATGGAAATCAGTGAAAAGTTATAAGTAACACTAAAAAAGCTTTAAAAAAATACGTCATAATGATTATGGCTCTATACTCTAGAAGGCTCTGCTGCTACCCATGGAGTGGTGACAGGAGGCGATATTTTATCAAGATCTTGATCCATCTATATAAATTAATTAATAAACATATAGGTTAACATTATTAAGGATACTTATATAAAAAATTAAGAGACTGCTTATATCCTCGTTAAAATATTTAAAAATAAATTGAATAGATTTCAAATCTGTGATTGAGCAATCATTATTTAAAAAATCCTTAAACTGGCGGTTATTTAGATTCTTAAAATCACACATGTTTAATTTGCGATCATTAAAATTAGTAGACAAATCAGTAATTGGCTTATCCATAAGTTTGTTAAAGTGGTCGTATAAACAGTTTTTATCAAAAATAAAAGGCCACATACGTATAATATCTTTTATAAATGGTGTAGGACACTGGTTATTCAAAAACAGACGAATTTCTGCAAAACAGAACTCCTGACTCCTTTTTTAGAACCGAAGTTATGTTTAATTTGTTTTTTATTGTAATCAACCATTTTTTTTTTTTTTTTTAATTGTTTCAATTGTTTCTGCTCCGTACGTTGTTGGCAGCCAATTTTTACATGATGTACTTAAACATGACGATATTCGTTTTCTTTGTATGGGTATTTTTGGTTTTAAATTAGTGGCATTTATTATTTTATTTAAATAATTATTATGGTTGACCATCATGTTAGCAAGCCACGTCGTGTCCGTTGAAACAAACAACATTGAATTATTATTTGCCCTTCTAAAAAAACTGTTTGGGTAAAGAAATCCAATTTCTTCGCATATCTGCTTAAATTTCGTGACAGAAATTGTGTGGCATTTTTTTCGAAGTTCAAGAACAATGGTTTTAACGAAGCTGTTTATATGTGACCCCAATCTTTCATTTTTATTTAGACTTGCAGTAATATACGCCGGCAAAATCTTCGCATAATCAATTTTTGACAAAACGTACTTGCTAAAATATAAATAGTACAAATATTTTCTAACAGATGGCTATTCATAAATTCACAATTTAATTTGAACAGGCTTTAAATAGCATTCACAATTTAATTTGAAAGGGCTTTATATGTAGCTGTCAAAATAACAAAGTTGTTTATATTTTATAAAATATTTGATTTAAGTTAAATTATAAAGTGCATCATTATACAGTGATTAAATTACAATTGTTAATGGATTAATAAGATAAGTATTAAGATGAAATATAAATATAAAATTTAACTATTTAACAATATTTTTGTTTTGATTTTAGGTTATGTTTGAATTGAGCCACCAAATTTAATTAAACATATGTAAGTATAAATTATTACAAAAATAAATACATAGGTTAGGTTAGGTTAGGTTGAAGTGGCTGCTATCGCACACTTAGGCCAGCAATGGCCCGTTGTGATACCACAGGATCCCATCTCCCCATTACTCCCGTTGAAACCAACCAGAGCTATTTATATAGCGTAATAAATCTCGCACTCCACAGTCCGCGAGTTCCGAAAGGCTGTCCATACCGTACACACCCAAATACTTATGCCTTCTGTATGATAGCGCCGGACATGAGCATAGGAAGTGTTCCAAAGTCTCCTCCTCCTCTTCGTCCATGCAACTTCTACAAAAGTCATTCGTCTGTATCCCCAGCCTTCTCGCATGCTCCCCAAAAAGGCAGTGACCTGTCATTATCCCTACGACCAATCCTATTTCTTGTCTTCCAATAAATACATAATATAGATCAAACTTTTCTTTTCTTTCAGGCATATCCTCTTCAGTGTTTACGACATACCGGCCGCCTTGAATCGGATGATTCAATTGACTGGAAGTAGACACAGCTTTTGTATAGGACGCTTTATTAATCCGTTGATAGTTTTAATTGTAACGACTCTGACGTTGCTGTCTGTTCCGGTATGCAGTTCGACTATTTTACCCATCAGCCACTTGCATGGGGGTAAATTACCATCTTTAATTAGCACTATATTGCCGAGAGTTACATTTTGTTGATTTTTGTGCCATTTACTTGCGTGCTGTAGACTGGTTAAGTATTCAACATGCCATCTTCGCCAAATATGTTGATTCATCTGTTGAATTAGTTGCCATCTGGATAATCTGGACAATTTAACATCTACCAGTTCATAATCTGGAAGTTGGGTTGAAGGTCGACCAATTAGGAAGTGTGATGGTGTTAAATAATTAGTATCGTCATCCGAAAGTACGCAAAGCGGTCGTGAATTTAGCATTGCTTCAATTTCGACAATTAGAGTTGACATCTCCTCTATTGTTAGGATATGACCATCTGTAACCCGTCTCAGATGATACTTGATGCTTTTGACGGCCGATTCCCAAAGCCCGCCAAAGTGTGGTGCGCTTGGCGGAATGAATTTAAATGTAATTTAATCTGCCAATAAAAATTTAGACATTTGATTAAAATTTTGTTTTAAATGTGTGAAGAATTGATAGAGATGACTGCGTGCTCCAACGAAATTGCTGCCATTATCGCTGTGGATTTCCTTGCAAATCCCTCTTCGAGCTATGAATCTTCTGAGTGCGGCTAAATATGCATCTGTTGTGAGGTTTGATACCAATTCGATGTGGACAGCCTTTGTGGCAAGGCAAACGGAGATGCTTAAGTAACTTTTATGTGATTTCTGCCCTCTGCCTCTGGTAACATATGTTTGAAATGGCCCTGCGTAATCGACTCCGACTTTATAAAAAGGTCTGACTAAATCGACTCTAGGTTTAGGCAGTTGACCCATTACTTGATTGAGACTCTTTGCATTATATTTGACACATTTTACGTAGCCATGGACTACCTTTCGTATTAGATTTCTTCCACCTAGTATCCAGTATTTCTGTCGTAGTGTGGCCATCATTAGCGTTGGCCCAGCGTGAAGGTGTCGCAAGTGATGTTCTCGAACTATGGTTTCTACTAATTTATCTTGTGCCGTGAGTAGTATTGGATGCTTTATGTGATATGTTATCGATGAATTCACGATTCTTCCACCAACCCGAAGTAATCCTAATTCATCGATGAATGGTTTGAAATATTTAATTCTGCTTGATGAAGGAATCTCCTTACTGGATTTGAGTAAGGTTATTTCTGATTCGAAGTGTTTTGATTGTATATGACGGAAAATGACGATTTGAGATTTCTGTATTTCTGCTACGCTAAGATTCGGTGACGCAGCGTTGTTCTGAACTCATTTTAACTTAATGTTGATAAATCGATGTACATAAGCCAAGACTCGAACCATGCTACCAAAGCTGGATATGTTCGTAATTAAGTCATCAACTATGTTTGATTGTGAAATCTGGACCTTTAGAGACTGGCTACGCAATTCTTCTAAGGTATTTGATTGGGATTTGATGTTTTCTGGCCAGTCTTCTTCATTCATTAGCCAAATTGGGCCATTCCACCATAATTCAAACTGCTGTAATTGTTCCGGTGCTAGTCCCCTGGAAGCGCAATCCGCTGGGTTGTCTGAAGAATTTACGTGCCGCCATTGTGATTTATTGAAATGCGTAAGTATATCGCTGGTTCTGTTGCCCACAAATGTATTCCATTTATTGGGATGTGACTTTAACCAATCCAATACTATGGTAGAATCGGTCCATGCTACTATTTTGGTGATTTCACATTGCAATGCTTGCTTGACACTTAATAATAATTTACTCAGAAGTACTGCTCCACACAATTCCAATCGTGGAATTGACAATTGCTTAACTGGTGCAACTTTGGTTTTTGCCGATAGTAGCTTAACGCACGAGTCTCCATTTGGATTTGTTATTTTGCCGAAAACAACAGCTGCGTATACTTCTTTTGAAGCGTCTGAAAATCCATGCAACGAGATTTTACTTTGTGACGTTGTGTTTAGGTATCTTGCCAACTTGATATTTTCGATTTTTAATAAATTGTTTCTCAATTTTAACCATTTGTTTAGTATATCAGGTGGCAATTGGTCGTCCCAGTTTAGGTTTTCGGCCCATAATGTTTGAAAAAATACCTTTATGCAGATCGTTATAGGAGCCAGCCATCCTAATGGATCGAATAAACGACTGGCTTCTGACAATATGCCTCTCTTAGTGGTCGTTGGGTGTTTGTTCAAACTAACTTTGAACTGAAAGCAGTCTCTTATTGGGTCCCAATGTAGCCCTAATACCTTGGTACAGTTGTTTGCTGATTCTTCTATCTCCAACATTCTCGACTTGATACCATATTCAGAGCTATCATTTATCTCACTTTTGTTTGATAACCATTTTCGTAGTTGGAACCCTGAATTGGATAGAATAGATTTTATTTCGATCTTGAGCTTAATAGCTTCATCTAAAGTGTTGGCGCCTGACATTAAATCGTCGACGTACATATCGGTTTTAATACGACTGGCTACTTGTGGGAATTCTTGTATGTATTTATCTGCGGCTTCGATAATTGCACGAGTGGCTAGATAGCTAGCGCTCGATGTGCCATAGGTGACGGTTTGCAATTCGAAGGTAGTAAATGGTTTGCTCGGTTCGTCTCGCCATACTATCCTTTGAAACTTGGTGTGATCTTCTGATATGCGAACTTGGCGGTACATCTTCTCAATGTCCGCGGTAATTGCCACCTTATATTTAATAAAACGAGATAATATTTCATACAGATTAGATTGTACGGTCGGTCCGACCGCCAGACAGTCGTTCAATGATTTTCCTGTGGTTGATTTCGCAGAGCCATCAAACACCACCCTCAATTTTGTGGTACTACTCATGCTTTTGAGAACGCCGTGATGTGGTAAATAATAAGCGCACTCCGTTTTGATTGCTAAATCGTGATTTACTTCCTTCATATGCCCCAACCGTAAATATTCCAACATAAAATCTTTATATAGTGTAGCAAATTCCCGATCTTTTGTAAATTTTCTCTCAATGGAATGCATTCGTTGTACCGCTTTGGGATAAGATTCGCCTAGGACAGATGGTGCGATTTTGAATGGTAAGCTGACTGTAATTCGACCAGATTCATCTACAGTTTTTGTATCCGTGAAACATTTCTCGCATAATTTTTCTTCCAAGGACAGGCGCGGTCGGCTCACTTCTATGCTTTCAATCTCCCAGAATCTTCTTAAGAGGCTTTCAATTTCATTATCTGGGTTATCGGTGGCGGATAGGTTCATTCCTGGCTTGTTACTTAAAAAAATGTCGATTATTTTCAAAACTGTGTTTTCAGAGTCTGAATAAGATATTAGAATATATTCGTTTTCAGAGAACCGTAAATCGCCATAGTTTAATTTTTTTGTAACAATTTTAAATTTTTCTGGAATATCAAAATTATACATAGAGTGTTCTAAAGGTATGCTTTTAAAAGCAAGCACTGATCGATTAACCCTTTTTCCATTCAAACTAGATTGATATGATTGGTGTAAGTGTGATAAGGATTTTTCAATGTGAATAAAATTTTTCACATGTCTCGCAGCATTTTTAAAATATTGGTGTTTACTCTCTGTGCGTAAAGTCCACAGCTTTGAAATTGGACCAAACTGTTTAATAAGGTCAGGGTAATGAGTAATGAAATGGTGTTTTGGTATTAGTTTGTGTTCGGGGAAAATCTGATTTCGCAATGATAAATATTCATGAATTAAAAAGTCTAGTCCTGTAAGTAACGCTTCATCGAATTTTGAACTTGTTATCATCCTACAAATTTTTACTAAACACGTGAACATTCTCCAAACGGGAGTTTTGTATATGTTACGATCATGAAATTTGGTATTTATAAAACAATAAGGAAGAATAATAATCGATAACCATATGTCGTATGCTTTGCCAGTTACGGATTTTTTTTTTATGATTAATATTCATCAAGATTGACAGTCTTAATTTCTTTGATATAGCCTTAAAACACGAACATAACCAAGATTCAGTTACAAAACCACCTTTAAACCAGGTATCAAAAATTAGATATAAATCTTTACATGCCATTCCTTCAAACACATCATGGGCAATGCAGGGCGGCAATCCTGGGGTGGCTACATGAAAGTGTTTTAATTCATTTAGAATTGAATTAAATTTGAGGCCCCGAATATGTAAGACATCTTCTAAAGCTAAACGTAATAAATCAACAGAATAACTGTTGTAGCTTTTTCCATAAAAACAAACAAGATTTATTTGATGTTTACACAATCAACTTTATTGCCATCAGCTGTAGCTACAAAAATGAAATTGGTGTTTTTACACTTCAAATCCAGTAAATTATTTAAGCACCATTCAATCTGAAATTAAAGTAAATCTAGTTAATTAAGTGTAAATATTGTATTTATGTTTAATACTTAGCTTTATTGAATTTATTATTTTCAATTTTCACCATGACAGCCAAACGTCAAAATTGTAGGTGAATTCTAATATTTAAATTAATTTTGTGAATGCAGTTTCGAAAAAGAAGATTGATGCGACATCTGCATAAAATATATAGTCATTAACTTTTTCGAAGCTGTATCCCTTCCATTTTTTTTTGTATTAAAATAAAATTGGACGTGTCCTTATTCATTATTACTTCTGTGACCGCCATTGCAACACAAACAATAAATTGAGTTAATTTAATAAAATTAAATATATAAAATTAAATAACTAAATCCGTGTAAAATTTATTGTTGTATAGTGAAGTATATAATATCAACTTGGGATAAAACTACGCAATTGCTATTGCCTCAACAATTTTGGATATACACACCAACGCAATACTGTATTGCCTCTTCAATTTTTGTGCTGTGTATCAACGCAATAGTTAATTGCCCCAACAATAACTTTCACAGCTTCGTAGTTCTCCTCCGAAAACTTTAAAATTACGTAATTCGTCTTTAGTATGATAGCAATATCTGCAAGAATGAGATGTTGTGCTGAAGTTTTCACATAAGCCATATAACTGATGTGCCCCTAAGTTGTCGCCGGTAAACGCAACAAGACTTCCTTTAATAAAACTATTAGATGCACTGTAGTAAACGCCCTCCACTTCCAAAAGTTTTAGGTCATCCAGTAATTGCCGGAAAACCGAGTTTACTCCGAATTGCTTAATATATTTTTCTTTACAAAGGAGAACTAACTGAATATTATGGTTTTTTGGTCGAATTTCATGTCGTACGTTTCCAATCATCATGTACACTCCTACTAATTTATGAATAGTTTTTGCAGATCCAAATGGATTGCATATTTCGAAAGCATCTTGGTACAAAATTATCTCAAATGTTTTGTGAATTCCAGAAAAAAAAACTATTTGCCTTATATAGTTCACCATCATCATAGTCTTTTAAAAAATTCGAACTAGAATTTGTTAATGAAATGAATTGATCATCTTCCAATAGTTGCTTTAACGTCTCGACTATTGGTACATAAAAATAACTACATGATTTATGGAATCTATTTATACCTAATGAAATTTCAACAGGTTTCACAAAGTGAGATTGACCCCTTTTTTGTTCATTAACAATTCTTGTTTATCAAGAACATGGGCCATTTCTAAAAATGAACGACTTTTATAAAATTTCTCGTACTCTAGAATGTTAACTTCTTCAGGTTTCCTTATTGGTACTTGTCAGGTTCGTGTTGGCTTAATAGATTGTTTAGCACTTCATGTGGCGACTGTGGTTTTAAATAGGTTGACCTCCCTGCCCCCTCCCTCAAACAGTTCCTAAAATATCGATTGAGGCATAAATTGAGGTAAATCTAACAATAAAGTACTAAGAATGAATCCTCAAGCCACTAAATTGAGTCAACATTGGCATGATACTGGCTACAGATTTGTTTTAGGAGTGGCCCGTGTTCACAGCAGACAATAAATATTAATGAAAAAAATAACACGAACGACTTCAGCAAAATTTCTTCTGGTATTATTGAGCGGATTGCTGCGGGTTCCATGATGCCGCCGCTAAGATATAATGAGTGTTTTCAAGGTTGCGTAAGGGACAAAGGACGGCGGTACATTCTTCCTGAACATACAACAACCTAAGCGACGTACGAATATGTGCATAATTTGAATAGCTGTGTTGCCATTGGAGTTTCAATATTGCAGTTTTTAATTTTTATTAATGTTAAGCCTTCTCATCCTCCACACTCTGTTAAATTTGAGCATATAATCTCAACACCGAGAGAGGAAGCATAACAATACTAAAAATCGTGAATAAATAAATAAATTAGCAAAAAATAATTAAACAAACAAACACAGTTCCCAAATTATAATACGAAAGTCCTCAATTTTTAAATTCCAAAATCCACAAACCAAAAATAATGTTTCGAATATAGTTAACCCAAAAAGATTCGAACAAAATTATTCGAATGTGTTGAATATGTAAAGAAAACAATTTTGAAACTCTATTCACCCACCATAAACAGAAAATCTCAATTTGTGTATGAAAGATTGTTTGGAATATTTAGGAAAAATTGTCGTTTAAAATAAAGAGTTTTATTTTAAGGCTGCAAACCGTAAGAAACATCACATATATCGTTTATCCAGTTTAAACAGATTGAACATCATTTCACGAATTTCAAAACACTTGTTCTAAATTTTAAATGGTATATTTATAATTTACGTTGTTAAACTGATTATTGTACTAATCTTATTATTGTACTATTATTATACTAAAATAAATTTTTGTTGTAAAACTGATTAAATCAAAAATTTAAATTGTTGAATCCGTTTATTGTAAGAAACTTAAAATGTAAAATGCAAGGCAATCAAGTTTTAATGAAATGGATAAACGAATCTTGAAAAATTACCCGAAGAAAGGCGTGAATAGTTAAATAAAGTAAGTAAAGAGGTTAATTTTTTTCTTCAGAGGTCGCTTTTATAAGTACAGTGAAAAAAGGGGGCGCTCATATTTATGACAATCATGTGTGGTTTTTAACGATAAAAAAATAAGAAAACAAAAATAATAATTTTTGTTATTTTTGAAAATCCGATGAGCATGAGCCCCTTAAAAAAGTGGCATGTTTTTTCACTGTACTTTTGTAAACGGCCTTAAGTTATACATATTAGATTATAATATTATAATAGAGTTAAAATGAAAAAATCATTTTTGGTTACATACCTTGTTTAAGAAGATCCAGTTTATTAAAACAATTGGTTAAACAATTATGAAAATACTGAAAATAAATAAAATAACATTAAATTTCAAAACAGTTACAATGACATACTAGGGACAAATTAAATACATTACAAAGGCGTCTAAAATTGTATTGCTTACAAATTCTAGAACAAACACAAGTAGTTCATTATATTTTCTTATGAAAACCGACACAATCGTTATTAATCCTAATTTAAATTAGAAATGTGGTTTATTTAAACCTGGAGTTATTTTTTTTTATAATTGGAAGAATTATAACTTCGAATATACTGTTAAAAAAACCAAATACGATTTATAAAATTAATATGGGGCTAAATTCTATTCACTACACGAAATACCGGTACCACATTTATATAACTTTAATTATCCTTTTTTCACAAAATAAGAACTATGCACGTTTTAATATTTACTAATCACAAGAACACTTTTATATAAATAAATAAACTAATTATTAGTGATATTCATATTACTTACCTTGAACATAAATTAAAGCGACGATCCTCACTATGAGAAATTTTTACACGAATGGTGTATCCTCTATTCTCGCACAGTTTTTCTTTGGTTGTATTTTTATTTTTTTCATATACTGTATGGAATAATCGCACAACGAACGGTAAAATTACCAACACTATAGAAACAACCACAGATTTAAATAGACTATGGAAATTTCCATAAAAAAACTATATGTTTTACATAAAAATACAAAATTATCAGTACATTTTACGTACTGAATTGTTTTACATATAACAATACTGAATATTCAATATTTTATTATGGAAACGATTATTTTACATAAACTTACGTACATTTTTTACTACTATACTTATGAAATTTTACATATAACAAGTAAATATTTTTTATTGTGTTGTGAACAATGTCAAATTGACTTTGGCGTCCGTCACACCACATTCACATAAATTTTGCCATTACTTTGAGTTACACGAAGATTCGCAAGTATCGTTAGCAAAGAGACAGTTTGGTGAAACAACTTGAACAAGCCACGATTCTTTTAATGAAACCCTGCTGTAATGTTTTATGTTATAAAATTTGAAATGCATCCGTAAGAAAATATTCTGGAGAAAAATTTACAGATGCCCTTGGCCGATTTTATACAAAACATCCAACAATTGCCGGGAGCTTATCTTTAAAAATGTGACTCAAGCGAATGGTATTGTCTAAAAGCCAATATTTATTCGAAGTCGATTTAAGCAAAGACGTTGACTTGCGTGCCAGAAAGGAAAAAAAACTTTAGCAAATTTATAGTGCGACTACTGGAAGGTGATCGGACAGTAGAACTTTTCTTCTTATTGGGTTAGCGTTGGATTAACAGACCAACCTTCAAAATATTATTGTTACGAAACCTCAACATGAGTACGACCGCGGACAACGATTTTAATTTTGTAACAAGGAATGTTCTTAGCCTTAATCTTTCATGAAGCCTCTATTAACTCCTCGACCATACATCTAAAAGTATAAATTTAACCTCATGCCGCTGCGGGAAACAAGATTAATCGGTAGTGATACCATCGATTATAGTCGTTACCTACATGGAATAACTCTCGGTCACAGTAATAACTTGATTAAACTTGTATTTGGCATCGGCTTCATGATTAGCAACCAATGTGATCAATTTGTGACTAAGTTTATGCCTGTCAGCAATTAGATTGGCACATCAAGATAGATTTATGGACGTCACTTTAACGTCACATTTGTGAATGTTCATGCCCTCACTGAGAAGAAGTCTGCTCAAATCAAAGACGATTCAAAACCGGGCCCAGCTGGAAACTATTCAATATCGTCGGATAATACCAAGATGGCTTGGACGCGCTCTTCTATACAAAAATCGAACCACCAAACAGGAAGATGGATGATTGAGTTGAAAGAGACCGATGAGAGTCGATTCACGAAATGCATTAAAAACGTTTGTCAATAACCTTACGTGGAAAATTTTGTTCCGCCGCAATTCGTCGAAAATATCGAAAAATCATAACAGTCCAAAAAATATTTAAAATTGGAATAAAATCATCCTCTAGTCTAGCTAAAAGGGTACATTTAAAGATGGATTATATAATTATGTAATTTTTCAGTAGCTAATCGTACATTATATTTGGAGATGGATTGCATTGATGTGACTTGTCAAGTATAGCTATCGTTTGCAAAAAAAAATCAAATCAAGTCTCCCGTGTAAAATTTTGCATTTCTTCTAGACATCAATGAAGTTCAACTCTAGACATAACACTCAAGAGAAAAATCGTATGCAACATCTCTTTCCCACGGTAAACTTGAACTGATTTATTTTCAGCGACAGCTATTGACAAATCATATCTATTCAGTCCTTCTTAAGACATAACATTCTAATGGCTGATTTCATATGAATTTTCCAAATTTTTGGGAATCCGCGGTTTATTCAGAATTTCCACGGTAATAAAATTAAATAGCCCAAAGTTACCTTTGTAACTGCTGGCTGATAATAGCTCGGCTGGGATCACATAATCTGCATTACCGATTTGTACTTTCGGCTGCTATTAACATGATTCGGCAATATCGACTTTTTTACTTTCTGCTGGATTTATTTTGCAGCAGAATTGTTGTTTCGGAAAAATCCTAGCAAGGCATGTAGCACCAGTGGAAGGAAGGAAGGGGAAATATACCGGCAGAGCGTGAAGATACCAATTTCGTTCATTTTAATCGATCGTTATAATTCTTCTATTTTGACACAACCGATTGTCGTAAAAGAAGAAACAAATCGGAAATCATGTAGAGGTTAACGGAGTAATATACTTATACCTAAATATATATTTTCTGTTTACGTACATATATTAGTGATTTAGTTTGCTAGTAAATTATTTTCTTTCTGTTTAACTTTATTGTGGAAGCCATTATTTTGATATTATTCCACTTTAAAGTTTTTTTTTTTGTATGTTGATTGCAGCAACGCTGTTTGCACAGTGAATAAACAAAAAAGTTTTATTTTATAACAAACATGGGAAAATTTATTTTCAATACATATTTTATGACATAAATCAATTACAAATATTGCAAATTCTACACAAAACTTTTACTCGTTGCTGATTTTTTTTTTCAGTTGCATGTTCAACGAATGTTTTCGATTAAATATAATTTTGAGCAGTTACTCTTCAAAATATTGACGTTTTTTATTTCCATACAACTATTTACTTTAATATTGTGGTTATTGGTATTTCCATTCCAATTCACATTCCTCGTACCAGTTGCGTTACGGACCGATGCCACTTTATGTGTGTAATGTGTACTGTACAGTGTTGCTACTTTGGATTTCAATTGTCCAAATTATTCACTAAGACAAAAGCGTTTTATTAAACCCCAAAATAAGCTTAATAAATTGTAGGATCAGTTAGGCAAACAAAAAAAAAAAAACATTTTTCCCATTCAAAACTCTTCTGCCTCTGACCCATTTTCATATTGAGTAAATTATGCTCATTATAGTCCAAAGAAAATCTAAAAAAAAATAAGTTTTAAAAATCAAATTTATTGTCCTTTTTTTTGTTGTTTTTCTACTAAATAATAACCACACAATGCTTGTGTAAAAAAAAGGATAAGTAAATTAAATTATGATTCTACCAAAAATGAAAAACCGGAGAAGCAAATTATACTGGAAGGATATAATATACAGGAAGTGAGGATGAGTTTTTATTATAGACCAGTATAGAATCCAGTTGTTTTTTTTTGTACTCTGCATAGAATTTTAACAGTAAAAGGGACAGTATTAAAAAGGATTATTATGGTTAATCTTTTTTGTTTTAAGAAGAATATGTTTTCTTTCTGGGAGTAGCAGTAGTATTTAGTATTATTTGCTGTAGCATAGTTTAGTAGCGAATTACCTCGCATAACAGAGATTAATAGGATTTGCTTTAGAATATTTTCTAAAGGATGTCCTTAAGAAATAATTAGATATTTTAGCTAAGTTGCAACTGTTTCAAGGTCAATGAATCAGGTTTTGGCTTTAACTTATTTAAAGTTACCTCAATTATTATTCCGTATAATGATCCTTCATTGATTGTAGCCGTTTCAATGATTGATTTTTGGTGCAAGCTTCCTTTTTCGGGTTCAACAGGAAGCCGCACCGTTTTAGTTACACATCTCTTCAGTTCGGTGATTTTAGTTTTATCGTGAAAAAATTACGGCTGGCTAATGTAGGATCAATGAATTAATCATTCATTATCCGTTAAAAATAATGATTTCGAAAATTCATAATGAAGCTTTATGGTTTTAACGAAATTTTTGTCTTGAAATAGGTTTCGTATTTGAGGTCTGTTAAAAATACCTTCTTTAATTTTAGCCTCTGTCAGTTTTGGAAATTGTTTTGCTGTGTATTGACAACATTAACATTCTTTATCTAGCCCAAGTTTCATGTGTAGTGGAGATAAGAGAATTTTTCAGGGATGTAATAAAGGTTCACCAATTACATTATGTTTTCCTGGCTGAAGACAGTCTCTTAGCGGCCACTGTTTTTTAACGTAATGCTTTTCTCGTTCTCTATTATTCCAGAGACATTTAAAATAAGGGTATTTAACAAAACCAGGCTGCTTCCCTAGCGGTTTTGTTATAATTTTTAAATCCCCACAAACTTACCAATTGTGCTCCGAGTACTTGATTTTTTGCTAAATATATCCAAGGTAGATCTCCATCGTTGTCATTGTCGTCAAATTTCGAAATTTGTCCAGCTTTTTTTTTTACCAGAACCCATCCAGCATTTGTAATCGCGGTTACAAGGTAGTTGTGATCACAATTAACTTGTAATTTGTAATTGGTCCAATTTGATAATTGGTACTCCGTACTCCGTGATTCAGCTTTATATATTCGAAAATGGCAGTTCTGATTAAATCTTACAGTTTGTTGTATGGTTATCGTTTAGGTTATCACACGTTCAGGTTATCGATTCAAGCCAAATCGTTAGATTTAACGTAAAGTAAATAGTAGCGCCTGTAGAACGTTTTAGACTGTACAGAGCGACATGGGGTATTGCCGGCTTCTCCTTGCGATTACGACTATACACTTTTTAGTATTCCAGCGCATTAGCAAATGTAAAAAAAGAGCAAATATTAGATAAGAAATAAAAATTTCTTAAATTATTAAGAAAAAATAAATAAAAATTAAAAAAAAATTAAAATAAAAACAAAATAAAAATAATATTAAAAATAAAAAAAAATAAAAATAAAAAATAAAAATATAAATAAACATAAAATTAAAAATAAAAATGAAACTTTAATTATAAACTATTTTAAAGTATTTAATTTAATATCAAAATAAATAAATAAATTAAAAATTAAAACAAAAGTAAAATTTATTTTTTATTTTTTTTATTACGACTGACTTTTATTACGGCAGTCTCGCTCATCTAGGAATTTTTCTTTCAAATACAAATTTCTATATTTCTAGTAAAATTCTCTTGTGTTGGAGTGTAACCCACTGTTAGTCCCATTATATAAACCAATATACTAATTTTAGTTTGGTAAGTTCACTAGGTCCAGTGGCTTCGATCTATGGAGTCTTCTTTCAACGACAGGGTTATCTATCATATGGCGAATATAGGTGTTTCCATGTTCCTGGAGCCTTATCTCGTATTTTGCGGCAAGCATTTTTATTTCATCTTTGATGTATTCTATTCGTAGGTCCCTGTGAAGGTCTTCATTTTATGTGTACCACGGATCATTGATGATGCTACGAAGAACCCTGTTTTAAAACGTCTGTAACACTTTGGTGTTTGTTTGCTGGTTAAATCCCCAGAGTAAGAAAGTAAAAATAAAAAAAAATTAAAATAAAAACAAAAACAAAATAAAAATAAAATTAAAAAAAATATAACTAAAACTAAAAATCAAAATGAAATAAAAACAAAAATGAAATGAATGAAAAACTAAAATTACATAAATATTAAAATTAAAAATATTAATAAAAAAAGAATACAAATAAAACTTATTATACATACTATTATGAAAATAAATAACTAAAATAAAATTAAAAATTATCGTAGAAATAACAATTATGTAAAATTAAAATAAAAATGAAAATCAAATAAAAAATAAAAATAATCATATATGTAATAGAAAACAAAAATTAATAATAAAATTAAAAGTTAAAATAGAAACAAAATTAAAATAAAACTTATTATGTATATTATTATCAAAATAAATAAACAAACTAAAAATTGAAAATAAAAATAGAACTAAAACTAAAACTAAAAATAAAAACAAAATTAAAAAAAAAATAAAAAAACTTAGAAATAAAAATAAAATTAAAAATTGAAATAGAAAAAAAAATAAAACTAAAAATAAAAAAAAAATTTAAAATAAAAATTAAAATAAAATTATAAATAAACATAATATGAAAAATAAAAATAAAAAATAAAATTTAAAATTAAAATATAAATAAAAATAAAATTAAAATAAAACTTATTATATTATCAAAATAAATAAATAAAATTAAAATAAAAATAAAAATAAAACTAAAATTAAAAAAAAAAAATAAATAAAAATAAAATTGAAAAATTAAAAAAAAACAATAAAAATGAAAAATAAAATTTAAAATTAAAATCTAAATAAAAATAAAATTTAAGATTATAATAGAACTTATTATATTATCAAAATAAATAAATAAAATAAAAGTAAAAATAATAATTAAAATAAAAATGAAACTAAAGCTAAAACTAAAAATAAAAATGAAATAAAAACAAAAATGAAATTTAAAATTAATTAAAAATAAAAATATTATTCATAATAAAAATAAAACTTATTATATAATGATGAAAATAAATAAATAAAATAAAAATAAAAGTAGAAATAAAAATAAAAATACAAATAAAAACAAATATTAAAATTAAATTAAAATATAAATAAACAAAAATTAAAATAAAACTTATTATATTATTATCAAAATAAATAAATAAACTATTAATTTAAAATAAAAATAAAATAAAAATAGAACTAAAAATAAAAGTTAAATAAAAATAAAAACAAAATTAAAAATAAAAATTAAAATAAATTTAAAAATAATAATAAAAAAAATATTTTAAATATAAAGTATAAATAAAAATAAATTTATTAAATAAAAATAATAAAACTAAAATAAAAATAAAAATAAAATTAAAAATAAAAATAAAATTAAAAAATTAAATAAAATTAAAATTTAAAATAAAAATGAAAAATAAATGATAATAGGACTTATTATAATAGAACTTATTATATTATCAAAATAAATAAATAAAATAAAAATAAAAATAATAATAAAAATTAAAATAAAAATAAAACTAAAAATAAAAATGAAATAAAAACAAAAATGAAATTAAAAATTACTTAAAAATAAAAATAAACATAAAATAAAAAATAAAAAATATAAATTAAACATAAAATTGAAAATTAAAATATAAATAAAAATAAAATAAAAATAAAACTTATTATATTATTATCAAAATAAATAAATAAACTAAAATTTGAAAATAAAGATTAAATAAACATAGAACTAAAAATAAAAATTAAATAAAAATACAAAACAAAATTAAAAATAAAAATTAAAATTAAATTAAAAATAATAATAAAATTTAAACATAAAATATAAATAAAAATAAAACTATTATTAAAAAAAAAAAAAATAAATAAAAATAAAATTGAAAAATAAAATTTAAAATTAAAATCTAAATAAAAATAAAATTAAAGATTATAATAGAACTTATTATATTATCAAAATAAATAAATAAAATAAAAGTGAAAATAATAATTAAAATAAAAATAAAACTAAAGCTAAAACTAAAAATAAAAATGAAATAAAAACAAAAATGAAATTTAAAATTAATTAAAAATAAAAATAAACATAAAATAAAAAATAAAAAATATAAATTAAACATAAAATTGAAAATATAAATAAAAATAAAATAAAAATAAAACTTATTATATTATTATCAAAATAAATAAATAAACTAAAATTTGAAAATAAAGATTAAATAAACATAGAACTAAAAATAAAAATTAAATAAAAATACAAAACAAAATTAAAAATAAAAATTAAAATTAAATTAAAAGTAATAATAAAATTTAAACATAAAATATAAATAAAAATAAAACTTATTAAATAAAAAATAATAAAACTAAAATAAAAGTAAAAATTTTATTAAAAAAATAAAAATAAAATAAAAATAAAATTGAAAAATTAAATAAAATTAAAAATAAAAATAAACATAAATTTAAAAATAAAAATGAAAAATAAAATTTAAAATTGAAATCTAAATAAAAATAAAATTAAAGATTATAATAGAACTTATTATATTATCAAAATAAATAAATAAAATAAAAATAAAACTAAAAATAAAAATAAAAATGAAATAAAAACAAAAATGAAATTAAAAATTATTTAAAAATAAAAATAAACATAAATTAAAAAATAAAAAATAAAAATTAAAAATAAAATTGAAAATTAAAATACATATAAATAAAAATAAAATTAAAATAAAACTTATTATATTATTATCAAAATTAATAAATAAACTAAAAATTGATAATAGAACTTATTATATTATCAAAATAAATAAATAAAATAAAAATAAAAATAATAATAAAAATTAAAATAAAAATAAAACTAAAAATAAAAATAAAAATGAAATAAAAACAAAAATGAAATTAAAAATTACTTAAAAATAAAAATAAACAAAAAGTAAAAAATAAAAAAATAAAAATTAAAAATAAAATTGAAAATTAAAATATAAATAAATATAAAGTTAAAATAAAACTTATTATATTATAATAAACTAAAAATTGATAATAAAAATAAAATAAAAATGGAACTTAAAATAAAAATTAAATAAAAATAAAAAATAAAATGTAAAAATAAAATATAAATAAAAACAAAACTTATTAAATAAAAAATAATGAAACTCAAATACAAATAAAATTAAAAATAAAAATGAAATCAAAATAAAATTTAAAATTAAAATCTATTGTAAATAAAAATAAAATTTATAGAACTTATTATATTATCAAAATAAATAAATAACATAAAAATTAAAATAAAACTATAAATAAAAATAAAAATGAAATAAAAACAAAAGTGAAATTAAAAATTACTTAAAAATAAACATAAAGTAAAAAATAAAAATTAAAAATTAAAAATAAAATTGAAAATTAAAATATAAATAAAAATAAAATTAAAATAAAACTTATTATTTTATTATCAAAATAAATAAATAACATAAAAATTAAAATAAAATTAAAAGTAAAAATGAAATAAAAACAAAAATGAAATTAAAAATTCATTAAAAAATAAAAATAATGTTCAAAATAAAAATAAAATTTATTATATTATTATGAAAATAAATAAGCCTAATAAAAATAAAAATAAAAATACAAATAAAAACAAAAATTAAAATAAAATAAAAAATAAAAATAAACATAAAATAAAAAATTTAAATTAAAAATTAAAATAAGAATAAAATTAAAATAAAACTTATTATATTACTATCAAAATAAATAAATAAACATAAAATTGAAAATAAAAATAAAATTAAAATAGAACTAAAAATAAAAATTAAATAAAAATAAAATTCAAAATATAAATGAAACTTATTACATATTTTATATATTATTATCAAAATAAACAAATAAACTAAATATTGAAAATAAGAATAAAATAAAAATAGAACTAAAACTACAATAAAAATAAGTAGGAAATATAGTTAAAAATTAAAATTAAAATAAAATTAAAAATATACATAAAATTGAAAATAAAAATAGAAAATAAAATTTAAAATTAAAATATAAATACAAATAAAATTAAAATAAAACTTATTATATTATCAAAATAAATTAATAAAATAACATTTAAAATAATAATAAAAAGTGAAATAAAATTAATAATTAAAATAAAAATAAAAACAAATAGAAATAGAATTAAAATAAAAATAAAACTAAAAATAAAAATGAAATAAAAATAAAATTAAAAATAAAAATGAAAAATTAAATTTAAAATTAAAATATAAATAAAACTAAAATTAAAAATTATAATAAAACTTATTATATTATCAAAATAAGTAAATAAAATAAAAATACAAATAGTAAAAAAAATAAAACTAAAATAAAACTGAAAATAAACATGAAATAAAAATTAAAATATAAATAAAAATTAGAATAAAATTAAAAAAAAAATAAAAATAAAATAAAAATAAGACTAAAACTGAAAAAAAATAAATTAAAAATAAAAATTAAAATATAATTTAAAATAAACATAAAACTAAAAATAAAATTAAAAAATAAATTTAAAATTAAAAGATAAATAAATATAAACTTAAAAATTAAAATAAAATTAAAAATAAAACAAACATAAAATAAAAAATTAAAATAGAAATAAAATAAAAATAAAAATAAAAAGGAAATAAAAATAAAATTAAAAATAAAAATTGAATTAAAATTAGAAATAAACATCAAATTAAAAATAAAAATTTAAAACAAAATTTAAAATTAAAATCTAAATAAAAATAAAATAAAAATATAAATAAAAATAAAATTAAAAACAAAAATAAAACTTATTACATTTATATATTATTATCACAATAAATAAATTATAAAATCAAAATAAAAATAAAAATAAAATAAAAATAGAACTTAAACTACATTAAAATTAAATAGGAAATAAAATTAAAAATAAAAATAAAATAAATTAAAAATAAACATAAAATTGAAAATAAAAATAAAATTTAAAATTAAAACATAAATAAAAATAAAATAATAATAAAAATAAAACTAAAATTATAATATAAATTAATATAAAAAAATTATAATATAAATAAAAATTAAAATAAAATAAAAATAGACATAAAATTAAAAATAAAAATAAAACTGAAAATAAAAATGAAATAAAATTAAAATTAAAAATAAATATAAAATTATAAACATAAGATTAAAAAAAATTGGGTCTATCCGACTCTCGGACGACACTTTTCCCAGAAAGCATTCGTTAAAGATCACCAAACTAACCATTTATATTTTACAATTTCCGTTATTGGGCAGGCGTTATTTTGGGTTGGCACAATATGTCACGGCTTTTCTTAAATTTAGAGACCTCTTCCCCAATATCACAATTGATTTATAAACCTTCTGCTCTCATACCGCCAAATCACAGATCCACAAATAATGTTAGATTATTTAGAACTGACACGTGTTGAGCAGTAATCAAAGTCGTATTCGCCATTTTTCATCTTTGACCTTTAACAATTAGATCCAGTTATACATCAGTATATCGTTGAAAGTCCTTAAGAATTTAATTTACTCCATTCAGAGAGCATCCACAATGTTCAAAAAATTATTTTCTGAAAATTTGTGCCGTTTGTTCAGATCACAATATTATGTGAGTAACCTGAGAATTGGCCGATATAATTCTTTACTCAAAGCTTCATTCAGTGCTTGGCATCACTGTGGATCATTCGAGAATACAAAATAATGAAACACAAATAGTACAAAATCAGAATTAACGTTAATTATCATTTGTTACCGAATCCCACCTCCTTGTCATATAGCATTTCATTTTATATAGCTCCTAGCTCTCCTAAACCTGCGCCACACTAGTGGCGTGATTTTATTTTAAAGCCTCTCATAGTAATTTGCTATTAGGAGTTATATACGACTTTAAATACGAAGAGAATTTATTACTCAGAAATAATATAAAGGCGATTTTATTAAAGCAATTCACAAATAATGTATCGATCAACATGTCGTTGCAATTTCAATCATTAAAATATCATAAAAGATCAATAAAACGACACAGAAATTTATATGTCAGAAATGTTAATGCCATAGAAACGGGAATATCGTACTATCTTTAAAAGCTCACTAGATATAATTATTTTTAAATGTTGACGATATTATTTGCCACCAGCAAAGTAGTTTAGATAAATTTAGAAGATTAAATTTCATATTACGCGATAATCTATTCATTTTATCTTGAAGACACCTAGGGAACAATTTTTGGAATTTGCAAGGAGTATTAACTATAGAAAAATATATCTTCGAAAAGTGCGACATTACCTGGGTAAACAGAAAAACAAATTTATATTACTCTGTTTTGTCAAATGACCCCCACGCAATGCTTCAATCGAAGTCAAATTTTGTGAACAAGTAGATAATGAATTGTCAAATTTATCATCAACATAAGAAAAAAATCGTCGGTCTTGTTTTTGAGAAAATCTGTTTGGCAGTTTTCTCTTCCACTGCAACCCCCTCTATTTTATACTCGAATGGACCTAAAAGATAACACAAACTGCTTATTACTAAAATCTATCTTTCAACAAAATTTCGACCAAAACTATCAATATTTGTGAGAATGGGAGGCAAACCAAAAATTAAAAAAATGTGCGACTGGAAGGACGGACGGAAGAACGGACACGACATTTTTCTGATCGGTGTTTTGGGGTCCTGGTAACCTAATTAGTCGAGAAATGTGAAAATCTGTTATAGTGGGAAAAGTAAAAAATTAAAAAATTAAATTTACCGTTAAAAGATAAATAAAAATAAACTTAAAAATTAAAATAAAACTTAATATTGTTATCAAAATAAATAAATAAAACAAAAATAAAAATAATAAAAAAAATAAAAATTATATTTCAAAATAAATAAATAAAATTAAAATTAAAATTATAATGTTTTGTCAGTTTTATTTTCTCCTTCCTGCAAATTTTCTATCTAAAGTTTAATAGACCCAAAAGATAGTACGTAGCTTATTCCTGAAACCTAAGTTTGTGCAGAATTTCGACCAAACCTATAAATATTTGTAGGAATGGGAAGGAAAACTACAAATTATTAAAAATGTATGACTGGAGGATGAAATGATGGAAGGACGGACACGACTTTTTTTAATCGATGTTTTGGCTCCTTATGATAACCTAATTCGTCGAACAATGTAATAATCTGAAATGCATTTTTTGCGATTACAACACTTAGCCATTTAGCTTCGTTATAGTGGGAAAATCAAAATCAATATCCTGGTTAAATGAAGTTTTATTTTACCTTTGCCGGAATGCCGGGTATTTCCGCTAGTTTCAACAAATTATTTATTTATTAGAAAAAAATACATTAGTAGGTAATATTCTAAAACACTATGTAAAAAATGTATTCAATTGTTCAGAAAATTTGTATTTTATCGATAATGGATTGTTTTCCTTTCCAATAGTTTCATCATTATGTAATCATCCAAAAAACTATTTTGAACAATGCACCAAACATAGGTTTTCATTTTAAACAACAAAACTATGATTTGAAATATATAAGCAACAACAAAGCTGAGCCAACATTGTGCAGTCGGTTTGATTGCGTATTTTGATCAATATGAATGTCTGGATTTTTATATTTTTATTTTATAATACATTACATACATTTTATAACTAAAATGTTACTACATATTGAACGTTTTATCCTATATAGCGTATTTGTGTAAAATGTAATCATCCTTCCGTAAAATCGTGTTTGACTGCAAAAGTTCAAATTGAAAAAAAAATAGTTTAGGCACATTTTTTTATTTTACTTTGAGCTTTGATTAAAATTTGTAACTAAAATGTGATTAAATTGTTTGCATCGTTGAATGTTGCGTACCATTCAAACGGTTTAGGCATCACTTTTATCGTTGGGGGATAAAAGTCCTTAAATTAAATCCTGAAAATGTTGTACTCTTTATCACAGATGCGGATATACAAAATCTATGTGCACAAAGCTTTTTCTGTTAATTTTTAAATTTTGTAAAGAGTTGTACATAATATCTTACTTAAATGATTTACACTTCTAAGTTTAAAATGCTTTAAAAGCTTTTTTGTTGTATGTTATACAATATTTGTCTATTTGAAATGTTGAATAATTTGTGCTTTTTGTTAAGTTAAAAGCTAACAGATATAAAGTTTTTATTAAAATTATAAAAATTTTACTCTCACGATGAATATTTCATGTTTTGTTTCAAAAAAAAAAAATAGGAGGTACTAAAGTGTAAAGCTTTCCATTAAAATAATTGTTTTTAAATTTTTTTTTTTGTGTCACGTCAAACATTATCATTATCATCATCAACATCTTCTGGCAGAGGATTATTAACAGTTAAAAAACAGTAAGTAATGTAAAACTTAAACGATTAAATAATTTTTTGAAGCGCATAAATTAACGTCGCGCACTCAATTTTGCATTTAAATCTCAAGAATCAAAACATTCCTATATTTTTTTAAGCTTAAAGCTCTCATATTTAAGTTTATTAGATAACAATATTTATTTTTGTGGTTCTTGTTAAGCCACAAATGGAAAATGTGATGTTGTATATTTTCTTATCTATAAGCAACACAAAAAGGAAATATAATCATTATGCTTACAACAACAACAACAACATCATTATGCCGGGTAATTCTTATCGATTTTCATATCTGTTCAGATTAATTTTGCTTGTTGTATTTTTGAGGATTTTTATTTGTATATTTCACTTAAAATATATATCGAAATAACAAGTAGAGAAATCTTTTAATCTGACATTTTTACGATACACAAAGTACAATTTAGATATTCATAAATCTGTTTTAGCTGTTTGTTTATCATTTGTGTGTAGAAAATTATTGTAACCCTCTACCGTATCTTGATCAAAAACTGTAGATATAAATAAAATGTTGAGATTTTTATAGAAGCCGAAACCAACATCTGTATCGTTGTAAATAATAAAGCTTTACGAATTTAACCTTTTAGAATATGACCTCAGCAACTGTGAATTTTAAAAAATATAGACGCAATAATTGCCAGCTTTGAGAATTTATTAATTCGGAACAACTATCAGTCAACATATTATAGCATACAAATGAATATTAAGAGGCTTTCATCTGGTATGCCCAGTGTGTTATGCTGGGTTAACTGACTCTATTATATTTAGTGTGGACAGAGGAGCTACAATTACAATTTGATTAATAAAATTACTTTCTACCTATGCACCGATCGAATCATAGCTACATACAGTTAGTTACAAGTAAATGTCGGCAACGGCTTCGATCCGAATCTGATCAAAGGTTCATAGAAAATTTAGGCACCCCTTTGTCTGCAGTGCTCATCACAACACGAAAATTCCAAGTAGAAATCGAATGAAGAAAATATTCACTGGTAGAGCCCATCTCAAAACATACATAACGCTGTCTTATCATATCCAAAGTTTGAATTTAATGTTATTTTTAAAACTTGTTCGTTTTGTATAATATGTTTATTTATGTACATAATAGTGTTGTGTAAACATTTTTTTTTAGTGCGGTTGATTCAAATAATGATGATTATTTGGTAATAAACCCTGAATATTCTTTTTACCATTTTCATTTAATACTTTTAACCAAAATTTTAATTATTTCCGTTTAATGTTTTTCTCTCTCAAACACTATCGTAATTTTTCACATTATGGGTTATCATATGTGTTGTGTACATGTGTACCAAACAAAACAAAGATATTTAAAAAAATTTTCAAACTATTTTTAATTAAATAACTTACACAATTTTGTTATTTTGTTACATATAAAATTAAGTTCTATATTTACATATTTTGTATACATACATTGGTATAAATAAGTTGATGTTATAATTTAAGATTTGATACCTTATTTCAGATTAGGGTTAGGTGTGTAATCCCTTCTTTAGATTATAAAATTACTAAACACATCACAAAATTAGAAAACTTTGGTGAAATGCTATAAAGTTACGGGTCGTGTGGTATGGAAAAGAATTTAGGGTCAATGGTCGCTTGGGAATTGAGGTAGATTAACGGTTGGTTTATAGGAATCTTTATAATTTAATCAAATTAATCAGATTTTCTTGCTTCGCTAATACAATTTCTATATAACGCAAACCTAAACTATTTTCATTTGATAGTTTTCCCCCGATTTTCATATTTGATTTACAATTTTTTATTTTCAGATACAGGTATACATATTTACATATAATTGAATCGGATGAATCCTTGTAAATGTCCTTCATATAAAGTACTACACATTTACAGTAAAATTGGTTTGGAAAATCCTTAAAAATCTAATCAAATATTTAAAGTTTACGTAAGGCGATTGAAAATAAAATTAAGCACTTGGAAATCGATCGATGGTGAAATACGGTTAGTTGTTTACTTTTGTAGAAAGCAATAGTTTAATTGAAAAACTATAGGTTTTCTATATATATGTAAAATTTTACCTGTATATACATATGAAGGTGTATCCTTTTTACTTTGTCATGTGTTGTATACATCACCTTCGTTATTTAAACATCTTTATAATTTGTAATGAGTGGCGTTAAGATGACTAAAGGTTCCAGTTTCATTTTTGCTGTACCATTTATTAATGATTTTCGACATTTTGGCAGCAATAAATGTATCGAATATAATTGGGTTGATTTAATCTTACATGAATGTAACAATAGTTGTGGCTCAAAATAATGGCATCTTGCGGCAATCCCTGTGATATTCAAGTTATTGGTTTGGACAATAAATAAAACGGGCAATAGCGATATGACCCATCAAAAAAAAATTAAAATTTGGGATTCGTCTCCACCGTTGAGAAATGTGGTATACACCATTTGATTTATGGCACTTTAGCCTATTATTCCCCATCAATGGTATCATGCGACATCCCTGTGATATTCATATTATTGATTTGAAAATTACTTCACAAATGAGAAAAAAATTTCGCATTGCCAAATCGGTTTAAACGCTGTTTGTTGAACTTTATTTTTGATTTGAGAATAATTGATATACTAATACTAAAGTAATGAAATATGTTGCCTCCCTTATTCTTGATTGATTCGAGTGTACGACCTAAACCTATTCCTCAATACTTATAACAAAACCGAAGTATAGGAAAGGAATATTCTTATTATAGACTTGACCTGATTACAGACACTCATGTAGTCAATAGTTAGTAAAATTTTTAATACAATTTATCATAAATTAGTCAGCACAAGACAATACAATCTTAAACTACATGTCCATTGGAAGCTGTTTGCACCCCCCCCCCCCCCCCCGCATTCGCTTGCAGTCCCGGTTTCATCACTCCCAATCGAATTTATTTAAATTCAATTTTGGAATTAAACTAGTCTGTAAGCAATTTTGTAAATAAAAATCGGATAAACCAAGTACGTGTGGAGAAAAGATGTAGCTTGGTTTTTTCTTGTGTGCTCAATTAAAAAATCGAATAAAAAAGCTCCTCGTAAATTATAGCCATCCTATAATATTCAGAAGTGGGATTATCAATTTAAAGTGTGGAAAATAGTGTTTATTTGAAACATTAAAAAATGTATATCGTTTGGATAGTCGAATTTGGGTTTTTACAAAAAAAAAAAGTGCTGAACATGAGTTTAACGGTTGGAGAAATCCTACAAATGAATGTAGAGCAGTTACAAAAACAACTGGAAAAATTTGATATTGTTACAAGTGGAAAAAAAGGTGAATTACAGGAACGTCTTATTCTTCGAGTGCAAGAACCAAAGTCGAATGAGGTATCTGGTCTAACAGCATTGTTGGTTAATTTACAACAACAAATACACCAGATGGAAGAGAAATTTAACTTGATTCCACAACAAAAAATCGGAGTACCATCTAGGGTACAGTCCACGGGTATTTCACGATCCGAAAATATCAACAGAATGGGTGAAACAAATTTTCATCATCAGAATAGCATACATAGTGTAAATGAGTTATCTGAAGCAGTGAACCGAAACATTGGAGTACAGCGATTGGAAAAATTACTTCCATCTTTCAATGGAGATTGTGAAAAATTCCAAACTTTTGTGAATAAGGTACGTCTAATCATGGATACTTATGAACCAAATGAGGATGAATTAAAGATCGAGGTAATAGACAAACTAGTCGGTAGAGCAGCTAAGTGGTTTCATTCCCGATCTGAGTATATCACCTACAGTTTAGAAAATCTTTTGGAAAGCATGCGTCAGATGTATGATATCAGACCAAGTAAGATTGAGCAGAGACGAAAATTTGAAAATCGAAAATGGAAAGTACAGGAGGAGTTTGTGATATATTATCAGGATAAAGTGATTTTGGCGAATTATTTGGAAATATCTGATAGTGAATTGATAGATTATATCATCGAGGGGATGAACAATGTTCGATTGCAGTCCCAAGCAAGAATGCAAAGATTCGAAACGAAATAGGATTTGTTAGAGGCGTTACGAAATATAACTACGAATGAACGGGTAGCTTATCAACAAAACAAATTTAAAAGTATGACACCAGTATCCAAATTAGGGGAACAATCAACTGTGAATAATCGAGTTCGACAAGTTTCGTGCTATAATTGTGGAAAAGTTGGGCATATGTCAAATAAATGTAGCCAACCCAAACGACCTTACGGGTCTTGCATGTCGTGTGGTCTTGTTGCGCACCGTATGTATGAATGTCCAACAAGAGGTAATTCACTCAACGGTCAATCGAACAGAATGGAGTCATCGAATAATCACGGCAAACAACAATCAGGTTTACATTATTGTTCAAATGTTATAGTTCAGAAAGTGATAATTATCTCAATAACAAGAAGATAACACGTGAAAGTAATACGTCATCATACAGAAAATGAGGTTATGACAGCATCAGTGGATATTATTAATGAATCAACCAAGACAAGTGATAATTCAAGGTCTATCATTAAGACAGCATCATCATCATCCGGTATTTTTGTAGAATTAAAATTGTTTATTCAGAATAATTTATGTATTAATATTTCTGCTCTGGTTGATACCGGAAGTCCAATCAGCATTATTAAAGTTTGTTGTATTCCTGAGAATGTGGGTTATGAATTGAATCTTGATGCTGATTGTGAATATTCAGGGATCAATCAAAGCTGCCTTAATATTCTTAGTAAGATAGATTTAATGATTTTATATAACGATAGTTTACATAATATGAAAGTAATGGTTGTGTCGGATGATACTATGTCTCACGATATGATAGTGGGCCGTGATTTTTTGGAAATATGCAAATCAAGAATTATCATAGGTGAGACAGAAGTGAATCTAAATTCCATTCCATTAGGTCCATTGCTTGAAGATAAATTTGAAAAAGAAATCTTAAATATTACGGTAGATGACGAAGAGCTAAATGAAATGGAAAGTTTAAATTTTGATAACAGTATTGACCATAATACTAAATTGGCGGTTTTCAATTATTTTAATCAATACTATTTTAATTGTGATAAGCCAGCCAAACCAGCGACGGAATTCGAGATGGAGATCATTTTATCAAGTCATGAATATTTCTTTATATTTCCTCGTAGAATATCGTTTTCTGGGCGTGATGTGCTTTCGGAAATGATTAAAGATCTTTCAAATCGTGGGGTTATTAGAAGAAGTAATTCGCCTTTCTGTTCACCAATTGTATTAGTGAATAAACGAAATAGTAGTGAAAAACGGTTATGTGTAGATTATCGTAGGCTCAATAAAGTAATGGTACGGGATAATTATCCTATTCCGGTAATTGAAGATATGTTGGGTTATCTTAATAACAAAACTTATTTTACTACTTTATACCTTAAGTCAAGATTTTACCACGTAACCGTCGCGGAGGAAATTGTGAAATTTACCAGTTTTGTGACACCGATAGGGCAATACGAATGTAAAAGATGCCCTTTGGATTGAAAAATGGTCCCGCTGTTTTTCAAAAATACATTAGCTCAATTATCCGTGACTTGATTGAAACAACTCAAATAGTTGTTTATAATGACGATTTGCTGATTGCAACAAAGACAGTAGAGGAACATTTAGGTATTTTAACGAGAGTTTTAAAATTGTTTTCGTCCAATTTATTAGAATTACGTCTATATAAGTGTCAGTTGATGCAACGGAAAATTGAATTCTTGGGATATAGTGTGGACGAAAAGAGTATTAGACCAAATCAAAGAAATATACAGGCAATCTCAAATTATCCATTCCCAAAGAATATAAAAGAGGTTCAACGGTTTTTAGGAATGTGCTCCTATTTTAGGAAGTTTGTTAAAGATTTCTGTTATCATGCTAAGCCATTACAGGATTTATTTAAGAAAGAGTATAATTTTGTATTCGAATCGGATTAAGTGTATGCTTTTAATTATTTAAAGCAGAAATTAGTAGAAGAACCTGTGCTAGCAATATTTTTGCCAAACGATGAAACGCAATTGCACTGTGATGCCAGCTCAAATGGATTCGGAGCAATATTGATACAAAAAAAAAAAAGATCAGAGGTTTTATCCTATTTGTTATTTTTCAAAGAGAACGACACCTTCTGAATCAAAATGTCACTCATACGAGCTCGAATGCCTAGCAATAATCTATGCTCTGAGACGATTTCGTATTTATCTATAATACGGTCGACTGTTCAAAATCATTACAGACTGTAATGCGTTAACACTCACGTTAAATAAAAAATTAATAAATCCCAAAATAGCTCGTTGGGCTTTAGAGATGCAAGAATTTGATTACACCGTAGAACATTGCGTTGGTGCACGAATGCAGCATGTAGATGCTCTTAGTAGAGCTGAAGCGATTTTAGGTATAGACGAGAACACCTTTGAGCAAACTCTCGCTATTCTGCAATATAAAAATCCAAAATTGGAACAGTTGCGTAAAGAACTAGAACAAAGTGAAAGTCCTTTATATGAACTCAGAGATGGGCTAATTTATCGAAAATTATCGATATCAAGGATTCGTTTTTGTGAACTATTGGTTTTCTAATGTTCGGGATAAAGTAAAAAATTATATTAAAAATTGTTTAAAGTGTATAACCTTTAGTGCACCTAGTGGTAGAAAACAGGGATTTCTGCATTTCATACCAAAAAAGGACAGACCTTTTGAGGATATTCACATAGATTTTTTCGGACCACTAGAAGTAACTCGTTTCAAGCATAAATTTATTCTAACAATAATTGACGCATTTACTAAGTTCGTTCACCTATATCCTAATAGAAGCATCAATACGAAAGATGCTATTAGAGCTTTACAAGATTACTTTAAAATTTATAGTAGACCTAAACGTTTGATTAGTGACCGAAGAACTGCATTTACTTCGGATAGTTTTAAGCTGTTTATGACTGATAAATGTATACAGCATATACTGAATGCAACCGCAACACCCCGCGCTAATAGGCAGGTCGAACGGGTTCACCGAACTCTAAAACCTATGTTAGCAAAGTTAGTAGATCAATGCAGAAACGTTCAATGGGACGACGTTCTGAAGCCTGGAATTTGCTTCTAATAACACGGTCAATCGATCTACTGGTGATACGCCTAGCCTGCTACTATATCGTGTTAATCAGAAAGGAAACGTATGTGACAATTTAGCTAATTTTTTACATAAATACGTTGAATTGGATTCTAACCCTATATCGTTAGAAGAACGTCGGAAAGAAGCAGCGGCATTAATACAAAAAAATCAACGTTATAATGAGAGCTATTACAATAAAAAGCGCAAACCCTCTCATGTGTATAAAGTTGATGATCTGGTGGTGATACAAAATATAGACACAACTCCAGGTGTAAATAAAAAACTGATACCTATTTATAGGGGTCCTTATAGGGTTTCAGCTGTATTAGGAAACGATACCGATATTGTGTCGAAGATCTGGAAGGTTTCCAAGTCACCAGTAGACCTTTTAAGGGAGTTACAGAAGTAGAAAAAATGAAGCCTTATGTAAAATATAGAGTGATTCTTCATTTGGGTTTCGAAAAAAAAAAAAAATTAAATTTTCCTTTGATTTTCTCCGTTGTCTATGGTTATTAAATGATGAAATAAAAATGAATGGAAAAAAAAACTTTCAGTTTGTAGGTATAACTATAGATAATAAGTAATTATATACATATATATATATATATATATATATATATATATATATATATATATATATATATATATATATATATATCAATTTATCGAGGTCGATCTTATCATCAGGATGGTCGAATCTGTAAGCAATTTTGTAAACAAAAATCGGATAAACCAAGTACGTGTGGAGAAAATATGTAGTTTGTTTTTTTCTTGTGTGCTAAATTGAAAAATCGAATAAAAAAGCTCCTCGTAAATTGTAGCCATCCTATAAGTCCATCTCCTGAAAACCACTACTGCCAAATAGTCGCCCCCCTCCCTCACCACAGCCACACTCAACTTCAAAATGAAATTAAAAATTTAAATATTTATAAAAAATTGAAAGTCTGAAACAATCTGTAGGATTACAAATTTAATTAATCCAGTTCCCAATGCATCATCTCAGTAAGCCAATGAAGACGCAACAATGTTCTGAAACCTATTTAAATGTTTATTTGTATGATAATAATTTCTCTGAAAAGTTCAATAATTGAAATCACATTAATGCGTTATTTCTGAGTAATACTAATAAACCCATAATAAATCCAAAACCAGTATACAAATATCAAAATCCGATTTCGGAATACAAGCGTATAAACCCTCTTTGTACACCGAATATATCTACATAAATATATACTAGCAGATGCGAATGCACATCTATTTTATAAGTTCCATCATACATATATAGTACTTGTACTGTGCGGCTTATACAGGCTTATTCTGTCATAACACAAAATGGTGATACTATATTCTTTAAAGGAAGCAAAACAATACAAGAGTAAATTAAAACAACTTCATTTCTCTTACGCTCGTATAAGCCAGAGAAACAACCAAATAAACTTTTATGTTGCTGGTTTGATACCTCAAACCTCATTTAATAAAATAAAATAAAATACTTGTTTTTACTCAATTTCACCATCACATATAAACAATGCATGTAATGTCAAAATACCTGCATAATGGTACCTGAGCAGTACCGTTATTTCTTTATGAACACGGTTTTCCTGTTGTTCAATATATTCACTGAACATGAAATTAAATAAACAAATGCGGTGAAACACATTTAAACCAAAAAAACACACTCACGAAACTTTTATAAATTATTTGTTTAAATTACTCCTAAATTACTATAAATATTACATCAATATGTAAATACTAAAATACAATTTAGTATAGAACTATTAGTTAAATAAAAAAGAAAGCCTAAATTATGAAATAATATAAAATTATAGCAACTACTAGAATTCGTACTAAACTATTTGATTTGTACTAAACACTAATCGTTGTTATGTTCACAGTAGAACGAATTTTTGTACTAACAAGAATAATGAAAATAAAAAATGTAACTACTTCCGTTTATTAAGTTGACCGAATAAATCGCGTTTTTATTTACTTGCCGCTCCGGTGGCACAGTTGTTCGCATGCGTGCTTTAAGCTCCGGAGGTCCCGGGTTCGATTCCCGGCGGGTGATGAAAAAATCACGGCTGATTAATGTAAGGATCAATGAATTAAACTTCACAATGAAGCGGCCAAATCCCTCTATGGGATGTAGCTCCAGCGAAAAAAAAAAAGATTGTTTCGAGGATGATTTCGGTTGTGTTGAGGCCGGAATATTAAATAGAATTCGTGATTTACAAAATAAAACAAATTTCACAAATAACGAACTGAAACCTGCAGATAATTTTCATACTTCGGTATCGCTTAAATTACCAGAAATTGAGCTTCCTAAATTCGACGGTTCGGAATTGAGTTGGCTTGATTTTCGTAGTATGTACTTATATATATTGATCTGATTGATTCAAATTTAAATCTTAGTAACGTGGCAAAATTCCATTATTTAATTTCTTGTATTCGGGACGGCAAGGCATATACATTGACTCAGTCTTTTTCGCTTTCCAGCGAATATTATCCGATTGCCTGGAAAAAATTATCGGATCATTACAATAATGAAATTTTAATCCAGAAAACGCATGTAAAACGCCTTTACAAAATCAAAAAACCACTCGAAAATTCAGCGTCGTCCCTACAATCATTAAGCACTTAAATCGTTGAAGGTTTCAGTTGATAGATGTGATCTATTTCTCGTTCATCATTTGAATGAACATCTTGATGAAGCAGCTCGCATCGAAATTGTCAATAAATCTTCACTTACCAACCTCATGACATTTGAGGTGTTTATCTCAATTTTACAGCATCGTTGTAAAGTGTTGGAAGCAAAACGATCTGTTTCATTGAGTAACAATATTGCTTACGGTCACGACCAAAATAAGAATAAATTATCATTTCCCAACAATAAATGCAATAGATCTACGTTATCGACCGATCGCTTTAAATCATCCAAGGTGATGGTCGCACAAAATTTAAGTTACATTTACTGCAACGGCAATCATTCTCTTGATGATTGTATAAAATTCAAAGATCACAAAGAAAGTCCGCAAGATCGTTATAATTTCGTAAAACAACATGGTTTATGCACAAATTGTCTGATAGCAAATCATCGTACATTGTCTGATAGCAAATCATCGTAAATTCAACACAAAGTTCAGGAAATTTAGTTTATGGTCAATCCGGAAAACAAAATTCAATAGATAAACCGTCCTCATCGACACAAGTCTCTGATGATTCTATAACAAACTCGCAGAATTATACTTCATTAACTGTCCAACATAAATCTTTATCTAAATCTCAGATATTGCTAGCCACTGCAATAGTTTGGATGAGAAATTATGTTGGAGATCGCATGAAATGTCGAGCAATGCTTGACTGTGGATCTCAGGCGAAATTCATTACACAAAAAATGGTTCAACTCTTAAAATTAAAGACAGAACAAACTCATGTGGATATTTTCGGAATTAACGGCATAGTTTCTACATTAAACAAAAAGGTCAATATTCACATTGAATCACGAACATCCAATTTTGAAATTAATATGAATTGTTACGTCAAACCCAACATTTCAGAACTTATACCATCATACCCAGTGTCCATCGATAAAAACAAAATACCAAGGGGTATTGAACTCGCTGATCCGTATTTCTTCAAACCTGGTACCGTTGATCTGTTAATTGGAGCCTATTATTTTACCGAAATTATGAGATCAAATGAAATAAATATTAATCATGGAATTCCGTTGCAAAATTCTGTATTCGGATACATCGTCGTCGGGAAAATCAAATACAATGTACAGGCTTCGAATAAATTAACATCATTGTGTTCCTTTGAAGATCTTTCACAACAAATCGAAAAATTCCGGATAACAGAACATCCTCAAAAATTGTCCATCTAGGAAAGATGCTGTGAAAATCTTTATTCCGGATCAGTCGTTCGAACCGAAAGTGGATGGTATCGTGTTTCACTTCCAATAAAATCCAATCTTTGCCAATTAGGTGACTCTTCGATTAATGCCTTAACTAATTCGGAACTTCGTCTTCAATACAATGCATTTCTGACCGAATACCTTGATCTAGGTCATATGGAAGAAGTAATCAAACCCGATATCATAAAGTCAACACATAACAAGTCATTTTATTTACCTCATCATTTGGTATTGCGAGAATCGAGTTCAACAACGAAAGTAAGAGTTGTTTTTAACACATCATCAAAGACTTCATCTGGACTCTCACTTATTGATTGTCTTCTGGTAGGGCCAACAATCCAGAGCGATTTATATTCGATTATAACTAGATTCCGCAAACATCAGATCGCGATAACTGGTGATATCGCTAAAATGTATCGACAGGTACTTATAAATTCTGATCACCAAGATCTGCAAAGAATATGGTGGCGTGATTCCCCGGAAAAATTAATTAAATGTTATAAACTTCGAACAGTGACATACGGTACTGCTAGCGCTCCATACCTCGCAATAAGGACGCTTTTTCAATTGGGCAAGGATGAGGAAAGTGAATTTCACATCGCATAAAAAATTCTCAAGGAAGATTTTTACGTCGATGACGTTCTTACTGGGTCGGATACTGTGTAGAAGATACATTAGAACCATTGATTAATTGCTTAGTAAGATTTGTTGTTCTCACAATTAACACATAAAATTATTAGAGCTCTTGATTTAAAGCTACACATCTATATTTTTGTGGACATATTCTCAAATTAATCTTCATCGTATTAAATCCATTCCATCGCGTTACAACGCGACATGCGTCGCAAACCGTATATCTCAGATCCAAGAATTGTCTGAGCAAGGCAATTGGTACTACGTACCATCTTCGGAAAATCCGTCAGATATGGCTTCACGAGGATTTATTAAATCTCAGACCTGGTAGATAGGTCCAACATTTTTAAATCATCCAGAATTGATTATACCTACACAACCAAATTTAAAAACTTGGCCTGATCAATTGGAGCTCCGAAAAGAAAAAATTGAGGTAAAATCGGCTAAAGTTCAGACTTCTATATCAATTTTCGAACGATGTTCTAATTACAAATCAATTATACGTTCTTTTAGCTATGTTCTTCGATACTTAGATTATTTGAGACGAAGATGTGAGTTTCGCAAATTTCAATCTGAAACAATTAAATCATTACGTCGTTTACCTAACACCGACTTAAAGCAAACAATTAGTCAATTATCTGTCATCGAATTAGATAACGCTCTCATAGCAATAATTAAATACATATATCCAAAATAATGAATATTCTGATGATATCCGTCACATTCGTCTCGAAGCATAGTAATCTACGATCATTAAGTCCTTTCATAGATCAAAGTGATTTAATTCGCGTCGGCGGAAGATTGGGTAATGCTGACATCATGTATGATCATAAACACCAGTTCACAAAATTACTAGTTCAAAATGAACACCATCGTCTCCTTCACGCCGGGCCTCAATCCCTTTTGTACAGTCTTCGACAGCGATTTTGGATTATCGGTGGAAGAAACATTTGTCGACAAATTGTGGCACAATGCATCAGATGTACCCGCATTCGTCCTCGCAATATAAATCAGATAATGGGCCAATTACCTGAACATAAAGTCAATCCATCTCGACCATTTCAGTATGTAGGAGTTGATTTCTGTGGCCCTTTTTGACGTCAACAACAATACGTTCCAAAACAAAGATAAAAACTGTTGTGGCAATCTTCATTTGCTTTGCTTCAAAAGCAATCCACATTGAGATTATATTGGATTTGTCGACTAACGCTTTCTTGACAGCTCTTCGAAGATTCGTTTCTTTCCGAATTCCATCAAAATGAGATTCTGAAATATTGTATTGACCACGGTATTTAATGGCATACAATTCCGCCGCGACCGCCTCACTTCGGTGGATTATGGTAGGCTGCTGTAAAAAGTGCGAAATATCACTTAAGTAGAATTTTAGGTAATGAATGCATCGTACACTTTGGAATTACTTTCCACACTTGTCATTCAGGTGGAAGCTTGTTTAAATTCTCGTTCGATTGGGTATGTGTCGGACAACCCAAATGACTATGAGTGTCTTACTCCAGGACATTTTCTAATTGGTCAACCCATAACTACTATTCCAGACCCATCGTTATCACACCTCGATTTTAACCGATTAAGCCTGTATCAACGTATATACAAGCCAATTTTCAGACATTCTGGAAAAGACTCGAATTTCTTATTGGAATCTATTAACAAAGTACCACTTGCTCCATATTGGCATCAATTTTCTGCTGATACAAGACAATGCACGACCTCACAATCGTGAGGTTCTTTAGAAGTCCATATACTCGTACCTTGACATGATGGTGGGACAGTAGGACACACAATGCACATCACAGACAATCTGGTGCAAATTAAAAATTAAATTGATGAAGATCATATTACTTAGTCGTTTAGTTACAAAAAAATGTTACTTTTATATGTTTACAAAAAAATCTGTTTTATCCGAACCTACCTATCTGCTTCTTTAAAAGCACATAACCGAGGTAAAAGCACATTACTTTTCGAGATGAGGTAAAAGGCACTTCCGGTTACCCGATTCTCACTAAAATACACTGGGATTTCAAATTGTAAATTTTGAAACATAAATATAAATTCCCTAGTCGACCGTTCAGAGATCGACAGGTAGTTCGAAAGCATAAGTTGAAAATTTTCATGGTTATTACACTTCGTTGTAGTAAGTAAAAGAAATTAAAGGATTTTGCTATCGATGTACTGGAATATAGCGTATAATTGAAACTTTAGTAACTAAGTTTGTGTCAGAATATTTATACTACAAAAAGTTTGAATTCGAGTTTGATAGTAGCTCGTATATAAATAAATACTGTCAAATACATTTTTCAAAACGGACAATGATTTATTCAACCGAAAATAGCAAACCATTATCATTTCTTAATAAAAACAAATAGTCTGTATTGTCGACAATTTAAATAAATGAACAAAACCTATTACCATTTATCATAACTGGGAAAATTGAAACTGCCGTATACGGACATACACACAAATTAATGATTACAATGATTACATTTTCCCCTCCATTTGTTATCCAAAACTATCAAAGTTTATATACAAAATGGATATTGCAAATTACATCTATACGACCCAGTTGAAAGCTGAACAAAATAAAATGATATCCTGATATGATTTATGATAACAGTATTATATTACCAAACTATAAATAGAAATTAGATAAGAATGTAATGATAAGAGGGAAAATGTTGAAATGGGAAAAGAAAAAAGTTTAAGTTTCTATTTTTTATACTCGTATTATCTCTGAATGTATGTAGGTTTGTATGAATGAAAATATTTTTTAATAATTTCGAACAATAGACGAATTAATTTTAATTATCCTTTTCATACATAAATTATATAATAGGCACTTAATTTATTATTAATTTATGTAATTGACATACAAATTATCTATTTAAAATCACTTGAGGAATGCTATATAACGTCTACGGGTATATACGTATGTGTAATCGTTTTTATTAATACAAAGGGTCGATAAAGAGTTCGAGACAATAAAAATTAATTAACCCTTTTTCATGTTTTTTTTATTTTTTAGGGGTTAAATTCATTCAACATGTATTATAACTTAATTTATAGATTAAAGATGATTGAAAGGTTTAATCGTCAAGGTAAATAAGATTAGATAATTAAACGAATTTTTATTAGTTTTTATTGTGCGAACGGAATGGTTTTATTATAAAAGGGTTTTTTTACTCAGTTTCTATAAGAACCTGAAATATCCCCTAAATCGCAGTTTCGTTGTATATTTTGCAAGCTTCACTTTTTGCTAAATTAGATACCTATCGTGTGACTTGCTCATCATCGCCTTCCACAGTATCACACAATTTTTAAAATTTTGGTATATTTATTGGAATTTCCTGTATCTTTCCTGATTTTGGCGTATGCTGGGCCATCCTTCTCATTAGAGATGTAATATTATTACCTCACTGAGAAAAATTTAGGATTTCATTTTAAAGAAATAAATTCATTGAAAAAAACTTCTTTGATTTGATTTAAAGAATTTTTCGAATAAATTGGGTTAAATATATTAACAATAATGCCATTTACAACATTTTTCGGCTTGTTAATCAGAAAAATATGAAGATACTAATGATTATAATATATCTATCAAAAAAGTAGAAATATCAAAATCCCCTCGGACCCAAGAGTCATACAAATTGTATAGACCCTAACTGAATAACAAAAATAAGAACCCTTCTTGAAGGGTGGTAGTTTGGTTTCGTACTGAAGAAAAGCTCGGTCTACTCTTCAGATAGCTTCGACCAACCTACAAAACACAATTTTAACTTCATACATTAAATATGAGGCAAGAGTATACTGGCCTAGCGAATTATATTCACTAAATCAAAAACTCAAGGAAAACCCTCATTTCTGTGTGTTTTATGCCCACAGAAATAATAACAGAGAAGTTTGTCTGTATTAAAATCAATAAGATTCTTATAGACAAAATATATTAACAATAATGGCATTTATAACATTTTTCGACTTGTTAATCAGAAAAAATGAAGAGGCCAATCATTTATGATATATTATACCATTAATACCAAAAAAGTAGAAATATCAAAATTCCCCCGTACTTTAACCCAAGAGTCATACAAAATGTATTGACCCTGAATAAAGTAGTTTCAGTACGAAACTTATTCAATGTCGCCCAAAACAATTACGATTACAATATAGATAATTTTCACAATACAGGATTAAACATAAAAATTTAAATAAATAGAATTTTATCACTGATTACACCACACGTCTTTACTCATCAACCTTCATGATGCCAATCTATACCAAGAAATATGATATTTTTTATTCAGAAGTCATTTAAGGATTGTCTCTTCAATCCACTAAGTTCCTGGTTGTCACAATTGTCAAATAATTTACCTGATGACTTAGCTTAAGACTTTAATAAATATTTAGAATTCTTGAATAACATATTCGAGCTAGAAAGTTCGGAATACAAGTTTTTCCACCATACTAAACGTTTAGGCAAATACTCCTCTGTCCAGAAAATATCGGGAATTAAAAACAAAAAACACAAATAAGTAACAAGTGCACTGAATGACTTATTTATTGCGCTGATTTGAATGTTGTTGAGTACAGTGGTCGTTGACTGTTTAATGTCTTCAATTGATGCAAAAATATTTCCTTTTGGAAATAGAAAATAGTCACAGATAGCTAAATCTGACGAATATGGTGAATCAAACAAAATTGATTTTTAGTAAAAAAGATGGAATGGGTACGAAGGGGAATTTCAAAGGGCCGAATGTCAAAGGGCCGAATGTTTCGAAGGGCCGAAAGTGTCAAAGGGCCGGTATATCCGTTTCTTGCCGTCATCATGCATATACCGACGCGCTACGCCTACTCGATGTTCTCCAGAATGGTTTGACAATAGCGATACTATCTTGGTTATCTTTCCAACTTGTCAAAATTATTTCACTGGGTGGAGTGAATAAAAAAAGTAAGTACTTATTAGAGTTACCTTTTCCATAAAAGGTGCTACTTTTAATTAAACGCTTTCTCTTATTTCAAAGTGAATAATAACTACCTTGTACTTGCTTACAAGTACATAACGGCAAAAATTTAAGTAACACCTTTAAGTCTTTACTTATTGTTAAAGCAGTACTTCTGATAATTTAATTCTAATTATTTATCTAAATAATTTGGTACGTATTTTGTACCACATCATCAGTAACGGTTTTTTTGTAATTCATACTCAGCTCTTTTTTGTTGATCTCGAATTCGTTACTGTTCTTATTTATTCTCGTCTTCTCCATCGAATACCTAAACGTGATTGCTTCAGTTGTCTTCATCTTCCTCGATTACATAAAGATAGTATGAATGCATTCTTCTGTTATGTAGAACTGCGCAACAAATAACAACCATTGAAGCCTGTGCGGTAACAACATGCCAATATCTGGTAGGCTTCTTTATGGAGTTACAAACTGATCCGCTGCCCCAAGAAAAGAAACAAGACTTGTAAACTGCAGTCATTTTGCTTCTATATTTCGGTTTGGGTACACTTTTCTATTAATAAAGCTTTTAAATGAAATGACTTACAAACGATAGCTCTTTATATTCCCACATCCTCAGAAAGATGACCTTTTTTACCCTTCCAGTGGATTTAATTTCATTTGGAGGAAAAGCTAGTAACACTATAATTACAAAACACCGTCAGCGTGATAAATTTCTTCTTACTATCGCGAAGCAAAGCTTTACTTACTATCCCCTGAGAGCGACAAACCTTGATACCCAGGATCACTTAAGTGAGCTCCATCAGTAAGATCGAATGGTTTAACCAAAAAATACCCCATACATTTTCAAAAAATAACCCCGCTATAATCTTTTCATTTTCAATGATCAAACCTTAAAATTTGTGAACTTTTGGTTGAATCCTCACATCCCCCGGCGTTTTTTAATTTTTCAAATAATTATAGTTCGGGCCATTATGCGATCAATATATATGTATTTCCAAACAAAACTTAAGTCTGCTTGTACCCAACCTTGTAAATCATAAATTAAGTACGGACGAATTTACGAACTTCCTTTTATTATTCACAGCTTTTTAAATAGGTACTGGGAAACTTTTAAGTGTTTGTTTATAGAGAAAGTATAGTTACTTGAACTTCAAGTATACACTTTTCCATCAAGAATATAATCAAATTTTATTCACTTGCTTTGAAGCAGATACTTGAAAAATTACAAGGTTAAGCACTTACTTGTTTTTATTCACTTCCCCCGTTGCCTGTGTCAACTTAGTTCTCATAAAACCCTCTGGGCTTCTTATTCAAAAGCTTTTTGTGCTTCATATATATATTTTTTAACCTATTTTCACGCACTGTTCCAGTTCCCATACAGAATGTTGTTTGGAGCACACACGATTTCTGGGAATCGCTTTTGCACTTTTTTAGCAAACCCCAGTACTACTGACTCTCCCAAACCCAAATTTGGATCGCGCTGCTGGTTTCGCCCCTAATAGACATTAAACTGGGGCCAGTATCCTAAATGTATCCTATATATTCAAAACAAATCGGTTTGTGCCTTATGAATTGTTTGTAAGCTCCTATTGTGTCGACCATAATAGGGAATCATTAATTGGTCTATTCGTACAGCCATTTTAGCATGTGCATATTTAAGGAAAACATCATTTAAATGGTCGTTGAATGGTCGAATCGATCATCTGTTGAAAGAAATTGATCAATATCACAAAAATGAACATTTGTGAAAATATCTTCGAATGTTTTTCGCGGTATCCATTTTGAAATAAGTGTGTTGCCAACATCTTCATCATTTTCAACATTTTCCCAATACATCCGTCGGCTTGGTAAGACGTTGTAGCCGGATAAGATTATTGTACCCAAAAAACGCGTAAATGTCATCTGTGGCTTTAGTGATTAATTTATTTTTCGTTTTTAGTGCGTAGTTTGTTGTGTGAAGTATCACTGAATCAATAAAAGTTTTCGGAAAAACTGCTCCTTCCGATAAATTAAATTTAAATATTTTCGCAGATAATGGAAAATTTTCTTCATTTCCCGGCTTTGCTAAACTCCTGTGTGAGTCGATTGTGGAACTGAGTTGTATCATTTATTATTTCATCTTCCGTAGCCGATTTGTAGAAAATCGATCACGATTTCCTTCATTCTCTTCCCCGGAATCTTCATCGCTTTCCTCGTTAAGTTCGGGAGATTCCAAAAATAAATCAATAGGCACTACTCCTATCTCTTTTCGAGTTTTCCTGGAATTTGGTATTGGTTAATTTATTAAGCCACTAATTGATATAATAAATGGCCCAGAGATCGGCGGCTTACAAATTGAAACTTCAACGTCAACACTTTCTCTAGAGTCAAATATTAGGTGTTTAATGATATTCTTCGTCATTTAATGCATCTTTCTTTTGTCTATTGTGCAAAAGCAACAAGCAGGAAGAGATACGCCAAATTTTACTGCAGATTTAGCATTATCGGATATTCATCAAACTGGAATTAAAGAAGATTCTGTTTTAACCAAATTCTGACATTTCATGCCACGAACAATTTCACATTCGACTTGATGCATGACGTATTTCTACGAGTTTCTAAATATAACCTGCGTAATATCCTTGATTACTTCATTTACGAAAAGAAATATTTATCTCTCGAAAAATTTAATTTTAAAAATCAAATGTTCAATTATGGCGAAATTCTTTAGATTTCAATAATTTTTTTCTGGCAATTAAGAATTAGTTTTGTAACCAGTATTTCAAATCATCAAAATAGTCATAGTAAGTATATTTGGCTTCAGGCAGGGTCCATAGTAAGTGACACGGAAGTTTTCGGTTTCATTCCTAAAACTAATTCATATGACATAAGTCCCGTAGAACTGTGTGGCGTAGAATTATACGATAATGTTAAATAAGGAAGCTCACCCCAGTTCAAAGGGTCGTTTTCACAAAACCCTTAAATACTCGCCCAATATTTTATGTAACCTTTCAAGAGAACTATTAGTTTATGGGTGGTAAACAGTGGTGCGGAGTTTTTTAATTTGAAGGAGTTTGCAAATTTTAGAAAATAACGAGCTCTTGAAGTTCGAACCCTAGTCACTCAAAATTTCATCAGGAATGCTGAAATTGCATATACAATATTCAACGAATGTTCTTGCTACAGAGTCTGCTTCTTGATTAGGGATAGTCTTGGCGATAGTGTATTTCGAAAATTCATCCTGCATCGTTAGAATATACCGATTATTTTTGTGTGATGAGGCCATTGGCCCGACGATATCCAGGAATATCTATTCGAACGACCGAAAAAATGTGGTAGTGATTTTCATTGGTTCTTTAGTGACCTAGGATGCTTATTTACTTGGCAGAGTTTGCATGAGGATATTGTATTTTTAATTGTTGAGTACATATGAGGAAAAATATAATATTCTTTCATACGATTATAAGTTCTATACAGGCCCTGGTTGCCGCCAAGAGGAGATGTACGAAATTCTAGTGCAAGTTGTTTTATTTCTGTTTCGTCATTTACATATTTTATGTTATCCTTTTCACGATTTTCATCAGATTTATCCATGCTATTGTTTAAAGGAAGATCGAGAGTCTCAGGACAACCGAATTTGTAGGTTTGATGGAAATGTTTGTCTTATTATTTGTGTCTGAATTAATTATTTCAGTATTACGGGATTGTGATCGAGTAACGACATTGCATTGAAGAGGTATTTCAAATTGTCGGTTATAGAGATCCTACTTAACGCATCGGCGTTTCTGTTCTGTGTACCAGGTTTATGCAGAATTGTATAATCATACTCATCCAGTTTAATTTATTTCCAATTTTGTAGAATGGGGTTGTCGGTATTGTTGGAGTCAAAACATTGCCTTCGAGATGAAAAATATCATTATATTCCCGAATTATTTCATTAAGAGTGCGGTATTCTTCTGAATTCAAATGTTTTAAATTTATCAAAGATGAAAGAGTGTCTGAAATCATTCCATTTTTATAATTGGTAAATATGGTATGTACTTATTAATAGGTTCGACTGTAATATTGAAATTGAGAATTTGAGATAAGCAAACGTATTCTTACTTATCAACAGAATTAACTAACACTAATTGTGTTCTCTGAACGAGGAGAAATTCTGATAGACTGCTGATAATTCAATTCAAGTTCTGGGGAAAAATTTATCGAAACTAAAATTTTTTCTAACGGTATAGCTATGTACAATTTGTTCTAGAAAATCAATATTGCATTTAAATTTGTTGAAAGAGTTCAAGCCTATAATACCAGAACAAGTTATAGAAAAAGAATCAGATACTACTTGAAAGTCGATGTCCAATCGATTTCCATTAGGAAGTAATAATTTTGCCGTACATTCACTAAGAGTTGTGATTAAATCGGAGGAAATACCTTTTAATTTACAAATATTACTTCTATTAATTTTGACCATGTCATTCAATAAACCATTTTTAATAAGGGATACTTCGGCAACAGTATCTAGGAGGAAAGGAATGGTTTCGAATCTAATCTTTATTTTCTTGTGGGAAATATTTATCTTCGACTGGTTGAATGAATTGGAAACACTCTTTTATTATGGGTTCTTCGAAGGAGTGTGGTTGGTGGACCTTGAAAACCAGCTTACATTTCCCGAAGTTGCTAGTTTTGTCACTCTTCTCTCATCACTTGCTTTCTTGAGGATACACTCTTGTATATTATGACCCATACGGGTACAATACGCACAACGAAGTACTGAAATCTTTTCTTTACTGGTTTCACCTGATTTTTTGGGTTATTGTAGCATTGGTTGATTTCATGTCCTACTTTATGACACAAGTGACAAATTTTTTTATGTTGAGGTTTTGGAGTAAAAGAAGAAGAATCCGATGTGAGAACTCTAGAAAAATGTTTAAGAATAGTTTGTTCCTGGATGGCCTGACTGATGACTCCATTCAGCTTAGTAAATCGACATTGTTATAGCTGATTCCGGCCCTTGAGTAGCGATGCAAGCTTTATTTAAAGCGTGGACTAGAATCTCATATTCACCTATGACCTGCATGGTGTTATCCAGTTCCATTTGAATCTAACCAATAGCACGACTCTCGGAAAATTCCGCTGTTAATATTCTCTTAAACTCAGCGAAAGTTTTTATATTATCTTATCGAATCACTTCATATGCTTTGCCTTCCAATCTCCAGTAATAACAGTATCTTAAAATGGTCCTTCAATTCATTATCTGCCTCTTAAAATGACCATGAGATCGTGGAATGAGAAGGGAATTTCTTGTTTTTCCATCCATAACGCAGCAAGTACTTCTGTATAACAGAACTAATTATTACCTACAGTAAATTATTTTTTGGAGCTTGTTCTATAATGACTGGCTAACATATTAGGTGGCAAATTCACCAATCTTGACTCCTTTACTCCCTTATAAACCCGTCCTTTCTCAGTGTTCTATCTCACACTATTTGGTTCTGTATAGACTGTTACCGACTTTATCCCAAGAAAGAAATGGGCCGGCTCAAATAGTATAATGACTAAAATTAGGGATTTTGAATAGAGATCTTAAAATCGCGTGACTCTCTGTTCGAGTATAGAAAACTGTTGGAAAAAATGAAAGATTTAAAAAATAAATGATTGATCATTACTCCCAATAGACTTTCCATGAAAGCATTGTGTAACCAATGACTTATATTCAGAATCGTTTAGCTTAAAAATATTTTATGTCACATCTAAGCACTTTAAAATCATCAAACTTCTCCGCTAGCAACTAAATATCAACAACAACACCCATATTAATACAACATTTACGGGAAAGCAACAAAAAATATTCTTACATTATACTGTAATGTTAATGTTTTTAACATTTTTCCACATACATAAAAAAATTCCATACAAGAAAATGATGAAAAATTTAGCATAATTTTCATAATTCCTCGTCTTTTGCTATAACTGAATATACGTCTTTACAAAAGCTTTGTACATTCTCGCGATATATATATTTCCATGTACATAGCAAGAACAACGAATTAAAGCATTTACGTACTGATTTGGAGAGCATTCAACAACAATACCAGACAAAACAAAAAATGTTAAAACAGGATTTTTCAAAAACTTAAAACAAAAGAAAGCATAAAATTGTTTTATGTACATTAAAAAGCATTATTAAAGCTTTCAGTTTTGTTGAAATGTACTAATAAATTTTCCGCTCATATAATATGTTGCTCGTACTTTTCGTTTTTTTTTTTTTTGTTATTTTTTACCCTAGAAGTAATAAATTATCATAATAACAAGTTTAAACATACGTATAAACACACAAATAAAAATTTTCACCGATGAAAATTTTTCTTCTTTGTGCCATAGAGCCTTGCGTCTGCCAAAACCTAAAATTAGATTTGAAAGTAAAATTACTTTAAGTTATTACTTTGTGGAAATGCGCTGGTTTTGTTTGTGCGGTTTTGGTTCAAAGAATTTTTTGTTTTAAGTTGATGTATGTATGTGGGCATGTATGTAAAACATACGATTATTATATGTGGTTTTGTATTTAGTGCTGCCATAATACGCTTTACAGTAATTCATACAGAGGTGTCCCATTATAGGAGTACGTAGTTAGATAATGAAATCATGGTTGTTGAACTGTGTTGATAAAAAAAATTCCAACGGTCTATTTTCTTTGAACTACTATAGTGTCAAACGAATATCAAACCACTTCGAATATAGTCTACTACAAGCGAACCAACTTAGTTTTTCGAAAATGCTCAATCAAGAGTATACATTATGTTTGAAGTCCACCACGATGATCGGATGTTGTGCCATCGGTTCTTCTTAAAAACCTCTCCGGTTTGGGCTACTAAACCTGTGCCGGTCAAGTGAATGTAATATATAATTACCCAATTCATTCACTAACTCCGGCACGCTTTTCTTATATTTTTAATTTACATATCAAAATAATCACCCATATTATGATTGTCGAGTCGATCGACAATCGACACGACTCTGTGTTGCCTTTTCCTTTTTTGTATTGTTTTTATCAAATGAAAAAACGAAAACGCAATACAGAGTCGTGTCGATTGTCGATCGACTCGTCAATCATAATATGGGTGAATATAACTGAGTAGCCTAAGTGATAGAGGTGTTGACCTATTAACACCAAATTTCGAACGGAAAATCTCGAGTTCGGTGTTCACCCAAATTACATTTTTTTTTTTTTTTTAGTATTCATTTAATGACCAAATATTTTACTATAAATTAAATTGTAGCGTGCCAAAATTAAAACAATTAATTAATTATTGAAATAAGTAAAATTCCAAAAAAACAAATTTATTAACCAAAAAAAAATGAATATAATACGAAAGAAATTAATGAAAATAAAAAAAATGAAAAATTAAGAATTTTAATTAATTTACAAATAAACTTAAATCATTATTTCTATTTTACAATCTAAAAAAAAAATTGATAACATCCGCAGTATATGTCGTCTTTATCACACCCACTTGTGTTATATCCTGTATGGTGGTTTCCCAAAACATCCAATGGTATACAGCTAAACAAAAAAAACAAAGAAGCAATAAAAATAACCATCAGTAATCATCTGTTAATTTTTTTAGTCCCGAAACCAAGTGATTAAAATGATCAAAGAGAACGCGATCCGTATTTTGGAAAGTCTGATTTGCCTTATTCTAACTTCAGATATCGATTTTATTTAAATAAAACAAAAAAAAAAAAGTTGGGCGCCAGATATCTAAAAATAGCACGCTTTCCCGGCAAATCTCAGTCCGCAGTCCACTCCATCGTGAGTCCGCGAAATTTAAGGAAACAGATCTTTCCGAGATCGTAAACCAGTTTAATAAGAAGTACAAAAAAATAAAAAAACTTAAATAAACCAACCTATGGTCAACCAAAATAAATAAAATATAGAGTAACTCACCAGTGACTAATCTCCAATCCCATTAATATTCTCAGCCAGTTTCCAAAAAAACAAAACCATGTGGTTATGGGTTGTATTTTGAAGGTCATCCGCACATTTTCTTCGTATATTGTATGTGCTTGAGCATATATACTTGTATGTGCATAAAATAGTTAAGTTTTTGTATGAAATTGCGTTGTTATCGTATGTTATGATTTCACTCAATATTTTTTTTTTTTTTTTTAGATTCCTTGATTAAAAAAAAATTAGAATTTTCACTCACGCATTAAAGGTTATTTATGTAAATGTTTTATATTACTGATCAGCAATTTTTAACCAAAAGATTATCCAGAGTTAACAAAAGCATTTATCATATAATGCATCATTAATAAAAACTAGTGGTCGTCCAGTGGGTCGAAATTCGACCGTAATTCATAAAATTTTTAAGTTTGAGAGTTATTGAGGTTCTTTTGTCAAAGAGTATATGTATATTTGTTTTGAATTTTGCGTGTACAAATACGTCATTAGCGTGTATTCTTTGCCTTAATTCCCTGCAATACCTATGTATGAAATTTAAAATTAAAAGTTATTAACAGTTGAAAAAAAACACAATTACTTAGAGTTTGTATTCGTATTTATTTTTTGATATAATTCATTGTCAGTTTTTCATGTTATTATTCAATCAAATAAACGCAAATATCCTTGGGTTTTCTATTGCCATATTGACCATAGGTTTCGCCAAGGCTTCACAGTTATTTTGCCCATTTTTTTCGAATTACATAAAATTTAAATAAAAAATTAAGACAAAATAAAAAATACGTGCCTCATATTCTTTCATATATTTTTCATTAAATCAAAAAAACTGGGAGGTTAAAAAATTAAATATGGTCTATTGAACTTAAAATAGTTTGAAAGTGAATTTAATGATTCAGAACTTCTGTGTAAACGATGTTTTTTGAAAAAACTCTTTCTTCATTTGCTAAATACCCTTGGCGATTATATTCGGAAATATAAAATCTCAACCATCGAATGATCGAACTGTACTTGCTTCGATGTACAACTGACCACATTTCTTGCCAATTCTTTAAACGATTATATAAATTTCGATAAGAATTTAATCAAAATCAGATAAGAAATGGCCAATCCTTCTTAATTGGCGAAATTCCAGAACTTTATCTAAACATCATTTTAGAATTCCATTTCCACCTTAAAAGCCGAATTTTATTAAAATCGGATAATAAATGACCAAGTTCCTTCCTAAGTAGCCATAATCCAGCACTTTATCTAAAAATCATTTTAGAATCTCATTTCCATCGTAAAAGCTGAATTTCATCAAAATCAGATAAGAAATGGCAAAATTATTCCTTCCTTATTGGGCATATTTCAGAACTTTATATAAAAATTATTTTAGAATCCCATTTGCATCGTACATTCTAAATTTCATCAAAATCGGATAAGAAATGGCCAAGTACCTGAATTTCATCAAAATCGGATAAGAAATGGGCAAATTTCTTCCTAATTGGCCAAATTCCAGAACTCTATTTAAAAAACTATTTAGAATCCTATTTCCATCGTATATTCTAAATTTCAGGAAAATCGGATAAGAAATAGCCAAGTTCTTGAATTTAATCAAAATCGGATTAGAAATGGCCAAAAGCGTTCCTAATTGGCCATTTTCCAGAAATTTATCCGAAAATCATTTTAATCCCATTTCCATCGTACATGCGGAATTTCTTCAAAATCAGATAAGAAATGGCCATGTTTCTCCCTTATTGGTCATATTCCAGAACTTTTCAAAAATCATTTGAGAATCCCATTTCCATCGTACATTCTACATTTCATCAAAATCGGATAAGAAATTGCCAAGTACCTCAATTTCATCGAAATCGGATAGGAAATGGCCAAGTTCCTTCCTAATTGCCCATATCCAGAAATTTATCTAGAATTCATTTTAGAATCCTCGGTCCATCATATATTCTAAATTTCATTAAAATCGGATAAGAAATGGCCAAGTTCGTGAATTTAATCAAAATCGGATTAGAAATGTCCAAAAGCGTTCCTTATCTAAAAATCGTTGTAGAATCCCATTTCCATCGTATATGCTGAATTTCATCAAAATCGGATAAGAAATGGCCAAAAGCCTTCCTAATTGGCCATTGCGGAATTTCATCAAAATCAGATAAAAAATGGCCAAGTTTCTTCCTAATTGGTCATATTCTAGAACTATATCTAAAAATCATTTTCAATTTCATCTAAATCGGATTAAAATTGGCCAAGTTTCTTCCTAATTGGCCATATTTCAGAACTTTATCTAAAATTTATTTTAGAATACCATTTCCATAGTACATTCTAAATTTTATTAAAATCCGATAAGAAATTGCCAAGTATGTACCTGAATTTCTCAAAATCGGATAAGAAATGGCCAAATATCTTGTAACGAGCATCGACACCGGAGATGTCGGCTGTTAGCAGAAATTATTCACTTAGAGGCTTCGGGGCGGTCATCTCTGGCCGGCTAAAGCTCAGGGTGTTGGGTGTGGGGTTTCCCGAAGCATAAGTGAACCGTGTAAGACCGCGATAAAAGGAACAACGAAGAAGGTAAAGGAAACGGGGAAAGGCAGGACCAACTCACCTCACTGCAGCGACTACACTCACCACTTCATCCTCAAAATTAAGCTTTTTAGCTACTCATATTCTGAAAAGCGAAAAAAAACGGAATTCTCTGAAGCGGACCACAAAACAATAACATACCGATATTATAACTTTAAAAACAAAAACATTTTGATTATGTAGCGAAGTGTAAATAATTCAAAATAACAAATTTTATTGAGTTTAATTTAAGAACAATTAGAATGGCAGTAATGATGAAAATTCAAAAATAAAATTAACATTATTTTTGTTTCTTAACTCTATATGACGTCATTTTACTAATAGCTATAACAGTAATATTTTCCTTTCCCTTTTCTTAGAATAATAATGAGGAAAAAGTGGAAAGAAAAATAGTACCCTAAAACTAACGCCCCAAAGAAAAATGAGAGAAGAAAAAAAAAAAAAAAAAATTCGTAAGCGACACAAACAAAATAGGGGATTCAATTAATAATTGATTAAATCTAATAATAATAATATAAAATATAAATGAAATAATTAAAAAAAAACCTGATTAATTATTTAGGTGGCGACCGTTGCAATTTTTCATCTGTTGATCGTACGATTTTTATTATTGATTTTAGCAATCGCATAAACAATTGTTTTTAGATTTATGGTTCACACACACATTAGATATACTGTTTATCACTATTATCACACTGTTACTGTTATTTATTTTGTTTTCGTGGTTTTACGTTTATTATACCACATGCGCAAAATCACTACAATTATTTAGTTTTAGTGGCTTAAGGTTATCATACCACATGCGCAAAATCACGTTACTTATTGTCACGCCCAATCATACAACAACACTCACTTGGGCAATTTTAGAATATTTGTATGTGAACATTTTGTTTTTGGTTTTTGTTTGTTTTTGTTTTATTATTATTTTATATAATCTTAAGAAACTTTCACTTATGTTAACACTTAAAATTAAATAGAAGGAAAAACCCGAAACTTATGATAAACATTTTAAATTTTAAATTTTCATCAACAAAAAAAAAACGTAATTTAATTTATCGTCCAATTACACAGACTATTCTCGATTCAAGAATGTTATTTTTTTTTTTTATCTGTTTAATATTTATTTTTCTGTTTTTAGAGTTATAAAATATTTTAATGGGTATAAGACAATAAACCCAAAATATTTTTTTTTTATTTAATTTTTAACACAAATTAATAAAATGCACAAATTATCACTATTGTTTTCGATACACTATAGGGCCGAGAAAACCCACAAAATGCTAAGATAAAAGACAAAACTCAACTGATCCCTTGATCATAAAATCGAGTGATATTTATAGAATTGAAAATAACTGAAACGGAACAATCTAAGGTGATTTCTCCTACAAAACAAGCTTTTCGCGCGATTTTTATTTTTATTTTCATTTCAAATTGATGCTCTATGATGAATGAATTCTGTATAACGTACCAAAACAAAAATACTATACCAGAGGTATGAAACCGTACGAACTTGGAACGCCGTTTGCAGCGCCGGTCGTTACAATCTTCCTAACTGGCCACATTCCAAAACTTTATCTAAAATTCATTCTAGAATCCCATTTCCATTGTAAAAGCTGAATTTCATCTAAATCGGATTAAAATTGGCCAAGTGAGCTTAATCTAAAATTCCAGTAAAAGCCCAGAACTTAATCTTAAATTCATTTTAGAATGCCATTTTCATCGTATATTCTAAATTTTATCAAAATCAGATTATAAATGGCCAAGTTCCTGAATTTAATTAGAATCGGTTAAGAAATACATGCTGAATTTTATCAAAATCGGATAAGAAATAGAATCCCAATAAAATTCTTATAAAAAAAAAATCATAAATCCGTAGTTCAAGGAACCTCACTACAACGGACACCATTTTTGGTCCCGTCGAAGTCCTTTGTAGTGAGGTTTGTCTGTATAAAGAAAACTTTTATATTACGTAATAATTGGAAGAGTTACATCAAAACCAACAAAAATGTTTATACAAGTTTGTTCCGCACGTCGCTCTTTACACCGATCCTCTCACAGAAATTGTTTTCTATGGGTTGGTATTTGTGTATCGGTATGTAAACAATATTTTATGCATTTGTGTTAGTTTTGTATATATATATAATTTTCTGATTTATTTTATACACATCTAATACTAAGCCATAGAGGACAATTTTTATAGCTTAAGTGTGTTTGTTCCGCACGACTTGTATAAACATTTTTGTTGGTTTAGGTTACATGCATAACATTTTCGTTGATGTGTGTAATTAAAATAATATCTATTTTATTTACATACATACAAACAAAATCATTTTCATTCATTCATTCACAGAATAAAATTAAAATATTATTGTATACGTACTACTTTGATCGTTTTTGGCTTTTACGTGTATGCATTGCAAAGGAAACTAACTCACGCGATTTTTCCTGAATTATCCAACCGATTTTCGTTTAACATAGATTGCGCACACCTACAAAAGAATACCTTTCGAATGGTGTAATTTTTATAAAAATCGGTTGGGTGGTTTCGGCGTAAAAGGGGTACAAAGTTTTCTCTTCACGTATTAATATATAGATAAATAAAGTACATCAAATATTATAAATAGTAAAAAAAATTAAAGTACTTTTATGAATATTTGTTTGTTCACCAGTCACCAAAATAATCTTTCACGAGACAAAAAAAAACTTTAACGACAATGACTAAATCCATCTTGGATTCTCAAATAAACTTGTCATTCCTTATTTTTTTTTTTTTTTTTTTTTTCACCAAACAAAAAAAATCCACGTAGAAGCACTGGTATAATATTCAAATATCCAAAACGTTCTTGAATCAGAACAGCAATCACACAAAAAAAAACAACTTGGATAGCAATTATTAAGTTTCTTACGCTATCATCGTCTTAACTCAACTTTTTTTCTTCATCTCCCCATCGAAAACAAACAACCATCCCCAAATGCATGCGGTTTTTCCTTTATATACCCATCCGCCAAAACAAAAATGCCGGAAGTTTCCCTCTCTCCAACTTTAGCTTTTCGGCCACTGCACCCATCAAGTCACTGAACTCTATAAAATCACTTACCTATTTTGACATACCCATTCAGGTTGGTTACCAATTAGATTTTTCTTTATAGCAAAAAAAATTTAATATCGAAATTACTTATCAAAAGTTTCACAATGCGGTTGTGGACTCGGCTTGAGCTTGGCCCGAAAGCAACGTACTACATCTATTGCAATAAATACAAAGTATTCGGAAAATATTAAATAATTAAATCGATATCCGATCAATAAAACAAAACAAGAACAAATTGTACCGAGATTGCTCTCCATTCATTATAACGCATACATTAATGCAGACTATGACTGATGGTTTCATTGATATTGATTTGATGCAATAAAATAAAATATCAACAAGAATTTTAAATTGAGGGAATACCGATAATAAAATTCAATAAACAAACAAATCGTCTGAATCATACAATATCAAAAAAAAAACCTTACAAAATATTCCGCTTTATAATTATTACAGTAATTATACAAGAAAATACGTTGTAAAAGTTTATTTTTGCGCCTAAATGTATGCGAGCACTACTATAAGTTATTTAAACATTTTTATATTGAGTTGTAGTAAGCCATGAGAATTTTTTGGTAAACAGTTTTTTCCTATCATACACTTCATAGCATGCTATGATTGAAACAATATAACAATGAAAGTTAAATAATTTAGGTTGAACATGGCTTAAGGGCCAACTATACTTGGAATAAGAAAAATAAGAAATTGAACGAAGCAACAAATTTTTATTTCGTTTTGACATTCCAACCATAAGTTTACTTTAATTTCTAAGTTGACAGGGGTGGTTTTTTGGCAATTAAAATGTTTGTTTTTTTCTTTAGATTAAAATATTGAATAGATTTATTATAGATATTTAACATAATTATTCTTCATTAGTTTAAAATTAAGAACTAGTTTTCTTGTTTTATTTAAATAAAATAATTTTAATGTTAGGTTATGTTTAGTTACATTTTAGAATAGTTTAGAGTTTTTATTTTATTTAAATACATAAGAAATAGCACGATTACATCTAGTAAAAACGTGACACAAATTATAGTTAAGTCAATGCCTGCAATTCATCTGCAATAATATTGGAATCATCCCATAAGACGCAGTATTTTGTTGGTTTACCTACACCTTGGATTGAAGCGTGTACCACTAAGAAAAATTGATACTGTCTTGGATCAATAATAAATTTATCAATAATTGTACCAGGCATAACGTTGTAATTTTTACTCACACTCTTGATAGTTGGATACCCCCGGATAGAAAATCGTATTATGCCCCTTTTGGACAACAATGTAACAGCTGGTTTATAGGCAGGCGCAATTTAACTTGCCGTATAAATAGCGGCCAATTCAATGTTTAGTACATCTTCAAATTGGCCATCTGAGACCCCATCACGGTAATACAAAATTGTATCCGGCAAGTCATTATTCATACTTTTCTTGTAGTATTTCAACTATTCAACCAAAATATTCTTTAAATCGGTGATCATTTATTGCGTTGGATTTTGAATACGCCAGCACATGTTGTATTTCAACGCATGAATATCGTTAATTCACTCAATTCACTCGTATCGAAGATGCTACACCCTCAATACTAGGTTCATCCATTGTACCAGTTGGATGTGATTCAGCCGCTTGTTTTACAATGGGATATGCCTACGCTCGATTGGGTATAAACACAAATAATAATTCAACATTTTTTTGTCTAAGCATCAACATTTTTTGTTCAATTTCGTATTTCCGGCTCATCTCATCTCTATGATGCTTCCACGGTCATCATCCGATTGTCGAGCACACTCACTCACAGAACAAAACAAAACAAATATGCGGCGGCGAAATGAATTTGTTGTTGTTGTTGATTTTCCTTAATTCAGTACGAAAATTTTCGCTCGTACTAATTTTTTTAAGTGACAGCCAAAACTCAACGAAGATTTGTTAAGTTTTTTATTTCAAGTATGAGCGCGTTCACGCAGATCCCCATTCTCGCTCTCTTAAGTTAAGTTTTTTAATTTTCTTATTCCAAGTATAGTTAGCACTTAAGGGTCTGCTCGAATACTGTGGAAATTATTTTCTCGTTGTAGTTTTTGACATTTTAATGTTAAAATATTCCCCTTCTATTTTTTAGCTGCTCGAATATTATGTATTTACGTTTGACATTTATTGTGAAAATGTGAATTGAATAATTTAACGGTTTTCGATTGTTGAAATGCATATTTAAATTTCAATAATCTTATTTTGTTATTAAAGAGACGAATTTGATCATAAATAAGTATTCCTAAATAGCTTCCTTATTAATACTAAATTAAATCTTTATTATTCTCTGTCTGGAGAACTTTCCAGCTTCTTGATAGTTGTAGAAATTTACGATATTATTGGGCCAATCTTATCTTAAGTCATTAATTGCCATTAAATCAGAAATTTTCTAAAGGTGTGAAATTTATATTTTTGCTTGTGGAGAAATAGCCAAAATGTTACCTAGTAAACTCATGGTTCCACACATGACATTGGCCTAATTTGTTGGATAGCCTGTGGTGCTACTTATAGTCATAGAATGGTTGTAGCATTAATGCGAAAGGTCAATGCAGCAGTTACAAAAATAGTACATAAACTCGATTTAATGGCGGATCACTAAATAAAATACATTTATTTAGTTTAGATTTTTATTATCTTTGTATTTAATTAGAATTTTTTGAATTTCATTTAAATTAAATTTTATGAAATCTAAATTATACAATTTTATATTTAAATCCTAAGTCCAAACAAACATTCTTTCCTTTCCTTCAAATTCTACCATGGTGTAAGACTGTGGTAATTTGAATGAGTGCGTTTTATGGTGTGTTTTACGCCAAAAACTACAACGGGGAAATTGTTACCACAATATTCGAGCAGGCCCTTAGTAGTTTTGGACTGGAGCGGCTAAGGTCTGGAGTTCGAATGTGCCCGAGGCATTTTAGTTTAGTTTTTCCAATTTATATTTTTTTGACGTGATCACGTCTTACACCGCATGTTCAGAAAATTGAAACGAAATTTTGCCTTTGGTCGTGGGCAATTACTGTAAGCGTTACTTTTAATTTAAATGTATGATATCTTAGTTGGTCCTTATAGGCTTCATGCCTCATGCATAATATTATCGCAACGACATCATCAGGCGGCAAGGCAAGCCGGGCCGCGAACCTCGGATTTCGCGCGATTTAAATGATTGAACCAGAGAATGGCTCATCCGATCCGAGCAATTCTGAAGTCAATTTTAGCGTAAAGCAACAGTGGTGGTTAATTTATTTTAAATTAAAATAATTAATTTCCAAACTAATTTTAATTTAAATTAAATTTACAAAATAGAGATTTACACGGTTTGACTGCACTATAGCGAGAGAATGCCTCTTCTGATCGGAGTAATTCTGGTGCTAATTTGTGCATAAAAAAAACTGTGGCAGATAATTTATTTTAAATTAAAATAAATTATCTCCACATAAATCTTAATTAAAATTACAAACTACAAAATAGGTATTTGCGATGATTGAGATCACTGTAGCGAGAGAACGCCTCATCTGATCGGAACAATTATGGTGTCAATTTATACGTAAAAAATCCATGGCAGATAATTTATTGTAAATTAAAATAATTAATCTCCACATACATTTTAATTAAAATTAAAATCTACAAAAGAGCGATTTACAATGCTTGTGAGCAGTTCTGATCGAAGCGATTCTAATCTCAATTTGTAAGAAAAGAAACTGTTGTGGATAATTTATTTTAAATTAAAGTAATAACCCTCCACATAAATTTTAAATGAAATTGATATCTTTAAAATAACGATTTACAATATATACTACTTATTATTTGAATTCAATATAAATTATAAGCTAAAGTTTCTTTACGCACAAATGAGAATCCCTCATTTATTTGTGCGTAAAGAAACTTTGGCTTATAATTTATATTGAATTAAAATAATTAATCTCAACATCTTATAAACGTTATCACGCATAATACCTACGGCCGTGTATACGACACAGCCCACCCCAATTTTTTAATTTTTTTTTTTTTTGAAGAAAAGCACAGCTCCTGCTGTTTGTCGGTCTGTAAGGTTTTTTCGTGGGATGCCCCAACACATGTAAAATCATCCTTAAAAGCCTTAAATCACGAGCTATTCCTACTCGGCTAAAAATATATCAAATGTTCAAATTGTGATTGTGGCAGCAACCACTGGACATCACCATTATATATAAAATGTATCCGTCCTAGGACGGGTTAATTACCCCTAGTATTAAATAATAGCAGAATTGAAGGAAATGCTGATGAATGTTTTCATTGAATAGCGTTATGAAGTTTTCATGAAGAATTGCTTGTTAAACTTATTCAAAATGGCGGTATTGAATAAATGATTTAATAATCCAGTTCAAATAGTGACTTGTTTAAAAACTTAACCGCTCATTTCAGAGGTATTTTGTGAGACAAGAAAAATTATAAAAAAAAACATCAGCGCTTATGTATTTTTATTAGCCATTCTGTTGAACAGAAATATATGAGTACATACCAAACTATGACGTATAATATGCTTTTTTAATTTCCTTTTTTTAAATTGCGTTTCCGCTCTTATTACAATAAATTCCACAACCAATAACCGATTTATTGGTTATGAAATTGATTGAATAATAATTTATTGATTGATAACCGTTACAATGTAATTTAAATCAAAAAAACAATTTTGAAATGTTATTTTCATTTTTGTGGAAACTCCCCCAAATATGTAAGTCAAAAAAGTTTACAAAGACATCTTCCAATAAGCCTCCTTATTGGAAGCTGTCTTAGTAACTATGTACATACATTTATATAGGGCAAAGTTGATGTTGGAAATACTATTGTTTTACATTAAAAATATTTCAACCGCTAGTTGCATAACAGCAGTTTCAAATGTGCATTCAGGCGATAAGAAATAAAATTGAGGGAAGGAAAAGGGACATATTATGCCTTGCCAGTGATCCGGAAACCTTCAAAAAAATAAAGCAAATCTTGCTGGACCCTTGAAGCGACAAGCAAGAATTACCTTTTAAGTCCCAACTTTGGGCAAAATAAGCAAACCGAGAAAATGTCGGTTCACAATTACTATCTATAATCGATCAAAAGAGATAGTCCAACATATTAAATGACTATCAAAACTAAATAGGATATATTACAATTCCTGGTAGGCGATCGTGGTGTTTATTGAAGAGCACGCACTAGCCGCTTTTATTTCCACCTTAAGGAAACCATACCTCGGGTTCGCCCAGGCTGCGAAACCAATAACGATAGAAGAAGCTTACGCTTTCCTGTGTAAATTTAGTACGAACAAATGTATTTCAGACAACGTCAAAAAACCTAGTCAAGCTAATTTTAACCCACAAAGGACCAACCAAGTTAGCTCAGTGCAAGCAAGAGTCATTCAATATCAAACAAAACCCAAAGAACGTAAAGAACTAAACTATCGAAAATGATCAACACAAGAGACCCCAAATGGAGGTCGATCCTTCAGCAAGATCACGAAATACATTTAATAAGAAACTCGTGAACAACCATGAGGTGGTTATAAAAAAGGGTAATGTTGAAAATCCAATACAAAAAATTTCCAGGAGGAGCAATATAAATACTCAGAAAATTTTCAAACAGTTCAACAATCAGATACGGAAGATTAAACTTTCTCCCGTAACTAATTTGCCAAAACAATATATTAAACCAAAAGATAAAATTACTTAGAGGCACAGGCGTGAATAAGAACATTATAAAGGCTAATATAATACCAATCAGTGTTCTAGAAACAAAAAATACCTCAATTAAAAATCTACTGGAAACACATACTGCATCAAAAGTATAGGAAAATTTAATTTTTTTGCCCATAACTTACAAAAATTACCTATTATGAATTCGATTTCCATAAAATGTTTCAACGGTACATTAGGGTCCGGATCTATGGCGGAAATGAACGCTAAAATAAATTATGATACAAACACAATATGTTTAAACAATAAAAAACTTAAATTCTATCGGTATTACCCTACAGAGAATTTTTACCATCATGTTGTAGTATTTGAAACGAAAACAGATGGGGACTGCTAGCTCTAGTAATAAATAACTTCGAATCAATATAGTAAATACATGAACCTATAGATATCCATATCCATAGATGGACGAGAAGTACCAAGAAAAATGCTATTTTCTACATATAAGGGTCATTTCGAGTTCACTCGTATGCCTTTTGGGTTAAAGAATGGTTCAGTAACATTCCAACGGACGATGAATCATATATTGAACAGCCTAGTAGGAGATGTAAGCTACGTTATATTATAAGACAACCACATAGAAAATTTTGGAAAAGTCATAAACCGATTAGCACAATTTAACCTTAAAATCCAGCTAGATAAATGCGAGTTCTTAAAAAGAGAGACAGAGTGAACGGAGTCAAAGTAAATCCGGACAAGATAAAGACGATCTTGGATTGGCCTTTACCAAAAAGCCCAAAAGAAATCAAACAATTTCTAGGACTTTCAGGATATTATAGACGCTTTATGAAGGATTACTCCAAACTCGAAAAAACCAATGTCGAAATATTTAAAAAAAGACCAAGTATGTAATCGATATGAAAGATCCAACTTACATAGGACGCATTCATAACTCTAAAAAGAATTCTTACAACTGACCAGATCCAAGCCTACCCAGATTTTTAAAAAAATTTTACGAATCAGATTTCGCACTAGGTGCTGTATTATCGCAGGTTCAGGAAGGGGTAGAGAGACCCATAGCTATTGCTTCACGAACTCTTAATTCAATAGAATGCAAAATATGCAACTAATGAAAAGGAAACCTAGCAATTATCTGGGCAGTTAGAAAGTATCAATCCTACCTTTAAAATTTACGCTTGAAACGGATCATAAGCTGTTAAACTTCATTAAATCATCTAAAAAAAAATCCAAGATCCTAAGATGGTGATTAGAATTAGAAAATTATGACTACGATCTACATTGAGAATGCAGACGCATTGAGTAGATTTCCGACAGCTAGTGACACAAAAGAAATAAACCTCAATGAAGCAAATAATGACACTTCACGTGTAGAAACGAAACAAAACCCAGAGAACAGACAACAAATTAAGGAAACTGAGTCAAGCAACGGTAAAACATTGCACTCCGCAGATACATCATATGATTATTTTAGCCATAATTCGGAACGCCCAATTAATTATATCAGAAATCAAATCATTTTTAAAATTTCCAATCCAGAGACAATAATTACTGAGGACATCTTTCCAAAATTTAAAAGAATAATAATATCGCTAAAGAGTCATTTGAAAAAGAAGAGACAACGAAGTACATAAAACTTTACCACAATAGTAGACAATTAGCGATTCTGTCACCCGAAACGCTATACCAAAAGATTCAAGAATCTTTTAGGGAAAATTTTTTGCAAACCGGTCATTTTGTTGTCGTGACAAAAATGAGCGAAGACGTTACAAATCAGGAAGCGCAAATAGCCATAGTAAAAAAGAGCATGTTAGAGCTCATAGAGGTATTACCAAAATAGAAAATCAAATTAGGAGATCATATTTCTTGCCAAACATGGCCAGAAAAATCAAGGATTTTGTCAACATCTGTCGTATTTGCAACAAACATAAGTATAACAGAAAGCCCTCTAACATCAAAATATCTCCTATGCGATAATTTGAACGAAAATCGAATTAACAAGCAACAAAATCCTTTTCCTTAAAGAGATCATTTCAATCAAAGATCTACTAGTCAGCCAAGGTGTAGACATATCATTACAGGATGAAGCACTTCAGTATGTAATCCTGAAAATAGCAATGAATGAAGAAACACTCTTGTACATCTTACAAGTGCAAATTTAAAAGAGGATGATTCTACAGCAATGATGAATGTACCACATCAACAACACAATAATAAGAAGCTACCCTCAATATCTAGTTAAAGCAAAACAAAAACTGTTTACAACCTCCAATCACAAAAGTTTCGTACAGAAACATTCGGAGATAAAGGGGTTCCTGGATGAATGCACTAAACCACTGGTAGTGGGGACTAAGAGGAGTTGCAATATAACATCAAAAATCGAAACAACAATATACCTTATTGCAGAGGATAAAATTCTAATAGATAATTTCAAAGGGGTGATATTGTCATCAGATTGCGGGCCGAACAATCGTTCGCTAACAGGTAACATTTTGGAATTGCACAATCCTATTCAATGATAAAAATTCGGGTCATACGAAAACAAAACCGAAATACATTAAATCCAAGGAGCACTGCATAATTTGTAAGCAAATCGGCAACTAATTAAATCAATCGATGAACATCCAAAATTGGATGTGGTCATTTTCGGGCGGCGTGTCATTGTCATCAATTGCCATAATATAATTGGTATGCGCAAACAACAGTAAACGTTGATCTAGAAAAATCAGATACATTTTGAGCAACAGTTTTCTCCACCCCCGAGAGGAGTTCTATTCCCATAAGTAGCTGAATAGACATTTCCCACACAACATCGTACGACATTCCTGTAGACACAAGCAAGATGTCAAATAATAATGCTGACAAACAGAATACATAAATAAATAACTGGTAACGCGATCTCATACCACCACATCACACCTGAATTTCATGTTAAGTTCTATCCTCATCAGTGTTCCGCCGCGCGGAACAAATTTGCGACAATGATGTGAATTTATACAGTGATTACTATCTGAGAGATCTGCTCATAAATCATTTTTTGACACCTAATAACATTTTTGGCAAATCTATATTTGTAATTTTTGGCAAACAAGCTATATATCCTCATGATATATCCATCGTTAATTCGAAACTGGGCCTCAAATAAATGCAATTCAATGAAAGAAGAACGCATAAGAATTTCTAAAGCAATATCAGCAATTATCAAAGAAGACATCTAATCCCAAATTTACGATACATCAGAATATCCCACATTTGATGCAATTAAAAATGGCGGTGAGGAGCTTATACCAGAGATAATTCAAAATAATTACTGATGAACAAAATAAGCAACGAAATACACCCTCATCATCAAAAAGGAGTAAAATGAAAATGTTTGTTTGGAAAATGGCCCAGGTTGGAATGGATATATGCAAACAGTTAATGATTTGATAAGCTATTAATTAAAATAATAATTTTATATTTGTATTAGCTAGTTTTAATTTTTTCAAGCTCATTTGAAATCCTCCAGATAGTTTCATTGACATTTATCAACCAGAGTGCAAGCAATTGAACTATATATTAAAATCAGCGTTAATTTATTCAGCACGCGAAAATAAGAACCACAAGTAGAAATACATTGTAACTTTTGATCAACCGCTTTTAATGAAGTCAGTGGAAACCGTTAAATGCGCGGTCTCCAGCAGTGACATATCTAAAGTTATTGTACGCCTACTTAGGTGGATGTCATTTACTCATAGCATATTTATTTTGGCGCACTTTGATATTTCATGAAAATCTTACGTGTGTTTTTGTTTTTTAATTTGAAGTGACACGAATTTGAACAATAGGAAAAAAAAACGTATTGAACAAATAAATAACGTTACTGCTCAGGTACCGTTTGACAGGTATTTTCCCATCACCTATATTATTTTATATGTGATAGTGAATTGTAAAAAAAAAAATTGTTTTGAAGGCCGCATTTGACCTGAGACGCGCTCATAATGTGCGAGAATACAATTTAAAATTAGGAAAAAACAAATTATATTATGCAATCTGAACTACTATAAATTATTGTACATAGTATGGTAAATTGTATAATTATAATATAAACAATACTCCTCTCACCGCTCACTCGGTCAAAAATGTGAGTCTTCGCCTGTTGATTGTAAAAATTATCAGTTTGTCACTCACATTCTGTTGTTTCATCAATCATATACATTACTTGTTCATTTTAAAGTATTTAAAGATTACACTGTGTCACGACACAGTGTTGGTTTGATATGCATAGCGAAACCTGCTAAAATTCTCTCAAAAATCAAGATTTTATAACGATAATAACAATATCTTCATAATTCCTTTGCCAATTTTTTTTCTTGGCTTTCTGTGAATTTCTTTTGAAATCAAAAATTAGATGCGGTCTTTAGCAAGTTTTTATTGGCTCTCTCGTTTTGACTCTCCGCCAAGATTTTACAACGACAACAACAACAATATAGTTCCTTTGCAAGTTCTTTTTGACTCTCTGTCAATTTCTTTTTTAAAGTAAAAACATAGGTGTATTATATTGCCCCGGTCAAACATGAGTGGGTATGTAGTTTTACCCTTAATGTTGGCTAAAAATGATTTTAACCTGAATGTATGCTTTAAATGTGTAAATGATTACGCACACCCAATTGTACCTTGAATGTATGCTATTATTATGTAAAATAATTATTTCTCATCTAACATTTACCCTGAATGTATGCTATTAGTGTGTAAACGATAATGTCACACCCGGAAGTAGGTATCCCCACCTGAGGTATGTCAAAAATCCGAGGTCAATGACTTATAAGAAGATCAGCTGAAGAAGCCCAACCGTACAAGGTAAGGTTCACAAAAATGAAACATTTATATCACGAAAAATATAGTATTTAATCCGCCGGAAATTAAGTAAAGCTATCATAGCTCTGAGAGTAGCTTTAAGCGAAGAAGAAAATCGAGGAATCCACCATTACCTAGGTGAGTCGCTGTCCAAAAATATATATTATTCATTATGGATGGCAACCATGAAATTATAAAGGCCAGATGGATGTTGGGCCAGAAGTGATACAGAAAAGGATGCTGAGTTTTCACACCACACAACTCAGATCCTGTAAAATGTAAATGGAAGAGCGTTAAACATGCAATCAAAAACTGGATAAACCCAAAGCCAGAAGAAGTAAGAGAACCTGATAAATACACTAAACTAATAACGTACAAGTTTAATGCCACTACGAGATGTAGGCATTGCCATCAAAAACGAAAAATATCTCCTCAAACTCAAAGAAATCTAGATTAAGACTCATATAACATTTACTTTGAATAAACGCACGGCGCTGAATTGTACAGCGATGAATTTAAGTAATGACGCCATTTCTCAACAAACAAACGCAAATATTTGTGCCTAGATCTCGATAAAAAGTTGACCTTTAGAAAGCACATAAATCAAAGGGCAATGAAATAAAAATACAATTTGCCAAAATTTACTGGCTGGAAAACATCAAAACTATCTCTAGACTGCAAGGCCCTGCTATGAAAGCGATCCTGATCTCCATAAGACATATGTGGGGCTTTATAAGCGCATCAAATATAGTTCTTCTGCAAAAAATGCCAGCAAAAATATTTCGCAATATACATTATATCGCCCATCGTGGTTTATTAGAAATATCAACATCCATAAAGACTTAGCAATTAAAGTGGTTAAAGAAACTAAAACAGCATTCAGTCTGAAGTAACATTCGAAATTGGAATCATAATCCCAATGAATTAGCAAGACAACTTCTAAGACTACTAAAATGCGATCGATTTCACAGGGCAGATCCTCTAGATTAAGTGTAGTGATAAATGTAATCTGCCTTATAGCCTTATAGTTGAGCTAACAAGAATTTCAATTAATTAATTGGTTACGTAAAAAATACTAACAAACAATTATCAAGTATTACCGTAGGTTAAGACTTATAAGGTAAAAATTATATTTTAGATTGTAAGAATTTCACACTTATGTAAATAAATATCGAAAAGTGCAATAGTAAAGCCATATAGATACTAACAAAAAAAAGATCAATAACAAATTCAACTACAATAAATTGGCATAAAAAGAGAAGAGTATTCTCGGAAACAAACATTAAGGAAGAAATTCTTAAGCGGAACAGCAAGTAAACCTGTTCGGAATGCAGGATAGAAAAACAAAATTAAACGATAGCAAATGGGAGAGAATATACGATTTCTTTAGTTTGATGGTAATTATAAATACTATTTGGAATATTCGGTTCCTCCAATTACTAGGTTTCTTTTCGCTATACCGGGTGTTTTTTTTAAACTGAGACGATCAAATATCTCGAAAAATAGCCACTCTACGGAAAAAATGTCCATAATCAAAATTTAATCATACCACGGGGGAAATACATTAGTGCAAAAAAATAGCCCCCCACCCCCCGCTTTGTAGGTGGGGCGGGGGTAACTTTTAAACTAAGATAGGAAGCCATACTTTTTATTGCAGATTCGGATTCTACGGCTAAAAATACGTAGGATTTGACTGAAACATTTTTTTCGATTCATGTTAGATGGCGCTGTAATTGACGATATTCAATTTTTATCTCGGATTAAATATCTCGGAAAATAAGCACTCTACGAAAAAAATGGTAGAGATCAAAATTGAATTATTCCGCGGGGGAAATACATTAGTGTTAAAATTAGTACCCTCACCCCCTCCTTGTAGGTGGGGGTACTCATTTTAACACTAATATATTTCCAGCGCCATCTATCATGAATCGATAAAAATGTTTCAGACAAATCCTACGTATTTTTAGCCGTAGAATCCGAATCTGCAATAAAAAATAGGGGTTCCTATCTTAGTTTCAAAGTTACCCCCCGCCCCACCTACATGGAGGGATGAGGGCTACTAATTTTAAAACTAATGTATTTCCCCCGCGGAATAATTCAATTTTGATCTCTACCATTTTTTTCGTAGAGTGCTTATTTTCCGAGATATTTAATCCGAGATAAAAATTGAATTTCGTCGATTACAACGCCATCTATCATGAACCGAACAAAATATTTCAGTCAAATTATACGTACTTTTAGTCGTAGAATCCGTATCTGCAATAAAAAATATGGCTTCCTATCTTAGTTTAAAAGTTACCCCCGCCCCACCTACAAAGCGGAGGGTGGGGGACTATTTTTTTTGCACTAATGTATTTCCCCCGCGGTTTGATTAAATTTTGATTATGGACATTTTTTCCGTAGAGTGGCTATTTTTCGAGATATTTGATCGTCTCAGTTTAAAAGAAACACCCGGTATAATTAGTCCCGACTTAACATTATTTTGTTTTAGCGGGCAACTAAGAACTATTCTGTTTGTAACGGTTCTTATAATGCTTACCAAGTAAGTACTATACAGGCACAAAAAGTAAAGGTATACAATTTAATTATCCTTGTTAATTAGCAATCAACATCTAGTATTTCTTAAGAATACCGATTATTTTAGGGTAATCACTTAGAAGCCCCAACTAAGAAACCAAACATTACGATAATCATCATTACTACAATATATTGTATCGTTACGATGTGATTATACGTCCCAGTAAAGTTAATTTTCACAAAAAAATGAAAATGTAAAGTAGCTTAATTAGGTATTAACCATTTTTTTATGTTTGATCCTCCAATTAAATTGTTAGCAATTTAGCTTTATTATTCTGTGCCATGCCGTATATTGTTATGTGCGCCACATATACATTTATGTAGATAAAGAGTAATATACATAATGTTGTAATACTCATAAAAAACACACAAAAATTTAACAACAAAAAAAACTATAAAATTTAATAAGAGCTCTAACGAGATGTAAAATTATGTTTACCATCATAAAACAAACAGATCATAAAAATGAAATTATTTTATAACTAAGACCTAATCGTTCGTCCACTTTATATAAAATATTTCTTACACCAAACCCAATAATTTGCATATTAACCAATTACACGTTAACTAAAAAAAATCATTTTGCTCGATGGATAATATTGGAACTAAATATATTAAAATACTTTTGTTTTTTCGCACTCTAGAAAATCGAGGAAAACTTTTTTTCAATTTGTTTCGAAACCTGTACAAAATTTTCCTTTTAGTTGTTTTTTTATATTTTTGTAAAGTTGCCAAATACAAGTTTGTTTTTTTGTTCAAGGAAAAACAATTTTCCTTTGTTTTTCATTTTAACGGTTTCAACCGCTTGAGAAAAGTTTTTTTTTTATTTATTATATTTAAATTTATTAAGAGTCTGCACAACTTCTTCAAATGTTTGGAGAATAAAGGGGCATCTTTTTGAATGAAACAATACAGATTATATCTGGACAGGCACTCGGTTTAGTTTCTTGTGCCTATATAGCTCAATTCCAGTTCAACTACTGTAATATTCACAGACAGATATACGGATACAAAGAACAACAGTTGGAGCTAATAGAACTGTTCGGTAAAAGAACAAAGGGACAGACCGCATTGCTAAAAGTCACCGCAATAATAAATTCAATAATGCTTCATTTTACTCTCGGTTTTGTTTCCCGTCTAACGAGCAATCTAAGAAACGAGAAAAATGCTTTAAGATGTATACGTACAAAGCAATGATGGTAAGAAAAGTTTTATAAAAAATAAAAAAAATATTTTCCACAAAGACGAAATAATACTTGAAAATTTAATAAAATAAAAGCAAAATACGGAAAATTCAAGATTTTCCAAGTGGACATTTTCGTTTCGATGAGAACACTTTGAGATAATAGAACAGAGTTAACAACATGACTTTTTTGATCCGCAGTTCCATTTTGTTGTTGTATTCATTTTTTTTTTTTTTTTTTTGATATCATTGCAATTTATTGTCGGTTGCCTTCGTTGTATAATTTATTGTTATTATATGCAAGCATTTTATGTAAAGAAACAAATATTTTGTAATTGTTTATTTTTGTTGTGAAATTGACAGCATCCAAAATATCATAACTTCTAAACTCAAACAATATACAATTAGCTCATTGGAATGTTTATTTTAACCAAAAGCGTCCTACAGAATATTTAATAAAACTTATAAATTTCGTAAGTAACGGAATAACACACGTTGAACGTTAAGTTAAATAAAGATTATTTTTGATCATATCCATTCCAGTATTGAATGTTTTAATAAGTGAACAAAAACGGTAAATTGAAGAAACTTTTTGAAAATAATTCACTTTAACTAACTGTGTGTGCTACATACTCTTCTGGGAACCCATGTGCAATTTTTCACAAAAAGTGTAGTCGCACATAAAACAAACGTAGCCACGAATTATCAAATTACCAAATGGCGCCCATTCCCTTAACCGAACCAATAACTGAACCAATTTGCAGCTTCTCGAATTTTCGCACTATAAAAATACGACTACTTTTATGATTTTAGTTTGTATGGACGAAAGCGGGCTGGTGGCATTTAAGCGTTTGGTGAAGCAATCAGTGTCCGAGATATTGTAGTCAAATCTAGCTTTTTGGAACACCTAGAGCCTAATTATTATACATATATTAGAAGACCGGGGGTTTGACATCTCTGACATCTTAGAAAAGATAAATCGTCATGCGAATATTAATCTGTCCTATGCGCCATTTGTAAAAGAAATTGAAATTTAAGATTCCTACTGAAAAACGTTTACCTTTTAAGTCGAATTCTAATGTTTTATTGATATTTGATACGCTTGACATGGTTAAATATTCTTTTATTTTTGCCAATAGTAAAAAATCAAGTTTTCCCTATATTAAAGCCAGGAAATCTAATTAAGCCCAGAAAGTCAAAAATGGATATAGGTCACATTACACACATATCGCCCAATATAATGATCTCAACAAAAAGCTGCTCAGAAAGCAGTTAATAAAAATAAGCCACTTGCAGAGTCTCAGCTCGCAAGCAAACGGCTTAGTAAAATACAGAAAAGAAACCGAATTTCTAGATGCCAAACATCTGTTGCTTCAAAGACGAGATTCAAAGACGACATATGCCTTGATCACAGATATGAGTCTTGCCAAAGCGATGAAGCTATAAACACAGCTCTACATGATATAAACGCTACTTTACATCAACACGAATTGTCTTGCGATCGAATTGGTTTGCCAACACCAACTGGGTATGCACCAATTGAACAGGTGTACGATCCTGTTCAAGAAGAAAAAGACGCTGTGTGCTATAATAAGACTGTTCTACCTTTAAATATGAAAAACAGAGTACACCGTCTTGAATAAATAGATTGCCGACAAAACTGGTGTGAAATCTCGATGTTACGTACTTATTGTTCTAAATTTTAATTGAAGGAATTTTCACCAACAACACAAGAATATCATAAGTTGATGTATATGTTTAATAGTTACACACAATAAAACATAGACGTTTTATTTCTTTTATGTTACACATCAGTAGTTACACACAATCTTCGACAAAATTAAAACTTAATTTCAACTTTTATTCAAGTGTAGTCTCAGTATATTTGTGTTAAATAAAATTTATTGGAAAACTGATAAAATGTTTTTCAACAAAATTCGAACAATGTATTCATCTGGAAATGATGAGCATAATTTCACTGTACCCATCGCCATAAATAAACTTAATATTATAACGAAAGACGAAGCATGAAAAAAAGCAGCCTTACATATAGCAGAAGAGTAGAAATCAAATAGGGAAATAAAAGCAACGAACGAACTTAATAAGATTTTATATTTTTGCTTATTCTTCCTCTTTCAATTGTTGAATGGTTTCTTGCGTCTTTATCGTTGTTGTGGTTCTGTTGTAATATAAAAATATAAAAAAGCAAAAAACTGATCTCATTAAAAGAAAACAAGAAAATTTAATAATAAAATTCTTGTTATATTGCAATAATGAAAATTTCTAGTTGTCTATCGTCTAGGTTGGATATGCAATTTGTATAGGAAACAAGCTTTAAATCAAACAAATATTTTTTCGTTTGAAAGTTCTTTGTGGTAAATCAGAACAAGTATAATTTCGACCGTTCGGAGAAAAAAAAAAATCTAAAGCTTCAATATATTGTATATATTTAATATCTTTTTCAGAAGTATTTCGAAAGCCAGAGTAGTACGACTTAAACCAAGGATTACTCCATTAAAAAGTTAGGTTACTTAGTTAAATTTTCTAAGTTTTTTAAATCCTAAATTTGGTAACTTTATTAATTACTAAAAATACTATATGAACTATACTCTTTGTTACTGTTTCTGACTTATTCCACTATCAAAATAAACGGCTCAATTATTATTTGCGGTTAAGATCTTCAGTAATATTTGCCAAATTTATTTTACAGGAAATACATAGTTTACGAATAAAAAAAAAAAATTAATGATTGTGATTCTTATTTATTGGTAAATATTTCAGCGGCTGTAGTATATAGATTACGGCTGTTATTAATAAGCTATTATAAGTTAACATATACATTAAAAAAAATGAAGGTGTGGAAAACACACGATTTTCTTTTACAAACAAGGGAATTTTGAGGAACTATCGATGTGAAGTTGCTGACAAAATTTGTCGAAGAGAATATTGAAGGAAATGTACATATTTTTTTACAGTATAATTGAATAGAAAACTGAAACGAAATTTTAGGTTGATAATGGTTAAATAATTAATAAAATAAATACAAACAAAACAAAAATTTAAGTTGCACTTCGAAATCTTAAATAAAATCAATCGACAAGTTAAGATTGTCAAAATTCACACGTATTTTGGCGAAAATGTTGTTCAATTAATTTTGTCAGGGCGATCCTACAGTTTTCCAACATATCACATATATGATTTAAATAGGTCATACTATAAGCTATCGATATGATAATCTCAAATTAATGGTTAGTGGGGAAGAATATGGACTGACAAGCTCTGAATTGCAAAGATAGTCAAAATTCACACGTGTTTTGGCGAAAATTTTGCCACCTCAGAGCTTGCCAATTCATAGCGTTCCACACTAGACATTAATTTGACATTATCATCTTAATTTGTCGATTGATTTTATTTAAGATTTATAATTGGAACTTAAATTTCTGTGTTGTGTATTTTTATTAAATTACTTATTTAATCCATTATCCATGTAATATTTCGTTTCAATTTTTTTTTATTGAATTACACTGTAAAAAAATATGTACACTTGCTTCAATATTCTCTTTGACAAATTTTGTCAGAAACTTCATACCGATGAGGAACTTATTATGCAATTTTCTTACAAATTTGTTCTTTTCTACAAAATAAATATTTTGGCCCAAGGGAGTGGCCCCTTCCAATTGGCCGATTTGGACTAATATTCAATGGGACCTTCAAATTTATGAAAAAAGCTTAAATAGGAAGTTTCAGTTCGATTGGTTAAACCAGCGGCGCTGTAGAGAGGATACAGGCGAACTGACAGGCAGACACCACTTCGAAACCCAATTTTTACTTACAATTACGTTAGTAAAAATGGGAGTGGTCACTTTCAGATGAGTAAATCATTTGGACTGTAGAGACCGACTGACATACTGACAGATAAACAAACAGAGACCATTTCGAAACCCACTTTTCGGACCCAGGGGACCTCAAAACAGATGAATCTCTATTATTAGGTAATTTATATTACTAACGCTAACGAAAGTAATAATGAGCAACTCAACTTCTAGCCTACTGACACGTGTATGTCGATGAGTGAGAGTATTGTACAACATTTATTCTGATTTTTTTGCATTCGTTGCGCATTACAGAACCAAAAATGGTAAATATACGGTTGATAATAAATAATTTTGGCGACTTTATTAACCTGTATCGTGATTTGCCTGAATTATGGAAGGTGAAAAGTACAGGTTATAATAACAGATATTTAAAAAGCTGTGTTTACGACAAACTATAGTCATTAAAATGAAAGAAATGGACAAAGATGCGGATAGGGATCAAGTGAGAAAAAAACTTTTTTTTTTCGTTTTATTCTATATGCAATCTTTTTCTGGGGCTCAAGGCACTCCCAACTCTTTCGCAGTTAACATTCACCGTCCTACTTTACGCAGCAGTTGCCAAATCGAGGACGTACGGCTATAGACCCGTTTTGTATAAACCACCTGCACATTGCATTGCTTCATGCCAGCCTATAGTGCTGACATGAAAGGTGGGTCGGCCCATTGATTCCGCACTCTCAACAGGGGATCATAGATGTATTCATCGTCATCACCGAGCGTAATCAGATGATGAAAAATCCTTTTTGCATCCCGCCCCTATAGGGATTCGAACCCGGTACCTCCCGATCCAACCGCCGTGGCTTTAACCACTGCGCCGTTTGGTCGGTTTAAAAAAAAAAAATTAATTGCCTTCGTACCACTTACAGCAGGGAACTAAAAAATTAGTGGAGAGCTGGAGAGTATAAAATCTGTCATCGGAAGAGAGGATTTATATGTACCGCCATTAAGGTACTTTAACGAAATTGATTTTTTGAGAGATAAGGAATTTCAGATGCAGGGAACATCGACTAGGGATAAGACCACTGAATCGGAGGAAATCGTACATACGACAAGTTACTGATTTTTGCATATTTTTATTCATTCTTGAATTCATTATAATTACATTTATTTACGATATATTTTTTCGTGCCACCGCACAGCTCCAACAGTGTTAATGTAACGTCAAAAATGTTAACGTATATCTTTGGCTGATGCTTTAATACTCCCTTCTTGCAGATATTGTTTATGAAAGAAAACACTAGAAAATATAATATAATATTGTAAAATTTATTTATGACTGTACATATATGTACTGTAAAGAACAAGAATGACAAGTTAAGTAAGAGAGAGAAAAAAAAAGAAGTTTAAATTTAGTAGCTTATATATTCAACACTCCTCCTCGTTTAACACAAATTGCATTTTTCCCGTAAGTAATCATGTTTGATTGCAGAGAATGGCTTTGTCAATAAGTTTGCAACCATTTCTTCTGTGGGACAGTATTCACATTCGTTGACCCTCTTCCTCACAAGGTCACAAATCATTTTGTATCGTGTGTCAATATGCTTCGTCTTGTATGAGAATTTGTGATCACGTACCAGATCAATGCACCCTTGATTGTCCTCGAATATTACTGTTGGCGAATCAAATTGTTCGCGTTTTTCTTCCAACAATTTTCGCAACAGTTTGATCTCTTTTGATGCCTCCGATATTGAAATAAATTCGGATTCGCATGATGACGCTGCACCTATGCCTTGATTGTTACATGACCAACTTATTATCCCACTGTTTGATTTACGGTCGATTTTGTCGTCGGCCCATGATAGCATCTGCATGTTGCCTTCAAATATTTCACAACACCTTTTGACCAATGGTTATATCGAGTTTGACTTTCTGTAATTGGTATCAATTGGTGCTTTTCGCTGTTTTTGCGTTAGTTAATCCGAAATCTGATGTAGTTTTCATGATATATGCTGATTCATTTACTTCAAAATTCCCATGAATATCTTTTGTAACCTCAATATCCGTGATTTGCTTCTTTGTCGAACCTGCCATAATTAAGTCAACCACGTAGGCAATTACATAGCAAAATTCATTGTCAACTTTCTTCGAATACAAGCATGGATCATTATACCTCTGTTGATATCCAGTTCCGATAAGTACTTGTGAAGTTCGGAATTCCAAAATCTGGCAGCCAGTTTCAGACAATAAATGCTTCTCTTAAGGAAGCATACCTTCGAAATATCATCGTCAAAGCCGCGTGGCTGCTTCAAGTGATTCACAAACATTTTTCTTTTTGCACTTACTAATAACAACGTTCTAAATGTTGTATGAAGTACCACTGGACCAAACAACTTGTCATAATCCTTGCCGTACTTCTGTGAAAATCCTTGTGCCACGAATCAGGTTTTGTATCGTTGCACTTCACCATTCGCACTAGTTTTTACCTTGAATACCCATTTACTTCCAATTGCTGTTTTACTTGGCGGTAAATCTACAAGTTCCCAAGCACCGTTGTGTTCATATGCCTCAATTTCTTCCTGCATCGCAGTAAGCTATTGCACCTTTTTGTCGCTTTTGATGGCTACATTTTAATTTTTCGGTTCATTCATCTCTCTATATTTATTTCATCGGTCAAATGCTTCGGTGGCACGCCCTTTGTTGTTCTTTGTGAAACACGTACCGTTGGTTGAACTTGATCATTTTGTCGTTCATTTACTTGTGTTTCTGTTGAAACCACCTCCTCCTCAGTATTTACATATTCACCGATACTGTCACGTTTTTGTCTTTCACCCAAATCAACTGAAATTTCGTTGTCTTTCGTATTTGGTATACCAAAACGAACATCTCGATTGACTACTACTTTCTTCGTTGAAGGATTGTAGCAACGATAAGCTTTCGAATGCTCGTCATGTCCAAGAAAAATTATTTCAGCTGCCACCTATTCCAATTTTCCTCCTTTTGCTGAGGGTCTGTTTGATAATTCGCACGGTGCGGTGCAGTGTAAATTTTTTCTTTATTTCTCCAATAGAAAATAAATCAAAGGAGACAAGGAAAACAGTATGCACTGCACCCCTGACTATACAATGTCATGAACAAAGCATTTAGAACCAAATATGTGAAAATTGTCTGTACCTGGTTTTATGCCGTTCCACCGTTCATATGGAGTCATGTTTGTTGTTCTTGTTATCTCACGATTCTGAATGAAATTTGCCGTTGCAATAGCCTCACCCCAAAAGCTGTTTCGTAACTTCGCGTTAATGACCATGCAACGAGCATTTCGATTAAAGTGTGATTCTTCCGCTCAGCTTTACCATTTTGTTGTGGACAGTCAGCTGCCGTTAACTGAATCTGAATGCCCTTTAACTTTAAATAGTTTGTGTATACTATTGAGGTGAACTCACCACCCCGATCCGATCGCATTATTTTTGGTTTTCGATCGAACTTGTTTTCACACAATGCGATAAACCACTTCACAGTGGCTTCAACCTCTGATTTGTGTCAGCAAAATAACGAATTTAAACGTGAGCGCACGTCAATGATGATGACCAAGTAACGTTTTCCACTGGGATTTGCTGTACGCATAGATCCGCAAATGTCCGTATGTATTAAATCCAATACCGCCGACGACTCACTCGCAGATTTCTTTGGAAACGGTAGCCGTACCATTTTTCCGTTCATACACACACATCACAAACTTCCTTGATTCCGTGTTCAATAATTTCCAATCCGGTAGTTGTACCTTCTGATGCCATTTTTCGAATTGCTGCTTGAACACGATGTCCAATTTTTCGATGCCATTCATGTATGTATTTGTCATTGTGTGCTAACACCGCACAAATTGAATCTGGTTGACGCAACATATGCAATTCACCAACTATATGAGCTACACCGATTTGACCGCTGACTTCGACTTTAACAGCATTTTTTACCAACCGTCGGATTGAAAGTACATTCCCAACCAATTTTGATGCCTACAAAACATCGGTTGCTTTTGCTTTACGAATACATCCGTAGCACAAGATATTATAATTGCCAAACTTGCGGCTTCAGTAGACATCCTTACTTGTTAATAATTAATCCTCAACTGAAATTTGCACAAATATTATTGTAGCGTAAGTTTTGCACAAACTCGTGTGTGGGTACGTCAAACGGTTTACACAACGGCGTGTTAAACAACGGAAGTTTGTACAAATTGTTTGACCGTGTATAGGGCCCTCCTGATCACAATATTTTGTGAACAAACAAAACAATTCACATTAACAATGACTAAATAATTAAATTTCCACCTGTTATCAGTGAAAATCCAGACAAAACAAACGAGTATGAAAATACAAAAAACTCGTTTATATTATTTGGGGCCTGGCATTTTATGATATCCTTTTTTCGATTATGTATGTTATAGTGTGTGAGGAACACGTTCGAATTTCAATTAAGCTGAACTAGTTTCAGGATTATTTATTTAATTTTTCAGAATATTTCACTTGTTGTAAATCTCCAACGTTGGAAGTTGGACTAGAGAATGACCTTATTTGTGGTTATGATTGATTTTTAATGCAGTTTATTCGTTTGGATTAATGAAATTAAAACTTTTTAATTGCAAATGTCTAGTATAAATATATGCACATGTCGTTGTACACAATAATATAACTGTAAACCACAATGTACATGCATGACTAGTTTATGGTAGTTTAATTAACTATAAAATCGTGTGGTCTGCAATTTATTACAACAACGTGATGTGAGTCTGTTTGATGCTTACCAACAAAAATAACATTAAAATCAGGTCATTGACACGTGGTTCATGTATGTATATATAACAGAATTTTTAATCAATGAACAAAAATCATTCATATTTCTACATTTAAGCGGGAGTAAATTATTACCCCAAAAAAAAAAATCATCCCAAAGCCATTTTATATTACACATTCCAAAAACATGATCATTTTCCAAATGTTAATGAAAATTAAAATAACGAAATGAAATTTTTTTAATTATCTCTAAAAACATGATAACACACATAGATTTTTTTTTTTGTTTCATTATTGTGATAACAAATAGCTGGGAAATAGTACACGTACGTTCATATATATTCACACAAGACAAGATTAAAGATTTTAGGGTTGAGGAAATGTGAGATATGTGGATGATTTTTTTTTTTGTTGTTGTTGAAGTGATAACGATGATAATAATAGATGATGATAATAAAATTTATCTATTCTTTCGACAATGTTTTTGTTTTCTTGCTTTTTTAATATTTTGATATGAGCACGAGTATAACAAAAAAAATTTTCTAGAAACTCGAATATTTATTTTTTTAAACAGGAAAATTTTATTCAAATATAGAGATTATAAATATAAATTTTCACCTTTTCCTAGCGTTTGTACCTGTGTAAGATTTTACAGTAAGACATATATAACCGTCCTAGCTAACTAGTGGAAGAAAAGTCAATTTTTTCCAACTCTATAAGGAATAGTTAGAAGAATGGCACCTGCAAATAGAAGAATTTAACGCACGCCCAAATATGCGCAGGCGGTAAATGGGGGAACCGGGCACATCAAACCGGGCACCGAGGACAATGCTAAGTTGCTTTGAGGAGCTTTCTTATTTTAGTTTGTGACATACTAATTTTTTGAAACAAGGAAATAAGAGTTTTAATTGATATGAATGTTAGAATTTCAAAAAAACTTCAAAGTGGGGTTTGGGGGTGGCAGTTCCCATCCTCAAAGGCATAAAACCAATTAAAATAAAATTTCAAAAAAATGTTATATTTAAAAACTTAGTTTTATGACGTCCGTTTTCTTAGGATTTTTGTTTTATGTTTTTGTTATCGCCACCAACTCCTGAAATAGTTATTCAGTTAGGCTAAATATCGGAACACTTGGTAGCTTCAAATTCTACAGCAACAAAAAAATCGCCAAGAAATGGAACTCGCCAAGAAATAATTTCGCGCTCTCTCAAAATATTTCTAGTTTGGTGCAAATGACTTGACTGTGAATTTTGTTGAGTTAAATGGAAGGCCAACGTCAAGTTATTCTAAGATTCTAATACGTTTAAGTTTGTATAGTGATCGTTCTAGTATATGGTGCTCCATCGTTTATGTCGGTAGGTAAACATTGAATAACTGACATTTGTCAGCCGATTGACTTGATTAAACAAGTTTTTGAAACGTCAATTCAGTACAATTTTCGTTTGGTGTCGAATTTTGTTGAGCACGGTACAGTGAGAGTTCGTCAACATACCGTTGATCAGCGACCAAGACGTTCCAATGAACTGGTTGAAGCGGTCAGAGAGAGTGTTGGCCAGAACACAAAAGTGTCGTATCGTCGCCGTGCTCAGCATTTTGGTGTCAGTGAGGAAAGGATGATTTGCATTTGTTTTCGTATAAAGTCCAATTAACACAAAGAATATTGCGGACAGACCGTCCACGTCGCTTGAAATACGGCCAAACAGTCGCTCGAATGGTTGAAACTGAACCTGATTTCTGGAAGCAAATTTTGATGAACGACGAAGCCCATTTCACACTCTCTGGCGGCTTTAATAAGCAAAATTTCCGCATTTGGGGAACGGTAAAAAGTGACTGTTTGGGCCGGCATTTGCGCCAAAACCATCATTGCGTCATATTTTTGCAGAGAAAACGAAACAGTCGATGAAAACCGATATCGGTGGATGTTGGCTAATTCAGTTTCTGCAACAAAAATTCCCTGGACGTCTGATGTCAAAAAGAGGCGACATTGACTGGTCGAACCCAGATCTCCAGATTTGACCCCTCCGGACTTATTTTTGTTGGGTTATTTGAAAAGCAAAGTGTACGCCAGCAAGCCTCAGACCCTTGACGAGCTTAAGGCAAACATTTATTTATTTATTTATTTTATTTAGTCTTGGATAAAGCAAAGCTTTTCTATCCCAAATACATACATAATATCTACACAAAATTAAAATTTACTCTTAACAAATTCGAACAATAACACTTTAAATCTAGCAAAAGTTTTAACACTTCTTATCTCCATCGGAATCTGATTCCAACTTGTGAACAAATTAAACAATGGTGAGTTGTTGTAAACATTGGAATGGTTCACCGGCAGTATTATGTTGCTATTTCGAGCTGAACCAATTTTTATTTTATTGTATAAATAAACAGGAACTTGATTAATAACAACTTTATAGAGGAGTAATAATGATCTATAATAAAAAAATTGAGCCATTGTGCAACCAAATAATTCTCTAAACTTGGTAGAGATATGATCATATTTTCTCAATCCGTTGACGTATCTGGCTATGTTGTTCAAAGAAACTTGTAAAATCTCCCTCGAGTTACAATCACAGCTCAAATAAAGAAATTCACAATACAATACATGGGGAATCACCAATGTTTTAGCTAGTAAAATCCTAACAGTCTAAACATTTGTATCGAAATCATTGCTATACCACCCGAGATGCTCGAAACGGTAATGAAATACGCAGCAATAAAGTCCTATAAAGGCGGCCACTTAAATTATGTTATATTCAAAAACTAGTCCAAATAAATTGCAAAGGACCAAATTGAATACAAATACCTCATATATGGAAATCGGTTGTTTTTCTCTTTAAAGTTATTCAATGTTTACATACCGATATAAAAGATGGCGCACCCTTTATGTTAATCAATCTGGAGCCAATTAAAATATTTTTATGTAGGTCAACCATGTAGGGCAAGTGTCCATTCTTTGTTGCAAGTACATGATGTTTTCGAAATAAAGGAGAATTTCTTCATCGGACTCAACCTAGTTTATCGAATAAGTCAGAATTTGTCAGTCGTCATCAATATTTGAAACAGCTCCTCCTTATATTCATTAGGGTGTACACTAAGGCAGCGAATTCTAGTCATAACAAACATCACAAAATCTAACAAATATAAATACATCGCGGGTTGCTATCTAACTAAATAATTACCTAAATCTACGTTACTTCCACGAAAATCTATTTTTAGATATAATTAACCCTTAATGAACGAGAGCTTTTTTTGTAATACTCGCCTATAGGTCGACAGAAAATTAGATGAAATACTGGATTAGATGAAATTTTAGAATATTGCCAACTAACATGGAACTAGGTTATTCCTTAACCGATTGTGATGCAATTCGACATGTCCATTGGAAATGGGATTCTAAAAAGATGTTTATAGATAAAGTTCTGGAATATAGCCAGTCATGAAGGAACTCGATTAGTTCTGATCCGATTTTGGTGATATTCGAAATGTACGATGGAAATGAGATTCTAAAATCATTTTTTAATAAAGTTCTGAAAATAGCCAACTAGGATGAACTTGCCTATTTCTTAACCCATTTTTCTTGAATATAAATTTTCACTGAAATTGGTTAAGAAATATCCAAGTTCCATCTTAATTGGCCATATTCCAAAAATTCACCCAAAAATCATTAAAGGATCCCTTTTCCAAGACGCATGTCAAATTGCATGTACTTTTTGTTCGGGAACTGGTTATCTTCATACCCTATTCCACATGTCCTCTCATAGAGGCCTTTCGATTTCTATGGCATAATTGTTTTGTGCTCTCAGCGAGGACTTTCGTTCGTTAAGGGTTAAAATAGCATAAACTTTCTGTGGGAACGGTCTTTTGGTTAGATCTGGATCTATTGAGCATAAGCTCGTGAGTTCAATTCCAGCAAACATTTTTTTATTTATTTAATTATATCGCAATTTACTACAGAACAATTTATTTATATCATTATAACTATAAGCGATGCACATCTTTTCATGATTTATTTGTAAGCAGAGTACATAGCAATGAAAAAATCAGCAACGTGCATAAACTTCAAATGATGAAAGGTGTACTTACGGGTGAAGCTACCGCTCTTATCAGACATATTCCCATAACCGAACATAATTATATTGAAGCATGGAACAAAATGTGCAATTGGTACAACAAAATGACTCCAATCGTTTCATCATTGATCCAATGTTTTTTTATCAAAAGCAGTGTTCACATCTATCGAGAAAGGAATTGCGCCGCATAACGAAAACTGCAGATGAAATAATTCGAGGGAATAATGTAGAAACATGCGATCCATGGCTGATACAAATTCTTAAGCAAGATTGACTGAGAAACCAAACCAATGTCGGCAACCGAGTCAGTCGAAAAGGATTTCTCAACAATCGAGAATATGCTAAGGTTTTTAAATAAAGATGTGATGCTTTAGAGATTTGCGATACAGCTACAAAAATGGAATCTACAAAATCTTTCTCGTCATTTATTGCCACAAATTCTAATATCACAGTTGAGTGCATAGCACTCAAAAATCAACTACTGAACAACCAGCTACTGAAAAATCCTTAGGCTGGTAGGAAAATCGAACAAAATTTGTTTCGGGCTGCCAATTTAATTCAATTCTTTTAACCACACGGTCGAATAGAAAAAGTATTACATGTTACCGTACGTTAATTATTTGGATTCATTGAGTTTCTTATAACCAATAAAATGGTAAAAAGAAAATCGAAAAGTGGACAGGCCACTACATACGGAATCTGTCGCTAATGATGATTTCTACCAAAGGTTGTTCGATAAATTCGATGAGATGACATTTCCTGATCGAAATTCATCACCTCAACAGCAAGATCAAAATAGACTAACAGTTAATGGGAAACGGTAGTAAAAGACCAAGAAATAGCATTGCTGAAGAAAGAAAACGAGTTGCAAGCGGCGCGTAATATAGCTTTAGTAACAACGACAATCGAGCCCGACGTGCATTCAACTACGTCGGTGAGATATATGGTACATTCAATGATGTGACAGAATCGATCAACATATTAACCGGGGACGACAATTATTTAATCGACAAGTGGTTTGAAGATTTTGATAAGAGTCGTCGAGATTTTCCATGTGGTCGGATATAGACAAGGTCGTTTACGGGAGACGGTTGTAGGCGGGAAAAGCTAAGCTGTTGAACAACAAAAGAGTTGAACACGTGAGATAAACTGAAACAGTCTTTAATCAAGAAGTTTTCGAAGAAGTTCAACAGTGCCACTATTCATCGGAAAATGGCAGAGCGGAAAAAGAAGCCAGAAGAATCAATTCAGTATTTACTTGAGTTACGTGAGCTGGCAGTATTGGGCAATGTTGAAGATTCTGCTATCTTCCAGTATTGCATTGATGGGATACCGGATCAACAAATTAACAAACAAATTTTATATGGTGCTTCAAGTATGGAAGAATTTAAGTTACAGCTCAATGACTGTGAGAGGATTTAGGCCATAAATCCGCCCTAATGTCCAAGCCCTGTTTAAAACCAGCTGATAGTTCCCAATCGGATGGTAGAAATAATCGAAGGCCGAAGTTCATCTTATGTTACAAATGTGGAGATAGTGGAGATACTGCAAGTATAGCTGCACGAACAAGGGAAAAGGTAGAACGTATTAAAGATGTCGCCGCAGTTCAAAATAAAATATAGTTTTGCCAACGATTTGAACGAGTTTTCAATTAATGGTAGAAATTGGGTGGCCATGGTCGACAGTAGAAGTGATCTAAATCTAATATCTGAGTCGAAATTTAAAGAATTAGAAGTAGAAATTTTTTAAAATCAGGTTAATGATTAAACGAAGATTCCAGGCAAATGTGAGTATATAGATGGAGACCATTACAACACTGTTTTTCATGTTGTAGATGAAGGACCATTACAACACTGTTTTTCATGTTGTAGATGAAGGACTGCTTTCCCGTACAGATACTCTTAGCGAAAGAGAGAAAGGGGATACTCTATTGTATACCTACCATCTGGACCATCTTGGGAACCTTGTAGTAACCAATAAACAATAAAAACACATTTTTTGTGGATGGGTTCTCAAAATTTGAGTGGTTATATCCGCCGAAATCCACAACTGTTACCAAAGAAGTTTTCAGAAAAAGTTGGAGCTACAGAAGTCGGTGTTCGGAAATCCTAGGTATATTATCTCGGATCAAGGTATTTTAGGAATACTGCAGAAACCAGTCGATTAAACATGGAGCCATTACGACGGGTGTACCAACCGGTAATGGGCAAGTTGAACGTGTTAACAGAATTTTAATACCGATGGTAACAAAGATAGGTTTGTAGAAACCTGATGAATGGTACAAGCACACCGATACTTTGCAACGAATTTTAAATAACACTTACAAAAGAAGTATTGGGATGACGCCGTTCAAGTTGCTGATGGGGATAAAGATGCGCTCTCCCGAGGATCATAAATTGAAGGAGATAATATAGGAAGAGGTAGCAAATTGTTTCAGCGGACATGCTTCAATATAGAGCGTCGGCGAAATAGTGGCAATTATATAGACCCAGTTTAGTAGGGGAAATAAAATTTGTCCGAAATATCTTGGGCCATATGAGGTGGTATGATGTCGAGATAATGACCGGTACGATGTGAAAAAGGTTTGTGGAACAGAGGGTCCGAAGGCAACATCGACAAGCGCAGAATTCATGAAACTTTACTACGATGAAGCAGAGGAAATCGATAGAGTGGACCGAGATGTGGCAGCTATGGAAAATAGTCATCGGCCGGATGACTCGTAGGATGGCCATGTAGAGTAATTTTAATTCTTGTTTCGAAAATTTGAAAATACGTTGGCATGAGTGTATTGCGTCGGAAGGAGATTACTTTGAAGGCAATGAAATAGATTTGGAAGAATTAATAAATATTTTTTAGAATAAATAAAAACGGGCTTTACTTGTTGGACACAATAGTATGTGTACACATATACATATGTATATGGGACGTTTCACTTCAATATTTTCATTGAAACGTCTACTGTAAAAAGAAAAAAAAAGATGGCGGCTCAATATGGCGGCGAAAACCTAAATAATCTTTGGTGTGTATGTTAGTATTTGTTTAACTTCTGAGCTGACCGATTTTGGTCATATTCACACATTATATTTGTTTTGTCGAGACAATTGTTTAAAGCTATGCTAGGATCCCATTAAAGAAATCAGCTACTGAAACTTCAAGAATCCTCTAATCCACCAAGAAAATACTTAAATTTATATAAACAAACGGTTGAAAAATGTATATAATACGGATTACCTACTTAAAAACTTTGAACAAAAAACGTAAATCCTTCTACTTCCTACTAGGAGACTTCTGTTTAGTTTCAAAATGTATTTTTATCAACAGAAGGCCTGAAATATTAATATTCGAAAATGAACAACTTTAAACAGTTATCCTTGAAAGAGGAGAGATAGACAAGCCATAGGAGAAAGTATCTAAACCTAAAATGATTCATATTGGTAATATTAGTAATATTCCCTTGACTTGAAGTTTGGAAATAACACTCATTCGAACTATAAACATCCTAAAGTAAAGGTCTTCTTCGAGCAATTGAGAAATAATCCAACAGTCGTTTATCAACTATAGAAGACAGGACACCAAAATTACTGTAAATCATTTAACCAGCGTATTCAGTTGGGAAAATCCTCCCCACGATATTAATTCGCTATTTCGGTACAATATAGAAAGAGGTTCATTCCTTTTTAAAACACCGTGCCATGTTACGTTACTACTGTAAATCCTCCCAGCGCAATCTTACTCCTCAGCGAGACATTAAAATTGGAAAATTTTAAAGAATTTCGCTTTCTTTATAGTTTCGCTTCATTATTCAATGCTTGCTTAATGTTGAACGACACACATTACATGTTAAATATACAAAAACAACAATTATTCAAATTTATATACGTAAAGTGAAAATTTAAACTTTTCATGCTTAACATTTTAATAGTTAGAATGTTGAGTGTTGTAAAAACAGAAAAAAAAAATCTTTTTCCCAAACAAACACTCTCAAAATGACGTGATAAGGTAAAATGAGAAAAAAAATTTATCTTAAACGATATTAAGATTAAGAAATGGTATAGAATTCTTAATTAAAGCGTTCAGCAATAATGAAACCCATCCCAACAAAAAAAAAAATGTTTGACGTGTGTTGACGCAATATTTTTGTTATGCAAAATAACGTTGCATATATATGAAGCTTATTTGGCTATAAAAGCTCTAACACATAATTCCACAAGATAATTAAAAAAAAATTATAATAATAATCGTTAAGTTCATAAAGTACTTTAGAATGAGTACAGGGTGGCAATTGCGAGCAAAAACTAGATAGTGGTAACAAATTTACATATATACGTGTGTGTGTGAATAATTTTATTAAAATTAAACATGGATAATCGGTGAGGTAGTAAGGTGGTTTATATTTCATCTCTAAGATATAGTCATTTACATACACACACATTTATGTATGTATGTGCTCGCTTAAAACCATAAATTATAAGGTGTTATACCCACTAATTACAAATAATTTAAAATTTAAATTTTAGTTAAAGAGCTTTTTACATTTAATCTAAAATGTTTTAAGAGTATACAAATATTACGCATAAATTTCGAGTGGGTGGTCATATATTATATTGACGACAGTTTTACGTACACCCAGAGCATTATGGGGTGAAAAACTGGAAACATTGCCTACATAAACATATATGCAAAATAAAAGAGTTTTCTTTTTCGAAGGGGTATAAATTATTATTGTTCCGCGTTGTTAATCACTATATATCGTTTATTTGCCATCAGAGGTTGAGTTCGGTCGATTATAAAAATAATAAAAAAAAAAGTTTGTTCGCTTAAAGTTTCTGCGAAAAGGAAAGTGTTTTTAAAGCTTAGATAGCTCTAACTAGTCAAAGGGGGCAGTTAAAAGTTTCGACATCAATAGGCCTCTAGAGCAGCTAAAAGGTAAATATAAAATAGATTTCTGAAATTTGCGCCATTGCAAAACGAGTATGAAAATTGGAGCACTGGCGGCAGCGATGGCTCCAATTATACGAGTTTTGCAATGATTCCTTCCGCTAGTGTGTTTCGTGCTACTTTTTTTAAGAAATTTAAGAATTATTCATAACTAGCAAAGGTACCCGGTATTTCCCGGGAAAATATTAGTATTCATGAAAAGTGATTAAAGAAAGTGGTTCGTCATGAGCCTTTCATAGAATCATCGACAATCATATCATGCAACGTGTTAATATGAGTTCTAACGAGATTGACTTTTCGGCTATAGACAATCTTGATCGTGCATTAAGTACAGTAAAAAAACAACCATAAAAAAATACTCGTGTGAATCTTGATGATGATGCTTCTAATGGTCCTACCAATCAATAAATCTGCCGACAATTATGATATCCCTAATATAGGATCGACATTGTCCTTTATTCTAACAAAAATTGCCCACATGGAACGAAACATGCATGAGCCTAATAATAACACTGGCACAAAAAAAATGTAAGACCCAGAGGGTAGACCCCCTAACCTTCCGTTTTTGGGGTCGCTGTAATCAAATATGACCGTAAAAAAATGTTAACTAGCCATTTCCCCGTTGCCACCCCCCATACACCATCTTCTGGGTTGAAATGTCAATTCTCATACAAAGTCAAGTAGAGTGAGTATTCCTATGTTTTCTGAGCCACTTAGAACGAAGAAGACTATCAAAAATGAATAATGATATGGGTATGGAAACCAGTTTATTTATGTTGTGCTTTCAAGCTGCGTGCGTAGAAGAGTCAATAAATAGTCTCCATTCTTCACTTCTGTAGATGCTTGGTTCCAAACAATCAGAAATTCCTCGAACATCTTTGCAATAAACAAGAGACTCCTCATTCGTGAGAAAGGGAAGGAATTCTTTCTCCCGATGTCTGTAAAAAGTAATAGAAGTCTTCTTAGCCAACTATCTTTCTTTGGATTTGACGCGAGAAACTCTGCACCATCTTTTAGCAAACCCAACTCCCTTATCATATCGTTCAATCTGTGTTGGTTTCACAGCTTCATAGGGCGATTTCTCTTATAAGGCTCAGCCTCTTCACTAATGTCAGTGTTTGAACCACTCTCACTTTCTTCCTCATTTTCGTCCTCTTTTCTGCTTGAATCATCTGATGGCTCATTAATATCCATTTGAATTTCTTCCGCAACCGGGTGATCAATAACGACCATTTCATCAGTAGTTACCGAGTCATCATGATCATCCTGGAAAATGGGAGGTGTAAATGACAAAGCATCAGCATACATGACATATTTGGCTGTAAACATACCATTGAATCTAGTCATGCATATGTATCACTCCCCTTTTGTGTTCGATTCACTCCCAGAAGGGGTGTATGGGGATGGTAAAATGACGCTAGGGGGTAACGAGGGGGTCTTATTCATTTTTGGTAGTCTTCTTCGTTCTAAGTGCCCCAGGAAACATAGGAATTCACACCCTACTCTACTTTGTATGAGAATTGACATATTTCCACTTCCAGAAGAGGGTCTATGGGGCAATGGGGAAATGACTAGTTAACACTTTTTTTTTATGATCATATTCGGTTTCAGCGAGCCCAAAAACAGAGGGGTAGGGATCTACCCACTGGGTCTTGACATTTTTATTTTGTGTGCCAGTATAATTTCAACAAAATGAATGAGCAAATTACCACTATCGTCAAGGTCTTTGATAAAATGGAAAAGATTGAGTCAGTTCAAAATACATTAATCCTACAAATATCGCAACTCGAAACCCGCTTAGAAGAACTAGAGCAGCAAATTAAAAAAAAAATAAGCCCTCATTATTCATGGCCTGAAAAACTTAGCTCAGCAACTAGATCTTTCCATATGGACTAAATATCAACATACAACCACAAGTTGTTATTGATTGTATCATTTTAAATCCAAAGTCGAATTTATCATCACCCATTCTGATAAAATTTAACAAGAGAGTTGTCGCGTTTTGAAGGCCAGATCGAAAAACTTAAATAATGGCAATATCTATATAATGAGGATCTCACGGCTTCCCGAAGAAAACTACTCAAACAAGCTTGGATTCTTAAAAAATTGGGGAAATTCAAATTTGTATTTACCTGCAATGGCATTATCATGATAAGGAAACACGTTGGTTAACCGCGGTTGTTAGCCATTAACCGCCATTAACATCAATACCAGATTCTGCTCCAAGACGGCAAAGGCGTAGAAGAAAATTCACATTGAGTGCCAAATTGGCTGCAAATCTAGAAATGGTGAAGGTTAGTGATCGAGGAGCAGCGCTTATTTTAATTCCTACGTTACAACACTTAGGTCTTAATCCATCGGAGTATAATATCAATCCATCATCTATTCGAAGAGAACGAGGGATTAAAAAATGGGTTTAAACCTGATGTTCCCCTTTGTATGCATTGGGATGAAAAGTACTTCAGGATATCAATGCAACAACAACTGTAGATCGCCTGCCTGTGAAGGTGTGCAACAGCTCTTTTGTGTCCGCAAGATGTCACCCGGAATGGATATTGCAACAGCATCTGCTGTATATAAGGCAATTAACGACTGGGGACTGTGTGATAAACTAAAGTTTATGGGTTTTGACACAACTGCAGCTTCCGGACCTTGGAATGGTGCTTGCATCCTACTTCAGCAAAAATTGGAGAAAGACTTACTTTGGTTGGCTTGTCGTCACCATATCCATGAAATATTGCTGGAAGCTGTGATCACTCGATTTAAAAAAGATTGGCCTACAATAGATGTTTCAGATTGTCTGCTATTGCTGATATCAGTAAAGAATGAATTAAGTTTTGTAAAAGTCAGCTGCAAAAATGTCAACCTAGAGATGACTATCGAGAACTACTGGAGTTGACAACCATCTTTTTAAGCGGGATTATAACTACGAAATTCTTCTTTAAAGCTCCTGCGGGGCTACACAGAGCCCGATAGATGGCCTCGGCCATTTATTCGTTGAAGATCTGGATGTTACGAAACCAATTTAATTTAACATTTTCAAAGTTCGCTTATACATCCCAGCATGGTACAAAGCTCCGTTAGCTCCGAGTTAATTAAATTAAAGTAGTGCTAATATGTGTTGTGTTGTGTTATTTAGTGAAATAGTATAGTAAATAGTTTGGTGTAATGTGTGCAATGTGTGTTATAGTGCAATAAGTTTTGTGATAAAGTGTTTTTCGTTTGATCAATCAGGAAAACGTGATCAAACGTACTCAAACAATAAATAACGTTACTCTCAATAGACAGGTATTTTCGTATTACACGTATTGGAATACATATGTGTGATGACGAATTGTGTTATGTTAGTGTTAGTGTTCTACGATAAGTGCTGGTTATTGTGAATTTCATTATACTAAATATGTATAATGAATTTTATAATGATTTTAAAGGTATTTTTGCGATTGATGCGTGTGTGGGTATATAGATGTTAATTGTTGCATTAGCGGTCCCACGGACCCCACAACGCTCTTAACGGGTTAATGGTGAAGTAAATTATGTAGGTTTTGGGTTTCGCTGAATTGAATGAAATGAAAATTAATTTTTATTAAAATTAAATTGAATTAAATTTAGTGAAATTAATTTTACGATGTAATCGAATCATTAATCTCATAATGCTAGTATTGATGATGGTACACACATTTTTAAAATTTTTTAAAAACACTTGTTAAATATTTCGCAAAATTACAAAAGGTTTAAAAAATCACTCGATCGATTTCGGCTTATTAGGCCATCATCAGGAGTATCTACTCTCTTCAGATGATGGCCTAATAAGCCGAAATCGATCGAGTGATTTTTTAAACCTTTTGTAATTTTGTGAAATATTTAACAAGTGTTTTTAAAAAATTTTAAAAATGTGTGCATTAAGTGTGTTTCGCCAAGTGCCTACGGCAGAAAGTGTAAAAAGTATTGATGATGTGTTGGTATTGGTGGTAATGTTAATATTAGTATTAATATTAATGTCAGTTTTAGTATTAGTATGAGTATTGGTATATATGTTGAATAAAGATTAATTTATAGTTCATTGAAACCGGGTTGATTCTTTGTTACTATCATACCTTTCCTTTCCATCGGTTTTGTTATGTGTAAAGGGTGTACGGAGGGGCCCGGTGAAATCCGGGAGTCTTGCTTAGGGTTAGTTGTACATTCTGATTAATCTATCAATTTGAATATAATCAATAAAAATCATGAATTTAATTATGTCTATATGATGCATTATCTGAAGGCAAACCAATATTTCAGTTACCGAGCCAGAGACATCCTAGATAACAATCACAAAAAATTTAATTTTATTAATTCACAAAAAAAAAATCAGCTAACAATTTGAACGATTGTTGTGTTGATTTTTATTGAAGCTGGTATATATGGAATATTTACCGCCACATGCACAGTGCCTAATGAAGCATTTTCGTTTCTTAATGAAGCATAAAATTGTCCCAAAAAATTAATATCGGTGTCGGCATTCAGCATTCATAACACATAACGCGTATTGAAGCGTTAAATATTTGATGAATTCATTTGAAAATTACAAAAAAAAAGTTTTCAAATAACACATTTCACAATTTACAAAACCAAAAGAACATAAATTTATTGATTAAAAATATTAAATAAATTTAATTAATTTGTATAGTATAGTTGGATTATGATTGATTGGAAAAATTAAAAAGCAAAATATGTGTACGAGTACGCTGTATGGGAAAATGTTGTAATTTATCGGAAAATTCGGAAAAATCATATTCGATTTGATTGCAAAAAAGTTGTTGGGATTTGGGTTTGAATTTTTATTTTTTATTTTTTAACAAAAGCCTATCGGCATTATTTATGTAAATTATTTCGAATTGTTCCTGCGTGTATATGCTATAATTTTATTTCGTCGTGGCGTACAAAATCAAAAATTGGAATAAATGTGAAAGACATGAAAAGGGTTGATATATAAATTTAAATTGTTTTCAAAATCAATACACATCGAAATATAACATGAATTAGGCAGTTTATGATTAGGGCTCGATTATAATATGGGTATGAAAATTTCGCAAACAGATTCTCTCAGCATTAAGATATACATAATTATTCGTAATTGTTTTACCCTTTAACAATACCCTATAAGGAATAATTTTGTGTGTAAATGTGGCCTTGCAGCAAAGTTAAAATTTACTTATATGTGTGTTAGCAAAAAATTTAAGAGACATAAAGGCTTCGGATTCTTATGTAAATAAATATTTTTTTTGGATTATGGAAACAAAACACGGAAAACGTATTTATGGGTTTCGGAACTTTGTGAGAAAAATAAGCCACATTTGTTAATACATATTTTTACATTTTTCTCGATAAATACATATTTTTACATATTTTGATTTTTGATGTGAAAACATCTTTAGCGGGGGTAAGTCAAAAATTTCATGTAAAAAAAGGAACGGAAAATCCGGTACGACCGAAATTACAAATTAAATACGAGAAAAACGAACATAAAATGCATCGAACTGCATACGATATAATTCGAATTACAATTTCCGTCAGATTAAAATAAAAAGGCACAAAAAGTATGCATGTATAGTGTAAGTGATTCAAAAAAACTGAAATGGAAGTACGTTAAACAAAGCCAAATGCACCCATACTTCAAATATTAAATAAAATACATCTTAGCGAGCTGTGAAAATGGCACTTATACATACGTTGATACATAATTATAGTACATTGTGTCATTAGGATTAAAAGTGATACTTTGTTTGACGAGCAATTATATTTGCATGCGAGGCGAAGCGCAGCGTAGCCGAGCAAAAGCAAATATAATTGCGAGTCAAACAAAGTCACTTTTAATCCGAATAACACATACTATTTTTTCTCCAACGAAGAGTTTATGTAATGTCGGTTGTACATTACTAATTATACGAGTAAGTACAAATTATGTAATTAAAACTTCAAAGAAACTAATTTTGTTGAAATATTTTGTAAAACTAAGGAGGTCATGACTTTCAAAATTGAAACTAATTTTGTTGAAATATTTTGTGAAACTAAGGAGGTCATGATATGAACGAAAAATAAAAAAAATAAAATAATTATTTCATATACATACATTATACATATTATTGGATTTTCACTATAATATTTTTCTCCTAGTATTAAAAGTGCCTACTTTTACACCAAGGATTAAAAGTGTAGCTTAGCGACACACACATTTTTTAAAATAGTAAGAAAAAGGCCTACTTTAATACCCAAAAACAGTATTAAAACCAAAGGCTTTTAAGACGTTGGGAGAAAAAATAATAATTTTGAAATTGTTTAATCGGTATGCTATGTTTAGTATTGCTCATGCTGTTGCTGAGTTTGGTTATCCATGGCATATCGGAAACAAAATGTATAAGAGTGGTAAAAAGATTCGAAAGCCATTTTCTAAAGTTACGCGCAAGGAAGAAGCCGCAGGGAGATATGCTACCGTCTTCCCAGCTGCTATGATTTTACAGTCAAAATTTCGCTTTTATTCAAAATAGTGCTTTTTAGCGAAAACCACCATATTTAATTTCAAATCAATCAAATCAGCGATGCCACTTTGCTTTGGTCACCAGGGCCTCTATCATGTTCTATTCGACCCGCCTCAACTTTCTTATTATGGATTCCCCTATCGAGAATGCTGCAAACACATTCATTTAACATAATAGACGCACTCATTTAATGACGTTTGTCAGTGTACGCGGGATTATTTTGAGACTAGTTTTGATTTTAGTTTAGATTAGATGTAAAAATTTGTCACAATCCTCAACAATAAATCAATCAGAAAATTGTCTTCCTTATTTTTGTTGGCGGAATTTTTCTCGCTATTAAATAGATGGCCAAAAAGTGTCGTGTTTTGTGATCCCAAATTCACGATATCGTAAAAAAATTCTTTCGCGGCGGAAATCATAATAAGGCCTCTAGTTTTCCGTGACCATTCACAAAAGTTTAAATATGGAATCATCAACAATTGTCTTGTAAGAGTAATGGTGAATTTTAAAGCGCTCAGGATAGGTTTATAGATGATTAACTTAACAGAACTGTACGTTGCTCAAGCTCACCAATACATTGTTATACTGAAATATAGCCGGTTATAAATTTCAATTTTCAATTAAACAATTAGTGTCGGCAAGGTTCGACCTCCAAATCCAAAATAGAACAACTTATTGACTTTTTAACCCAAAATTGTATCGTAATTTAAATACTGAGCGAACAGTTCTCAGGCCCATCGAAAAGACTTGAAATGATTCAGCAGTTGCAGGTTTTCACATAATTCTTTTGCGAGTTGAGCGTGAACTCGCCCGTTGTTTTTTTGTATTTATCTCTCCATAATTTAATATTTTTAATAAATATTTCAAGATAGAAATAGATGATATTTAATTTTATAAACATTTTAAAATTCCACTTATAAAACATTTTAAACGCCTAAATGTTTCCAATGTAATATATAGGCAGACTTTTTGAATTATCAAAATAAGATGTCGCTAGCAAAATGTAGTATTTTTTTAATGGAAATGTAGTACTTATATTGACCACTTTTAAAATCACTCGTATAATAAAAATTATTTTTGACATTTCGACAACTTTTATCCACGATCAAAACAAAATTGTGTTCTTCGTATTTTCTTGCATAAAATTCAAACAAAATTGGATTTGTTTATTTGTAAATTTCAATTTAACATTACGACTATCTACAGATTTAATAGAAATGCCTAAACCAAAGCAAAGTGTAAGTTCTAAAGCGAAATTGATTGTTCAAGACTACGGCGATGTTTTTAAAACCGATGGGACAATTTTATATTGTAAAATCTGCGAAAAAACCGTATCGATGCAACAAAAATCCCTAATTGACCAACATGTTGCCAGTAAAAAGCATAAAGATTTAGAAAGGCGGCGATCTGAAAAAAATTCACAACCTTTTCTACAGGAATCGATGGCTGGCTCTAGCTAGCTATTCGAAATTTAATGAAGAGTTATGTTTAGCATTGATAGCTGCTGAAATTCCTTTGTCAAAACTCAATAATAAAGTATTTTCAGCGTTTCTAAAAAATACACAAACCAAATCATTCCAGACGAATCCACATTGCGAAAGCGATATATGAAAAGTCTATTTGACAAACAGATTGATGAAATTAAACATGCAATTCAACATAAATATTTGTGGGTTTCCATTGACGAAACGACTGACAGCACGGGACGCGATACATAGCGAATGTTATTGTAGGAATACTAGATGTGGACGGGCAAATTGCCAAACAAAAGTTTTTATTAAATGTTGCGGAGCTCGAGAAAACAAATCATTGTACAATCGCCAGATTATTTGACGACTCCATGAAATTATTAGGTGAACAGTTTGAGCGGGATAAAGTACTTCTGTTTGTGTCGGATGCAGCACCTTATATGGTGAAAGCCGTCCAGGTCATTCAAGCTTTCTACCCAAAAGTATTACATGTGACATGTGTCGTACACGGACTACACAGAGTGGCCGAAGCTATACGTTCGAATTTTAATGACGTCAACCGACTTGTTTCTACAGTGAAAAAAATATTTTTGAAAGCACCTTCAAGAATTTCTTTGTTTAGGGAAAAATTTCCAGATCTGCCATTACCACCTCAGCCAATAGTTACTCGTTGGGGAACTTGGCTAAATGCAGTAAAATACTACACTGAAAATTTAGAGAAAATACAAGAAATTGTTGAAGATTTGAACGATGAAGACTCTGTATACATTACAACGGCTAAAACAATAATGGATTCACCAAAATTAAAACAAGAGTTGGCTTACATAACCTGCAATTATAGTCACCTAATTCATAGTATTGAAAGTCTCGAATCATCGAATAAAACTTTAGTCGAACAAATTAGCTTATTGCAAGAATCGGGCAGGCAAATTGAAAATGTTAGTGGAGCTGTCGGCGAATTAATAAAAATTAAACTGAAAATGGACTGAAAATTTTAGAAACAATTAAAAACATCTTCGAACAACCCAGAAATGCGAATGAAATTCTGCCATTCACTGGAGCTGAAATTGCAGCATTTAAATATGCTCCAATCACGTCCGTCGACGTTGAAAGAACATTTCCTATGTATAAAAATGTACTACGCTCAAATCGGGAAAAATTTTTATTTGAAAATTTGAAAATGTATTTCGTCGTGTATTGCAATAGTGCGTTGAATGCACCGTAGAATTTTAATATGAGTTTTGAGATTCATATAAAACATTTAAATATGACTTGAAATGGATTTAATTAATTGTGATATTTTTGTTTTGTTTATAAAACGTACTGAGCTTTCTGTCATTTTTATAATTTTTTGTTAAATACATATGTGTAAAATATACTGAAACAAATTTTTACTTTATTTTTGTTGATTTTGAATAAACAGTTTTTTTATTTTTAACCACATATTTTTTTTTTTTAGTTACATATTTCCAATTTTTAATTGCATATTTTAAGTACATATTTTGCGTTTTTTAGCACATAAAAATCCTAAGCCTAAACCATTGTGAGTTTTATTCTAAATTTGGTCTAGTTCAACAAAAACTATAAAAACATACATGTATTTGTTAAATGAAAATAATAATTCAAAATACGAATTGTAATTATGTATACATTTTATTATTAAAATTAATAAAGTATTTAATTTAAGAGAAATAATTAAAATCTAATATAATAAAATGCGAGCGTGAGGCAATAAAATAGGATAGCAGGAACTAAAAATGTGTACTGTTTTCCCTCTTTCGCAATTTATAATTTTTTTTCGATTTTATCAAAGCCTGCTATATCTAATCTAATAATACCAGCGTGAAAATAGGAAAGCAGTGCTGAGATGTTCTAACATCACTTTTTTCGATGTTCGATAGTATTCATGTCTCTCTTTTCAAGAATAAAATTGGATACTATTTCGACTTTTGAATTAAGCTTTTTTTATTGCGATCTCAGCATGCTCGCATAAAACATCATTCTATTTCTACTTTCATTCATCACTCTTTATCACAAAAAATTTTGTTTGCGATATTTTATCGATGTGAAGAAAAGGAAAAGTATACAGAAGGCTGAGATCGCATTAGAAAAATTGTAATGAAAGAAGAAAATAGCGTACAATTCTGTTCTTGTTACAAGAGACAAAATACTATCGAAAACGAATCGAAAGTGATGTTAGAACATCTCAGCACAGTACTGAGATGTTCTAACATCACTTTTTTCGATGTTCGATAGTGTTCATAGTGTTCTTTTTTCCAGAATAAAATTGTACACTATTTCAATTTTTGAATTAGGCTTTCTTTATTGCGGTCTCATCATTGTAAAATAAATGTATGTGCTATTCCATTCTTGTCACATCGAAAAAGAAAACTTGGGTGATAAAAAGTGATGAATGTATGTAGAAATATGATGTTTTGTGCGCGCATGCTGAGATCGTAATAGGAAAAGCGTAATTTTAAAGGTCGCTGCACGAGTATGGATATAAATCCGTACAATCCGAATCCGGTCATTCATCCAATGAAATTACCCAAATATTGTCATGTGACCAAAAAAAAATATTCCCCTATTTCTCCTCTCGAGTTAAAATTATTTCAACATTAAGCAAAATATCCACAGAAAACCAACATAACCATACCAAAAAATATATATGACGAGCTATTTTTTCCCCAATTTTTTGTTTGTTTGCTTATTTATGACTTTTCGATTTTTAAAAAAATTTGTCATTTTGTTATTATTGAAATTGTCATATGTATATTTATTATTATTGAAACTAAAAGCAAAGAGAAGTTGATAAGTAAAATAGACGAATTTACGGGAATTTATTTAGCATAAGGTCAAATAAGTTACTAACTTCGTTCGGATTCAGATTGTACGGATTTATATCCATACTCGTGCAGCGACCTTAAAGGCGAAATAGTATACAATTTTATTCTGGAAAAAGGAGACATGAACACTATCGAACATCGAAAAAGGTGACATGTTCTACCATCACTTTCGATTCGTTTTCGATAGTGTTTTGTCTCTTGTAACAAGAACAAAATTGTACTCTATTTCGCTTTTTCAATTATACTTTTTCTAAAGCTATAAAACAACATTCTATTTCTTCTTTCATTCATCACTCTTTATCACAAAAAATTTTGTTTGCGATATTTTTCGATGTGAAGAAAAGGGAAAGTATACAGAAGGCTGACGTCGCATTAGAAAAATTGTAATGAAAGAAGAAAATAGCCTACAATTTTGTTCTTGTTACAAGAGACAAAACACAATCGAAAATGAATCGAAAGTGATGGTACAACATGTCACCCCAGCACAGGAACTAAAAATGTGTTTTCCCTCTTTCGCAATTTATAATTTTTTCTCGATTTTTCGATTTTATCAAAGCCTGCTACATCTAATATCTAATATAATAAAATGCCAGCCGACATAAACATCCGAAAAAGAGCCACACTGGAAACAAACACAATATCTGTACAATACACTAATTAACACGATTCGCGAAGAATATAACGTTGTACCTACCGTTGCTTCTATCACTCCCAAATTAAATTAGCTGTCCCATGCGAATCACATCTATTGACGTAGAATTAATTGGAACGGCAAAATTAATTCTATGGGATGAAGCTACCTTACATTGGTACCTGGTATTGCTATGAATGCTGTCGATAAGCTTTGTAAAGAAATAGTGAAAAACCAGAAAACATTTGGCGGTAAAACAATGCTACTTGCTGGAGACTTTAGGCAAACTTTACCTGTAGTTGTACATGGTAGGCAGCCTGCATTTGTTAAAGCTAGCTTAAAATTTCATAGTCTTTAGGAAAAGTTTAATGTTCTCAGGCTCAAGAATAACGTAAGTTCAGTGGACCCACAATACAGCAATTGGTTATGTAAAACAACAAGCATGGTCTTACCAACGACTTAATTGAAATTCCGAGCAACCTCATTTACAAAGGCTTTATAATAACATAAATCTATGGTGAAAAGCTGTCGATAGTTGATGCCGCAACATTTTCAAAAATGGCAATTTTATGTCTAAAAAATGCAGATGTGTACTTGATCAACAAAGAAGTGTTGACACGTTTTGCGGAAAGCCCTGTCACGTATTATAGCATTGACTCGATTGATGATGCAAATGATGAAGACATTCAGAACTACCTGACAGAATTCTAAAATGATTTAACGCCATCACGGATGTCGCTTCATAAATTGAACTTAATTGTTGGAATTTTCATAATTCTATTAAGAAATCTTACTGTAAAGCGTGGTCTTTGTAATGGAACTCGATTAATTGTTCGACAGCTGAAACCAAGTCTGGTAATTGACGACGTTTTAACGGGAAGTTCAGAAAAGGAAGCTGTATTCATTCCCAGTCATGTTACAATATCTTTATGTTCTCTTTCTGTTATTGTTTACGCCCGTATTACGGGCTTTTTCCTCTAGTATATATATATATATATATATATATATATATATATATATATATATATATATACAGGCCCAATCAGAGGGTGGGCCAGCCGGGCCATACGGCACGGGCCCCCGATTTTTAGGGGCCCCCGAATTTTTTGTTACTATAGATTTCTCATTTGCGCTTGCTCTTCGATAGTATTTTGTCTTTGTAACAATAACAAGATGTGTGACAATTTAAAATTTGACATTGAAGAGCGTTTTATTTGCTTCGATTCATTCTCTGGAAAAACCGGAGAAGAAATGGTGTGCCAGAATTCTTGAAATTTTGTCGGATATGGAATTAAATTTTAATTTATGTATTGCCCAAGCATATGATAATGGTGCAAATATGGCTGGCAAGCTAAACGGTGTGCAAGCCATTCTTACGAAGCGTAATGCTAATTGTATTTTTTCCAGCTGTGGGAACCACACATTAAATCTTATTGGAGTTGATTCAGCTGAATCGTGTAAAGAAGCTGTACAATTTTTTGGAGTTATACAACAAATGTATAATTTTTTTAGCAGTAGTCCGCGGAGATTGGAGGTTTTAAAGAAACATATCCGTATGTCTCTTCACTCGATTTCCAAAACTAGATGGTCTGCTAGAATAGATGCAGTAAATCCAATAGCCAAATGTCTATTATCTATTCGAGATGCTTTAAATGAAATGCATTCCTTTAATTTACCACCACACGCAATCGTTGAATTACACTCAATTGCGAAATATTTAAATAAATTTGAATGTGTTTTGCTCTCTATCATATGGCTCGAAATTTTGGCAGATTTGCATCAGACAAATTTGGTAATTGAAGCTCGAAATGCTACACTTGATATTGAGCAAAATAATATTGAAAGTCTAGTAATGAGATTTCGCAATTTAAGCGGAATGTGGAATGAAATATTTGCGAAAGCAAAAGCTAAAGCACGTGAATATGGAGTTACATGTGATTTTGCCATTAATAGACCGATACGGACACAATCGGATGCTGAAAAATACTACAGGATAAATGTGTTTAACGTAATAGTTAATTCGTAATAGCTGGCTTACAAAGGCGATTTCAATCTTTACAAAAAATCTTCAATCTTTTCGGTTTTCTTTGGTCATTTCCAAATTTGACTGTTGAAAAAAGTGAGTTATCAAACGAGATACTAGATGAGGTAAAATTCCTTAAAAAAATGTATGCAGCTAATTTCAATGCAGATCCGACACCAACAAATTTATTAGAAAATATTCTCAGTAAAAACTTAGCTGGTTTATTTCCGATTCTTATCATTGTCTTAAGAATATTTTTAAGTATTCCTGCATCTGTGTCTTCAGCCGAGAGGAGTTTCAGTGTTCTTAAAAGAATAAAAAATTATCATCGCTCAACAATGGCAGAACAACGGTTAAATGGATTGGCAATGTTAAACATTAACCACGACAACGCAAGAAAAATTAATTTTGAGCAAATCATTAGAGAATTTTCTAATAATAAAGCGAGAAAAGCTTCAATCTAATAAATCCTAATAAATACTAAAATGAATTCATGTGATATAGTTAAACTCAAGATTGTTTTATTTTATTTTTATGGGGCCCCATTTTAATAATTTGGCCCAGGCCCCCTGCTAGCTCTGAAAGGCCCTGTATATATATATATATATATATATATATATATATATATATATATATATAAATAAATATAATTTATGTTTCGCAATTTTATCTTACTTAAAATCTGATGTGTTGTGGGCGGCAGCTAATCTCAAAGTGATTGAAAAATAAAACAAGCTTTCGTTAGCTTGGGTTACTCTTGCGCCTAAATTGTATCAGTACCAACTGATCTAATTCTAGATTTTTTCGTTTGGTTTTCCATTTGGTTTTTTCATTGAGTCTGGTGAGATAGTCCCTGTACCACGTCTTCCAGATCCTTGAACTCTGTTCTGAATGTTTTGCCACTTTGAAAGTCGTCAAGTTCAGGAGAACTAATAGAGTACTCATCTCCACAAATGTTAAAGGTGTGCTTCCGGTGACTCATTTCAGGTGATACTTAACTGACTTTATGTTGGCTTCCCACAAACCACCAAAGCGGGGAGCCTTTGCAGGGTTGAAAACAAAGTTGGTTTTCTGTGGTGTAAAAAAATTTGAGATTAGTTTAAAATGGTTTTGGTTTTTAAAGAGCTCTAATAATTCATTTAATTCCCTATGGCTACCCAGAAAATTGCTACCGTTATCAGAATGAATTTGAATGGATAGACAAATGCAAAGACGTTCCCGCAAATATAAAGGACCAGCATAGTCCACACCAACACCAGTGTGTAAAAATGAACGCTCCGAGTTGACCCTGACCCTAGGTAAGTTACCCCTCAATTGATCGTTGCTTAACTTCCTTTGTTTGAAACATTTTAAACATTTCAATACATAATGCCTGCGGCGATAATCCAAAATCTTTGGCGAGGTAGGCTGATTAATAGTGTTGGTCCTGGATGTAGATTTTGTTTGTGGTATTCGTCGATAATAAATTTGCTTAGCAGATGACCCTTAGATAAAATAATGGGATGTTTGGTGTCGAATGAACATGTCGAATTTTCTATTCTGCCTCCAACACTTAGCACCCCGACTTGATCTATAAACGGTGTTAGTGACAAAAGTTGACTGCGCTTTTGTACGTCTTGTTTAAAAGAAATCTGCCCGATTTCATTTGAGAATGCTTGTGCTTGGGCCCATCTGAGGCAAACAGTTTCCGAGTAATTCATTTGCTGGACCGTTAGTGGAGGTACAGCTCTGTCGATTGTATTGATTTGTACATGCAAGTTAGTGTTATATTTTGTTTTATAATTTGTTGTAAACCGACAAACATAAGCAAGAATTCTATGTATTTTCTTAAGTGATGATGATTTCCACCTTCTTGGATAATCGGACAATCATGGCACTATTGACGAATCTGTATATGTGTGAATAGAAGTGATGTCAATATTCAGATGTTGCATTAATAGTAAGGCTGCGCATAGTTCTACCATTGGTAAGGAAACCTGTTTGACAGGAGCAACCTTTGTTTGAGCTGCGATTAGTCATATATGCGCTACTCCAGTTTCATTTTGAGTTCTTGAATAAACCACCGCTCCGTAAGCCATTTCTGAGGCACCAGAAAATGCATGTATAATTGCAACTTCGAGACTGTGACTTTCTTCAAATACCGCGGAATTTCGAGTTTTTCAATTTCCTTTAAGTCCCTTTTAATGTTATCCCATTGCTCAGAAATATTTGGAGGTAGTTCATCATCCCATAATAACGCTTGCAGTTACAGAATTGTAAGTGGAGAAGGCCAACCCAATGGATCAATAATTCGACTACTTGTGACAGTAGAATCCTCTTTGTTGTTCTTTCCAAAGGTAATGGGTAAATTTACTTGAAATGTAAATGTATGGTGATTTGGGTTCCAACGCAAGCCGAGTGTTTTATGGTGGAGTTTGTGTCTAGATCTAACATCGATGATTCACGATCTTGTAATGGAATATTTTTTAAAAATGCTGGATCATTGGACATCGATTTCCTTATTCTAAAGCCAGCTTTAGCCAATACAGCGGACATGCTTGGGTAAATTTTTATTGCTTCTTGAGTATTATCGCAACCTGTAAGCATATAGTCCACATTGAAATCTGGTTAGAGAACTGAAGCTGCTTCCGAGTAGTATGATTCGTAATCTTTAGCTAGCTGGTACAAGGTTCTGATTGCTAAAAAGGCTGCGCTCGAAGTTCCGTAGGTTACTGTGTTTAGCATGTTTTATTTCCTCTGTTGAATTATTTCTCCAGACAATTCGTTGAAAATCGCGGTCAGCAGGATGCAGTATCACCTGTCGATACATTTTCTCTATGTTAGCGGACACAGCATTTCTTATTACCTTCACATGTACTTACATCGTGATTTGGTCGCATGCAATTGAGGCACAATTTGTTGTCTACTAAAAATTGCTTTCGCTCTGAAATTTTTAACCTTTTAAAATTAAAACATTAAAAAAAAATGATCCTTTTTGCACATGGGACATCGAACTCGATCAAAAATAGCACTATGTGAATTTGAACTGACGTTTCGACGAAAAGACGCATTTGGTTTTACTGAATAGCAGGACTCCAACGCATCACAGCGATCATTTAGGAAGCATATCAATTGATCGATCGTATAGGAATCGATCGTGTGGGCTGTGCCCACAATTATTGAGTCTTTAAATCTAGTTTTTTTTTTTCACTAGAATGAATATCAACCAAGGATCTCTGTTTATTCAATCAGTTCCTAAAGCTGTTAGTCCTCCCAGAATTTCATCGGATGTATCACATAATGATCTGAGTTGCTAATATGTGAATCCTGTTTCATTGAAGATTGGTTTGATTAAATCTTTTACTATAGATTTCTTCTTGTTGTATATTTTTTGTAATTTGTCCCAAGCGTGCTCCATAAGCATCATATGGTTTTGAAACCTGCCTACTCCGAATCAGCCACTCCACGCCGAACCAATTTGTCGTTACCGAAAAATTCTAATGATCCACCCAAATCCCAAACTTTAGTAGCCAATTATATCGAACCAAAACGACGTATAGTACTCATTCTTCCTACAGCCGAAATCGAAATTGAAGATAGTTTCGGGAATTGGACGAAATCTCAAGCCTTGCTCGATTCGGGGTCAACTCATTAATTTATCACGGGATCGTGTATTAACCATTTAAAAATTCCAAGATCGAAGGCTAACGCGTCGATTGATATGTTGAATAATTTGCATGCTGGATTATCAAGTATCTAATTTGAAAATTCGTTGATATAGATCACGACCACGTTATTAGTACCAGAGCATATATCCTTCCTACAATTTGTTTTAAAGTACCAGTAGAAAATATTGATGAAAATACAGTGAGTGGATTTTTCCAGATTTGAATAGTCTTTTCAATCAAATCCTGTTTGTTGTAATGTCTTCACTTTGTTGTAATGTTGTCACGAGCTCCCGTTTGACTTGTGATAATCGACAGTCAGTGTTGCCACTTATCAATTATATATGTTCAATTTGCTCGGTATAGATACATATTTTACTTGGTTGTGAAAACTAATTCCACGCATTAACTGATGGCAAGATGGCACATAAAGACACCCTAAAAGCACGAAACAGCAGATTTGGCTGAATTATTGGCGGAAACTTTAAAATGGGCAAGTGAACTACCGAACAATAATCACAGTATGCATATTGAGTTGAAAGACGACTCGTTAGAATGATCCGGTAGAGGTATTGCTCTAGAAATTTTAGGAAACTGAAGAAATCAACATCAAGAAAAGCTTAAATGAAAAAGAAATTAAGCCTCTAAACTTTTTCAATGAATGTGTCAAATTTGGAAAGAACCTATCAATACCGCTGCCATCCATTCAGCGAAAATCAAAAATTGATGACAACTTTATGCAAGAACAACGAAGATTTACTTGCTTGAGAAAAAATTGAACGCTATTCCGACATTCAGAGAAGCCTATGTAAGCTTTATAAAGGAATACTTAGACAGTCCTAAGACATATGAAAGTTATACCAGATCATGAAATCGCGAAACAATCCCTCCAACTAATTTACCCATACCACGCAGTTTTCAAAACCGCTAGCAGCACTTCCAAGGTCCAGGTAGTGTAAGATGCGTCCATCACATCTACCTACCCTTGGAATTTTGAGGTTAGTACCAAATCATGAGGTAGTATTTGGAGCTTTCTCTACATTCTAAAACACTGACACCATAAGAAACTGTGCTAGGAAGTAATTTTAATGTCAATCAAACATGATTAAAACTTTGGGAAATCTTTTCAAGCTATAAAGTAAATTTTTTGAGGTTATGTTACCGCTATTGCTCTAAAAAGTTAAATTTGTTGTTTCGGTATTTAACATCGTTTAAGAAGACCCTTAGGAACACTAAACAAGATTTCAAAGCCGATTATAGGTGACAACGTTTAAATACTTAAAACACACAGAAATGAAAAGTTTTCCTTGATTTTTTTTGATTTAGTGAATTTGTAATTCGCTAAGTCACTACGTTCTTGCTTCATACTTAATGTTTGAAGTTGAAATTGTATTTTTGTAGTTTGGTCGTAGCTACCTGATGAGTAGATCGAACTTTTTGTTACGAAACCAAACTACCACACATAAAGCTCAAGGAAAGTGTTCAATTTTTAGAGACAATACATTTTGTATTGACTCTCGGGTTAAAGTACGGAGGGGATTTTGATATTTCTACTTTTTTGGTAGATATATTATAAATGACTGGCCTCTTCATTTTTTCTGATTAACAAGTCGAAAATGTTGTAAATGCCATTATTATTAATATGTTGTGTTTATAAAAAGCCGAAAGAATCTTATTGATTTAATACAGACAACAAACTTCTTTTTTTAGTTTGATTGAGCGACTATGGGATTTATAAGGTTAGGCAAAGGGTCAATGGGATATAATAACTTATATTAAGAGCCCATACATGTTTCAAAAGCTTAAGCCAAGTGAGGTGCGGAATTTAAAAGCTTAAGTCATGGAGTTAGAGGGATTTCTGAGGTTAGGTTGAGGGGTTCTATGACTATAGAGGTTTAGGCTATATGGTTTTTTAGTTTATTTTACGGGATATTACATTTCGAAGGTTTTGTTATTTGGGCTTTTCAGTTTTAAGGTTTGCGTTAGAGGGGTTAGGTTTTTCGAGGTTAGGTCAAGGAGCTATGGGCTTTTAAAGCATAGGTTGAAGGACTATGAGGTATAGAATCATAAATGACTCTGAATTCCAAATCAGCGACCTCGAGAACATGATATTATTCGATTATCCGGAGGTTTCGCTCGTTTTGATAACGAAATATAAAAATTTAAAAAAGCCACCAACTGGCAAAGGAATCTTTTTTAATATAATTCGTCCCATTCTTTTTGCTTAACACTGATTAAATTATATTTAAAATCGTTCAAAATAATTTTAAAAAAGTTGAAGACAATAATAAACCTTCGAAAAGCGCGTGCAATTTAATTTAAAAATATTGTCCAACATCTATTTGTAAAACTTGATGAATTTTATTTAATAAGCTTAAAAAACTGTCTAATTTTGAAGGAACAACAAATGGAAGCTTAGTCGAAATTTACTGCCTCGCTTACATCATTCTTGATTGCATTTGATTGTGTTAATAGCCACATAAAATTCGTTGCTTCTCGAACCCTTTAGAATTTCGCCTCAAAATACATTTTTCACACATTCACTTAACTTGTAGTGTGGAAATGCCGATGAAAATGGTCAAATAGATAAATTCTTCATTTTTTTTTTATATCTATTGTTATTGAATTGTGGTATTTTATTCAATTCAAACCTACCTCTTTCGTGTATCCTTTTTTTGTGTTGTTGTGCGATTCCGAATTTTTTTTTTTTGTTTACGATTACCAGAGTATATGGGAGAAAATTATCATAATATTATCAACACTTTTCATTTTCAATTGGTTATTACATTTTCCAGCTATTGAAATCTATTTTATTCGATTATTTTGCTATTCATGATGAAATCGAAGCATAACAACAACAACAGAAAATATCCTTTTTTTCGGTACGAGTATATCCTTATAAACACACACACATACTCAGCAACAACAACCTCGAGAGGAATACATAAAAATGTTGATTTTTATTTTTTTTTATCTTCTATACTTTATGAGAAAGTTGATTTGAAATCGGAAATTTTTTTTTTATTTAAATAAAGTATTTTTTGTTGTTCTTGAATTCGGTGATTTGAATAAATATATTAGGAAGCAAAAAAAAAATCTTCGGGCGTTTTTTAATTCAATAAATATTATGAATGAGAAACTATTCAACACAAAATTGATGTGGCCCCTTTACTAGTGCTATTCACGTACACCGTCATTATTTGGAGGTTAAGCCAGTATAAGAGTATGGTGAAGTTAATCTTTCTGTGTTCTCGTTATATCCGGATTTTTAATTCTAGTAAACATTTTAACTTAGTGTTCTGTATACCGTTCATATGTTTATAGTCGGGTTTAAATAATTATACAAAGCAAAAATAATTCAAGTACATATTTTTATATTAAGCTACATATATAACAACATCATATTTTATCCAAACGAGATATTGAACGAATTTCTAATTAAAATCTGTTTTGTTGTAGCACAGCAAAAATAAATAATAAGAACATCATCCGTTTCTTTATTTTTGTATTAAATCCAGATTATTTCTATATAATAACATTTCATTCTCCTTTAATCATAACATACATACTCTGGAAATTTACGAGAAAAATGTTATGAAGCTCCTTGTTTCAGTTTTTTTTTTAATATCTACTAGCTACATTGTTTTAAATGTTAAAGCCAGATAATAGCATAGAAATTTATAAATAATGTACAGGGTCTTATATCTTTAATGGAAAGCTCTTACAGTTTGGTTTACACAGCATTAAATCTCAATTCTGTTATTTAAATCATTCCTAATTTATAATTTCCATGCAAACCAGAATGGGCTTATCACCGACGTTGAAATCGAAGCAGACAATCATTTTGTTCTCAGGTTCTGAATTTGGTAAATCTTTTTAACGTTACATTTACTGAACTGCATTGACTTCGAATTGTTTTGCCACGTAGTTAATGCTGTACTGAGGCATAATATTTGACTGCAATTGTTGGAGAAAATTAATCCTAAAACGTTGTATGAAGAGTCAATACAAAATGTACTGACTCTACCTGATGAGTAGATCGAAATTTTTGTTTTGAGATTATCAGTACGAAACCAAACTATCACACAGACAGGTCAAGAAAAAGTTTTCATATTTTAGAGTCAATACATTTTGAATTGACTCTCGGGTTAAAGAGTACGGGGGGATTTTGATATTTCTACTTTTTTGGTAGATATATTATAAATGACGGGCCTCTTCATTTTTTCTGATTAACAAGTCGAAAAATGTTGTGAATTCCGTTATTATTAATATATTGTGTCTATAAAAAGCCAAAATAATCTTATTGATTTAATACAGACAACAAACTTCTCTTTCTATTATTCGTGTGGTTTATGCCCACACACAGAAATGAAAAGTTTGCCTTAAGTTTTTTTGATTTAGTGAATTTATAATTCGCTAAGTCACTACGTTCTTGCCTCATACTTTATGTATGAAGTTGGAATTGTATTTTTGTAGTTTGATCGTAGCTACCTGAATATATCGAACCATGGGAAAGCAATTTCAATAACACACAAATAATCTGGTAAACTCGAAACATCTTGAACGCTCTGGAAAATGTCGTCCTGTTAGAAAAGTTTTAACAAAGCAGTATTCAAAAAAATTCAAGCTTATTGCCTAGCCCTCAATTAATTTTGATATTCCGATAATATATGATTCTAAAAAAATCATAATACCGAAAAATTTAGAAAATATGAAGATAATTCGTAAGTAATCTTTTGAATAACCCCAAACTAACACCTCAAAACCTAAATATAACTTTTTCCGTGCAGAAACACAGTTTTACGTAATGTATAGAGTATAAAATTGGTATTACCTACTTGTGGCCAGTACACATTTCGCTAATAAATATCCTTGACAATTCTACCATTATATCATAGTTATATGTATGTACCGTATTATTCGACAAAACCACGGAGGTATAGGACACTTTTGCTAAAGTATTTAACTTTTTTCTTAAATATCTAATAAAAATCAAAAAATTAATAATTCCTATAATTATTATGCCACGATATTACGTGTCACTTACCCTTCTCTTACATCACCTAATAGTTTGCAGGATAGCTCATCTATGCGTCGCATAGCATTCAATCCTAAAGCAGTAGCTAAGATTTTACCGACATTGATGCCAACAAAATATCAACTAGTCTCTAGGACTAAGCGCTAGGGCGCCACCGATTTTCAATTGAAAACTTCTTTGAAAATAATATTTGCATTTTAAGCTTGTTCTTATACAGGATGCCTCACAACCTACGAACAAGCAGCTCATAGAAACGTAGAGATTTGAAAAATCATTCGACTAGTTCTTCCAAAAACCGTACTGTAAATAAACTTGGTAATATTTTAATTATGGATTGGAAATTATTAAATTACAAAATTGTTAAGTTACCTTAAGATTTTTGTTTATAGAAGAAAATTAGGAAGGTCAGTAGTATCTGTCGAATCAATCGGCTTTTAACTTTTCCCAGTACAGCTGCGGCTTTAAGCTGAAATAGCTGAAAGAACCCCAACAGTTTAGACCACCACTGGTCCTAACAAACCTCGCCAGCAGCAAGGCACAAGAGTTTAAAGTACAAGTTGAGAGGAATTGAACTTCCGAATAGGCTGGTTTCTTAGAGTTTCTTTTTTTTGGCGTAGAATCCAAGTGGTAGTGGATACATCAAATTTTTGTTTTTCTCAGCAATCCATCCTATGCCTTACACTTTTTGTTATTTTCATTTTACGGAACTTTTACAAATTTATGAATCATAGGTGGGCTGGCGCACCGAAGATCTGCCTGACTGCACACAACCGAGTTCAGACCCGAGATATCTCCTCTATCCTTAATTCTCTTTCCGATAGACGGAATGTGGAAGGTGTATGTTTATTCTACTAATATTTTAGTTTGACGAAGCCTTATGAACTTGTGCTAACCTGACTATAGAAGTACAAACTGAATATCAAAAATAGAATTTTTGATGACTGAACTACCAAACCCTTATTATCACCTCTTATCGTTCCTTCCGTGTTGTCATTATTCCTTTTGTAATACAGTAGCAATATTGTTGCTAAAATTTCTCTTTTCGGAGCAGTTTTGCAGAATCAAAATCTGTTTAACTTCACAAGTGATCCACGGGTGACTTTAACTTCAGGAATCTCCAGCAGTTGTTGAAGATAAGGGAAATCCGCACCCATAGTAATCCCAGAAATATGCGGAAGATGACATTTAAATCTTAGTTAGCCTTAGGTATACGCACACTCAGAGTATTTTCGTTTATTCAATTCGCGCATTCCAAAAGCAAATTAAACATCCCTTCTTTGATTTATTCGTAAAATTTAGACCGTATTCTTTTTAAACTCTAGTGAAAGGTAGAATATTATTTCCTTTAATGTTGTATACTACCTGCAACGCTTAGAATTAAAATGAAATTATTCACTATGAAAAATTAAACAGCATAAAATATTAACTAAATGTTTACAGGGGGTAAATTCTCGTTCCGTGGAAAGTATTACGAAAAGTATTTTCAGTGAGAAATACACATTTCCGATTCATGTCCCTTGAGAAGGAAAAATAACGTCAAAAACTTTCTCACCGACCATTTTGGCCGTGAGAAAAATAAAATTCTATAAAAGCTAAATTTGTATTTTAAGCATTAAATGTTCATTGAAACTATAATTTGATTCACTTTAACCTTTGTGTTTAACCCGGGTAGCCATTTCAAATTTAAATATTTGTGGAGACTGCAATTTTGAAGTTATACGTTTCTAGCTTCTTGACATCCAAGAATTGACTATTAGTTTTCGATTTTTGTATAGAAATTGGATAAAAATTATTTTTTGATGGAGGTATGTGTGAATAATTTTCTTTATACCCTTCTAACGCACACCCGGTCACCCGGATAGCCAGAACAAAATATAAGGAAAAGACTTAGTTTTGTTTTAAATTATTTTAAATTGTGTATCCCTATTGCGTTCGGCTATTGTAATTTTGTATAAAAATTTGAAAATATATTATGTGGTATGATATAAACAACCGGATAGTAAAATCACAGTAAAGCAGCGAATCCGTAGTGCGTATACGAAATATATTTTGAAAAAATTCCGTGCCATAGTTGGTGTGTTGTTTTAAAGAAACGCATAAGGAGTAGCGTTTGAAACATTAAATCTTAAATGTGTTAAGAAGTTTACTCGCAATTGGTAAAAGACTATAACGAATAATCAGTCTTTAGTGGTGTGGTGATTTTGTGTATGCTTACGACAATTCAAATTATAAGTTGATTTTGCGTAATCGGGATGGTTAAAGGTAAACGTCGAAACAGAGGAGATAGCGTAGCTGATGATTCGACTACAAAACAAATGAGTGAAAGTTTTGAACGGGTAACGGATAATGAATCCATAAATAGTGATCCGGTAATCAGGCCTAAAGACCGTCCTAAAAACAGTACGATGGTAGAATCCAGTAGTACTGCTAATGTCATACAACGTGAAAGAGAACAGTTAGAGTATATTCGTCTAAAGGAGTTAGAATTGAAGGACAAAGAAATTGAACTTTTGAAGAGAGAAAACGAGATGATGAAAAATGGCGCAAAGTTCAATTTTTACTTTCAAGGACGTTGAAGAATCTTTGTCTAAGTTTAGTGGCGACGACGAATATTTACTCGATAAGTGGAGAAACGACATAGATGAAGCAGCGGTTTGCACCGGCTCACAGTGGGGCCGATTACCAAAAAGCTGGCCAAAATTAAAAAAAAAAAAGTTTTTATTTAGGTATTTTTTACGTTGAGTTGGCTTTAATAATACTCTAGGCGTCTTAAAATACTCATAAGGAGGGCAAAATACCTTTACATGCTCTAGAATTTTAGTTGCAATGTACCTTCACTCAAGCTGCAGTCGCTGTGTTAAATTAGTTAATAAAAGAAACTAGTGCAAAACAATACGTAGAAGATTCAAAATACAACTAATTTTAATCAAATAAAATGGAATCAACTCCTGGAGGTATGTAAAATTTAACAATATGTTTTAAAATACTATGTAGTATTTTAAACAATAAACATTAATTAAACAATGATTGTTTGTTTTTTTTTAAATTTATTATATTTAAAAAACAAACTTGTTTTTAATGTAAAAGTTATATTGTTCTGTATTGTTCGGTCATCAAATGCATAAGAGGTTGCAGCTAAAAGTATTACCTATAAAATAAAATAAAAATCAGCTGCCCCTAGCTGCCCTCGATTTTTTATGGACATTTTAAAATAAAAAATTGTTGGCCTGAAACAATGAACAAAACGAGAAAGAAATAAAAATTTCATAAAATTTAGGTTATTTGATGAATAAGGGTGGTTAGAAAGGGATGAAGGGGGTGAAATTTTGTAAATGCGACTAAAGATTCGTAATCGGTGACTCAAAAACCATGAAAATGGCATGCACCTTGACTTTAATATGATATATACGGTATTTTATGCAAGGGGGTTGTCAATAAGAGATGGACGGGGTAAAATTTTGTAAATAATGTGACTAAGGTTTCAAAATCAGTGACCCAAAAACCCATAAAAATGGCATATGTCTTAATTGTAATATGAATATAAGGTATTTTTCCCCATTTTTCATAGGGGGTTGTCAATAAGGGATGAAGGGGTGAAATTGTGCAAGAATGACTAGAGATTCGTGATCAGCGACCCTAAAAACCCCCGAGTAGAGAATTTCAGTGAGCGGCTGGACTAATCAACAGAAAATTATTTATGCGAAGCGTTTACTGAGCGGAACGGCGAGAAATTCCTTAAGGATAGCTGAGGATGTCGACACGTGGGAAAAATTGATCGATTTATTAAAGGCAGAGTTTCCCATTAAGAAAAATAGTGCTTTGCTCCATAAACAGATGGCTGAGCGGAAAAAACTACCAGAGGAGACCTTCAAAAATTATTTATTGGCGATGCGAGAACTTGGCAAAAATGGCAATTTAGAGGAGGCTGCCATAATACAATATTGCATTAATGGTATATCCGATTATGAACCAAATAAAGCGGTGTTGTATGGAGCGAATACAATCGAAGAGTTCAAATCCAAGGTGATGATTTACGAAGAAATAAAAGGGAAAATGAAGTGTAAATCAAAATCTGAAGTTACAGTGGCAAAATCAATAGGTGAGTTTAAGCCAGTTAAGACATTTAAACGGATTCCTAGATGTTATAATTGCGGAAATAACGGTCATATTAGTAGAGATTGCAAAGATAAAGTTAAAGGCCCAAAATGTTACAAATGTCAAGAATTTGGACATCTGTCAACAAACTGTGACAGCAAATCGGAGCACTCCAAAAAGTTTTGTGCAATTATAGAAGAGCGGAATATGTTACCATCCAAAACAATTAAAGCTGTTTCGTTGAAGGGTATTGAATTTTGCGCACTAGTGAATACCGGAAGCGATATTAACCTTAGTTGCTTTCCAATCGACCAACCGCAAGCACCCGCTAGTGAACCGCTAGTAGAATGGTTTTTATCTTCGCTAAATTATCTATAGAAATTTAGCAGAGATAAAAACCATTCTACTAGCGGTTCACTAGCGGGTGCTTGCGGTTGGTCGATTGGAAAGCAACTATTATGTCACATAAAAAGTATCTAGTTACCGGAGTATCGGCTTTGTATAGTGAACCAATTGTATTTCTCGGTGCCGGAGCTAGGGGTCTACGTACATTAGGACATTTCAATACTAAATTAATTATTGATGGTGATGAATATGAAATCAAAATTCATGTGGTCCCCGATGAGGTATTACCGGTCGATTTTATTCTTGGTAGGGAATTGATTGACCAAACAGTAACTGTCGTAACACCGGAAAGTATTACCATGACGAAGATTGTCCCCGAGACATATTCATTAGTGATCGAACACGGAGATATTCCAATTGATTTGGGGCATGTTAAGGATCAATTAGCAGCTGACGCAATCAGAAAATTAGTGGTGAACTATAATCCGGAGAACCAAAAAGTTCAAACTAACATCAAATTGCACATCGAGGTAACCGACCAGAAACCTATTGCATTCAAGCCAAGACGTTTGTCGCCATTGGAGATGGAGGTGGTGAAGAACCAAACCGATGAATGGCTGGAGCAGAAAATTATTCGTCATAGCTCATCAGAATACGCTAGTCCCATCGTATTGGCAAATAAAAAAGACGGTTCCAAGAGGCTATGCATCGACTATCGGAAATTGAATAGTATAGTTGTAAAAGATCGATTTCCGTTACCTTTAATCGATGATTAAATTGATCAATTAGCGAATGCGAAATTCTTCTCGACATTGGACCTTAGAAATGGATTTTTCCATGTGCCTGTTGCTGAAAGTTCAGTTAAATACACTGCATTCGTCACTCCATTCGGGCAATACGAGTTCCTGAAAACACCTTTCGGTCTTTGCAACAGCCCTTCTGTATTTATGCGGTTTATAAATAGAGTCTTCGAGCAACTGTGTCATCAAGGGATTATCTGTGTTTACATCGATGACGTCATCATTCCAGCGTTAACTATCTCTGAAAGTGTCGAGAGATTAAGCCAGGTTCTGCAAGTAGCCGAGCAACACGGACTGCAAATTAAGTGGAGTAAATGCCAACTTCTGTGTAGTAAAATCGATTATTTGGGATATGAGATCGAGGATGGGAAAATTCAACCGTCATCACAGAAGCTTTGGGCGATTTCGAAATTTCCAGAACCAGATTCGGTGAAGAAGATTCAGAGGTTTTTGGGACTTTCGGGATACTTTCGAAGATTTGTTGAAAGTTATGCGTTGTTGGCAGACCCCTAAGTGACACATTACGAAAAGGAGTGGAATTCAAATTTGGCGTGGAACAGAAAGCTTCTTTCGAAAAGTTGAAAAAATGTTTAACCAGTCATCCGTTGTTAAAAATATATTCTCTGAAGGCGGAAACGGAGCTACACACGGACGTGTGTAAACTGGGGTTAGGTACCATACTATTACAGAAGTCGGACGATGATCAAAAGATGCATCCTGTTTTCTACTATTAAAAAAAAACAAGTAAATGTCAGGAGAACTATAGTAGTTATGAATTAGAAGTTCTTGCCATTGTAGCCGCATTGAAGAACTTGCGAGTTTATATACTAGGCCTTAACTTCAAGATTATAACCGATTGCGCAGCGTTCAAAGGTACGATGGAGCGGAAAGAGCTCAGCCCACGAATCGCAGGATGGGCACTGGCACTGCAGGAGTTTACCTTTAAATTAGAACATCGACCGGATACCGTATGCAATCGGAGGGTTCCATAAACACATCGACCTGCGCGGCATATATGAAGCCATATTATGTCGGATTGTCAGATGAAGACGAGAATGACGATCGGAAAGTGGCTCTTGAAGAAACATCATCCGGGTCGGATGAAACACAGGATGACCGTGTGGGATTAGAAAATTGCACTGAACAAGAAGTTTAGTATACGACCGTAGCTATACAAAGTACGGTAGGCCTGGAAAAAAGGGTTTTTGTTTGTTGAGTTCGAAAATATAAAACATCAGTAGAATAAATTGAAAAATAAAGCAATAATCATCTCGTGTTTTATTAAAAAGAACCTTACATTAATAATTTTTTCCTCATTTGTGTTTTTTCGTTTCTCGTTTTCCACTTTCATTATAGGGGAATTCCCTTTATATATATATTTTTTCTGGTTTTTATACACCAAAATACAAAATTTATAAAATATGTATATGCAACAACATAGCGAAACCGGCATAAAATCTGTTAAAAAAACTGAAACAATACACTTGGCTACCCAGGTGGGTCGGGTGTGTACTAGCGTACGTTTTTTTTGGGTATATACAAAAAGGTTAAACTTAATTATATGTATATTCCGTTTATTTAAGAAAAGCCTTCCAATAATTAATTTAGTTAAGTTTTAAAAATAATTTGATCACTTTAATAATTTATTTTATATTTTGACAGCCTAATGACGAAAACAATCGCTTTTAATCTACTTTATCATTTATTTAGCTAATATTTACACCATTTGCTGTATCAACTAGCAAAAATATATATGAAACTCGATAAAATTTGTGATTTCAGTGTGACTTACTATCAAAACAACTTATTCAGCATTTTTTCACAATTGATTTTCATTTGAATAACGAGAATCGCATATTGTTGTTTCGTGAATAGATACAAATAGAAAAGACGTGATGGAATCTACCTATAAGGAAACACTTTTTTCATGGGTTAAACGCTGTGCTTCACCTATTTTTGAATTTAAATATGCTTAAGTTTATTTTATTCCCTAAAAAAATATAATTTGTCTTACACTAATTTATTATGTGGAAGGTGATATCTAAGTTTTCCAAAGAATTGGAATAAGTTCTGTACTTAAATTATGTGTTTTTTGAAATCTTAGAAATTCTTGGATTATAAAAATTCGGAATTTTCTGTTTGCTGTGATGTCTTCTATTTATTAATTATGTTTAAAATAGATACCTTGCCAGATCATACTTTATATATTGACTTCTAAACTTCAATTCCCCATTTTTTAAGCAAAATGTAAATTTTCGAAATTTCCAAAATTTCGTCTTAACCTTAAAATTTTGAAATCTTCTAATAAATTTATTTAGTATTTTACTATTTTATTACCAATTGTCACATTACCAATTTACAAAATTAAAAATCATAATACTGTAAATTTCGAAAATTCAAAAAATGGAAATATTAAATTAATTCTGGAAAGTTAAAGTTTTAAAATTTCTTACATTGGATTTTTAAAAATATTAAATTTTGTTTATTAGTTTTGTTAAATTAAATAACTTTTCAGACTCTTCATTTGTTAATTTCCAAAACTTGAATTGCGCAATTTTCGAATTTTCTAAAATTCTGAAATTCTTTATAATGATAATTTAAAATTTAAATATTTTTTCAATTTTATAACCAATAATCTCTTATTGAAAATTATTATTTTCCAGATTACCAATTTACAAAATTCAGAATCGTAATCCTGATAACTCCGAAAGCTCAAGACTGAAACTTAATCAATTCTGAAAACGTTAAAAGGTTTAGAATTTTGGGGATTACCAAATGAGTACAGAATGTTTAAATTTTTAAAATTCAAAAGTTGATGTTAAATCCGGAGAACTGTACTGAATATTTAGAAATTAAAAATTTTCAATTATTAACCTCTGAAAAAAGTTTAAAGCCAAAAGAACATTTTGAAATTTCCAAAGTTCTGAAAATCTTTACGTTAACATTTTGAAATTTGGTAATTTTGATTTACATATTTTATTTTTTATAACCAATTGTTCCTCAATTCCTGCAAAATTCTTATCTTCCAGATTATCAATTTACAAAATACTGTTAATTCACAAAATTCAAGAAAATCTGAAAATAAATCAACTCTGAGAATATTAAAAGTTTTCGAATTTTGCGCACTTTCACATGGTATAGAAATTCAACAAATGTTGTATTAATTTTAAAATTTTATCTGAAACCTTGAGAATTGTACTAAATAATTGCCCTGATTTTAAAATGTTGAATTTTTAATTATTAAACTCTTATTAAATATACTTTTTACACTTTCTGCCGTAGGCACTTGGCGCAACACACATAATACACACATTTTTTAATTTTTTTTTAAAAACACTTGTTAAATATTTCGCAAAATTTTAAAAGGTTTAAAAAATCACTCGATCGATTTCGGCTTGTATGGCCATCATCAGGAGTACAGTTTAGTAGATACTCCTGATGATGGCCTAACAAGCCGAAATCGATCGAGTGATTTTTAAACCTTTTGTAATTTTGCGAAATATTTAACAAGTGTTTTTAAAAAAAAATTAAAAAATGTGTGTACTTATTAAATATTAAAGCAATACGTAGTTTCCAATATTCTGAAATTCCTTACGTTCAAATTTTTAAATTTTGTAATTTAATTGTATGTCCTATATTATATGTCCATTATATTAATTTAATATTATTAAGTATTATATTAATTGTATGTCCTATATCAAAATCATAATAATAATTCAAAATTATGTACTTAAATTATGTAAGTGCTAGCTGAAATCTTAGAAGTCCTTGGTTGAAGAAATTTCTGCTTTCTGTACTATCTTCTATGTTTAGTTCAAAATAAATATCCTGTCATACTTTATAAATATAGTAGTATATTCCAAACTTCAATTCCACAATTTTAAAGAAACATTTAAATTTTCATAATTTCGAAAATTTTGAAAATTATTACTTTAAAATTTTATATTTTAAATTTATATGCTTCATTATATAAAGTAGTCCCTCAATTCTTTCAACATTCTTATTCTCCAAATTTTCAATTTACAAAATTCAAAATCACAATTTTGATAGATTCAATTTTGAAAAAGCTAAAAGTTTTCGAATTTTGGATATTCCAACGTTGTATAGGAATTCTGAAATTAAAAAAAAAACTTTTTACATTTTTGCCTATAATATAACACGAATTGATAGAGAAGATAGTCTAGGGAATGTTTAACAAGCCAAGCGTACATTGAGGCGATTATCAAAGTTTGTAAATGCAATGTATTTAAATGCGATCGACGAGACATCTGGAATTTCATCGATTAAATATTTGTTTCCTATGCTGGTATTACCAGAGCTTACTGTATAAATAAGCGCATCCAGTATCAACTGCATTTTTTACTAAGCTTAATATGAGGCGCTCAGAACAATAGTGGTCTAATCCACATTCAAAATCTGAAATTTTTTTCATTTAATCAGTCATAAATGTTCATTGAAATGGTAATTTATAATAAAACAAAAATTATAATAAGTAACCTGAAAATAACTGTTTCTGAAATTGCAGGTCGGTATACTTAGATTCCATTTCCAAAAACATTTATGGCCTATTAAACAAAAATGTTTAAAAATGTTGGTTGGACCACTATGGTTCTGAGCGCCTCATATAAGGTACATACAATTTTTTCTTTACTATGAAACTGTATGGGGAAACGGTTATTTTCATTTACAGTTTTAATTTATTAGAAATGTGAGCTTTTGTTTTGTTTTTATCCGAAACTGTTCATAAAACATGTAAATTTATTTGGTTGAAAAATCGAGTCATGAAAAATAAGATATTTTTGAAATTTACAATATTGTTGTTTTTGTACCTAATATATATAATTTCCAGGAGAGGTGCTTAGGAACTTTCACTAGATCTTTTTTCTATATTAACTTACGTTGAACGTAGTTCTTTATATCTCGAATAAAGATACGCTCACTCATAATTGAAGTAACTAGGCAAAAAAGAAATATTGAGAGCTGTAGGAAATTGCTGTAAAACCGCAATCGATTTATAGGTTAGACATGGCTTAATTTAATCAGCACAAGAGTGATAGTCAATGATGAATTGAAATAAAGTGTCGCGGGTTCGTTCATTTCAACACCGTTATAATTGTTGAAGAACTGCGCCTTTCCTGAAATGGCGGCCCTGTCTCTGAGGAATAAATGGTCATGAGAAATCTTTTATTGAATGGATATCAATAATAAAAACATTCTATCCGACTCCTCGAACGATATTTTTCCCACAAAACTTATTTTCTTATATGAATTGTTTGTATGCCATCATTGGTCCCTGTCCCTACTCCAAACCACTAAACCACAGACTCACAATTATTTGTTTAGATAACAGCATTATGTGAGCAATAGACAAACAAGAGCACAATTAATGAGAATTAGATTTTGTCACATTTGTCACATTTGTTTATTTTCACTATCTACCACAGTTTGAGAATTATTTACACTGAGTAATTTACACGGTTTTTTTACACGTTAAAAGTGTATAATTTACGTAAGATCAAAACTTTATTTAAACGTAGAGGTGTGTCTATGCATTAAGGTAAGGGGCCCCATTTTGCTTATTGAAATAGCCAATAAAACGTCAGAAAGGATTTAGATTAAAAAACTGACTAGATAATTTTGTTTGGAAATATTGACGAAATTATTTACCGTCAGCAAAATATTTGAGGTAAATTTAGAAATTTAAATCTTTGACTAGGCAATGCACGGCACCCTATTAATTTTTCCTTAAAGACACCTATAGACCAATTGTTGGAATTTTCATGGTGTGGCCTCAGGAGAAGACAAGGGCCTAATGGGCCTACTCTTAAATTGATAATGGTACTCAATTGCCGGCACTTGGATTTCAATGAGGAAAAAACTAGACAAACAACACGCAGCGGAGCTGCAAGCAAGAGGTATTAATTTACTCCAGAGTACTCCAGCGAAGAAGGTGGAAAAAAAATTCCATTCGTTCAAGGAAGTGGGTACGATTTTGAATTGGGTAAGAGACAGAAGTTCAAAGGCGATGAGGTTAGAGGTGTCAGACCGAGGATTTTCTGATGTCAAACAGGGTTATACAGAGTTACTACCGATAAATGATGACATTATGGTATGCCTATATTATTTTTCCCGCACTGACTCGATACTGTTTGTCTGTATCATCAGTTTCCTTTGCCAGGAAAATGTCCTGTTCTCGTTCCTGCCATTCCTTTACCTTAAAAGGTCCGGTCTATACCAGGAACTTCAATGTCTCCATATGCAACATCCTGTTTTTCCTTGTATTGTAAACCGCCAACCTTCCTGCAAAGAGTATATCGATCAGACACCTTTTTGTATACCCTTGTTATTCCAAGTAGAACTCCCTTTTGAGCGCTGGATAGTGCTCGACGATGGTGGATAATAATTCTGCCAGCCCACCCAGCACTTGCATAAGTCCTAGACCTTACAAAAAACGTCTTGTTTTAAGCCCCTTGTTTCTGTTGCCAATTGGATCATTACAATCTAAGCACGCTTTATTTTATGGACTACTACGCTTTATCTTGAATAACACGCCTTGAATTCTCATCTGCAGAAGGTACCTCTTTAGTTCCATCAATCATACTGCTGTTGAATACTAAATTTCGAAGATTTGGTCCCAAGACCGAGCTTTTTGGACCTCCCTTTCATACTTTTGTTAAGTACGCCATAGTTGTTAAACACAGGTGCAATTTTAACAGAGAAGTAGTTGTTGATTTTAGAGTACTACAGGTTGAAGAACAATTAATTCTCTTTAACTACACTGTAGGTAGTCGGGGAGCATGAGTTTCCCCCCTCAAGATATGTTTTGGGTATGTTCCCCAATGCAGCAAAAAAAAATAACGAGTGAATACTCCACCATCTAGAATTCTAGAGGTTGAAAATAGAGAATTAAGGGATTCGGAGGGGAACATTTTGGAGGAAGGAAAGGAAGGATTACCTCCCGCAGGTGATGTTGTCCGTTTCTTGTATTACCGCCGAAACATTGAAGCGCTCCATTTACAGAGTGCATTGGCTGATCGGTACGGTCTATTTTCATTCCAAGACCCTAAGGCAACCTTAACGAAAGGTACTGGCATGGTGAGATAACTGGGTACTTCCGCTACCTCAAGTTCAGCGAGGGGGTCAGGATCTTCCTCTAAAAACGGTACAGGGATTTGTCAATTATTGCACAGCTCAACATCACAAATTCATTATTGGCTGCGATACTTAGTTACACTTCTTGGCATTTCTTTAAGAGAAAAGTTAGTGGTAAGGTCGTACCAACTGATATGTTCATAATAATAGAATTCAGCACAAAACGACTACCTTTTACGAAAGGAAGCTTATAAAGGTTCAAAACTAATTCTCGCTCCTGCAGAAATGCTCTGGATGATAAATTCTTTCGCTCCTTATAAATTTCCGGGTAAAGATGGTACATATCCCGAAATTTTTACAGCAAGGTCAATAATTTCTGTTTTTTGCTTTATCAGGTTAGACTCTACGGAGGAATGTTAGCGTATTTTTTATTCCAAAAATATTAAGGTAAAAAGATCTCCCATTGGGTTTTACAGACCTCTTTGCCTCACATAATTTATACTTGAAACTATAGAGAAGATCATGAGCCAGTATATTAGATCCAGTATGCCATTATAGTTAGTCAAAGAGTGTGGTTTGTTGTTGGCCTAAGAAGGGTCACTCGAAATAAAATTATTTTCACCCTCGGACGTTAAGTGTATAAAGCAAATTACAAACAAGAGAAATTAAGCGTATTTCACTTGCCAGCGCATTGGCAATACATGCGGTTTCAGCAAGCAAATGATATTTTAGCTCTAAGATACAGCAAACCGGTGTTTGCTGAATGGTGGACAAACAATATTTTTTCTAGATATAATGAAGACTTACTACACTACTAACTTTGGGAGAAAACTGGGGCTGCCACCACTACACCTTCATATCATAAAGAGACCAAAGGGAGCCAATTGCACTTATATCGTCTACTCCAAGATCCACCTACCTGATGGCTTTCTCGGAGCCCTTCACATGATTGGGATGGGACGAACCAAACAACTCTTGAGTTATAATATTGCACATCTAGGAAAGGCACTCGAGGAGAACTTTGGTGGATTTACTTGGTATTTAAGAGGAATATTAATGTACATTAAATCCGATTATTTACTAGATAAAAGTGACGTCATCGCATATAGAAGACTTGACATCCTATAGATTTATGTATTTCAATCACATAAGATAATTTGATGCTTCAAGAATATACAAAAAACTTACACCTTCCATGTATCCAGTGTGGGTAGCTCGTTTAGGTTTCCCAAAACCGTTGGAAAATCGAAGCCACATTGTATGACCAGTTTGCATAATAATCAAAAGATAAGAGCGAACTCAACTGCATAATGTTGCTGTTCCGTTACTTCGCAGATAACATATGAATGCTAAAATAAATTTTAAAATTTTGTTCTACTAAAAAAAAAAAAATTAAATAAATTTTCACCATTTCCTATCTAACTTTTCAGCAAAGAGTAGAACACAAAAAAATCTACATCTATCATAAAATGAAAAATTTCCAAGTCTAGAAATATTTGCAATATACATGTACGTACATACATATATATAATATGAAACTGGAAGAAAATAGACGAAGTGGCAGAAGCATACATAAACGAAGATATAACTTTAAAGCAAGCAGGAAGCTGGAAAAAAAAATGAAGAACAAAAAAATTGTTACAAAAGATTAAATTAATTTTTATGTAGTTTTTCTTGTTTTCCTCTTTTTCTGCGCTGCGCTGTATTTGTGTGTGTGTGTGTGCGCTTATATTGAAGTTACACAGTATAGTTTGTTCTAAAATTTTGGTTTTTTCTTGCTTAATTTTTTCATTTGCCAAGCAAATTTTATTAATGAGATGATAATGATGGGAAAATAATTTAATTTTCATATTTTCATCTTGTGCTCGTACACAAGATGTGTATGTAAGCAGAATGAAAATATTTCAAAAAAGTTTTTTTCTTATTTTCGTATAAACAAACATAATTATGAAGAGGTCGGTTTTGGTTTTGAGGTATAAATTTAAAACGCCATATTTTTAATTAATTTGTTAGCTAAGAGTTTTCGTTGGGAAACTTATTTTTAATGGAAAGTTATGGCATGTAGGGTCCTATATTTTACTAAACGTGTTCGACCAAAATAATTCATTAAATTAGGTAATATTATAAATCTGAAGCAGAAATAATTTTTCACAACACGTCTGAGTTACGTACATGGTTTGGTTTATCTATAGAAAACATTTGCAATTCATTTAACTTTATTTATTTATTATTTATAGGGCACCTAAAAATGCAGTAATCGTCCGTATTAAAATATTCTTTTGAAATCTTCTGTTCGATCGCTATAAAGTGAGGTAATGTAGAGATATTGGCGAAGTGAAAAACAAATACGCATTAAAGTTAAATAGTATAAAGAATGACAGTACCATAAACTACCGTTAAAATATAATGTTACAGTTCACAAACCGTGTACTGTGCTGTGACGTAATTTTGAAGGCGCTTTATATCAGGGGGATCAGTTAGCTCAATCAAGTGGAATGAAGTGCCTAGGCAAAAACTATTTGCAGGTTTTTTTTGGATTCATAAAACATCCAGGGTAAAAAGAACGGTGTAAATTTTTTTTATGTATCAAAATATTTTATTTCTCGTTTGCATTGAGTCTTGATGATATTATTAAAAACAACATATGAGCCGTTTATTTTGAAAGTGGGGCAAGTCCACATTTTGTTGAAACGAGAAAATGAAGGAATAGAGAAACAATAAATGCAAAAATATTATTTTTCGAACAAGTATTAGGGATTATTTTTTTTTATTTTGACTATAAATTGTTCATCGTTAGAAAGATTATACTTTTGTTTGTCTATTGTTATCATTAACTTAAATTTTTTGGAAAATGGACTTGCACCACTTTCAAAATTAACGGCTCATATATTGGAGTTGCGTCACTTGTGAAAATTCATCTTATGGTAATAAATCTGCGGTTCCTGGCAGTGATTTGATTTTTGATGCAGAGCTGAAAACTCTCAAGTCTACTTAAGTTATATTCCCTAAATCTTGATACAAACAAAACAAAGCATCTTCGAAGGCAAAGAAAATTGAACTAAACCGTAATTAACTAATTACTGATTTGGGTTTCAATAAACTTAGTGCCAAGCTAAACTTCGGCATTGAAAAAATTAACTAATTAGTTTAATTAGGTAGGTAGATATATAAGATACAGCAAAAAAAGACAGGAGAAAAGCTATTTTGCGGCGCTAGTCGATAAACAAGCATGACATACAGCTATAATACTTTGTTTGATTGTTTGTGTAATTTTCCGGAATATTTGCATTTAATCAAAATAACTGTTAAAATAACAAAATAGTTAGCAAATAAGCCTAACGGAAATTTATAAGTAATTTTAGAGGTAAGTTTTTTTCGGTTATAATTATTTAGACATACAAAAGGCAAATATGTTGTGCAGTCTAGTTTTGACCTTTATGACATAAAATCAAGTTGTGTCTTTATACATGTTAAATTTAATAGCGAACACAGATTTATATAACTATTTCCAAAAATTAAAAAAATATAAAATCAACACAACCAAAACAAATGTACTATGCCAAGCGATATTAAAAATGCGGTTACTGCCTTGCATTTTGGAAAGCTACGGAATTTCAGGCCTTCTTATATTACATTGGTCCAGTTGTATTACGCGATTTTTTACTACCCAATGCATATGAACATTTTCTTGCGTTTTTCTGTGCGGTGAAAATTTACTCTATACGGTAAGTATTTATGGGCATCATACAATTGGAACAAATGTACATAACTTATGCTGTTAATGGAAGAAGTGAGCACAAGTTAAACCAAATAAAACGAATGCTGCAAATTGGCACGAAACCTTTGATACAAGTTGTCAAACGTTTAATGGATTACAATAACCTCAATAGCACTTATAAACCAAACAGGATTGAAAAATATCTATTAGTACCTTACAGGACACATCTTTGATTGAAGTGAACCAATCAATTTTTTATGCAATAATAATAAAAACAAATCAACTGATTCCGGTTTTTCTCAACAGATGGTCAAATTGTTGCTAAGAAGTTTGCGATATGTTTTGGCAATAAAACATTCATTATGGTAATTATTTACAATCAAAACGTAATTTTTTAAGCATCCCCTAGCCTAGACATTTATATATCAAATGGTGCATCTAATACCGGTGCCATATACTCTATCGATCACATTAATACAAAATTTGTATGTCTTTGATACAAAATGAAATTTGTTTTAATTTCATTTACTCACACATTAAATTAATTTTAATTGTTAATTACTATTTCATTTATTTTTATTTTGGCACATTCACATATTTAGTTTAATTCAGATAAATACAGGTAAGTATGATTTCAATTTTTTAATTTTATTACAGAAGATTAGGAACAGTTGTCAGGTCTGAAGTTTCAGTGACGGTAATCAGTAACTGTATTTAGTGCCTTAACCGTTCTTGCGACCCTTTTTAAAGGTTCATCTTTTTGCTGCAAATTAAGCAAATGCGATTTTGAATTACGCGAAATTTTTTCTTTAAAAAGGTCCTTAACGTCGCTTTTTGAGAATGATGTAAAACGGATACGAAAAAATGAACTGAAAAAAGAAAAGAAAAAATTGTTTAAACTTCAGAATATTTGTAAGAGTTGACAATGAGCCAGGTGCTCGAAACTATAGTCCATAAGAGATTTAAAAAACAATTAATTTATTGATCCTTATACATTAACCAGCCGTGATTTTTTCATCACTCGCCGGTAATCGAACCCGGGACCGGGTTAGCAAGCATTCATTAAGGGATGGTTTGCTCGGCCATTAATATGGGTACTCTTGAAGATGACTAGTTATTCATTGCAACTGTTCCATCTTTAATTGATATTTCTATAGCAAATGCCTATCTTATTCACCGAAGTATTCGCGGAGATTCAAATCCGTTTTGCGAGAAATGCGAATTAAATTTTTGTTCGTAACCAGCAAAAAAATTCTTCTAAATATTCTACAAAGTTGTACAAATGCATTTTTGATTTTACTAATAAAAATTCGAAAAATTAAGACATAATCTATGTCTATATTATATTTTATCCCGTGCCAATACTTTAACAAACGATCATTTTAGAAGCCTATCTTTAAGGGACATACTGAACTTCATCATAATCGATTAAAAAAAGATCATTTTTCATTCCAATTAGCCATATTTATAGAACTAGCCTAGTTCCAATACGGCTCGCCTCATTTTATCGTTTTACGGTAAAATTTAATTTTAGTTTAATTTAGTTCTATTTTTTTTCTAATTTTCATTAAAATTATCCTACCATATTTTACCAATCAACAAAAATGCCTTTTAAAGGGTTAAGGTAAATAATAGTCAATGCAAAGTCCAACAGCTAAAACGCTTAACACAGAGCAATAATACGTTATGATCTGCGATTTTCTCATCCAAAAGCTAATAAGTTACTTACAACATTTAATATATTTTGGTTACTTTATCATAAGTCCGTAAAGCACTTTAGCTGTAATAATATTTAATTTAGGACCAATAACTAAAATACATACATTAAAGCCATCTTTCAATTTTCTTTTTTCTCTCATAAAAATGGCTGCATCATTTATGAAAAAGTACTAGTTAGTCAGTGTGTGAAGTCGTGTTTTTCATTCGCTCCTTAATTTTTATCAATTTTCTCCTATTTTTGCTTTAATTTAATTTTAAAAAGTTGATAGTTTGTTGTATTGCTAGGTTTCATACCCGTTGCAATAAAATGTTCAACGTGTAGTTAATTGTTTCCATTTTTTTTGCAATTTTAATTTTTTGATTGTTTTCTAACCTAAAAAAAATTACACGAGAGAATTGAAAATAAAGGAAAAATGATAAATTTTTGTGTTTTTATTTTTGAGTTGACTGATCGAAAATGTAGGGGTCTAAAGTGTTATGGCAGAAATTAAAAACTCTCAGTATGTGAAGTGTTTTAAATTAAAATTAAAGAAAATGAAATAATTAAATATGGAAAAATGGAATCCACCGGGATGCATTTATCAGGCAATATCTTTCTTAAATATCTTAAATTTGTAGTGAGGGAAGTCAAATTTCTTGATATCTCACAAATAATGCATGATTTTAGGTTTGTGTGATTGTGCATAAGATTTTAAAATACAAAACATCCCATATTTAATTTTCAATTGATGTTGAATTGAGTCCTTTTGACATACGCAGATTTTTTCTGTTCACACATGGTTTTAATTTTAATTTTTTATTTTTTACCCATACTCGAATGTTTTGTATTTTAGTTTTATGTATAATCGACACAAGTGTCTTTATTGTTGTTTGGTGTGTGATTTATGTATGTATCATAGAGCTGAAAGCTATAGTGAGAAGTTCGGTGCATTGGAATGTAGTGTGTTGCTTAGAGTAAAACAATTAGGGTATGGAAATGTTTTTGTTTTGGTTGCAGGGGCACGGATGCTTATTCTGTGGTCACAACAAGGCAAAACGTGACGTTTTCCTAACTTTTTCAGGAAAACTTTTTTAAAATTAAGAGTTACACAAAAGCGTATGAGTTTTTTGAATTTTAGCTTTTTTAAATGATTATTACGGTTGTTTGTAGTTACTGGATTATTACAAAAAATTGATATGTTATGAATTTGATTATGGAGATTTCAAATTTGAAATAAAACGTAATATAGAATAACTCGAGTTATTACGTTTTGCCTTGTTTGTCATATTTCCCCTGTCAATATTTCATAGCATAAATAAAATATCTGTGACATTTATTATTGAAGTAAAGAAAAACTAACTAAAATGACATTATTAAAATTGTAAATCTATTGTTATTGTTACAATATTATTCAAAGTAATAGTTCTTTAATTATATCTTAGTTTTTTGCTATTTTAAAACCGATTCTCTTAACTAATAATATATCTTTCAAACCAGCAAAATTGCATTTAAAATGTGTATAGTTAATGTGATATTAATTTTTTTTTATGTAACTATTTTGCGTTAAGCACAGCGAAACTACAAATATGTCTTTTTTGCTATTTGGGAACCTAAGTTCTTAAATAAATCAAACTGATGTCTCAAAAGTAATTTAACATTTATAACGACTTTGCTATTGAACGTTGGTATATCATATCGGCAAGCAAACTACGATTACCATTTTTTCTGTCATTACGTCGATAAACCAACAAACTCACGTTTTTGGTTATATTTAAAAAGTTATTATAACTAAATTGCTGTGAATTTTACCTGTCATAACGTTCTGAAAACTCCAAATTGTTACTTGAGGTCTTATATCAATCTGGAAGCAACTCATGATAATTTTATTACTTATTTTTCTAACTTGGATAGAATTATAAATATAGAAAAGTCTTCTTCTCATTTTCTAATGGTTGGCCTGCTTTACTGAATTATTTTATGTAGTAATTCATCATACATTGCTTTAAACCTGTATAACCAAAAAAAGCATAATACTAGACTTTTGGAGTTGATCCTAAATAATATTGAACCTAGCAATATAACTGTTTCCGCATCTATTGATACGCTTAACGTGATTGATAAACATCATCCACCAATGTATATTAAATGAAAAAGAGATGTACTTAAAGAAATCAATCAGTGGCTGCTTAATTTTTGAAACTGTGATTATAATATAATAAAATTGTGTTAATCGATTGAATTGATATTATGACTGATATGAGTACCTACTGACCGTTGTGTTGATCTTTTTACCAATCGATTAATCAATATAACTGAATACCAATCACACTGATTGGTATTCAGTTATATTGATAAAATTGCTATATGTCAAAGAATATTTTTTAGCTATGTTCCGATTATGAATATTACGTTATGATTTCCACAGCGATATCTAAATATAAAAAGTAAATAAGAAAATCGCAATTTTATTACAGCAACTTAGAATTCTATATATGATAATGATCCGGAAATTTTACTGCGAAAAGAGAAAATAAATTCTCTCCCTGCGCGAATGGTTTATAATGACAGATATATAGCTGTAGCACTTTAGATATCTGTAATTCATTTGGATGGATAACGAAAAATAATTAAATGATTTATGAATTACTGATGCTGAAACATTATCAGAGCTAGGAAACCACCTGTGTGCTCCTCACTATATTATTTAGTAAATCAATTGACGGAGGAAAATTCCCCAAACCTTGTTAAATTGCCAAGATGGTTCCTGTATTGAAAAAGGGTGATAACACAGTTATTTAAAATTATAGGCCAATTTCAATATTAAATTGTGTTTTCGAGAAAGTATTCAAAGAAAACTGTTTGCTCACTTATACGTTAACTAATTTATTTTGCTGTACAAAAAGTGATTTAATCTTTAAATTCCGGTCATGCCATCCTCAGATAGTTATGTGGGTAGATGTTTACATATAATATCCAAAAGTATTTTGAAGTTATTCCCACAGTATTCTGGAGCACAAAAAAATTGTTATTCCTGCAAAAAATATTCTCCTGACACAAATTATCATGAAACTAAACAATCTAGTAAACTTGATAGCAGTAATCTTTGAGATTCATTCTTTTCAGAGTTAGAACAGTTGCTAGATAGAATGAAATCCCAATTCTTTAGTTAATTTTTCAATGATCAACTGCGGATAATGGAAAGTGGAAGACGGTCAAAGCCTAGTTCTTGAAAAAAATTTAAAGAATATAAAAGCATTAAAAGGCTACTAAAATAAGAAAGAAGCCTGGACGCTTTAAGTAAGCGGTTAAATAAGCAAGAAACAGTGAATGAAATCACTTCTATGATGTACTAATCTATGAAGATGAATAACACATTCAGAATCGCCAATTGGAATGCAAATGAGCTGTTGCAACAAATTCCAGAGTTAGAAATTTTCCTAAATATAGACAAGATAGATATATACCTAATTTCAGAATCCCATTTGACAAAAGATTCAATCTTTAGAATTCGAGGATACCAGTTCTACCACGGCCTCCACCTTTCAGGAAAAGTGAGAGGAGGTTCAACCATATTTGTGAAGGAAAACATCAAACAATACGAAGGAGTAAAAATTAAAGGAGAAATTATGCAAGTAGTCACTATTAATGTTCGATTGAATAATCAAAACGTAATTAACATATCTTCAATATATTGCCCTCCGCGTTATAATCTAAATAAAGAAAACTATGTTACGTTACTCAAATCGCTCGATTTTAACTTCATAATCGGAGGCGATTTTAACGCTAAAAATACATATTGGGGATCAAGGCTAACAACCCATAAGGGTAAGGAGCTATTTGCAGCTGGTCGGGCACTAAACTGCGAGTTCCTGTCTGGAGGTAAACCAACATATTGGCCAGCGGATACAAATAAGATACCAGGATTTGATAGATTTCTTTGTAACAAAAGGGATATGGGATATCTGTAAACTAAAATCAAACTTCATCTGTCATTATGACACTCAGTGATACCATTATCAAAAAAGAAAATTTACCTAGGTTAACAAATAATAAAACAAACTGGGATCTCTTCCGGAAAATAGTCGAAGACAATACTGAAGTACAAGTGGCAATTAAACCTCTGGCAGAACTTGAGGTTCAATTGGAGCTGCCAAACAACAGTATTCTGCAAGCAGCGTGGCAGAGTACTCCTCCTACTTGTAATCAAATGGAAAGTCACATCAACTATCTAGTAGAAGTGAGAGATCTGGTTAAAGAAAAACGGAAAGCTCGAAAAATCTGGCAGAGGAATCGAGCACCACAAAGCAAATCACGACTTAATTATTTAAGCAACAAACTAAAAATGCTTATCAAAGAAGTTAAGAACAAATCCTTTAACGAATACCTGGCTGGCCTTTCTGGCAACAAAGACACTAATTATTCCCTTTGGAAAGCAACTAAAGGTCTTAAAAGCAGTGATGAAAAACGGATAAAAAAATTATAACGTTACGGCATTCGGTTTCAAAAAATAATTTCAATTCGAAACGTTATTTATAACGTTATTTTAAGAACAAAAATTCCGTTTCGCTATGTTATAACGTTATTTCTGAATCTGTGTGCTTAGAGTTTTTAAAATTGACTATTAAAAGGCTTTGTTTATTTCGTTATTCCTTTTGAAATAAAATAAATAATAACATTCGTACCTGTTCTATTTTATTTGTAATCGAAGATATTTTTAAAGCAAAATACACCACTCTAACTGTATTTTTGAACCAAAACAGAACGTTTTGTAGTCTATGTAGTTACAGCAATAAATTATCGAAAAATAAAGGTGTATTCACACAGCAGAAAATTATCGATGCCAATTTTTTTTTTTGTTTTGAATTTATGTTTTGCTTTTAGATAATTTTACTTTAAAGCACGTAACGAAATAACGGAAATAAAAAAGGGCCATAACGTTACGGATTTCGTTATGTACGATTTTTTAAATTGTGTAACGTTTGTAACACTATTTTTAAATATTCAATACGGTATTCCGTTTTTGCGTTACGTTACACGTTACGTTTTTCATCACTGCTTAAAAGGCATAAAGTACAAATAGCTCCTATCAAGAATGACGATGGAACTTGGGCAAGAAGTGCCAAAGAAAAAGCTGCATTGTTTGCAGACTATCTTGAAAACACATTTCAACCCTTTCCAAGGCAAACAGCTGAAGAAAATATAATTCCAGTAAATAAAGTGGATAACATAAACATAAGACCGTAACACTACAAGAGCTAAAAGATGAAATTAAAAACAACTTAAGTTCAAAAAAATCCCCTGGTTATGACCTAATCACTGGACTTATAGTTAAAACTCTCCCAGAAAAAGGAGTACGAAAATTACTGCAAATAATCAATGCAGCGTTCAGATTAAAATACGTTCCATACCAGTGGAAAGTGGCAGAGGTGATAATGATTCTAAAACCTAATAAGCCGCCAAACAAGAAAACATCGTACAGGCCGATTTCCCTACTTCCTATAATTTCAAAATTATTTGAAAAGTTACTACTCAAGAGGTTAAAAATGTCAGAAAACTCATTCCTCCTCACCAAGTTGGATTTATAGAGAGACACTCTACCATAGATCAAGTGCATAGAATCACAGATATAATTGAATATGCTGTGGAAAATAAAAAAAATATGCTCAAGTGTCTTTTTGGACGTATCTCAAGCATTCGACAAAGTATGGCACCGAGGCCTGGAATATAAATTACACAGAGATCTGCCGAAGCAGTTTTACCTGATTTTAAAGTCATATCTAACTGATCGACACTTTCGTGTAAAACATGAAGAGGAGTACTCCGAATTAAAGAAAATATCGGCTGGAGTTCCACAAGGGAGTGTTCTGGTGCCGATATTCTATATACTTTATACGCGAGACGTGCCAAGCACAAAAGGAACAAATATTGCAACATTTGCCGATGATACTGCAACCTTGGCAACTGGAAACAACATAGGGGAGTCAACCAGCAAATTACAAAACGCTGCTAATTCATTGGGTAATTGGACGAAGAAATGGCGCCTTCAACTCAACGAAACTTAATCTGTACATATAAACTTTACCAACAAAAATGTTAATTGGTTACTTGTTCGACTGAATTCGTAACCTATTCCACATGCAAACACGGCAACATATTTAGGAATGACCCTTGATGCTAAACTCAAGTGGAAAGAGCATGTAAAAAAGAAGAGTTAAACATCAAATATAAAAAAATGTATTGGCTCATAGGAAGGAACTCTGAGCTAATATTACATAATAAACTGCTATTATATCGGCAGATATTGAAACCTGTATGGACGTACAGTATACAGGTATGGGGCTGTACCAAGAAAACTAACGTAAAAATAATTCAAACTTTTCAAAATAAAGTCTTGCGTACAGCGTAGATGGTCAACGCATCATGGTACATAAGGAATGATAACCTTCATAAGGATCTAAAAATGGAGTACGTCGATGAATAAATTAAGAAATATGCTAGGAAACACGTACAGCGCCTCAGTCAACATGAAAATGCGGATTTGCGTCGTATGCTGAACAACCAAAATTCAGTAAGGCGGCTTCGAACAACGAAGCCCTTAGAGCTAGGACAGATAAATTAATGAAGTATCCAACCTGGAGCTAACCGATGGGTTATACTCCTCAAACAGTTAACATCATTTAATATAGATAAATTACTAGATGAAGTTGTATTCAGTTGTAATATTTGTTAAATAAAAAAAATTAAAAAAAATTAAAAATTGCGGATAATGATCCTCACGATTGCTCCTGATTGCTGGTCGATAAGGAAAACCGCAAGAGAGTTTGAAACTTCTAGACAAAATGTTACTAAATGTGTACTAAAAATAAAAATTTAGTGAACATACGGATGAACAAAATATACGTGAAAAAATGATATTGAACATTTCATTCACTGATACCAGTGTGCAAGTACAAATTCAGTGAATCATTAAAGTGTTATCGAAACAGTTTTTGCAGTGAGATAGATTAAAAATATAATCAGTTAAATTATGCATATGGTAAGTGCGCGTTATCGAATGTTCCAAAATGGCAAACATTACTGTAAATTGTTCCTTGTAGACCTAGTTGTAATGGCAGCCATAAACTGCACTCGCCAGTCTCGAGTAACTGGAAATCAACGGTAACCTGAATTCATCTAGAACGTGTTAGTTAAGTCCATTTAAAATTCTACTTTTATTAAATTAAATCCAATATAAAAAATTGAGATTTAATATCATATTGTTTAATTGGCCACTTATTTCAATGTTTTTTTTCCTGTAATACTTTTTGCTTATTACCTCATGTTTTTTCCAATAAGTAACTGTCACATTGAAATAGGTTGACTATTCCAATAAAGAGAATTGTTACTTCTTTCTTTAGTTTAATGAAACACTAATGTCGTTTTCGATTCACCAAAAAAAACTGATCTCGAGCAAAAAATACTGAACTCCTCATAGTCAAAAATTGACCAGTTCAATTTTTTTTTGCTCGAGATCAGTTTTTTTTTGGTGAATCGAAAACGACATAACTATTACTAATCTTAGGTTAGCATTTTGTTTATTTTTAGTTTAATTCAGTAGTCGTATTTCCATGAGAAAAATGAATTCAAATTATTTTTGAATTATTTTTTCTCATGGAAACAAGTCGCGAATTATTTTTTCGAATTGAAATAAAACAACAAGTAGAACGACCAAATTGGCGTCTGGTGTCTGGTGGTATAACTAAAATTAGGAATGAATTAAATAATTCAAACTTTTGGTTTGAATTATTTAATTCGTATCGCGAGCAATTGTTGTTGTAAAATTCTCATGGAAATACGACTATTGTTTCACATTTTGAATATAAATAATAAAAATGACTGCTATGATCAGATGCATATAAAAATTGGAGGATAAAGTTGAAATAGCAGCAAAATAGAAGTTGGCGGCGGGGAGAATGAATTCAAGATGTAGAAAGAGAAATAACAAAACTATTAAAGGTATCTTCATCAATGCGTAAGCAATTTAGTACGATGCGGCCAGTGTCAACAGAGGAATTAATAAGACCATAGTTAGAGCATTTCAAAACAGCAGTTTCAAAATCATTGTCGCTACATCGGAGACACCAAAAAAAAAAATCTATAGGTAAATACAAACGAAAAGAGGTTAATTCAACCTTCTGTTGGTGAACAGGGGTGAAGCTGCCCCAGGCGTATTTCAAGTTGAATATAAAAATTTGTTAGTCTAAAGAATGGGGCTGATATTCCAGGAATGCTTGTGCTGGAATATTTTTAAACATTTAAAACAAAAATCGGATCAAAAACGGTTGTGCTTATATGGTATTTATTATGGCCTTAATGTTTTTAGTCGTAAAACAGTTAACAGGGGTCAGGCTGATCCCACGATTTTTACATACATTTTGTGCGTCAAAACCGCAAGCCTCATCAAATAAAATACTAAACGTTTCTTTTACCCCCATTATGGTTAAAGTTGTTGCCTCTGAAACGCGTTGTCAATCGACAGCGCTTCAACGCAAATAAACTAAAAGATAGTCAACTATATCAAACGACCACGTTTGCCGTTAAGCTAAATGATAAAATGCACAAAAATGCGAAGGAATTCGCCGTGGCACGTGGCAGACGTTTTTAATAACGCATTAATTAATAATACCTTAAAAAACCAATTGTTTGTGTTAGAAGATATTTACCAAATGAACACATCGTAGACCATAATAACTTTTTTAGTTTTGTTGCGTAAGTCTAAAATAAAAACTATTCAATGGTTTTATTTAGTTATATTTTCCACATTTAACACGTTTTAATAAAACTTTTAATGCAATTTTTAAACATTATACGAGAAAAATTTGGTGGTTAAAATATTTCTTTATGTAATATGTAATTTAAAAATTGGAAGACCGGAAATTATTACATAAAGAACTATTTTAACCAGCAATGTTTTTTCGTATTTTAATTATTTGCTTAAAAAGTTTATTAAAAGTTTTTTTAAAACGTGTAAAATGTGGAAAATTAAATAAATAAAACAATTCAATAGGTTTTATTCAACCACATAATTTATTGTAATAAAAGCGTCGGCACAAACATAACATGGATTATCTCCACTTGTATTGTAATCAAATCAACACGTTTGTCTTTGGGGTAAATGATGAAATACTGAACAATAAACAAAAAATCCATGAGATTCATTTTAACCTTTTTACCACAAAATGATCGAATCTAACAATTTGTTAAAAAGCTACAACTGAAATCACTATCACTAACGTCTGTCTTTATTATGTGCAGTATGATCAGATGACTTAATAGAATTTTATTTTTAGCCACTCTTACTACCACCCAAACTGATGAGTTATAAATCTAGACGTCTGCATCGGGCAATTCTTGGTTTTATTTTATATTTTCAAATTATTGACCCAGAGGCAGACGAGATCATATGGTACATTTCACCTTCATTTTATCAACTCCTTTGAAGCGCAATAAATTAACAACGGCATTGACATCCAGGCTAAGGAACTGCATTTTCGCCACTGTGTTGTTTTCTAATGGAAAAAGATCATAAGTGTACAGTAGATAAAACCGGTATTAATACATCGCCCTGTGGAGCTCCTAAAACATTAATTCTGGAATTATCGAATTTCTATTCCCCAAACTAATTTAAGTAGTTTCAACTTAATTTTATGTATTATAGTATTTCTTGTACTAGAAAATTCTATATACAGTGAAACTTCTCTAAAGTGACCACTGTAGAGTCATAGAAATTTCGGTCACTTTAAGGAGGTTAAGGAATAAAGCAATCCAATAATTTGAAAATTAAGAGTATACAGCCTTACTAAATGTTTTTCAATTGTAACAAATAGTACTGATAATTGAGATATTAGGTTTATCGGTACAAGCCAAATAATTTATATTTTATGCGGAGGGAGAAAATTATTAAGAATTTTGCAAGTATTTCAGTTTCGATCTGTATGAGAATGATGAAAAATTTATTTTCTATGCAGTCAATCTCATCAGGCTATAGCGACTGAATAAATGCTAAATACCTTTTCTGATTATTTCCTATATATAGAAAACAACAAGGTATTAGAGTATTAGCGAATTATACGCAAACACACATATTAAACTCTTAATAACTTTTTTATGCTATATTTTTAGCGAAACAACACCAGATTGACTGCATAGGAAATAAATTTTTCATCATTCTCATACAGATCGAAACTGAAATACTTGCAAAATTCTTAATAATTTTCTCCCTCAGCATAAAGTACTGATAATATTCCAGGGACTTACAAAAAGTGGTCAATCTAAGCAATCTGTTAAAAATATCACTTTTGTAAGTTTTACTGTGTTGCTTCTTTGCGTTCACCAAGGTATGACATCTAACAAATAGATTACGAAACAAAAAATGCTCGTCCCTAATTGCCTTTTCCATTTACCTATTCCATTTTATCCATCCCTAAAATACACCTGTCAAAGAAGTGTTGTATTGCTTCTTGGTTTTCAAAACCGCCAAAAGGAATTCAAGACGTAATAACTATGCAGCGCCGTACATAACCCGGTTAAGAACAATTTATTTAATGGGAAAGGTGTTCATTTCATAAAATTAATAAGGGAGGAGGATTAATATCATCCAACGGTGATGATATAACTGAAGTATTCAATAATTTTGGACTTTGGTCCAGAATACTGATTGCGGGAACGTTGTTTCAATACAAAATATATGATTTGATCAGTTGTTCACAAACGAAAAAAATAAAATATCGCAAAAGTGAATCTACAAAATTTCTTAAAATCATTTTATTGATTTACCGCTACAAAAATTAGTATTTGCTAGTAATTTTAAATTAAATTTGTGACCGTAAAAGATTAAAAATGAACTATAGTATAATCAATTTAGTTCATTTTAGTATTTCTATGGCAAATTCGGCCGTTTTTCAGGCTTCTGGAAAGATATTCAAAACGTACGTACACGATTTTGCAGTGTGACTAGCGAATGAGCTGTATGTAGCAACGCTGCATTTCGACTTTAATTTTGGTATGATTGAGGTGCCCTTGAGAGACCCTATTTATCACAAAGTTTATGAAAATTTACCATCAGTCAGCATCGAGCCCGAAGGAGCATATTTAGCAGCAGGAAATATTGCTAATAAAACTCTAGCGTGCCTAAACGATACAATCCGCGGCGCATTAGGTTTAATGGAAAAAAGCAGAAAAACAGAAAAAATTTGATTTTTCAATCAATTAATTATTAAGCAATGAAATAAAAAAAATTGGATGTTTCCTGTAAAATTGTGATTTTTAATTTTTAATCAAAGATTATTTAAAAAAAAATCAATTCCGGAATTGATTCCGGAATCGAGAGCATTTAAATTCGAAAATTCCGGAATCATGTTTTTGCCAAAAATTGGATGCCCTAGTGAACTTGATCATTTGTTGACTGTTGGTTTTAACTCTCGCATGTTTTTACTCTCGATTATCGGATTTAATGTTTGTACCAGTAGCTTCACAAACAGTTTGAACATGACAATTTGGATAGAAACGGAAAAGGAAAAGAAACCAACTACTAAAAGAAAATGAATTATTGCAAAATTTTTAATCTTAGTCTTCGGCCTGGGGTTTTCCCCAAATTATGGAAATTATTATCGATTATTCCAATTTTTAAGTTTGGTTCACGAATATCGATGTTTGAAATTATCGAGGAATTTCTTTACTTTCAATCATCCCGAAACTTGTTGATAGTCTAGTTATTATTTCTAGTTATTATCCGAGTTATTGGCTTCCAAACGGATGTATTGTATACAGATTTCAGTAAGTGTCGTGTTTTGGAACACACACAGTTGTGGTGTTTTGGGAACGCACCCATAATTGAAATGAGGGAAAATAACGGATACATATACAGAAAGTACAGGAGAAGTGAAATGAAATAAAATGCAAGTAATGCTATATAATTTATAAATAAATAAATATAATTTGTTTTAATATAAAGAAGTTCAAATGTGCAAGTGTATAATAAATGTGTTTCATAACGGCCTATGAGACATAACAAATTGGCGACCAAGATAAACAAATAAGAAAGAGTGTAATAAAAAAAGACGCGGTAGCCATTTTCTAGATGTGTAAAGTTTAATAAAAAATAAATAAAATAAGTAAATAAATATGGCAGTCAATATTGGAGTGGGAAAATTTAACCCAAATAATGGCCAGTGGATAATTTTCCACGAAAAATTGGAATTTTATTTTGATGCCAATGATATCAATGACAAAACAAAGAGACGCGACATATTAGTAAATTTGATAGAGGACGACGTGTTTTTATTACTTCGTGGTTTATGTGTCCCTAAACTCCTAAAGACAAAACGTATGATGAACTGTGTGCTCTTTTAAAAAAACATTACACGCCAGCAATCAGCGTATTCAAAGAACGCAAACAAGGTTGATTGGTTTGGCTGGAAATTGTATGTTTGAAACTCATTTAGAGCATAATTTGATAAATCGACAAGAGGCCTCACCTAAATCAAAACATGATTACATGAGTGGGAGAAATATGAGTCGAAACCATATGGAGGTGGATAATCGGAGGCGAAACCCTAGTAAACATCAAGGCAGAAGTCCAACACCAGAAGGCCAAATGAGAAGCAAATGTTTTAGATGGGGAAAACATAACCGTAAACCGGAGAACTGTTGGGTTGTGAAGCTAAATTGCCATAGCTGTAAAAGGATGGGTCACAGTTCGAGAATGTGCGGTAAATTTAAAAATAATTTTAATTTTGTAGAGGCAGATAATTGTAATATTAAAGAAAATTATAGTAACACTGAAATGAAAGAGAAGCACCAATTATGCTTAATATCAAAGTAAAAAATAAAAGTTTAACATTTCAATTAGATACAGGTGCGGGTCTATCGGCGATTTCCAAAGCTCTCTACTCCAAAAAGTTCACAAACAGAAAAAAAAAAAACTAGTTCACCTTTAAACTGAAAATGATAACAAATCTATTCTCTGTATTTGATCCTTCTACAAATATTTTTAATTGGTTATTTTCTAACATACCTTTAGATAATGAAAACATAATTTTAAAAACATATTCAGGAGACATACTTGAAGTAGTCGGTTCTTTTAGACTAAATATCGAGTATAGGGGAATAGTTAAGGTTATGAAATTAATTGTTGTAGAAAATGGGGGACCACCAATAGTAGGGCGTGATTTTCTAAAAAAATTTAACATTGGTTTGTCAAACATCAATCAACTTGATAATGAAACTAATTTGTTGGAACTTTTAGAAAATTACAAGGAATTATTCACAAAGGAGTTAGGCAAGTTTACATTAAATAAAATACATCTTGAATTTGAAAATCCGCACCCAATATTTTTTCGACCGCGACCTGTTCCGTTTGCTCTAAGTGATAAAGTAGAACGAGAATTAGATAAATTAGTCATGGAGGGAATATTAACGCAAATCGAAACCTCGGATTATGGAACACCATTAGTTCCAATTTTAAAATCCGATGGTCATATTAGAATATGCGGTGACTATAAGGTAACGATTACTAAGTTCGTTAAGGATTTTAATCATCCATTACCACGAGTAGATGAGATTATGACTAAATTTCAAGGGGGAAAGAGGTTCACGAAGCTCGATCTGTCATGTGCGTACAATCAGCTTGAGTTAGACGAGGAAACCAAGAAGTTTGTAGCTTGGAGTACGCATAAAGGGGTGTTTCAAATGAATCGGTTGCCATATGGCATAAAAAATGGGTAGTAGCGTTTGTCGATGATATCGTTGTCACGGGGTCGGATGAGGTCAATCACTTATCAAACCTAGAACAAGTTTTTCAACGTCTTCAAAAGGCAGGATTAAAGTTGAATAGGGACAAATGCCAATTTTTTAAACAAAGCATTAGCTATCTCGGTTATGTAGTTAACGAACAAGGCTTATGTAAGACACAGGAAAGAATCGACGCGATCTTACAAGCCGAAAGGCCAACAAGTAGAACTGAGGCAAGATCTTTTTGTGGTCTTGTAAACTACTATGGTAAATTTGTAAATGGTTTAGCTGAAGTGTTGTATCCACTTTATAATTTAATAAAAGAGTCGGAAGATTTTATTCGGACAAAAGACTGTGAAGATGCTTTTCAGAGAATTAAAAATGAGATAGTATCAGATACCGTTTTGGTGCATTTTGACCAAAAATTACCAATAATCCTGACGTGCGATGCGTCCCAGAAAGGCATTGGTGCAGTTCTATCTCACAAGTTCAAAAATGGTGATGAAAGGCCAATAGCGTATATTTCACGTACCTTAAGCAATGCTGAGAAAAATTATAGCATGCCAGACAAAGAAGCCCTAGCAATATTTTTTGCAGTAAAAAAACTATACCAATATTTGATAGGGAATAAATTTATTTTAAGAACCGAACATAAACCACTTCTTACAATATTCGGGGAAAGGAAAGGACTGCCTCAAATAGCAGCAAGTCGCTTACAGAGGTGGGCGCATTATCTATCGGGTTTTAACTATCAGATCGAATACGTAAGAAGTGGCGAAAATTGTGCAGATATGTTATCTAGGCTTCCAATGTCTGCAACAGTAGATTTCGTTGATAAGGGTCAGGAAATTCGATTACAAAGTGATAAAAATGGAAATGCAAAGAGATCCTATTTTGTCAAAGGTAGTTGAAAGAGTAAAATTAGGGACGTTAAGTAATTGCAAAGGTGCTGATATTCTACTATATGTAAGAATCAAAGACGAACTGTCTGTTGAGCAGGATACATTACTGCGTGGGTGTAGAATTGTTATTCTAAGAAAAAGTATTATGGAGGAACTACATATCTCACATTTTGGAATAGTGAAAACTAAATCCATGGCGCGATCCTATATTTGGTGGCCAGGGATTGATTTGGAAATAGAACCAATGGTAAAAAACTGCAGATCATGCATTAGCATGTTACCGAGTCCTCAGAAAGCACTATTAATTCCGTGGGAGACAACTGGAAGACCGTGGTCACGGATACATGCCGATTTTGCCGGTCCATTGTTTGATCACATGTTTCCAATAGTTGTAGACTCCTACACAAAATGGCCAGAAATCTTTAAAATCAAGAATGCAACAAGTGAGAAAGTCATAGTTATATTGAGGAAATTATTTACGAGATTTGGCCTACCAGACACTCTAGTTACCGATAATGGTAGCCAATTCTGTTCCGATCAAATGATCAAATTTTTAAGAAATAATCGAATTAGACTCAAATTAACACCTCCAGGACATCCAGCAACGAATGGGTTCACTGAGAATATGGCCAAGACATTCAAACACACCTTAAAAGCAGTGTTAGATAAACATAGCAGGAAAAATAAAACTATGGACATTGACCTAGCGTTAGGAAGATTTTAGTTTGATTATAGAACGACTAAACATTGCACTACTAACGAAACTCCAACTAAATTAATGTTTAATCGGGAATTAAAAACCGTAGTTAATTTATTAAAACCTCCAGATCAAAAGAATATTTGTGATAGGGCCCATGAAAAACAAGTACAGAATTATAAGGGTAACAGAAAGGAACAATTTACATGTGGTGATAAAGTTGTGGTTAAAGATTATTCAGATTCTAACAAAACAAAATGGGTAGATGCTGTCATAAAAAAAGTAATTGGTCCGAGAACTTATATTTGTTCACAACCCTAATAAAAGGAAAATTAAACGTCATGTAAATCAAATAAGGAAAGGGTGTGATAATATAAAGGTAGATGATAGTAACAAGGGAAACAATGAAGTATCTAATAGACATGTGAAGAGAGTGAGTTTTGGAAATTGTCCTACACTACTAAAAATTCCTGAGAAAGAAAAATACCTAAATAATTCGAACTTAAATAATAGTGGTTCCGAAACAGGGTTACTTCAAGACAACATAAATGATGCTTCTCAGAATAATAACAATTATAACTGAGCTAATGTTGAACCGAGACCAAAAAGAACTTGTGGAATACCCTTACGGTATCAATGAAACATTGTAATTTCTTTTATATAACTATATTTAATTTTGTAAAATGTTAGTAACTAAATATTATTTTATATGGATTTTTTTATTATGTGGATCTCCTTTGTATGTATCCAAAATAAAATAAAGATAAAAGAAATTAAGTAGGGGGATATTGTGATGTTTTGGAACACACACAGTTGTGGTTTTTTGGGAACGCACCCATAATTGAAATGAGGGAAAATAACGGATACATATAGAGAAAGTACAGGAGAAGTGAAATGAAATAAAATGCAAGTAATGCTATATAATTTATAAATAAATAAATATAACTTGTTTTAATATAAAGAAGTTCAAATGTGCAAGTGTATAATAAATGTGTTTCATAACGGCCTATGAGACACAACAGTAAGGCCTTTGATAAGATAGACCACGATTTGTAAATTAATAAACTCTATCAATTAGATTCAAATAAAACACCGGTGCAATGGATACGATTATATTTGGCTGGTAGAAGGCAGTATGTCAAAATCAACCACTCCATTTCCAGAAAGTTTTTAGCATCGTCCGGAGTAGTACCCCAAGATACTCACCTGGGACAACTCCTTTTTAATATTTTTGTGAATATTTTTGTGTATACCACTCCTTTTTTAATACTTTTTGGTGATTTTAGGACAAACTTCACACCCGTTGATATTTGAATCTAAAAATTATATTTTATATAAAATCGAACTTATCAGGAATCTCCTGATTTTGTGCAAAAAACCCATTAAACGTGTTTGACATACATTTCTGATTCAAACAATCATAAAAAGTATTAATTGCTCCCCAAATCGAATAAAGACATTCCAAAGTTTCATAATAGCATTACTCCTATTTAATACGTTTTATTTTATTGTCATCGTTCAACGGATAAAATCTATCAAGTTTCAATATTATCATTTCGAACGAAACAATTCAAATAAAACCATTCATTCCTTATACACAAAACCATAATACATAATATTATGTTTATGTGTGTATGTGTGTGTGTATGAATGTATGTAAGAAGAAGAATATGAAGAAAACGCTATAAGTGAGAGTATGTTGTATAAAAGAATGAAAGCAGCCAAAACAAAAGAACGAAAAGCTCTTTTGCCATAACTTAAATACATAAAATTTAGAAAATAATAAATTTTCCTGGGAAAAATAAGAAATAACGAAAACTGGAAAAACTTTATTTTTCCCAACATTTTCTTTTTTTTTTTATTTATTTATTATTTTTGTATGATTTTCTTTTGTTTTATTTTCATTCCGTACATACTTTATCGCGAATGTGAAAATATATGTATGCGATGACGGTGTCAGCCTTTATACAAATAGCATCAAAGTATAATGGTGCGATCTCTCACATCTTATATTTCCTTCAAAAATTAGGAATTTAGGAACACATTAAATGACGCAAGTCGATGCTATAGTGTACACATAAATTGCTTCTACCATAAAGGGCGAAAGAGTAAGTGAAAATATTTGTATTGGATGAATGAAAAATGTATAAAATTCAATTCGATTGAAACGTGATTAGAAATTTTCATATAATCTATCTGTTATGAACAAACATATACGCGCACATATTTACACATTTGAAAATTTGAAAGTTAGGTGCCTTTTGATATGTATACGTATGTGTGGCACGATCTTAGCTATATGCCTATACTTTATTTCAATTGAGATTTTCTTCGTGTGTGCTTAAAAGTTGTCTGCTGCGTGTATTTATTATGTATAGTGATTTATTTATCCTGGCGGAGCCAAAGTACCAATAAACAACCGGTTTCGTAAATCCAAATAAATTTATTTGTACATACATAACGAAAAAGTTGTTGGTGTAATATTTAAAATAAAAAAAGCTCACAAATTATGTTAAATATTTTTTTTTCTGTATTTTGACGGATTTTTGTGCTTTTTTTTTTTTTGGTTACTGTAAATTTATTTAATGTGATTTTTCATTTTAATTAAAATTAAAGTACGAAGCGGAAAGGTGAAAATATGGCATCGCATTAAATATCGAAAGGAATTATGTAAATTAAACAGAAGGTAAATAATATGTATATGTGTGAGTGTGTATGTGTGTGGAGAAAAGCTTTATGTTTTAAACTTTTTTTTTTCTCGAAAAATAATGGGATTAATTAAAATTTAATTAGAAAATTATTTTTAATACATGGTTTAATGCGAGAAATGAGATAAATTTTGTTGAGTAGAAATATTTGCTACCTATATACATAGTCACCCGGATCATATGCGCGAAAATCATCAACGATAAAAGCTCATTAATTTTTTTTTGTTTTTTAACTTTTATGGAAAATTATTAATTAAACTTTATTCCGAAATTAACTATTAAAAATAATTATCCATGCATTTTAATTAGGTTCGCGCTTGGTTTAATTTAATTTGTTGTTTTATGTAGTTTTGTGTAGCAAATGAATTTGCAAGGACGAATCTGATCCCTGTAAGGAATTATAGCTTGAAACTGCAGTTTGCGGTTCACTTGAAATAAGATGCTGCTGGCAAAATTCCTTTTATTTGCCAGTGTTGGGTTAAATTTAAAACAAAAAATTGTTACAGAAAATCACTTTTTACGAATTAATGTTGATTTTGCTAGATTATCCCTTATTAATGATCCTTAATTAAATAAAATTTTTAATTTATTATTTTTTTTGTTTTTTTGTTTGGGTTGTGTTATCGCGAGTATAATAAATATTCACGGTTGAACAGAAAATGGAAAAAAGGATTTCCATATGTTTTCCGTTTTTTTTTTTTTTTGTTGGGTGTTCAGATATTTTAATGAAAATTACATTTCCTTTTCCCCCATTCGCCCCCATATCTTCATGACCAAACCACTTATTATATTTCGTTAACTTTATTTTTTTCATATTTTTTAAGCACAATCCATTCAATCTAGATCCTTGTAATCATCATTATCTTCATGTTTAATGATATTATCGTTAAATGGTCCGTTTTCTTTCGTATACGAGTATTATAATATGTCTAAAGAACTTATTTTCCAAAATTACCATTTAATTTAATTAAAATTGTTATATTAAGGCAATTTTCTTATATAAAATTAAAGGAAAAAATATTTTTTCTTTTGGTTAGGTTGGCCAAATGAAATAATTTTATTACCTGTTTGTGGTGGTTGCATCGAATAAAATTGTTCGTCCTTTTTTCTATTATCTGGTTTTGCTCTTGTCAAATTTTTACATATTACCTTAATTCAATTTATTGTCAATTTTAATTAAGGGATTGCACCATTTGTGAAAAATGGTAAAAGCCCTTACGCAAACTTATATAAAAGTCGAAGTAATTTATAAAATTGTTAGGTTGCCATCAACTTGAGAATGTCAGAGCGGTCGTCAACTTGTTCGGAATCATGGAGCAACGGCAATCTCTTTGTCAGGGCGCGATGCAATTCCACAATCAGTTTGGTTAAATGAGTGGAAACAAATCATTCACAGCTTCCGGATTCATAACACAAATTAATTATTTTCTGGATGGGAAGTTCACAAGTGGGCAGTAATCGCTCTGACTTGGTTATCATTAACTTTTCGATACAGCATCACAAGTCTGGCCGCCGAAGAAATTCAAACCACGTTGATATTTGAATTGTATCCACTTTTTTGCTTTGTTTTAATTGGGAGAGATTATCTCTTCCAGAATAGTTTAACATTAGCTTGTATGCGTTTGTAAATATTTAGCGGGTTTCTATGAATATGTGTTAGAGACAGATTGGAAATGTTGGGTTATCGGTTGAGCAATTAGAGAGTTATAATTGGGTTTGAACAACTCTGAGATTTAAAAAATGCAGATGGTATTTATTCGTAAACTGAGTTATAAAGAATCTGACATTTAGAATACATATTGACACCATTTGTATGGTCATGCCCTTCTTTCCATAAGGTTCAACGAATAATAGCATATTCTCTAAGATTTATTGCAGGTTCAAGAAAACAAAGCCAACGCATTATTCTTAATCAAAGAAGATCTATATGAGGCACTGTTCAAAATATGTCGATATGATCAGCGGATTTTAAGGAAGAAATTGAAGACATTCAGAAGTCAGATATGGTCAAAGTATTCAGTAACTTGCCAGCACTTAGCCCGTTTATAGATGAGCCAGGAGTTTTACGAGTCGGCGGCAGATTGGAGATATGTGAAGCGTAATTTTCTACAAGGCATCCTATTATTTTGTCATCAAAGTCAGCGTTAACTAGATTAATTATTGAAGAATTGCATAGATGTCATAAATAAGCTGGCCCATCTTTACTTCTGGCATTATCCAGACAACAGTATTGGATACCTGGCACACGAACTTTAATTAGACAAATGGTTCATAAATGTGTTCCTTGCGCAAGACAAAGGGCTACGAGTGAAACACAACTGATTGGCAATTTACCAAAGTACAGACTGGAGCTAGTTCGACCAATTATGAAAGTTGGGGTTCATTACGCTGGGCTATTGCTGATCCATTTGACCAAGAGACGAGGACCGAAGAAATACAAGCATATATATGGTTATTTATTTGCTTCAGCACAAAGGCAGTTCATATTGAGTTGGTGACCGATCTTTCTTGCTCGTCGTGGATGCTGCCATGAAATGGCTCCAATTTTGTAGGAGCAAACAACCAACTTCAAAAATCGGTCTAATGAAATTTCTCACTTTCTTTTCAGAAATGCAATTGATTGGCTAAGGTATAAACTTTTAACGCTCCTCATTTTGGTGGTATTTGGGAATCAGCTATTAAACCTGCTAAATTTCATTTGCGACGAGTTATTGGTGATGTGATACTTACCATGGAGGAAATGATCAGAGTGAAGCGTTAGGAGCATTAGGAGGTATAAAGTGCCAATCAATTGCATTTCTGGAAAGAAAGTGAGAAATTTCATTAGACTTCTCAATACAATTCTCGAAAGATTTTTGAAGTTAGTTGTTTGCCCCCACAAAATTGGATCCGTTATCGCTAGACAATTTTGTATCAGCCTGCACAATTAAGAAATGTCAAGGATAGAGAGCAGGAGATAGATCTCCTTCTCTCACTCCTTCACATTTCTTAATTGGGCAATGTGATACAAAATTGTCTGAATGTGACGTGATCCATCTTAAACCATTTTATTTATCAGGTTGGCAGATGTTACAGTATATGAATCAACATTTTTGGAAGCGATGGTATCTTGACTATATCATATCTCTCCAAAAAAAAAACAAAGTGGCTGAAACAAAATACAACAATAAATTTACAAGACATCGTCGTCATTAAAGAAGATCTTCTTCTTTGAACCGTACACATTAGGTAGTCCTGATTCGATTTTCCTTGTTGAACTCCAGAAGTATATAACCTGATCCTCGAAACATTTCAGCCTATATTAGCTTGTCTCCAACCTTCCTTAAAACATTGTAAAAGATTGTCAATCAATATCTAGCTATCTCCACTTAGTTATTGTGGAGACTTTATTGATTAAATCTTTATTGAGGACAGAAATAATAACGATCTTTCAGTGGACAGTAAACTATCTTGAAAATGTTTTCTGGACTGCAAAGTTCAAAAGAATATAGCCATCTGTCTAGACTGTTTCATTTCATGTGCAATTATCTGGCTTTCGATAGAGTCAAGCTCTAAATATTTAAATGTAGGTCTATTGATTTAGATCAGTTATCTTACCTTCCTCGCTTGAACCTTCACCTGTTTGTCAAGGCTACAGTACGGGTTTGAGTTTTATAATAGAATGAACTTTCGTTGGATCCCAGCCAAATTGTTCTGTGTTTATTCAGATGAAGGAACTCATGATCCCTTAAATTCCTACTCGGTGTCTTTATTTTAATTGATTCCAGCACAGATGGTGGATCGATTTGATCAAAAAAAATATTTAAAACAAAAGGACACTTTAAGAGTTCTGGTCTATTTGCCAATGTTGTCATAGGATAGATTTTTTATCCGGTAAATCTGGGTCGTAATCTCATCCGTCTTTCCATCTTATAAACTATTTTTGAACCTTCTCGAGGTTTCGGCTAATTGGTTGTAAAAAGGACACTAGACGTTGACATCATTTTCAAGTTGAGATCTCACGTAGGCATAATATAGGATCTTAATTTTCTCGAGATCATAAATATCCTCCGTCCACCGCTTAATAAAACGAAGCATTGAATAAGCTCCAGCAACGCAATGCTCGATGTTAAATCACATGTTTCCAACAAATATAATCCCCAGATCCGGTTCGAAAACTGTATCAGTACATGTACTCAACTTACCCTTAGACTCAATCCTCCACACACAGCCCGAATTCAACCCTCAAACAACCCCAACTCAACGACAAGGACACCACTCAGCCCTGGACTAAACCAACACTAAACTTAACCAAGGTAACTCTAACACATCCCTCAGTAGAACCGCCAAGAAAATTCCCAACTGAACTGCTCACTCAACCTACCACAACCCAAACTCAACTCCAACTCAACCCCAACTCAAGTCACATATCGACCATCAACTCAATCCTCTTTTCAAAAAAATGGATACAGCCATCCAGACAAATAAACGGGTTTTTTTTTTGTGCTTTTTCGAACTGAAGGACCTTCAAAAAGTCGCGATAAGTGGTTTTGGAAAAACATAAATTGATGCGGAATAAATGAATGCAGCTATTTTTCCCAATTTTTAATCGATGAACGTTAATTAAAATAATTTGTTTATTTCAAATTTCAATTTACTTATTGAATAATTTATATTTTATTAACAATAAAATTTATATTTTTAATGATGTGTACAGCTCTCTTGTTGAAAAATAAGTGAAAGAATTTTTTATAAATTTTTAATTAGCCGCCATAAAATAAAACAGCGGCCAAATCACTCCATACTTAAACTGTTAAAATTACAAAAATAAAAATAATATTAAATCGAGATGGCAGTATTTGTTAATCACTCTATCGATAACAACAAAGATGGTAGTGCGATCAACGAATACGTTTACAATAAACATCGATAACTTTACGGTTGACCGGTTCAATGATTGAATGTCAAATTTTTATAAACAATTAAACATACTAACTGTCAATGGAGTGATAATACCAGGTAAACAAACTATTATATAAATTAACTTCAAAATATTAATTAATTCCATTTCAGATAAATAAACTATATAGTGATGACAAATCAATGATATGAGATAAGTTTAACAATTACATGAGATAAGTTTACATAATAGTAACTAAATTTCAAATTAAATTACAATTTTTATATTTCATATTTTAGATCAAAATGATCCTGAACATCCCGCGCCCGTTGGCTCAACAGAGCCAGAAGACAGCAAAATACAAATTTTCGTTATTGGTCGTTTTATTTCTCCGAGTTTGGTTCTGATGTACACGACTCGCGCTAGCCCATCCTGTCCTGGAACTGTTTTGACGATACGTCCCATAAGCCATTTCGTGGTGGCGTATCTTTATCCATCACAACTACGAGATCCCCAGACTTCGGATTGTTCGTAGCAGATTTCCATTTAGTGCGTTGTTGTAGTGTTAGCAGATATTCCTTATTCCATTTTACCCAAAAATGCTGAACCATTCGCTGAATATGCTGCCAGCGCGATAATCGATTCTCCTTAACATCTAGCAGGTTCGGTTCGGGTAATAACGTAAGTGCATGACCAATTAGAAAGTGCCCAGGTGTTAACGGATCCAATTCGTCTGAAGATATTTCACACAGTGGTCGCGAATTAAGAATGGCTTCTTTTTGGAATAGCAATGTCGTCATTTCTTCAAATGTCAGCAGCGTCTCACCCACTACTCGTTTTAAATAATACTTGCATGACTTTATTCCAGCTTCCCATAGGCCTTCATAATGGGGAGCGCCAGGAGGAATAAAGTGCCATTCAATGTTGTTGTCGTTTATATATCTCGTTACAGCTGCATCCTTGGAGACCATGATTATATTTCTTTGAAAATCTCGTTGTGCGCCCACGAAGTTAGTACCGTTGTCACTATAAATATGGCCACATATACCTCGTCGTGCATGAAACCGACGAAGAGCCGCTAGGAATGCTTCGGTGGTCATATCACTAACCAGCTCGAAATGTACAGCCTTTGTAGCCATACATACAAAAAGTGCCAGGTAAGCCTTGATGGTTTTAGCACCTCTCAATTTTGATGCCTTAATTAGTAATGGCCCTGCATAATCTACTCCTGTGGTGAAGAAAGGTCGATGGTACGACACTCTGGGTTGCGGCAATTGACCCATAAGTTGCTGTTGTTGCTGCGCCTTTAAACGGATACACTTAACACACCGTCCAATCACTCTTCTGACTTTATTTTTACATCTCATTATATTGTATTTATATTTTAGCGTATACATTAGAAGAGTAGGCCCTGCATGAAAGAGTCTAAGATGTTCATCTCTAATTATTAAGCTTGTCACATAATTCTTAGCTGGCAGTATAATTGGATGCTTCACATCATAAGGCAAATCTGCGTTATCCAGCCTACCTCCAATTCGTAATAAATCATATTTGTCTACAAATGAAAAAAAAGATGTTAATTTGGAACATTTATTAATGATCTTATTATTAGTGAGACCGGTGATTTTGTTACAACTCATTTTCTTTGTATGTCCTAATAAACGAATAATGACTGACCTAAAATAATGTTTACTGGCATTTAAATAAGAATCCACATCTTAATTTTGATTCTATATGCTTTACGTTTTTTTTTAATGAATTTGAACAAATATGTCATTGTAATACTACAAATGCTTGGGTGATGGAAAGCATAGACTATACCAAAAATAATATACATATCTGACTGTGTATCGGGTTATCATTTATCTCATCACGAAGATAACCATTCGCCCGCGTAATGGTATGCAAATTTGATTCTCACCACTACCAATTACCAAATTCCAATGCAATTGAGATGCAATTGAAGTTTGTTATCTGGTCATTAACGTTCAAACAACTGTAGTGAAAAGTTCAAAGAATAAAAAAATTAAATAAAATAAAAACGTAATTGCATTGCAGAATTTTGCTTGCAATATCAGTGCTACAACGGAATCTATAAATTGTTTACCAAGTTGGCTAAAAGGAATAAAAATTCAAACAAAAACTTGGAATATTATTGTACATATTATATTAATATTGTACATTTTCTTACGTAACACTTATTTAACACATATCCGAAGGTAAATTTAATTGAGCTTAAAGCTAACGCTTTTCTAATGAACTACATTAAATGTATATTAAATTATTTTAGAGTCAGTAAAACTGATCGATTAACAATTTTGCAAAGATTTTGGAGAAACAAATCAACAGAGGCGCGGCTTTGCGGTGTCGATCCAAATATCCTAACAACAAATTAAATCACAGCTTGATATCAGCTGTTGGATGCAGAGCCGCGCATGTTCGAGATCTTACCAACAAGAACAAACAAAGTGTTATTAGTTTAAGTGTTTTTTTTTTTAGTCAAATAGTGCGTACAGTTAGGAAAACCGGTTAAGGTTTCCAATCGATAATTTCCAACGGAAAATTTAATTTCCTTAAAAAAAATGTTATTAAGATCAAATAAGTTAAATTAAAATAATAATAATTTTTTTATACATATGGTGTATGTATGATCGTGTTAGATCAAAATTAGTTATACGTGTACGGTATCTAAGTGAAAATTCAATTGCGGTTTAATTAGTAGGGCAAAGATAATTTTTATTTTACAGCCTTGTTCGACCTTGGAGCGCTCTACGGGAGATGACAGGTGAGTTTTTATTTTTTTTTTAAATACGGTCTCTACTTGGGTGCCTAAGGCAGCCCATTTCCTGCTTGAATTTTCATTTTAAAAATCTTTATTTATGTTTTTGTGCTAAAAATTTACGAGTGAATCATAATCGTACACAATAAAATAAAAAAAAAAAAATTACAAAAGAAAATCTCTATGTTACCACAAGTCTTCTAGTTTAGTGTAGTATTTAGTGTTTTAATTAGTTTATAGTTAATGCCATTAATTAATAAAAATTTGTTTACTTAATTAAATTAAAAGAAAAAATGCAAAGATAAATCTTTTTATTTGTATGGTGATGATTATCAATAATTGTTGTTGTTAACCTAAGTGATGATTATCAATAATTGTTGTTGTTAACTTAAGTGATGATTATTCTATGTTCATGAGTTACACGTATTTGTTTGTTCGGTCACTAATGATTGGAGAAAAATAACCCCCCATATCCACTGATTTGCTAATCCTAAGAAAAAAATATTAAAACGTGTAAGTCCTCCAATGTACCGTAACAATTTCAGCAGCAAAGTTGCTCAATTGTATTTGTTTAATCACAAAATTAAACGTATCGAGTTTGGCCTCATTATAAAAGCTCGAGGATTCTAGGCCATTGTTAGTTCTGTGTAATGATTTATTTCGAAATAATATTAAAATTCGAGCAATGACAAATAACACCGTAGAAAATTTTGAACAACGATCTATGAGATTGAAAAGCCAATCGCTTCTATGTTCTGTGTTAATTAATGCCACAGAATTACTCTTCTGTTCCTTTAGTGCCTGCTCCGGTAATTCGTTTGCTAGATTAAGTTGGTATGTCCATTCCGTCTCTGGTGTTTTTAACCAATGTGGGCCATTCCACCATAAACTATAATTAACTAATTCTTCCGGCAACAGGCCTCGAGAAGCGCAATCAGCTGACTCTGATGTCTGAGCTGGATTCTCGTTGGATGGCACATGACGCCATTGATTGCGGTTTGTGTATTGTAACACGAATGAAACTCTATTAGCCACATACGTCTGCCATCTCCTGGGAGAAGATGATAGCCAGTGTAGCACAATTGTTGAATCGGTCCACAAATGGTGGTTTATAATCACTGTGTTCTTGAACATTTCCAATACGGATGACATCAGTTTGGTTAGCAATACTGCTGCGCAGAGCTCCAGCCGAGGAATACTAACTGCTTTAATTGGTGCTACCTTTGTCTTTGCAGTTACCAAATTTGTCATATAACCATTCTTAGTTTTTACCCTGCTATAGATAACGGCAGTGTAAGCCAATTCGGATGCATCGGCAAATCCATGCAATTCCATTTCCTGAGTTTCGGTGAACAACCAGCGGTTTATGCGAATATCTTCCAATTTTATCAAATTACCTCTTATTGCTTCGTAGTTCTGAGAAATTGAATCTGGTAATAGGTCGTCCCAGTCTACTCCAAGTAACCATAATTTTTGGAATAGTATTTTAATCTTTATGGTCGTTGGAGACAACCATCCAATAGGGTCAAACAATTTCGACGCTTCCGACAACATATTTCGTTTGGTTAACTTTTTAGTTACTAGAGTCATTTTTAACTGGAAGTTATCGTTTACGGGAGAGTATCTTATACCAAGAACTGAAACTGCCTGAGATTCTTCCTCAAAATCAATAATAGAAACGCTTCTATTGGCTTCAGGAATACTGTTTAGAAGCTCGGAACTGTTGGATGCCCACTTGCGGAGTATGAATCCTCCTTTCCTCAATAAACAAACCAAATCTTTGACAATTGTTTGAAACACCTTTAAATTGTTGGTTCCAGACATCAGATCATCAACGTAGAAATCACGTTTCACTATTTCTGCTGCCTCTGGATATTCGGTTTGGTAATCTGATGCCAGTTGATTTAACGTTTGTGTTGCTAAGAATGGGGCGCTCGTTGTGCCATATGTAACTGTTAGCAGCTTGAAATATTGTAAATCGTCTTGCGGATTCTGTCTCCAAACAATCTTTTGGTAGTCACTATCCTTGGAACTGACCCAGATTTGCCTAAACATTTTCTCTATATCAGCCGTAAATACTATTTTATGGCTGCGAAATCTGAGTAGTAACTCTACAAACTGGGCTGCACAACTGGTCCTACCCCTAACTCATCATTTAGTGAATTCCCATAAGTAGTTTTGGCTGACCCATCAAACACTACTCGCAGTTTGGTGGTAGTACTGGTTTCCTTTAATACTCAATGATGCGGCAAATAATATTCATTAGGGCTAGATTCATTCGATAGCTCCATATGTCCTAGATCTAAATATTCTTCCAGGAACTCAGTATACTGTTTTTTGAATGAACTATCGCGTACAAATCATTTTTCCAAACTACCCAATCTTTTTACAGCCTGTATTTTGGAATTTCTCAGCTTCGGTGAATCTTTTTTAAACGGTAGGCTTACGATGTATCTTCCATCTGCTGATATTTTAACAGTTCTCTGGTAATCTTCCAAACAAAATTTATCCTCTTCACTGTAGGGATCAATATTCACAATTTTCTCGATTTTCCAATATTTTCTGAGCGTTTGGTCGACATCAAGGTGAAGATTGATTGAAATTTGTTTGTTGTTAACCTCATGATCAATTGGCGTTCCTGCAATCAATCATCCTAACTTCCTGTTGTGAGCCACCAGCTTTGATTTCGGAAGATATTTTTTGCCATCACTAATTACATATGTCGAAGAACAAATCACTACCAAGAAGAACGTCAATTTTGTTATTCTTATGAAATTTAGAATCTGCTAGCTTTACTTTCACCAATTCTTGAAGACCGTCCACTTTACTAATTGAGGGTTGATATGACGAGATTTTTGGAACTATTAATACCTTCACCTTTGCCTCATAGTGATCGTGAGGAAATCTGGATTTGATTCGTAGAGTGGTCACACCTTTGGATACTCCTGAGTTGACATCATTAAGACCTTGTATCCATATTCTTCCCTTTGTCTTCTTTAGTCCTAATCGTTGAAAACACTCTTCTGTAACGAAAGACGTTTGCGATCCGGAGTCGAGTAAAGCTCGACATAATTCCCACTCGCCATTAAATCGCTCTACAGCTATCTGAGCAGTTGGAAGAATTGCATTTGTCGTCGAACTGGCATGCGCACAAGTAGTTGTTTCAGATGAAGTTGTAAGTGGCTCTAAATGCAGTATATCATGGTGTTTCTTTTGACATAAACTACACTTTCTCTTTGATTTACATTGGTAAACCATGTGAGTATCGCTCAAGAAATTATAGCATCTAGAGTTCTTCTTCACGTAATCTCTTCGCTTTTGTATCTCCAAGCCTCGGAAAACGTCACATTCATATAATTTGTGGTCTTTACCACAAAATGCACAAGTTACTGCCGATGCAGTGTGCATAGACTTTGTTCGCTGTACATTTTGTTTACCTTGCACACACCTTGCGTTTTCTGATTTAACACCTTGTAAAGCATCCATTCGCTTATTTAAAATAGCCAAAAGTTTCTCGAACGTTGGATATTTGGTTTCGGAAGTTTCAAGTTTCCACATTTGCCGTGTCTCAGCATCCATCTTTTGTGTGGCTATATAAATTAACCAAGGATCTCGGCTTTCCGCATCTTTACCTAGTGCCTTAAGACCGCGTACAACTTCATCACATGTGTCATGTAGTCGCGCAATGGATTGTGATGTAGCTTGCGTTACCGTTGGTTGTTCCAAATAGGTTTGTATAAACGAATCAATAATGTACTGTTTTTTGTCATACCTTTTGCACAGTTTTTGATACGCCTCGATGTAATTTGCGTCGTTTATTGGAAAATGTCGTACTAGTGCTAATGCCTCGCCTCTTAAAAGTCCCTTGAGATATTGGAACTTTTGCGCTGCGGGAAGATTACCGTTTTCGTGCACCGTTGATCCAAACAAATCAAAAAAAGATTGCCATTCCTTATAGTTCCCATCAAATGGGGGAATGGTAATGCGAGTAATCTAAAATCGCTTGAAGGCGTCTGGGTGTTATTCAGGGTTTGATCGAGGTTCACAGCAGGTGGATTATTGGCTGTTCCTTTCCGCAAAGCGCCTTGCAATTTGGGTACAATCGAATAGTATTGTGTCTCGATGGCTTCTATATCGGTTTGTACGATATCCGAAAGCTCGAGCATTTGATACTCCACATCAATAAAATCCCTGTACAATTGCTGTATTTTCTCCAATCTAACGTTAACTCGTCTACACTAGTATCATCTTTCATTGTGCGCACAAAATTATCGATTCTCGTAATCTGACCCTTTATAGGATCGCTTTCCTTTAAGGGCTTCCATTTTCAATAATATAGAAATCGCTTACAATTTCTCAACGAATAGCACTACAAATGTGTATACACCGAAAAAAAACAGGAATAAGGAAAAAGCGTTTGAGAGTATAATAAATAGTCTAAAATCACTTCACTTTAGTTTGTAATATGGTTCAATACACTTTTCACTACTAATCAATAATCATATGTGATTTACACTAGCGGATATCAATAAGCATATAGTTTATTAAATTAAAACAAATTATATTTATAAATTCAATTTTACTATAAATCAATGAAAAAATGCTTTTAGAAATATATTTAAAAAAAAAATATTATACTCAAGGTTTTTTGCTCAATTTGCTTTTTTCCTGATGATTCCCAATCCACATGTGCTTGAAAACTGCTTTCCAAAAAAAAATCTGGATCTTTCTTCAATTATCCGGCTCGAAGGACCATTGATGATGCGGAATAATTGAACGCAGCTATTTTTCCCAATTTTTAATCGATGAACGTTAATTAAAATAATTTGTTTATTTCAAATTTCAATTTACTTATTGAATAATTTATATTTTATTACCAATAAAATTTATATTTTTAATGATGTGTACAGCTCTCAAATCACTCCATACTTAAACTGTTAAAATTACAAAAATAAAAATAATATTAAATCGAGATGGCAGTATTTGTTAATCACTCTATCGATAACAACAAAGATGGTAGTGCGATCAACGAATACGTTTACGCATATATGCGTCCTATAGTTTTCTCCATAGACCAGGGACGCATATATGCGTCGTACTTTTTTATGGAAGTATTATATTATAATTTCTATATTGGTTTACAGATTCTCTTGAATTGTTTTTCCTTTTAGGCGAAGACTCGTATATGCGTCATATTATTAATAACGCCACAAACCCCACAAAACAGATAAATAAAACATTTATTCTACCATTAGGCTTCAATTAGCTCATTTCGTGCAAATTTATCATCTGGTTTATGGCTACCCCTAGCCTTAGCACTTCGGTCGTGAACGTGTTAGCTGTTAGATAGCAGCTATTTAATTAGGTCGATAGCCGAAACAATTCTGTCAAACCATCTCCCAATTTAAACTAATAAAACCTTGTAGCCTATGTTTAGCAAAACTGCACCGCGGTAGTTGTTGCAAATTTAACCGATCTCTCTTTTTATGAAGTGGACAGATGAGAGCCGTCCTCTACTCTTCTGTGATGTCTTCAGTAGACCAAATTATTGATATGAGCTCAAACATGCGGTAGAATAGATAATCGCCGCCACATTTAAGAATTTCGTTGGATGGCCACGTTTAGTTCTGATGCCTGCGGGCTAGAAATTTTTTTTTGGGACAAGAGGATGTGGTCGATCTGGTTGACCGTTGCTCCGTTGTTTGATTTCATGTGGCTTTGTGAATACGCTTATGTATGAAATATATGCTGCCAACCATCAAATAGTATAGTTAAACTAGCTCGATGGTGCATGTATTGTGGTTTCATATAGGGCGGTACGATATGTAATGCCCGCCTTGCCAATTTGAGCATTGAAGTCCCCGAAACTGTTTTAGTGTCATGTTCAGGACGCTAAACATTTTAAAGAACAGTGGAATTATAGGCTATAAAATGAAAGTTCGGTTTATATTAATTCATAACCCAATATGTTTGTCCCACATAGGTTATTGAAGTTCAATATTGTTTCTATACTGAAGGTTGCCACATTAACACCCTATCAGATGGGGGGAGGGGGATTAAACAAAGATCTAAGATCTAAAAATTATTTACTAAATTATCGATGATCTAAAAAAATTATTTACTTTGTGCTGCAAATCCTTTCTAACTACCATGAAGATTCCCTTCAAATAATCCATCACATTTTTTTTTCAGATATCCGTTTTTTTCTTATAACCTTTTAAATAATTTCCGGAATTCATTGCTGTCCAACAACCATTTGATAAGTGATCTTGAAAATATAATACATTGTTAGAAGTTACTGTCTCGTCATAAACTAAATAAAAATATAAATTTTCCGTTACATTGAATTTCCAACGACACGTACATTTCTTGGCAACTTTAACAACAAATCGCATGAAAGGTCGTAATTGAACAATGAAAATACGGCATTGATTATGCCACTTACACGGACGATTGGAATGACAACTTTAAGAATACTATAGACGATATCTTTAACGAGCCCATATATTTGAACCAAATATTCGAAATTAAAAAGATAACGTTACATTGAATCAGATATGCATAACACATATACGGAAAATATCTTTATTTCACTCTTGAAAAGGTACAAAACTTATTGGAATAATTTTCATGGGCAAAAATTTATCTTGTTAGGCCGATCTCAATATTTCCATATATACGTTATTCTTCATAATATATTTCGATCAATAAATTTTTATTTTATGTACATTTAATTTTCAAACTCCACCCCCACATTTTCTTTCCGTTTGGTTTTCCAGAAAATAAAACTTTTTTAAAGTATTTTTTTGGTTTAGTGCGTTACAATCTATCCCAAACACGTAAAATTTTAAATTTTGTAACCCTAAACTACAAAATCAAATTAATTTCAGATCATCACCATTTAACTTTTCGTATTAATTTAAATTATTAATTAATATTTCATTAAAAACAATTTTCCCAAAGTAATTTATGGCAACGGTTAAACGACACACAGAGAGCATTAAAAATATTTTTTTTTTTTTATGTATTAAATTTGAATTCTTCTCAAAAGTAATTACATGAAAATTTAATTTAGACAATTAGATACAGATGTTTAAATAACGAATTAAAATTAAAACAAACAAAAAAAAATCGGCTAATTAGAAACGATGGAAAGTAATTTCCAGTACAATTTTCCTTTTGACGGGGTAAAAAAATGAAAAAATGAAAAAATTTCCGAACTAATGATTGTTATGAAAATTAATTTCCGTGAAAAATTCATATTTTCATTTTTCTTTTACGTAAATAGCTAGCTAGCTAGTCTCTGACTTATATTTTTTTTAGATCTGATTTTGGTTTTAAACATAGAAATGGGTTGATTAATATACCTATAAAAAAGGAATTCCGGTTTCAAAAATTTCAGCAGAAAAAAATATTCTGCATTACCGACATATTCTAGTATTTCTTCCATAAGTTCATTAAATAAAAATAACTTTAAAAAGAGTTTTAATTGTTTTTTTTTTTTGGCGTTTGGTTATCTCGTTATTTGACTTTTTAATTTTGACTCCTACATAAAAGGTTGTAGGTATCTTCGATTCTAAGAGAAGTATTTTCAAAAGCCCATTTTATTGGTTATGGTTTTAGTTAGTTTTTATTTATGGACTGTATAGCGAGTGAATGAAATCGGGTTCTTGATTTCTCGACTCAATTTGTTGTGCTCAATTGGTTTTCATGTCTTGTACTTGTAAATACTTTTGCATTTTATTCTATGAATAATCGACTCAAATGTGTTCCTGAATTTTGGTGCATGGATCAGGAATTTTGTATGATTTGTAGTACATACAATTTAGGTATATTTATATACATATAATTGGATTTTGTTTGCTAAGGGTGTATTCTATTGAATTCATTGACGTTTTAAACTTAATACGTTAGTAATTGAAATAGTAGGTTGTCTTAATTCTAGGCCCATTGGATTCCTGTCCGACGATCCAAACGATCTAGCATTAAATTGGAAAAAGTTCACCTTTAAATTCTGCTTTTTTCTTTTTTAGAATTTAGACACGATTTACATAACTCTTCAGCTACCCTTCAGCTGGGGCATCCATGGAAAAAAAATTGTATGGGGGAAACTGAGGAATAAGGAGATCATGGACTGAAATATTTACAAATAATTTAGAACGTAGAAAATAAAATAAAATGACCTTTGCTTCACAAGGTAAAATAAAGTAAGATTATACGCACGGAAACAATCTAAAGATGGAGAGAAGTGGAGAGCCTTTCTTTTTTACGGTTAGCAAAATACTCATTGTATTGACTTTGCTTAATACACACACATAGTATACGTATTGAATTGATTTCTTAAGGAAATAAAGAAAAAAAGATTTTTTTCAACCAAATTCATTTTTTGCTTGCTTTAAACCAGAAAACAGATTTTCGTTTTCCCTATTGTCTTAAGATTAGAATCCTTTTTTTTTGTTTTATTTTCATTTGCGGTGGTTTGGTTTTTGATGCGCGATAATAAAATTAATTTTAATAAATAACAAAAATAATGAGAAGACTAAAAAAAAAAAAACCGAAATGTAAAAAAAAAAAAAAAAAAAAAACAGTTTCCTCATCCTTCATCTTTTGGTCATTAAAGATAAACAAGATGAATGGAAAATATATTTTTAATAAATTTCGCTTCAGTCAACCCCTTTTTTTTTGGTATTGTGTTTTGCAAATAATGAAAAAATTGATGCTTTGTTAATTTGAATATAACTCAACAGCAGCAACAACAATAAAATATCAATTAGCAAAATTATGAGATTGATGTTGAAATATTAAATTAGGAAATTCAATAACATTACGTAGATTATGGATTATGGATCTATAAACAGATAATGAAGGGGATTTAGAGACAGAGATCGAAAATCAAGTGAATTTGAATCGGGTACCGCAACTTTGAATTTCAAGTTAGGGGTTTAAGAGAATTAATTATAAAATATTTTTGGTAGTTGATGGTTAACTTGCGAAACTTACCGATCTACCTAAATATTTTGACACTTTAGGGATTTGCCAAAATAAATCTTTACAAAGAAAAGCAGAATTTTACAGAATTTTTTGAAGGTATGACGATATTCTTATATTATGCGAAGGACACAAATGGTAAACAACTTAAAAATTCTCTTCAGTTGGCTTCCTTTTAAATTTGATGAAAAAATAACGTATGGAAAATCCAGCTTAAACGAGAAAAATGACGAATGACGTGGTGATGATGATGGTGATTTTTGAATGTTGAAGGTTGATGTGGGATGATGTTTGGGACCAAATAACGCTTTTAAGTATTATGGTATTGTACTGACCCCGCAGACCATTGGCAACTGTATTTCTTGTTTAAATAATGATTTTTTGTCTGGAACTGATGGTATTCCACCAATAGTCGTCAGGAATGCCGTGAGCCCCTTTCTTTTAACATTGCTGACCTTTTCAGTATGTCATTAAAGTATGACATTTTTCCGCATCTATGGAAGAAATCCCAAATTATTCCATTGCATAAGAAGGCTCCACAGTTTGTTATTTCAAACTGCATGCCTATCTCTAAATGGTCTTTTCCGCCAGTTTATGAGTTCTGTAAACCAATAATAAATAATACGCAGCGTGGTTTTGAAAGGGGTGACTATAAAGTTACTAATTTATTCTCATTTGTGTCTAGAAGCATTGGCGCTTCAGAGAACGGCAATGAAGTGGGCGCTGGAATCCTCTGGAAATATAGCTATTGGCTCTCGATCCACAGTTTATTGTGGTTAAGATAGTATTTAGTTGGTCATCAGGTTGGAAACTGAAAAGCCCGTTGGGGGACCTGACTATGCTCAATCAAGCAAACGAAAATCCGAGACTGTAGGAAATTCACCGACAAGTGTGCTGAAATGATTTATGTGACAGGTTATTTCTTGGAATACTCACCCCGCTCAAACCCCTAGTTCAGCTATATTCCTGGATGAATCCACCTGTTCAGCTGCGGCTTTTAACTGATAATACCCGAAAAACTCATCAATATAACTAATATTTATGTGGTTGTTGTGAATTAATTCGATATGCTCAAACAGTCACTGGATCACTCATTTCTTCTTCCACTGTTTTTTCTTTATAAAGGGTATTCGGAAATAGTCCGAATAACTCCATGAAATACACAATTAATTGGCAACTCCACGCTTAAATCAACCTTTGCATCCAAAGATCGTAAGAATCTTTAAACTGTTTTTTTCTTTTTCTCATGGGAAACCCGTTGCTTGAGGCATTTATTTTTCTGCGACACACTGCTCATGTGCCGCTAATTCACAATAAAAAAAACGAACTGTACGTGTCGCTATCGGCCTATTTGCTGGTTCACCCCGATTGTCACTGATCGTTACACCGGTCCACAAAAAAACTTGCAGCAATACGTTGCTTCGGCCAAAAAAAAATCACAAACAACCGACATGTTGCCAACCCAGTACAAAATAAATTTACTATACCAAGTTTCACACAACACAAAACGCTTGACTTACTCCCTCTAAAATTCTAGAATATACTGCCAAGATGTCCCGCTCTACGTTGCCTCTCTTTAATTGTTTTTTTATGGACCACCCATCGTGTTCCCTCACCAAATATTTGTGGTATTTTCACTCTCTTCAGACCTCAAATGTGTATGATAATGCCGTCATTATCATGGATCATTTACTAGCCTAACGCATTGGTCTACCGCTTACATTTTGTTTAAAGTAGAATATGTGTAGTAATTGAGTATGGGATATGGTATTTCATGAGGACAACAATACATGACAGGGATAAAGTGCCACTTCCGTTTTCATAATCAAGTCCACCTGTCGTTTATCCGCTTGCGACATTATTTTCCTATCTTTTCAAAAAGGTGCTCTTTCAGTAAACTACTTTTCTCATCCCCTCCTTCGTATCCATTCCTCCCAAAACTATACTTTCAACCCAAACAAAACCCGAACGTTACAACGCTTGTTATCATATTTTACTTGAGCAGCTTGAGAAGTTTTATGTAACTAGTGTCGGTCACCTTTAACCTTCTGATGGTCTTAATTGCTCTCTAACCAAGTTTCATGGATAGGCAATTTTATCGTTTTCTCTCCCGTTGATTGATGGATTGCTGGGTCGGTTATCGGAAACCAAGTATATCAGTGGAATCGATCTTAAAGACGCCTTCTGGCAGATTCCGCTGGAAGAATCCTCCCGGGATAAAACGGCCTTTACGGTGCCGGGAAGGCCGTTGTATCAATATTGTGTCATGCCTTTTGGGCTATGTAATTCACCGCAAACCCTCTGTAGACTAATGAATAAAGTGATACCACATTCATTCCACGACCGAATATTTGTCTATCTGGACGATTTACTGGTTATATCGGCTACTCTACCTGAGCATTTTGTTCTCTTGAAATTAGTATCGGGATGGTTGCAGAACGCTGGACTTACTATAAACGTAGAGAAGAGTCAGTTTGTTATGAAATAGTTGAAATATTTAGGCTACCTAGTTGGAGAAGGAGGTCTTAAAACAGACCCAGACAAAATACAAGCCATTAGAGAATTTCCAGCGCCGTCATCGGTCAAACAAACACGTCGTCTATTAGGAATGTCGGGTTGGTATCAGCGCTTCATCCCTAATTATGCTAGCATAACAGCTCCTATTACCGACCTCCTTTGTAAAGGCAATAAGTTTGTCTGGACGCCCGAAGCACAAATAGCTTTTGAAAAATTAAAACATCTGCTCACTTCGGCTCCTGTCTTAACTAACCCAGATTACACACAACCCTTTTATATAAGATGCGATGCTAGTACGTCGGGGATTGGCGGAGTCCTTTACCAACGCACACTAGAGGACCTAGAACGACCAATAGCATTTGTTTCGAAAAAGCTGAATCCGGCGCAGAAGAAATATACTATATCGGAACTTGAATGTTTGGCGGCAATTATCAGTATAAAAAAATTTCGCCCATATATCGAAGGATTTGCATTCACGGTCATAACCGACCACTCGAGCTTAAAGTGGCTAATGGCCCAAAAGGACTTGAGCGGTCGTCTCGCTCGATGGAGCTTGAAGCTCCAGTCATATAATTTTCATATTGAACATGAAAAAGGGGTTAGGAATGTGGTACCAGATGCCCTTTCACGTATGTTTTATGATCCAGTAGAGGAGCTGAGGGAAGATTGGCCAATGCTCTAGACCTTGGTGCTGTAGAATTTGACGATCCCGAATACGTCCAGTTTAGAAGCTTGTTAACGGCACAACCTGATAAGTCAGTAATCCAGCATTTAGAGTGGTTGACGACAGGATTTTCATAAGAATCGATCCTAGATCTGACATTCCTCTAACTGATTTGCCGGTCTGGAAAATTTGGGTTCCGCAACCACTCACTCAGAAAGTTATCTACGAGGAACACGATATCGCTACAGGAGCTCATGGTGGAATTAAAAAAACACTGGATAGAGTAAGGCGTTACTACTTTTGGCCAAGGATGAGGACTCAGGTGTACAATTATGTCAACGATTGTACGACCCGTAAACTTACCAAAAGTAGCAATCAAATATCCAAACAACCCATGGGAAGCCTTCGTCCCGTTCAACGTCCATGGCAACGAATCTTTGTAGATTTCATGGGACCCTATCCCCGGTCTAAGAGAGGAAATTCTTACCTACTGGTAGTGGTGGACCAGTTTTCTAAATATGTGCTTTTAAAGCCTCTACCAGCGGCGACGTCTCCTAAAGTTGTCTCATTTCTCAAAGATGATGTTTTTCTATTGTTTGGCACTCCAGAAGTATTGGTAAGCGATAATGGTTCCCAATTTAAAAGCAAATTGTTTGTGAAATTATTGAATAATTTTTCAATAAAGCACTCCTTCACTGCCGCTTATTCCCCGCAAGCCAATGCTTCTGAGAGGGTCAATTGATCTATTTTAGCCGCAATACGGGCATACATAAAAGAGGAACATCGTGATTGGGATGATAATATAGGGGAAATTGGTTCCGCGTTACGCAGTTCTATTCATCAATCTACAAAGTACTCACCCTACTTTTGCTTATTTGGGTATAATATGATAACCAATGGTGAGACTTATAATCTTCTGCGATCACTGAATTGCGTGAACGAAAATGACATTAGCATGCCATTGGAATTGGATGACCGTCTACATATCATTCATTCTAAAGTGCAACAAAATTTGGAAACCGCCTATCACAATTATTCCAAGAGGTATAACTTGCGAACAAGGAAAATATCTTATGCTCCAGGACAACTTGTTTACATTCGCCAACATCAATTGAGCAACGCATCCAAACAAGTATCTGCTAAATTGTTACCAAAATTTATTCCCTGTCGAATTCAAGAAAAAGTTGGTAACGTCATCTATAAATGCGTAGATATGAATGGGAAACTTCTAGGAAATTACCACGCCCAAGACATAAAAGTATGACTCCGCAAATAAAATGGTGCTGATGTAAACCACTAGAGTTCCAACTCAGTTTCGGCTTATCTTTAAGGTATCTAAGTCGAATCTGCCCTGTAATGGTCCATAGTTTAGGATGCGCCTTGAATAAAATACCCGATAATTTTTTTGTTTATATTTTTGTTCAACCCTTAATTTATGTCTTGCCATAAAAATTGCACGATACCAAATTGGCAATGATCTGGTATGAAAAGTGGGTTGCAACATGTTAAACCGAAAAAAAATGATCGTGCGATGAACAAAATTTCATTTGGCGTTGACGTGTATTGTGGTGCGAACGGAACCAATAAAATAATAATAAAAAATAAAATAATTTTAAATCTATTCGTGGTGGTCATCAAGACAATACATACTTATAATTGTTAATTCAAGTGCAACGGTGAAAAAAAAAAATCGGATGGTCTATAGTACCACATAATAATAATAATAATAATAAAAATAAAACTTAGAAACCTAAAATACGTTGAAAAATTAAAATTTGTATCTTTTGTGGTGGGTTAAAACACCCGTGATAACCATTTATATCCCCCTTGTTTGGGGAGGCTGATTCGAGTGTACATGCCCGGCTGCCTCTAAATTAAAGTGATCGTGCGAAAAGTTAACTTGTTGCTGGTTGAAAAACAATAACAAACAAAAATTCGCCCGACCTGATACAGGTACTACATGAAATATACGGAGAAAAATAAAAGGTAAACCTAAATTCATAACCCGAATAAAAATACACAAATTGTTGACACCTTGGGGAATTTACCTGGTTCTATTTTCTTATTTTCTTGTGATATATAGTTTACAGCGGTTATTTACGAGGGTACCACGTACATATTTCAATTGTAATTTCATTACCCTAGGGCGGTATATAAAAAAAAACGTGGCTTCAAGGATACCAACGACTTCAACGGGACTACTCGCCAGTAGCGGAAAAAAAAATAAAAACCGTGTTAAGAATCGGGTGTTAGAAAAAAAAAGTGTTAACGTTTAATTATCGTTTGGCTATCTAACGTTCCAGACAATTTTATTAATTAAGTTTCTTGTTCATTACGTTAATTTTAAAAAAGAATAGCCAGGTGTTAAGGGTTCTGGTTTGTGCAGTGTAATAAATCCGCGAGTTCAAATAAAATCTAAAGAAAAAAAAAACAGACTTATAAAAATAATTCGTTCGTTGGGGATACAGTTGGTCCAAGTACTCGGCCTTGCTATTATGAAATTTTTTTTTTGAACCAAAGCAAGAAAAATATTTTTGTTTCAGAAAATCCGCCAGATTTCCGATACCAGGAGCGCTCTTCGTAGGAGATTCTGAGTGAGTAAAAAAATTATATTTATTTATTTTCTTTTTGGTTCTAAATTCACATTGTCGTATACTGGATCAAAATGTCAATACTCGGGATAGTTAACACCTGGCCAATTGTCAAATTTTGTAGTAATTTTTTTTATCTTTACCTCTGGTTCCACATTTGCATACAGTTATGTTATTTTGAATTAGTTGCAAATTACTTTAATCAGATTTCAGACATCAGAATTATGCATATTTAAGCGAGCAATTTTTTTATTGGTGTGAATGACGATGAGCTGAACGAAAATCCAGGATCTAATTTTTTTGTACGACCTATTTTGCTTTGGTGTGCTATAATGAACCTCCCAAGCCGAATTGAGCAATCCCGCACCAATTCCTGGAATTTGGCACACTTGGGTCATTACAACCCTAATTTTGAAACCAAGCACTAAAACACTAACTAAAATTCAGAATTTCTCAAAATTTCAATTTCTAAAAATTTAATCATGCAACGGATTTACGTAAATTTTAAAAATATTTGGTATCTGGGATTTTCAAAAATTTTGTAATTTTTAATGTTTCAATTCAGAATTTATAAGTTGGCTCTCAAAATTTTATTCCTTGTTTCATTCTACAAAGTGACTAAGATTTCACCACAATCTTTAAAATTTGACAAAACTATAGTTTAATTTTTAAATCACTAGGCTAAGTTTTCAAAAAATTAATTAAAGGAAATTTCCAGGTAAGATATCGGAATTTTGATAAACTTACATACATAAATTGAAGTTTGCGAATATTCACAAATCACAAAATAAAGAATATTTAGAGATAATTCAAAATCAGTATAACAGCATTTTCATACACGAGTATTTCTAAAACACTGAAGAGCTTACTGATAATCTTTGACTGTTGATTCGGTCTTGGAAAAATTTGGAAGGATCAAGAATATTACAGAATTTTCTATAACGCTTCTGGCCTTAATTATTATAAACAATAATAACAATTATTAATAACTTGTAAACTAAGTAAATTTAAATAAGATTATTCTCACTTACATCAGATTACTGAAAAGATTACTGAAAAAAAAAAATTGCGGATGTACAAACTAAAAGAAACATTAACTAAAGATTTTGTGATTTTACAGAACTTTAGAACATGTCAAACTGTTTTTGTAATATATTTTTACTATATTGATTTAGAAAACCTTTACTTAAGATGAAAAAATTAGCTCACTAACTCACATCAATTTAAAATTTTGTTGGGCTTTCAGAAATTTTTCAAAATATCGAAGAACTTGTATCAAAGGCAATAGAATACAACTTAATTCCGAATGGGTTTCCTTACAATTGAAAGTTAGCTTTACAATTTCAAAATTTAGCACGAAAATGTCTGAGTTATTTTTAGTAAATTTTAGAGAATTATTCTAGAATTAAAAGTCTAAACTAAAATTTTGTTTTCCCTAGATCATAATTTTAAAAAATCTGATGAAATTCCAGAATTTCGAGAAATTCCAAATCTTTCAAAATTTATTTGGAAAATTATAAAATTTTGTGAAAAATTTCGATATCTAACAAAAGCAATTTGAAGGCTTTGAAATTAAAAATAAAAAATGTAATGAAATTAGAGGGGCCGACAATTCTTCTCTCACTTTCTAAACAAATTGTTCTACTAAAAAAATATTTTTCATTAGCAATGCTCTTCATCCTGTTAGGTATGAACTTGGGAACATTTTATATGCTTTAATTGATGTAAAGTACCCAATTCTACAACACTATAAAACATGATCCAAAGGCACTAGCACAGAAAATTAAAAATATGAATTTATTTGTTCGGTTTTAATTTGGTGACATATTGAGTAGAATAAACGTGGTCAGTAAAATTTTTCAAAACCTCAACCGAAATATAAATCAGGCAATGAACGACTTAAATATGTTAATCATGTACATTAAAGAAATGTGAACGGATGAACTTTTCAATCGTGTTCAAGAAACAGCAAAAGAATTAGCAACAGATTTAGAAATTAACCCTCAATTTAAATATAATGCTCTGCGAAGACGTAAAAAAAGGCTATTTGATTACGAATGCTACGACGAAACTCCCACTGATCCACAATATAAATTTAAAGTTTCGTTTTTCTTGCCTATACTAGATACTGTACTTAATTCGCTAGATAAAATATTTGTGGTCATAAAAGCTCATATCAATAATTTCCAGTTTTTGACCGATTTTGAAGGAGTTTGTAAATCGAATGACGAGGAACTGATGTTAACCGATGACAAAGATATTTCTGCGGTAGAACTATTTAACGAATTAAAGATTTTAAAGGACACAATGAAAAATTATCCTACTACTTAATACTGATCCAATGTTTATTTAGCTTTTCAATTTCAAATAAAACTATAACAAAATAAAAAATAAAAAATTTCCAACCTGAATGAAACTTTTTCTAAATAAAAGAACTTTTTAAAAATCAATCAGAATCGTCGCAAATTCAATCGACGCAAGTCGAGATATTAGTGTATGTATCTTGAAATGAAAAAAGCCAGTATATAATCATAATATTATTTTATTGGATTTTACAGTTTATAATTTCCGTAAATTATTGGCCAATTATCTATAAAACAAATTGTTATCTTGTAATTAGTCAAAGATTTTTAACTCGAAATATTTTGTAAATCCGATTACATACTTAAATTAAATTTGCTATATAATTTAAGTTATAGTAATAAATAAACATTTATTTAAAATGAGTGATAGTTCAACTTCAAGTGATAATGAAACTATTGTTAATACACGTGGCAAATATTCCAGCATTTCCTACCAACAAAAACAAATTTTCATCAAGCTGTATGATGAAGGCAAAACTATTTCTGAAGCAGCCGCCATTGCTAATTTAAAAGTCAATACAGCTAAAACCATTTTGTATACTACAAAAGGGCGGACGAGGAAGTTGTGACAAATAAAAGAGGTGGTGGTAAAAGGCAAGAAATGGTTACCGAGGAAGTTTTAACTTTTCTGGAGGAGTTGGTAGAAACGAATCCGTGCATAACTTTAAAAGTTATGAAAGAACGATTGCTTGAATCAAAGCAAATAAACATAAGTATACAAACCATTGTTAATTCATTAAAAAGCTCAAAATCACATTAAAGAAATCATCGATTGAGTTAGATAGAATGAACGATCCCAGAGCGCTGGATTTAAGGAGAGAGTACGCCTTGAATTTCACCCAAAACGTACCGGAAAACCGCCAACAAATATTTTTTATTGACGAAAGCGGATTTAACTTGCACCTGAGGCAAACTCGCGCAAGATCTCGACAACGAACCAGTGCAAACGTTGTTGTTCCGACAGAATGAGGTATTAATATAACACTAGTAGCAGCAGTAAGTGTGGAAGGACCATAACATATTAGGCAACTCAAATTGCAACAGCGCAAGATTTTGCTTATTTCTAAGGGAACTTCTCCAGAAAACAGATGATCGACAAATGTCAAATGTATTTCTTATTGCGGATATAGAACTTGAGAGGTAAAAGACCTTGTGTCCTCAAGTTCTGCCTAACTTGTGTTTCTGTCTCCATACTCACCTATGATGAATCCCATAGAGCAAGTCTTTTCTAAAGTCAGGTTTGTATTAAGTAATTACACTTGCATGTTTTAAGTTTTAATTTTTAATAATAAAACTATTGTTACAGGTAAAACTGGCTGCCAGAAGGATTCTCAGCGAAAAAAGGAAGATCGATTTAATAAATGTAATCAACGAGGCATTAGGGACGGTTAGCCATAATGACTGTAATAATTATATTACAAACACGTTGATGAAACTACCACAAGCAGTAGATAAACAGCGTCTTCATTGATTTTTTTTTAAATTAAAATATTGAAATTTTAGTTCGAATTTTTAAATTTTTTTTTTATTTTTGACAAGCTTTTTTTAATTTCTTGTTCATTGGTTTTGAATTTGAAATTTTATTTTTATTTGGGATTAGTTATAATAAATAAAAGTTTCATTTAAAATGGAAAATGTTTCATTGACAGTAAATCGTCAAATTTCATCATAATCGGCCAAGAAACAGCGAAGTTCCATCTTAATTGGCCATATTCCAAAACTTCATCTAAAAACAATTTGAGAATCCCATTTTCATTGGAAATACTGAAATTCATTAAAATCGGATAAGATCTAGAATCCCATCAAAATTTTTATAAAAACATTTCAAATCCTCAGTTTGACTGCTCACTAAACCCTAATCCAACCCAAACTCAGCCCTAATGCAACCCGCAAACGGAACCCAGCTCAACACAACTCAACTGCAAACTCTACGCCAAACTCAATCCTCAAACAAGCATATATAAAAAATGACTGTTAACTGCTCATTACATCCTAATCCAACGCCAACTTAACTCCAACTAAACTTCAACTTAACCCCTAAGTTAACTTAAATTGGGCGCAAATTTAACCTCCAAATCAACTCCAAATTCAATTGCCCAATTCAATAATCACACCAGCATATATAAAAAAATTGTAAATATTTATATAACCAGATGTTTTGGGTCAATTCGTATGACAGGTACCCCACGCTCTTGACGTACAGTCTCCAAAAGATTTTCAAATCTCCGCCTTGACCATAGAAACAGATTGGCGAAATAAAATTCCAAATTAGACAAGCCGTTCTCGAGACACTATGGGTACAGACATCCAGACATCCCAAATTAAATACAAATGGAAGCGATTTGACCCTGTTTCTTTTCCGGAAACCATCGATAAGCCATTCGATTTGGTATTGCATTATTTAACTCCATAAATAATATCAAGATGATTTGCGTGTTGAGAATTTAAATAATTATTGCGCCAATATCAACATGCAAATCATCTTAATATTATTTATAGAGCTGGATAATGCAATGCCAAATCGAATGGCTTATCCCAGGTTTCCGGAAAAGAAACATCCCGGTCATCACAGCGCCAAATCTCTTCCATTTGTACAAAAGTTATTATTTACTTAATCTTCAAATAAGATTTTAAATAGGATTTATATATTATTTGATTCCAAAACGTTATTTTCCGATTATATACACTTTCACCTCCATTTTTTTAAACTATCAAAAGTATCAAATTTAAACTGAAGTTGTTTACGACCTATATCCTATATGCAGTCGAAAAAGTTTTAAAATTAATCTCTTTTGTTTACCGTGTAGCATCACACTTCGCGTTTTCTAAAAAATAAATTATTAAAAAATCCCACTCATTATTATGAAGTTTGTTTTAGGTGGGAAATTCCAGCCTAACCCGCTTGAATTAAATGATTTTGTGTAACCTATAATAACTCACACACCTAACCTATAATAACATTTTCAATATTACAAAAAATCATAACATTTTTATATCTGCTGTATACGAAAAACCACTCAACTATTTCTCCATTCATATTTGAGTGTAAATGTTTACCATGAGATACCAAAACAAAGGGGAATACAAAAATAAACAAAACAGAGAATGCTGCTAAGCAATAATTTTATAAAGTGGAGAAAAAAAAATGAAATTCAGCGCAACATTTTTTTTTTGTTTCGTCTGTTGCGTTTTGTTTATTTCAATTTTGTGCTACACACAACTTTTTTTTTTTTGCTTTTGGTATATTCATGTTTATCACAATAATAAGCTCTGTCGACTTGAAAGCATTCAGTTCGCGTTGAACATTTGGATCGAATAGATGTTCGCCGTGTGATTCTAAAACGTATATAAAACACAAGTAAAAGCTTAAAAAAATTAAAAATTAAAGTTTACTGATAAAGTGTGTATTTTTCATTTGTTTCTGATTTTTCCTTAAAGTGTGCTGATTTTTTTTGTTTTTATATCGGTTTTCCGGTTAAATTTGTCTATACAATATACGCGAGTGTTTATTTCTGTGCGTGTGTGTTTGTGTGAGCGCGCGAGGGTGCGATAAATAAACAAAAATACGGACAACAAAGTATATCTTCTTGTATAAATATCGAAAGGATTAAGGTTTAGTTGAATGAATTTTTGTGTCTCGTTGGATTAATTAACATTTTTCCTGAGAATTTTCCATCGCCTGTGTGATAGTATATCATCAACACAGAAAAACATAAACAGTTTTTGAAAAGGGTCAGTGAATTTATTAAAAATATTTTTTTTTAATTTTTTATTTTTTGTTAAATAATATTAAATTTAGTAAGTAAAATTTTTTTTTTCTTCTCTTGGTGTTTCAATTTTCCGTGAATAATTTTTTTGATTGTTGTTGTTGGAAATTAAATAAAATTCAAAATTATATAAAAAAAAAAAAGAATTATAATCTATTATGTATTATTGTGAATTTATTATAATTGGAAAATAAAAGTTTTTTTTTTGTGTGTTTTATTTAAATTACAGTTAAAGTTGAATAATAACAATAAAAATAAAAAGAAAAGTGATAAGAAAGTAAAATCTTCTTTTTTTTGTTTTTTTTTTCGTTAGTGAATAAATTTTTGGAAGACAAATTTTTTTTTTTCGGTTTTTGTTGGAATAAAATTGTTTTGGGTTAAAACTAAAGTTTTGTGATTAGGTAAGTGATTTTTGGCTTTTTTCGTGTTTTATTCAAATTAGCATTTTTTTTTTTGTTTTTGTTTTGGGCGCTTTACAGCAGCAAACTGGTGATTAAACAAAATAGAAACAAGATTTGCAAGATTTTTGCTAAAAATTTATTGTTAGGTCGTTGAGATAAAACTTGTTTTTTAGATTTACTTGACAGGAGAGTTCAATCAACTTGTTCTATAAAATCTATTCTGTGTTTACCACAACGTGTAATATAATTTTGTTGTTATAACAAGCTAGTTGACTGAGAAATTCTATATTCTGGTACATCTACGAAGATGTGTCGATAACGAAACGTTCAATCAATCATTCTCGAAAGACTCAAATGTTGAGTATTCAATTTTATTTTATTTATTAATCGAGTTTAGCGTCATACTTTAGCAACAGGTGGATATTCAATTTAGCTTTGCTCAACGTTGAGAAAATTTTAATTTATAATTCTTAAAATTATCTTTCTCTCAACATTTTTATTTTTTTATTAAATAATTTTCTTTATTATTTCCTTTTTAATTACAATCTAGTCTAAGACTAATAAGCAATTTTATTCTAACTTAAATTACTACATTTTACTGAAATTTAAGGGTTCATCCATCGATGTACTCCTTAGTTTTGATTTTTATTATTTGATCGCGCTTTTGTTGTGCGCTAGATAAAGATGTTAGCCTTCTAACTTAATCCGTATTATCTAGTAGCTGGATGGCCTCTATGTTAACATGATGAAGTAACCATTGTTCATGACTTCTAGCAAATTTCATAATTTCGGTTTTGATCGGTTCTATGCTCAGGTCTTTGTGGATGTTGCTATTTCTGACAAACCATGGTGCGTCGACACATCCCCACAGCTGTATACCATAAGTCCAAACCGGCTTCAATATTTGCTTATAAATCAGAAGCTTATTAGGGATTGATAGATGAGAGTTTATTCCCAGTAACTAATACATTTTATTGTATTTTAATCCCAACATACCAAGATATTTGGCAGTGTTTGCATGTGGTATTTCTTGATTATTTAGATAAACTGGTTTGTGTACTAATCTCTTGTTCGTAAAGTCGACATGTATAGATTTAGCCTCATTTAATTGTATGCGCCATTTTTTTGTCCAGTTGTATACTTGCCATAGAGGCGGTTTGTAATTTCACAAATTTTAACCTGAATGCAGCCTTTATAATAGTAGTTAACTTCGCTGTACCATTTCTCTGTAGCTGCTTTATTATTTCTCCGATAATCAGGTCAAACCTTGGTGCTTTCTTTAAGTTTAAATTGTTTTTACTTTCGTTTGATACTTCAGAACACGATGTAGGTATGACATCTTCGAGAACTTGTATTAAGTTTTCATCCAATGTTTCTCGTAATTAACATTCATCAGGTTGAAATATATTTCAAGATGATTAGCAAATCCTTCAGCTTTTTCTTTGTTTTTCCCTTGCCCATGTTCCATTCATTTTCCTGATGGGATGGATCGGCAATATTGGCCTTTTCAGAGTTTTAGTTACTTTCCAGAGCGAATAATCCGGATTACTGTCATTCGTCAAATTACTTAAGTAGAAATTAACTGACTAATTTTTTAATTTCTGAATTTTTCTTGTTAACTGTTGAGTTTTTCTGGATTAGCGTTTATACCTAATGCGAGATTTCTTATTTCTATTAGATAGTCATTTCCTTTTAGCCTTGATTTGATTTCTGGAGTACCTTCTCCTGCTGATTGTCGAATATCCGTAATGAACTTTTCTACTTCTATGTCCAGTTGACCTATAGTTTTTAAAGGAACTTTCAAAAGTATTCTTTATTCAAAGTGTACTTTGAAACTTTCACAGTCCGTATATTTGTTGGTTAATACTGGATTATTCCCTTTTTGGATGATATACTCACTTAGAGTTAGGGTCAGTTGGCCTATATGTTGCTTTCCCTGTTGCAATGGATTCACATCCATTTTCTTTATTGGCAATCAGTAATTCGTTTCCTTTAGTTATAGTTAATCTAGAACCCCAGTGACTATTCTTAATTCGTATTGAAGTCACCACCTATTATGAACCTTTTGCCCAGACGCTTGAAGAGCTCTGAATAATGTTTGTTTTTAATAGAATAACTTGGTGGACAGTACAATCCTGCCATAACAATAACAAATTTGTTGGTTTTTATATAAACCACAGTGGCCTGAATTTGTTCTTTTTCATACTTTGCTTCTTCAAAATGTTGAATATATTTTTTTATGATGACTGCACTTTGGGAACATGTATGCCTTCGCGCATAACTCGTTTAACTCGTTAAGGGTATGAGGTAGAGAAAAAGTGTTTGGTTGCTTAAGACAACAGGGCGGTGGGCATGGAAGTAAATAAGATTTTAGAAATGTCAGTTTTTTATCTTCATTAATGAATAACACAAAAAATATTTGTTTGAATGAGTTTTATTAACAGTCCAGTCATTGACGATTTTTCACTCAGAATTTTTACGGACAAGACCGATTGACGTGAAATTTGGACAATAAGTAGAGAATGGATCAAGGAACAAAAGTTATATAGTGTCGAAGTTTGCTTTTACGCTGCACCCATTATTGGGGGTGGAAATTAGTACCCTCAAAATAACCACAGAAATCGATATAGCGAATCGAATTCTAAGCAAAAAATGTTATTGAAATTTTTCGATAAATCAATATTTTTCGAGTTATTCGCGATTAAAATTGTTAATTTTTCATCAAACAAATATGTACTACGAGTTTCAGATCGATTTTTCACGAATAACTCGAAAACATTACGTTTTATCAAAAAATTATTAAAAACCAAACTAACGCTTATAAAATAACAAATCGATCGTCTAATTTATATTTCTAAACGTGCAATACGAACCGAGTTGTGGCTCGTTGAAGGTGACTGATTGTTCGCCGGAAAATAAATTCGAACCTCTCAACGTTATATACCGGAAAAACGACGAATTTTTGGAGGACAACTTGTTAGGTTTTTTAAATAACTTGAAAAGACCTTCAAAATGAGCTTTAGTAAAAGTCATTAGCGTAAAAATTTACAGAGTTATGATAAAAATAAATGGTTGTCTCGTTTTTTCGGAGAAAAAACCGGGCTTAACCGCAAGAATTGAAAATAAACATACTCCAGTTACAATTTAATGTACTTTATGTTATTTAGGTGCTAACAATAGGTTCTAGAAGTTTGAACGGTTTAGAATGAATAGATTTGAGAAAAACTTTGATACAATTTTTAAATGATTTTTGAATTTTTTGGAAAAAATTTCATTTTTCCACAATAACTCAAAAACTAAAGAAGATACGTACAAAATGCAAAAGTACAAACATTAAGGTTTTCTTGCAGATATCTCTGGGATAAAAATTAATTGAGATATTACCGTTTTAAATTCGCATTTGAGTACTAGGACCACCTTCACCGAGCCCTTTAAACACAAAAAACTCAAAAATGAAGTGTTCAAGGAAGGTTCAACTTTATACCCCTTATAGCCCTTTATACCCCTTATAGCCCTGCAAATTGGTTTTTGGAGCGATTAGAAATCTTAAAAATTTAGGAAGTTATCGTTTAAAAACCAATCGCGTTTTTCGGTGAAATTCTCGGATTGCTCTCAAACGCATTTTTAGATGAAAAATTAACATTTTCAATCGCGAATAACTCGAAAAATATTGATTTATCAAAAAAACTTCATATAACATTTTTTTGCTTAGAATTCATCCCTCTATCGATTTCTGTGGTTATTTTGAATGTAGTAATTTCCACCCCCAAGTAGGGGTGGCATTCGGCCCAGGATAAAACCACACATCGATACTACATTTTGTTCCTTGATGTATTCTCTACTTATTATTCAAATTTAACGTCAATCGGTCTTGTCCGTAAGAATTCTGAGCGAAAAACCGTCAATGACTGGACTGTTAATAAAACTCATCCAAACAAAATTTTTTGTGTTTTTCATTAATGAAGATAAAAAACTGACATTTCTAAAACCTTATTTACTTCCATGCGCCCACCGTCCTGTTGTCTTAATCAAGTAAAAACTTTTTCTCTACCTCTTACCGTTAATGTCCGGCGCTATCATACAGAAGGCATAAGTATTTGGGTGTGTACGGTATGGACAGCCTTTCGGAACTCGCGAACTGTGGAGTGCGAGATTTATTACGCTATATAAATAGCTCTGGTTGGTTTCAACGGGAGTAATGGGGAGATGGAATCCTGTGGTATCACAACGGGCCATTGCTGGCCTAAGTGTGCTATAGCAGCCACTTCAACCTAACCTAACCTACCGTTAACGAGTTAAACGAGTTATGCGCGGAAGCAGAATGGAAAATTTTCAATTTTCAAAAATCCATTTCACCCAGTCAGAATGTTTTTCTGCAGAAAAAAAAAAATTGCGTAGTACATACCTATATGAGATGTACATGTTCTCAAAGTTTCATATTTTTTTGAATTTTCAGGTTTGGGATCATCCCTTGTTAGTAAAATGTGTTTCCGAAATAAGACACACATCTATATTCTCAATGTTCTTGCTGATGCTGGAGCAAACCATTAGCATAACATGACATGATTTTTATTGTACTGTTCATTTCTGTGCGGATTAGGGTTTAGCTCCCAATGCTCTATCTTCCAATTTTTGTAGCCTCTCATCAAATTTTGTTAATTTCATGAGAATATCTTGTAACGTTTGGCTGATGTCTTCATCTATCGATTTTTGCCGGGGTTTATTGACTGTGCCTCTCATTGCTTTGGCATATGTAGCACCTTCAGTTGCCCATTGTCTTGTTTTGTCTGCCTCTCGTATCGATTTGCCTGACCATACTTTTGAGTTTTATATTCATCCTTTGGATTTTAATTTTCTGAATTTCCTGTACAACAATACATCCTTGATAATTAGCAGGATGACCTTGTCCACAGTGTACACACTTTAGATGAACTTGCGGATTGTCGCATCCTTCAGTTAGGTGGTGTCCGGCACATTTAACATAATTTGGAAGTTCGCCACAATATTTTTGTTATATTTTCGTCACAGCTGAATGTTAGTACAAACATTTCTAGCTTCTTTTTATTTCTCCAGCTAATTTTGTTCATTACGGTGATTATTTTAAATTTTGTTCATTACGGTGATTATTTTAAAATGAATCTTTGATTCATTATGGAGTATATGTATGATGTAAGTTCCTTGCCATGACTATGATTGGCCTTTCTTCTATTTTCATACATGTGATAAATGAGCCTTCGCTCAAAGTTTTTACTACGTTTCTATAAGCATCTCCGCTATTTACGTTCATGCTTCATTTATTTTGATTCATTAATTAGGAACTCGTGATAATTTTTAACATTATCTACTATGATAGGTGGTGGGGGAGGTATTTTTTTGACGTTTGTCTCAACCTTTTGAGACTGAGTATTTTGATCCAATGTTTGTGGTTTTTGTGGTGGTGACGGTGTATTATTTAATCTTCTCCTTTTATTTTTCCTATAGACTTAGCACGAATCCATTCGGTTAGTTTGGCTAAGTCTTCTTCATCGGTTTGATATTACATTTATTTATTAACATTAGAATTGGTGTTTTGGTTCTGTATCATTGGTGGTTCGGTTTGACATGTACCATTGTTTAAATTAAATTTGGTATTCTGGTTCTGCTTCGTTGATGGCTTAGCTTGGGTTTCATGCTGCTTTAATTGCTTCATTTGTTTTTTTAGTTCGTCAATTTGGAACGGGCTGCTTATTATTTCCATATTCTTGTTATTTTGTGTATGCATGGATCGGAGCTCCCCAGAATCCCTAGAGCTAGTCTCATCAGACAGTGGATTGCCCAAAGTTTCCATGGTGTACCACCTGGGGTATTTCATTTATGTTTGGCCGTTTTAAATTGAGTTTGTGCCTCAATAAAATTTTTGGTCAACGGTGAAAACCGACCAATTTTCAAAACCATTGATATTCTTTCGTCTTTACTTTTTCACCTATTTTTTAGGAGCATAGTCTAACTGATCTGCTTTATATTCAGATGACTCCCGCCCACAAATAAACAAAAGCTATTATTTGAATAAAGAAGAGCCATAATTTAAAATAGCCTAGTATTTACAATTGGATCAGGGTCAATATTGGAATGATTCAAAATTATTTAGGTTAGAAAATTTGCACATTAGCTGTTTAGAATAATTTTCACTTCAGCGTCAATAAGAAATTGTGTACATTTTTAAATCAAACTAATATCGACGTCCTTCTCTCCCTTTATGTTCGCTAAACTCATATATTTTGTTGGCGTTACACACTACAGCAGTGATCATAAATACATGGTATGCGTGCCAAACTTGGCACGTTTAGAAACTTGTTCGGCACATCAAACTAAATTTGAGTTTTCAAAAATCGATCTTTTTTGCAGTTATTCTTAGAACAAAAATGGAAAAAACGTTTTTAAAGTTTTGATAAAGTCGAAATATCGAAATTCTGGGAAATGGGAAAGCATGAAATCAAATTGGACATATAACCTTTACGAATACCAAATATTTTCGAGAAATGAAAGCTTGAAAGAAAACTATAGGTGATTATACTGGATGCTTAGTTTATTGTTGGATGTCGAAAAGGTCTTCAGTAATTTAGTTTTTGGAACAGGAAGAAATCGCATGCCATGGCCGGCGAATACGGAGGCTGAGATATCATATCGGTGTCGTTTTTGGCCAAGAATTTGCCTGGTAGGAAGAACTCTTGGTATACTATGCCATTTTTTTCGGTATTGACTCTTCAGAAAGCTTCTATTGGGACCATTAAGCCTTAGTTTCGATGTCACATTCGTACACTCCTGTTTTATCACCAGTTAAGACCCGTTCGAGTAGTTCTGGATCGTCGTTCACTTCATTTAGCAATGTCCATTTAAGTAATATTGCTTTTGGTCGAAATTCAATAATATCGAAGCCAATTATGATACCATACGTTTCATGCTGAAAACATTTGAAAAAAAAATGTTTGGCATGCCCCAAATGATATACCAACATCATCAGTAACCTGTATGATAGTGATTCGGCAATAGTCCATAACCATTTTGTTGACTTTTCGAAGATATCATCGGTTATTGGTATGCTGGGACGTTCATCGCGCTCGTTATCTTCAATGTCTTTAAAGCTATCTTTGAAACGTTTCAACATTACCCTGAGTACACTTCATTCAGATTGTTTATTTCATTTTTTCTACAAGATGCAAAATACGTCAAATCACAAATTTGGTATATGGGACCGGAAGTCGTGTTTAAATTTTTTATTTCTTATGTTTTCAATTGGTAAAACTAGTTAAAAAAAAACATTTTGTATAAAATGATTTTGTTGTTGTTGTTGTTGTTTAAAATTCAGGGTGTCAAATTTTGAGAAAAATGATAAACATGATGTTGTGGTTATGGCTATAAAAAGAAAAAGAAATATCCGTTATTTATGATATAGGGCTAGTTTTAAAGGTAGGTTAATACGGATTAATAAAAAAATATTAAAATGGTAAGTTCTTTAATTTCTTCATTTTCAAATTTCCCGCCAAAATTTTATTTTTGAATTTTCTCAATGATTGCGCTAGTAAAATTTTTCGTTTTCGTGCAAAATACGTTTAAGTATGACGATTTTCCCGTTTTTGGAATACAAAATCAAATTGTTATATGTTATTTTCAATTTTTAACTAATTAACGCCCGACCTGATAATGTAATTGTTTAAAATTATTTCGTCGTTCTTTAGTATATTCTTAAACAAAGAAGAAACAATTTGTAACAGTCCGTTCATAAACTACGTCAAGTTATTTTTGGCCATTCTTAACTCCGTCATTGGGTTCAAAAGGTGTTGTAAGCCGTTTCCTGAGTTAAAATGTTCTAAAAATTTAAGAAATGTTAATGATTAATAGTAAAATTCGTTTGCCGCGCTCGATTCATGTAAATGAAAATTCATCGATTTGTACATCACGTACCAGGTGACTAATAAACGTCAAAAAGTTAAAAACGAGGTATCACCGGTTAATAATTCATTAAATTGACCTGTTACTCCGGAGATATCATCAACAGTCAATGAAGAGAATATTTCGAGTATTAGTGAAAGTGAGGAATGCCAAATAAAAAGAGCTCTCGTTTGTGAAAAACTTAATAAGATATTACCAGACATTGGCATGTTACCAATATATCCAAGTAAGTTGGAATCAAGGTAATATCATGAGCAGAAAAAATTATTAAATTTAACTACCGCATTACCGACATCATCAACATCTTTGATATCTGGGATAGAACCTCTTTTGACTCACTCAGAGGAAAATCATTATAAGTCACGTCTTTATGATGAATTCATGGATCAACTAAAATTCAAATTCCGATATTTGGAGAAAAATTGTGATAAAATACAGCTGCTGTCTACCCTGCCGAAATCTCTAACTATACAACAAATCCAGGAAGAATTCAACACAACCCAATGTATGTATGGTACGGACAGCTAAAAATACTCAAAACAAGAATGGGTCACTGAGCCTTCTATCACCCAAAGTTGGAAAACAGATCACTGATGAACTCAGGCATTCAGTGCTAGAATATTATAACGATGATGATGTTAGTCGCACAGTAAAGGAGTGCTATGAGGGCTACAAGTCGAAATTTAAGGATAATGAATAAAACAAAAAATTGCTTTTTCTAAATTTTCTCTGCTACGTCCTAAAAACTGTGTTCAACCAGGAAGCAGCGGAACGCATACAGTTTGCGTTTGTATAATACATCAAAATATCAAATTAATTATTCATGGAACTAGGATGGAAACTGTCACCAATGGAAAAATTTCGCGATACCAGGAAAAGAAAGATCCAAAGATAACATGCCCAGGATTGGATAATTTTCGCGAATATTTGAAAAATGCATTTTTGGACAATGATTTTCTGGATGCTGAATTATCGTTTAGTCAGTGGGTTTCAACTGACCGATGCAACTTGGAAAAATATTCAAAACTATTAGACGAATTTCTCATTGCTTTATATCACTAACACAATCCGATTTCATAAAAAATAAAAAGTTAACTCTGAAGCCAACAGAGGTACTTGTTTCTTGTGATTTTGCAGAAAATTATGCGTTTATAATGCAAAATGCAGCACAGGGTTTTCATTGGAACAACAAACAAGCGACTATTCATCCATTTGTAATTTACAAAACTGAGGGAGGGATATTGCTGCACTATACAGCTTCATTATAATATCAATTTTTTTTCATCATGACGCTGTAGCAGTTCACTTGAACTTGTGATTCCGGATTTATCTAAAATTTATTACGTCACATATGGTGCGGTAACACATTATAAAAATAAAAAAAATGTTATGAACATAACTAAACACAAAGAGGATTTTGGAGTTGATTGTGAGTGGCATTTTGACTGCTCACGGAAAAAGGACCATGCGATGGAGTAGGACGTACTGTTAAGAGAATGGCATACAGAGCCAGTCTCACCAAAGAATATGATGGTGACATAACCAATGCGGAGGAACTTTTAAAATGGACTAAAACGTTGTAAACTGATATGGTTTTGAATCTTGTTCAGATACTGAATATAAATTGAAACAAATCGCACTAGGCAGTAGATGAAAGAACTTGAAAACAATAAAAGGGACTCGCGATTTTCATGCAGTTATACATTCAACAGAAGGCTACTTAAAATGTAAAAAATATTCAAATACATAGTGAAGATTCTAAAATCGAGTTTTTGTACGAGGACCAAAAATCTACCATTCGATTTTTGAAATTTTCAAAATAGGTAGAGTCATACTTAAACGTATTTTGCACGAAAACGAAAAATTTGGGTAGCGCAAGTTTGATAGAATTAAAGGACGTCTCTGTTCAATAGAATTAAAGGACGTAAAATGTAAAAAAAAAATTGGACGATGGACGATCATTGAGAAAATTCAAAAATAAAATTTTGGCGGGAAATTTGAAAATGAAGAAATTAAAGAACTTACCATTTTTATATTTTTTTATTAATCCATATTAACTTACCTTTAAAACGAGCCCTATATCATAAATATCGGATATTTATTTTTCCTTTTATAGCCATAACCACCACATCATGTTCATCATTTTTCTCAAAATTTGACACCCTGTATTTTAAACAACAACAACAAAAAATCGTTTTCTACAAAATGTTTTTTTTTAACTAGTTCTACCAATTGAAAACATAAAAAATAACAAATTTAAACACGACTTCTAAAAATTTGTGATTTGACGTATGTTTCATCACAAGTAAAAAATCGCCGAGCACACCAAGCCACATATAACTTATCGACAGCTAAAATTTCTGCGTGTTTTGATCAAAAATTCAAACCTCTAGCTAAACCAACGCAATAAGAAGCACGTATTAAGAAGCGCGTTGCATTTGGCCTAGTTATAAGGAACCGATAGCAAATGAGAGTTGTCACTTTGGTAAACAGGGAGCCTATTTGTGAATTCAATTCGAACGTATTCGACTCTTCGAAATACAATATAAGAATCGTATTTGATTTAAATAAGAAACGAATGAATCTGATTCAATTCAAATAAGAATCTAATTTTTCAAGGACTCAGGTCAAAAACGGCTTAACCTAAAAACCCAAGACAGTGTTTAAGTCTTAAAATTTGTTGTGTTTATGATAAAAAAAAATGTCTTTATAAAATTGGTTTGGTGTTAACGACCAGTTCGACCATCCACTGGTTAGAAAACAGATTTGTAATGAAATTTCTTCTACGAACGTTTCAAAACTTGCCACCTCAATTCATCATTTGAGTACGCCGCAACTAATTAATTTATCATCAAATATATTGGTTAAGTTAGATACCAAATTTCAACAGAATTGCTGCATAATCGCAGAAGTTCTGTTTGGAGCAGGGATTGAGTTTCTCAAATAAAACATGGCCAGAATTCAACATAAATTTAAACCTATTTCAGTTTAAATCAAAATAAATAGGTTTGCAAAAAGGAATTTGTTTTTTAAGTAGATAACCAATCCAGACCTTTCCACAGTTCCAGCACCAAATTGAACACATACGTTTGGTATAGAGTTTAGTAAAATTTCATATCTACGTTATTATTTCCAAATATAAACTTAAATTATTCACGATCTGGAGGTATCAGATATAATATCATTTGGTGTCGGATTTTTTAAATACATAGTTCCTAATAGAAAATAAATGAATTCCTGCTCTGAAGAATTTCTCCGGCTATATCATCTGGGATCGGATTTCTTATTTAAATCATGGCTGAAATTCAAGAAATTTTGCGGAATTGGAAGTCATTGATCCAACTCCTTCCAACTGCAAAATTATATTCCCCAAATTTATTTTTACATACTGAGCCAATTCAGACTTTCTTCTCAGTCTCCAGCATCAAATGGAACAAGCGAATTTGTTGACGGATTTTAGTGAAATTTTATATCTGAAATATGTTGTAGATATTATAAATAGTTCCTAATATAAAACCTATTATTTGGTGGCCTTAAGATTAACTAATGGGATTATGGTCTATACCCTAAATCAAAAACTGGGTTTGCCAATTTTCCAATAGATTAGCAGAAAGGTTAATTCAAGCGAAGAGATTTGGAACGTATGAAGTTCGTATGAAGACCTAATATTCAGAATCGTTATACTTCATCTACTGTAACCTACATAACCATTTATTTTATAAAATAATTTAGCGCGCCAGCTGATAATAGCTGAACTAACAGATTTTCTTTCGACAAATCATTGTGAGTTTCTATTTTTACAGATGAATATTATAAAACACGGAAAAAAATAAACTGGTCATCAGCTAAGAAAACGGACTTTTAATTCAAGAAAATGTACTTTTTCTTGATTTAAAAGCTAATTTTCTTATTTCTTTCGAGTTTTTCTTTGTGTAAGAATTGAGTTTCTTGAAATGAAGAAAAACTCGAAAGAAATAAGAAAATTAGCTTTTAAATCAAGAAAAAGTACATTTTCTTGAATTAAAGGTCCGTTTTCTTAGCTGAGGACTAGTTTATTTTTTCCGTGTATAAGAACAGCCAAAGATAATTGTTTGGGGTTTAGATATTGAACCCGACTCCGAGATAATAACATTTATCTTGAGATATTTTATTCGCCCTATTCTATAAAAAGTATTTTAAAAATTATTTTACAAAATTACGCAAAAAAATCAATTGTTTAAATAAATAATTTTATTGGCACGCCAATAACCATAATTTGCGAACACTGCACTATAAAACGTTTTATGTGTCGAACTTCACCGTGTTTAAGGAATTATACCGCGTTCTTCAGAATTTTATTAAATAACTCACTTGCACGACTTCTGTATAAGGAAATTCTATACCAGTACAATAAATTTTCAACTGCCTCGATATTTTTCGTTTTGAGTTTGGGAAAACCTAAGTTGTCAAATTTATTCAGTTTAGGGTAATAAAATGTTGAGATTATTCACTTTAATAGTTGCATCATACATCAGTTAGATCAACTATATATAGAAGAGTTCACATTCCATATTCACCATCACTATTTTACTAAAAATTTACTGAAACAATTTAATGTTTCTTATCTTGTAACAAGCACTGGCACATAAATATTTTGCTTGGCAAGTAAAACGACCGAAGTTTATTCTTATTACATTTATTTTTGTATGACCGATGATTTTTTTTTAGTAGTATATCGATATTTATTCTAGATTAGGACAAGCCACACACTTTTGTTCAGATGCGTGAAATTTGTCCTAAATCTTTACTTTTTGTAATTTTACGATAGATTTAGAACAAACTTTCAGCGAATAATTTAAAACTTCGACACGATGCAGTTTTTACTCGATTATGTCACTACTGTTATTATACTTTTATTAATTGAGCTGAAAGTATAGGGGTCTGTGTCGACAGCTAAAATTTGTTTTGAGATTTAATTTACGATAATAAAAGTTGCATAAGAAAACGTTGATTTTACTTATGGATGACATTTGTATGCATCAGATTTACATTTCTGTTTAGATTTTTCAGAATAAAAGTTATCCATAAATTAAAATCGGAACCTCTTTCCGAATTATTATCTTTGACAACGTATTAAGCTTATTGTGTCCCTTGCTTCAAATGCTAAATACCATCTTATCAAATTTGACCCGGATTGTTAAAAAGAACAACATTTTTATGTATTTTAATACAAAACTATGTTATTTTGAGCCAACACAAGCATGCCAACGGTTAATCCATTTTTCCACACACATCTTATAGGCCTCAGCCAGGATGGCCTTTAGTTCTTTTAGCGCATTTTTTTTATGGCTTCTTCAATCGTCTCATGAGCGATGATTTTTGTTTCATGTTTGGCCAAAAATTCAGGCACAATCAGGCTGGAATGTGACGGCGCATTATCGTGGTGAAAAATCTATGAATTGCTTGCCCATAAATTCGGCCATTTACGACGAATTGCTTTATATAGACGCCTCAAAACAGCCAAGTAGTATGCTTTATTAACCAGTCTCTGGAACGAGTTCATGGTAACACCACGGTAATCAAAGAAAACGATGAGCATTACCTTGATTTTCGACCGACTTTGGCGTGTTTTTTCGGTTTTGGCTCATCATATGGAAGTTTCGACGTCATATTCATAAACCCACGTCTCGTCACCAGTAATAATTCATTTGATCAGGGTCATCAGTTACGTTGGCAAGCATCTCTTTTGCGACCTCTACTCAACGTACTTTTTGCAAAAAACTCAGGTCTTTTGGCACTAGTCGAGCGACTAAAATATCAACCAAAATGTATTGAGTCGATCCATAAGTGATGTTGAGTGCCTCTCATATCTCTCTAATACCAACGCTACGATTTTCGAGCACAATTTTCTTCACTTTTTCGATATTATCGTCCTTAGCACAGGTGGATGGACGACTCGCATGTGGCAAGTTTTTCATTAGTTTCAATTAATCCGACAAATGATCGGCACCTGGGTGGATATTGTCCAACTTGCCTAATTTCGATTTTAGCTACACCATATAGTCATCGTTGAAAAGTTCATTAATTAAGATGAGAAGTCAATACTTCTCGAGCGTATGCGATTTTGAAATTCTGTGAGGTAATGGATTAAAGAGTTCAAAAATGTTGATGCGATTGTTGAACGTAGCGCCAACGTTTAGCACATGGAATTTTCTTTCTTTCAATGTTTATTTAGAATTTATAGTTGTAGCACTATTTCAGAATATATTGTTAACATTGTTGGCTATGGAAAAACTTAAACAATCGTGGAGCTCCATTAATCTTATTTACATACCACGTGCGACAGATAATAAGTAGGCTCCAGGTGCACTGCCTTAGTTACAAGAAACACGAATATATAAGCGAATTCTGGTGGTATTCGATTATTTGACTGAAAGCCATAGAAAAGGATGACGTGAAGACTGGATAACGGCAAAAAATCAAATAGGCTTGCTTCTTCACGAAAATGAAGAAATAGTTTGGGTGGTTGGTCTTCTGAAGTACCTTCTTGTTTTCAAAATTCTCCTTTTTTCAAGGTGTCGTGATAACATATCTAAACCGCATTGTGTTTCTCAATCAATTAATCGGCCAAACGATCTCTCCGATTTGAGTTGCTTTATCTTACATTCAGGAATCTGGAAACGTTTAGATTAGTTTTCAGATAATTACGTAAGAAATTATAAGCAATCGAATCAGACAGTTGAGCTGAGTAAAATGGCACCATCGCATCCTGATGATACGATGTCGGTTATATTGACTTTATAGACACGACACGCTCATTTGTAGCTTATTTAGTGTCAACAATCCTTCGTGAAAATTTTACGAACACGTATGCATATAATGGGGAAGCGGTTCGTTCAAAATTTGCTTTAATTTCCATAAACGTAGCAAATAAATTTTGGTGATGTCGGTCCAGATTCCGTACGTAACAGTTGTAACTTGTACATATGTGTTCTACAGCTTCACAAAAATTCGATGATACATTTGGCTTATATCAGGTGCAACAATTAATATGTCGTTAAGTAATTTTCCAGAACTGGTCATTGCCGTCATTAACGTTTCGTATCCTTTCTCTAAGGACACCAAACGCCGCTGAAAATTATTTCAAGAGTTTGCTACAATTTTTGGTGAGTATAATAACGAATAAGAGAAAGTAGGTGTAGCATGTGCGTCGACTGTTAAACAGTAATGTTCTTAATATCCCAAAATTTCAAATTAAATTTACCAAACAATCGTCCGTTGTTGTTACTACACGTTGCTTTGTCGTGATTGATGTCTTCCGACTACCATAGCTTTCAGCTTATAATACAAATTTGCACCAATGAGAATGAGCTATAGCTTTATGTTGCCTTGGATTTTCCATGGTATTGTCTCTACTGAAACATTTGATTGAGTTATGAAATGTGGATATGCTTTTATTGATGTCAAATGTTGATGCCGCAATTTTGCGATGATAAAGCTTAGCGATAAGCTTCCGTCTAGTAAAGCTCGACGAATCATTAGTGTATTATGCGGGTCTAGAACTTCAATCATTGCTGTGGCTCAGCATGCTTAAAAACAGCCTTATCTACTGAAGCTGGTAGTTGTAAATTTTTGTAGGTGGATGTGTTATTATTACTTGCATTTTAATTAAATTCTTTCAATGCTTTAAACACGAATAAAAGTCTTAGTGGAAAAATTTCAAAACACTGAAATAGTGGCCTTGATTCAGTTAATTTTGGCTTACTATTCATAATTCTCAATATATGCTTCTGTGTAGTAACCAGTGGCTGGATCCTAACATAATACGTACTGTTATAGTAGCATACGATTGGTCATCACTGAATTTAGTTGAGATAGCACTAGATCTGACAGATGTAGAGCAGAATTCCCGGTGATTAACCTCAAATAAGTCGAGTTGATATTATCCGTTTTTAATTCGCACCTTTCAAAAATCAGTTCAACTCCTTGGCTAATAGTTATAGGCACCTTAAGAAGATTAGTGTCAATGATATTTTTTCGTAATTCTTCGATTTTTGCGCCCAGCACCGAATTATTTATAGTTAACAAGCCAGCTAGGTTAGGTTTTTACCAATGACTACTCAACTATATGTCCATTTTCTTCAGAAGAATGTAGAAATTTTCTATTGAATATTCATGTATATCATGCTCAAAAATTAACACTCATGTATCATACTCAGTTCTCAATAAGTTGGTTTTACTCAACATGTTACCAATAATTGGCGGAGCTGAATAAACCCATTACTAACAGTTGATAGTCTTTCTTATCGCAAGGTTATTTACAATTTGCATAAATTCTTGCAAGTTTTTGCATGACATTTGAAATACATCAAGATTTTAGAATTTTTTAAAGTAAGACGCAAAATTATTTCAGCAAGTTTTAATATATTCACCTTTATCTTTTACGTAAATTGCTAATTCCCCAAGGATCACTTGTTTTACTTTCGATAACTGATTTATGCTGGAATTTATATTTAATTAATATCAATAGCCACACATATCTTGTATATTTTAGGCTTTAATTTAATGAAGGTGGCGGAAGAATGAAACTAAAAAACTAATTAAAAATGAAAGTTTAATTAATATACCAATATAATAGTTGGGAATTTAAATTTTTTACTCAGCTATGATACAACTATGTAATGCTTACTATAAACATCGATCTGCGTCAATTTTAACAATCAACCATTATTGATTATTAATTAATAAAAGCACGTGACGTATTTAGTGAGGGAATACAACTTCCGGTCCAACGGCTATCGAATTAAATATTCATTCATATTATTGATGTTTTATGCAAATTATTTCAAAATTTTGTTACTGACATAATTAATTGATTTTCTTTTAGTATCTTTTTATACCCTTAGTAAAAATCGTAATATTATGGTATCTCTATTATATAAGTCATGATGTTGCTTGAAACATGTTGAAGTTATAGTTATTTAATAGAATAATTTAGACACAAAATTATTAAGTTTATTTATTATTATAATTTTTATGTAATTTATGTTTAGTAATTTATATTTATTTTGAATTATAATATAATAAATATTGTGTAGGGTTATACGTGAAGATTATACAAATGGTAACCAATTCTATGAGATCTTTTCTAGTAGACCACAGTTTTCTAATTTTTAATAATTTGGAGATGTTACAAAATAATTCGCTTACAAAAAGACTGCCTTGCATACAAAATGGTTCTCCAAAACTACAAATAAAGTTATCGAAAGAGAACCTCTTCTGTATTAAAATCAATAAGATTCTTTCGGCTTTTTATAGACAAAATATATTAACAATAATGGCATTCACAACATTTTTCGACTTGTTAATCAGAAAAAGTAAAGAGGACAATTATTTATAATATATCTACCAAAAAAAAGTAGAAATTACAAAATCCCCCGTACTTTAACCCAAGAGTCATACAAAGTATATCGACCCCAAAAAATGAAAATCCTCGTTGAGTTTTCTATGTGATAGTTTGGTTTGTACTGAAAAGTTCGGTCTACTCTACAGGTAGCTACGACCAAAATACAAAATAAATTCTAACTTCATACATTAAGTATGAGGCAAGAACATACTGACTTAGCGAATTATATTCACTAAATAAAAAACTCAAGGAAACCCCTCATTTCTGTGTGTTTTATGCCCACACAAATAATAGGAAGAGAAGTTTGTCTGTATTAAAATCAATAAGATTGTTTCGGCTTTTTATAAACTTTTGTAAAGCATTTCAATCCATTCAAACCAGAAAGAGAAACCAGAAGGTATCCGAGTAAACTGGTAGTGACATTTGAGTAATTAAACCTGTTTTAATGTTATCTTCTTCACATAGTGGAATTTGATAATAACAATCTGCATCCAGTGTAATGTTCAATAATGGGAAGGTATCATTAATGGTTAAATCATTCAGGTGACGAAAATCAACGACATCGCGCCAATGTTTTGATTCATCGTGTGCCTGTTTAGGATCGGCCAGTAACGGAGAATTGAACGACCGCCTTCAAGCATTTTCTCTACTTGAGAATTAATTTCCGATTTTTCCGAATGAAGAAGACGATAGGATTTGACATTAACTATCATAGCTTAATTATTGAGGATTTTTCTTCTGTGTTCATGTGGTTTATATTTATCTGATTTTCTAAATTACGCAATCTGTCTTGTAAAGTATTTGACCAATGGTTTAAGTGAAAAATTTGATAATGATCTAAGCTTTCGAGTTCTATGTATAAGTCGTCTAATTCTACGGGGATATCACTTTTGTTAATTATTGAAATAATGGCGCTAGCTATGTATAGACGCCGGGCCTTATCATCAAATATTAATGATCCTTTCTGAACGACTTTGTATAACGAATGAAGGATTGCTGGAAGGAAGATTTAAATTCATGTATTCGTTGCCATCAGAAATGTTGAGTAATTGATTTATGTTATGTTACGGGCACTATCAATATTTCAGTTATTTTGCCGAAGAAAATCATTTCCGATGATTCCTGCACAATTTATAGAGAATTCAGATTGTATTAAGTAAAATTGTATTGGTATTTGGAATGTTGATTTTTGAAGTACAAAGCGCTATAAAATATCAATCGATTCACACTAATGTCGACCCCAGTTTCGACAAAAACATATTGAGGTACAAGGTACATGTAAAATGTCTAACTCAAGTTTTACAAATTTCAGGTCATCGTTATAGAAATTTATCACAAAACAAAATAATTTATTTTTATTGAAAGACTTTTCACGTGACAACGTCTCACTTCAAGGGTATCATGTACGAAAAGTGAGCGTTACGAAAACTTCTATCACAACTATGTAGCGATGAGATATCTATATCAGTGAATAACAACGGTTCTCGACTTAGTGCTTCATTAATTATCGTGCGCTTACTTAACCTTGAGGGTGGGCAGCGCGCGACGTGAAACATGTTTCTCTGCAAAATTTGGCTCACAACAATACACTTCGAGCGATCTAGCAAGCCACCCCTTTCATTTCTGATCTTAATTCACTCACAGGTTAACTGGGAGTCGACTATATCTATGATTGAAGTAAATGAAGTTTTATTTCTTGAGCGCGTGACCATTAAATTTGAGAATTATGTGCAGAAAATTGTTACTCTGTCCTTAGCTCGGCGATTGTTTAATACTAACCGTTTATATTACGGACATGAAAACAGATTGCCGAAAACGAAGATGAGGTAAAAGAAAACATGGGTGGCGTTAAGCCCTTTCATACCAGTATTCCGAATATCGAGATAACCGACGGTTGTCATAATACCGAATTGCACAAAGGAAAACTAGTTGAAAGTAGTGTTACAACTTGACATCCCAGGATTCTTTTCTTCATATATATTATGTATACACGAGATAGAGCGACATCTGCTCACTGTATACAGGTCAACCGTAAATCAAGCGAATATAATATATTTCACTGCTTTGTGTTTTTCGGATGCCTACTGAAAGATTCTATAAATTCGAAAAAGTAGTGAGTTTTCTTTGTTTAGTAGGTTATAAATAGCTAACTAGCAAAACATATACTCTCAAGTATTCTGTCAACTACAGTAGACTCGCGATAACGTGAACAAAATAAAACCAGGCCAATTCATGTTAAAGAGATTGTTCATGTTTGCGGGAGTTAATTTTTTTCATATGAAATTTGGATGCTCCTAAGTTTACATCCAAACTCTTATTACAACTTGGTCCATTGGCTGAATGACAGGTGTGACATTTGGTCCATCGTTTGATTTAATCTCATTTTTATGTGGATGAGATGGAGCATTATCCAACAATAATACTGCTTTACTGGCAGACCTTGACTTTTAGAAAATGTTCGTACCTAATTTGACAAAATGTTAATTTACTGGTCAAAAAGAATTTTTTCTTAAATTCTTTTAGACTAATAAATTAATATTTACCTGTGGTACAAACGATTAATGGAACCTATCTTTGAACAGATGTTTAAAAACTACAGGGCAGTTACAATTTTTAAATGATCGGGAATGTTTCGCTTTTAAAATTACTAACGTTGTAATTTATGAAGTCCATTTGTATTAGTATAATATGCTAAAGTATAAGCCAGTATAAGCCTGTTTCAGCTGCATTATAAATTTGGTTTACAGACAGATCAACTTCAATTATTTTAGGTTGCAATTGTCCTTTAAATTGCTTCACAAGCTCAAGTTTAGAGGACAGCTTCTCCAGTAATTTTATGGAATCGCACGCCAAAACAAATTTTAAAACAAAGTAGCCACCAATTACTTGTTTGGAAAGTGATCTGGTTTGCTTTTATTTCACTAATGTCCGGTTTCACAAAAAACAGCCAATATGCAGTTAAATAATATTTCATCTCTTTCTTCTTATTGCGATTTATTTCATAACACAAATTCAACGCATGGTATTTTTTTTCTTTTTTACATGAAAATTTTAACTAGAGAGCTAAATATTTAGCTGTCCAATATCGCCCAGCTAAATAATTAGCTGGAGGCTAAATATTTGTATGTAAAAAAAAATATAATCAAGGTGCGTTGAATTTTTAATGTGAACATAATGCAATTTCATAAAAGAGGAAGGGAGGAAATATTATTTAACTAGAGATTGGCTATTTTTTGTGAAACCGGGCATGAGTAAAAGTTTTGCGTTTCCTTAAAGCGCGGTATGCCACTGACAGGAAAACTCTTATCAAGCTGTCGAAGAAACCAACGATATTAGGTCTTCTCCAGTTTATGGTATTCTGACAGTTAAAGGGTTCTTCTCTTAACAGGCCCCATAAAAGTGTTATTAGCCGCATTTAAAATTCCCTCACTTTTTTTGTTAATTGCAGAAACAGTGGACGTAGCGACATTGTAATTTTTCGATAAATTTGTAACCTTGCGCCTTTACGTAAAGATTGTATCTTTAATATTAAATCTGTTGCTTTTTACTCCTTTTTCTATTAATCACACAGCACATACAAATACAACTAATTATAAGCGTCACTAGCTTAGCGTACAAAGTAGGTTACTGATGGATTTTCAACTTTACTCGATTCAAATTATGACAAGGGAACAAATTTGGAATCTCTGGATCGTAAGAAAACATAGTACGTATGTATTAAGAATTATATGTGCAATTATGGACATGCGAGAGTGCATAAAATCTAGTTCACGTTATCGAGCTTTCTAATTATTCACGTTACCGAGTAGTACATGTAATTAAAAAATCGTTCACTTTATCCGGTGTTCACGTAATACGGCGTTCATGTTATCGCGAGTCTACTGTATTTATAATCAAATTTTAATTGGTGGAGAGGGCCACAAGGACTACGTCAAAATTACAAAATATAGAATCAGGAGAGCCAAAAGCCCCTTTGGTATCCCATCCTATCGAGATTCGAACTTGGGACCTTCGGATTCAAAGGTAATAGATTTAAACATCGTGCTGTTTCATCAGTTGCATGCAAATCTACAATATAAAGAGAAAAAATCATAAGCGAAGTATGCCTGCTTATTTTATTCAAATAGCATTAACATTCGGTTGACGTTCGAAAAGTCAAGTTTCGATTTTTTTTGTTTTCTAAGCAAACATTCGAATAAATTTTATATGAAAACATCTAGTAACCTTTTACAGATATTTCGATAAATCCCAAATTTTGTTTGGGATTATTTAAATCTTATCCCATTTTTTAGTTTCCGTACTTACAATTAGTGATAGATGCCACCAGATGTCATAATACATGGTAAATTTTTATTTTATTTCGAAAGGTTGGCTTTTGAAAATAAAATAAAATTGGCTATTTTCTTGAGAACAAATTAAACCCAAAATAATTCGAATTAAATGTTGGTCAACAAAATACGCTTAATGTATAGTTATTGTTCGAAGGAAATACGTTTAACACGTATTTCTGCAAAAACAAAGGTTATAGGAAAAAAATTAGGTCTATCCGACTCCTCGGATCACACTCTTCCCACAAAGTATTATAAATAAAAATGTATTTATACGTCATCATTCTAACCATTTAAATTTTACAATAATTTTAGGTTATTTTAAACAGAGAAGTTCTATAATTGCAACGTGTTTGTTACGCACCCCACATGTGCGGCCAACACGTTTTAATTGAGAAAGCGATCAGTGGAAAGTGGGAGGATCTTTGCCGCCATGTTTATCGCGAGGCACAACAAAAATTATACGTATTGAAAACTAGCATAAAAAAAAATTAAGATCACATGAGATAACCGAACCAACACATCACCAACAACAATTAGAAAGTAATTAACTCATCATAATTTAGTTCTTAAAACAACTTTATTAGAACATTATGAAATTCAAAATAAAAGAAATACTTTTGAAAATAATTTTACAAAATCCGACAATTTAAACACTAAATATTACTCTACTAAATATTACTAAAAAAAAAATGAAAAGAAAGTGTGTGTGATACGCAAAACACTACAAACAATAAATAGTAGTTATGTATAAGAAATACTCACCCGTAAAGTATCCAAGGGTACCTGTGGCTCTTTGTGACGGATTGCTGAAAATAAAATTGTTTGCTACTACCACACTCTCTTACTCACACTACAAATTTAACGTTACACTATAATTGATTTGAGTTTAATATCAATTATTTTTTTTTATCAATTAATTACAAACATTCTTTACTAATTAAGATTTAACAAATTACTGGAAACTCAAAGAATGTTATCCAGACAAAAAAATTAATTAAATCGCCAAGTTGCGTTATTTTACACTTTGTACATGGACTAATTTCGCATCTATTGCCGCAATATGATGGGATTTGTATAATATCTGCTTGTGCCACAAAGAAAAGGGAAGCTTACTAAAAACTAATTAAAATATTACACCGCACAATTTTTACCCGTAAAAAAACCGTAAAGGAATTGTATTGGTTCACATATCTCTTTTATAGAGACACACCAATTGATTTTCAATTTATCATAAGATAATTTTCAATGGCATAAAATCACTACAATTTTTTTTTATGAGTACGATTTTTCTGTGTTTTGAGTACAAATCTTTCGTGAGGACAAATTTTTGTTAAAAATTTATTATTAATTTTATTTTACACTTGACGCACGGTGGCCTTCCAAAATCGATTGAAATTTTAAATTTGCTTATCGGTTTAGAGCTCTATGTGTCTTTTTACTTATTATGTATACATAAAAATGTATTTACAATTACACATCTACGATACCTATCTAAAACAGATGAATCATCTTCCAAACAAAGTAATACCAATGTCACTACATGGCCATCCTGTATACCAATCTCAAACCAATAGCAAAGCGCCGCAAGATCCACTACTACTATTCTGAGAAATACACTGGTATACTATATTCATACATATAGGTATAGAAACCAAAACCCAAAATAAATAAAATTATGTACCGAGAAAACAAAACTCAAGTGCATTGAACTGAAGAGAAAATTATATACCAGAATGATTTGCGATATACTACCATTCCAACAACAACAATAGACGAAATATACTAAATCAGAATATCGCAGAAGCGCATTCCTTACAGAAATTTGGAACGATAAGCGCTACACCGCAAGATGCAAATTTTATTTTTAATTTTTTAGTAGGCAGCCGTAACATGTTGGACAGTAATAAAAATTGTATTCACCATTTTTCATCTTCGACATTTTAGAAGTAGCAGCATTTGTTCAAATAACAGAATTAGGTGAGCAGCATGGAAATTCTTTGCTCTGTGGTATGTGCTTATATCTGAAGCATCTTTGTGGACCATTCGAACAACAGAAACAATAAAACATAAAATCAGAAAATGTGAATCATGTTTTGTGACCGATACCTCTACCTCGTTTCCCTCCAATCTTCTCCGCCCTATCATCGTGAAACTATTCTACATCCCGTAGTAACTTGCAATTAAGATTTATATAAGAACTTTAATACTAACACTACTAAGAGAGTTTATTACTCGTACTTAAGACCTTGAGAGATGATCCCATTAAGCCAATTCACAAATAATGTTTCATCAGCAGTTTGTTGAAATCTAATTTAATCAATAGAACGTCATAAAATGTCTATAAAACGTCACTGAAAGAAAGACTGATAATTTCTCATAGATAATTCCTTTTTCGAAATATTGACGAAATATTTTCCATCGGCAAAGTTTTTCAGTTAAATTTTTATTACAACACAGGAGATCCTATTCATTTTGTCTTTAAGACATCTATGAAAAAATATCAATATTTCTGAGATTGGAAAAGCAAAAGTAGTTTAAATGTATAACTAGAAGGACGCGGAAGGTTAAACGGACCGACACAATATTTATACAATTAATGTTTTGGAATCTTGGTAATCTAATTCGAAAAGAAATGTGAAAATGTTGAACAAATTTTTTTTCGCGATTATTAAGTTATACACGGTGTTTGGTGCATCGTTTGCCAAATTGAATTGGCCCAAAGGAGGAGTCATTTGCTATCTCTTAAGACCCAATAACTCATTTTTGGCCTACGGATTGTTTTTCATTAATTCGTAAAATGTTTGAAGAAGATAAAAAAAAACTTAAAACTCAACATTTCATTGTAATAAAAAAAACCTAAAAGTGATCGATATTGGGGCCAGAAATGAGTTATTGGGGCTTAGGAGATAGCATTAAATTTAAATTTAAAAGTGCTTAGTAAACTTGATCGATTAGTCAACTTTTGTCACTTACAAAATGTAATTTGGTAGATTATCGAGTAAAATACTCACATACTCGTTCACTTACACAAATAGTGAATAAAAATATTTAAAAAAATGTTAACAAAAAAAAACTCATGGCTAAGTAGATTTAAAAATTGCGATAAACAAATGTTCGTAAAATCCATGTAACCGTAGTTACTGCATTAAAGCTGTCTTCTAAAGGGATAAATTTGCTACATACAAGTACTTGTGTCCACCAGAACCATCTTGATATAAATAGAGCCGGCATGTGAAAAATGGATTAGCGGAATTTTGGCCTAAAACAATTTATCTAAACCAATTTAACTAAAGCAATTTACCTAAAATCAATTTATCTAAACACAATTCGTCTAAAATGATTTAACTAAAACTAATTTACCTAAAAACAATTCGTCTAAAAATACCTTAAACTAACGGGCACTAGCGATTAGTCGTCTGGAAACGCTATTGATAAAATTTAGTGAGGACACAATATTTTTAAAAACTTTTTTTTGGCATGGCGAAGTTTACGTCGGTAATTATTTTTATTTAAATAATTTTAGATAAATTAAGACGAATTGTTTTAAACGATTTGATCTAAAGAATTGTTTTTAGGTAAATTGCGTTTAGATGAAGTGGTTTTAGTTAAATCTAAAGCAATTTAACTAAAACCACTTCATCTAAACGCAATTTATCTAAAAACGAATGAACGAAATGTTTTTAGAAAAATTGTTTTTAGGTAAATTGTTTTAGATAAAAAATTCGTTTTCCGAAAAATGAACTTAAAATAAGGGATATAAAAACACTAAAAAATTTATTTATTTTCATACAGTTTGTATGATAAAACACAGATTCTCAAATTTCCCTATTTTCCAGCAATAATCAAAAGAAAATAAGGGAAATTAAATTAAAAAACATTCTACAACAATAACAATATGTATTAAATAGAAAAAATTCAATTTAATGCCGTTATCATTAGTCCACATCTAAAACCAATGATAAGAAAAAGACAACACGTCTCCGCTCAACAATCAAAATTAAAATAATCAAAAAGAGCCAAATATAGAAAAAATTAAATCAATACAATGAGTGCGAAGAAAACAAAAATCGAAACAAAATTTAAAAATCAACATCAGTGAAATGTTTAAAATCCAAACAACAGCAAAGTTTCGAGTTCAAATTTAGGTGTGAAGTCATCCAGGAGAATCGATGTTTAAGGGCGACCTGTCAATAATTAATACCATTTCACTGAATTTACGTGTAAGCCATTATCGCACTTACGCTCTACTGACTACTTCCATGACCGAAATAGTTTTTGAAACAGCAACAAGTAGCCTGTATTTCAAGCACAGTTAACGACTAACGAATAACAACCAACCACGAATGCTACGAATTGTTACAAATTTTAAAGTTTCTGATCCTTTCAATCGAGAAATATCAAAAAGTAGAGAGTATTACTTTATACTCTCTCTCTCTCTCTCTCTCTCTCTCTCTCTCTCTCTCTCTCTCTCTTATAGATAAAATGTAAATAAAAATTTTAAAAGCTCAAATATTTAAAGTTTTGTGAAACGCTTAATTACTAAGATGAAATAGAAGTTACAACAATAAGTTTCTTTACATTGTATTTAAGCAAGCTTTCGAAAAAAAGCTTTAAGCTTTCGCCGAAAGATTTTGATGTGTGATTCTTCAACGAATTCAATGAATCTTTGAACAAACTGAAGTTTGTTTCAGCAAGTTCTGCCACAATGTGTAGTATATTCATCTATGCATGTAAGTTGGTGATTAGCCAATGATCACCTGAATTACTTTCGATAACTAATTTATTTGTATGTGAATTATCGGTGTAATACAGCTCAAATTCGCTACCCCCTTTAACGAAAAACAAAATCTTAAAAGTTTAATTTTTTAAAAACCCATTTTAAGTAAAAGCTAGTATTTTCTAGATAAAAGTGGCGTGGCCAACTATCTTAAGGAAGAACGCATTGAAAACCTTCACATTTTTAAAGAGCTTTCAGTGTGAAACAAACAGTATCGTCATAAAAACGGATTTCAATAATTACTTCATTCTATTCATGAACCATTTAAGAAGCCAGCTTTTCAAGTTGTATATTGTATGAATCTTGTTTCTTTTAAAAGATCGCTTATAATTTTTCAAAAGCTTTACCAAATTTAAAAAAAACAAAAACAAAAATTTGAAATAGAATTACTTGATACTTGAATAAAGATGTATTCTTGTAGATACTTGAAAATATGGTATTCTTTATTTGTTATCTCAACATGTTATACTTAAATCTAATTAGCGCCTTGTGGATTTTTCTAAAGTCACTGTGTGAAATTACCACATCTTTGACTAAATAATTAACACAACATGCAAATTTAGTTATTTATTGCACTATTGACTTAATTAATATCAATAATTTCTTGGTTTGTTTTATGGAGTCGTTCAACTTGTAGCATACGATACGAGTTTGTTCAGGCTTTTAAAATATTTAATTTTCAAGAATCATGTGAATAACCAAAATTTTTATGACTGAACAAATTATTTAAAGTTTTGTTAGCTATAATAAAATCGGAATTATTTTAATATACTGTTTAAGTGCCCTGAACCTGAATTATGAACCAAATGTTTACTTCTTAGTAAATTCTGTTGTCACCATAATATTTGATACTGAGCTTGAATCAGTTCAATTTAATTGTTATTTACAAGAATTCAATGTAGTGGGCACCTTCTTTCTCTGAGATGCAGCGGATGGAGAGTTTAACAATCCACGATACATGGTACCAACACAGAGCTAGACTTATAGCAAATTCACTTTTTGAGACTTTTGGTAGTGAATTCTGGAAAAGGCAAATTTAATTTTGAAACTCAGAACAAGTTGTGGTGTAAATTCTGGAAAAGGGAAAACCAAATTTTGAAACCGATTATAGCACATTCTTAGTTTTCAAAAGAAAATTTTCCATCCCCCGGGCTTGAAATACGTGCGTGAGTTAATTCTGGGAAAGGGAAAATTTAATTTGGAAACTCAGAACATCAGAAAATTCTGGAGGAGGGAAAATTGAATTTTGAAACCCGATCATAACGCATTCTGAGTTTTTTAATATTCAAATTTCCATTTTTCGAAATTTACACAGAACTCGTTGTGGTGTGAATTCTGGTAAAGGAAAATTTAATTTTGAAACTCAGAACAAGTTGTGATGTGGAATTCTACAAAAGGGAACATTCAATTTTGAAATCCAATCATAACAAATTCTGAGTTTTTAACTTTCAATTTTACAGATTTTTCACAGAACGCGTGGTGTAAATTCTGGTAATGGATTTTTTTTTTAACTCAGAGGAAGTTGTAGTGTAAATTTTGGCAAAGGGAAAATTCAATTTTGAATCTCGATCATAAAACATTCTAAGATTTTCATAATTTATTTTCCATTACCTGGAATTCAAACACGAGCATGAGTTAATTCTGGAACAGAGAAAATTTAATTTGGAAACCCAGCGCTTGCTGTGGTGTGAATTCTGATAATTAAAATTTGATTTTGAAACTTAGAATAAGTTAATGTGTAAATTCTTTAACCGGAAAAATTTAATTTTAAGTTCTAAAAAAATTAAATTTTGCATTTTCCAGAATTTACACACGAGCGTATGTTACTTTCGAGAAAGAGGAAATTTAATTTGGAAACTCAGAACGTGTTATGGCTGTGATGTGAAATCTGGAAAAGGGAAAACTTAGTTTTGAAACTCGATCATAATGCATTTTGAGTTTTTCAAAATTGAATTTTTGATTTACCGAAAATTTACTTTTGAAACTTAGAACAATTGCAGTGTAAATTTTGGAAAATGAAAACTTCATTTTTGAAACCGCTCGTAATCTGTTCTGAATTTTTCAAGATTAAATTTTCCATTTTTCGAAATGTTTAGTGTAAACTAGCATTTTACACAGAATATGTTGTGGTTTGAATTCTGGAAAAGGGCAAAATTAATTTTGAGACCCGATCATAACGCTTATATTTGAAAGTTGATTTTACGAATTTACGTAGAACGCGTTGTGGTGTGAATTCTGGTAATGGAAAATTAATTTTTCAAATTATGGAAAAGAGTAAATTCAATTTTTAAAGGTCAGATCATCATATATTCTGAGTTTTCAAATTTAAATTTTTCATTCTCCGGAATTCAAACACAGCGTGAGTTAATTCTGGAAAAAATAAAATTTAATTTAGCAACTCAGAACATCATGTCTTTTAGCACGAGTAGTGACTTACAAAACAGAGATTACAATTGACTTAGCCGTTATCTTTATTCCAAATATATAGTTAAAATATTTAAATCTCACATAAACTTAAAGCAGCTCTTATTTCCTTTACTGTCCTTTAATGATATTGCGTCTTGTGGGGATTGTGGCTGTTTTCTAAATAGACTTTATAACTCTTCTTCAGAAATAAAGTACCTACAGTTTTACAAAACAAGGATGATGTCGCAAAAAGTTTATTAACTTTAGTAAATTTTTTATTGATATTTTAATTCGTTTTATAGCTTAGACAAAGAGGATGGGGCTGGTCCATCTAGCGCCCACCGCTATTCCAGAATTTATACAACTTTCCCTCATTCAAATATTCCTTCTCAAATATTATTTTACATCTAAACTAGAGCACTCAATAAAATCGTTGGAATCGCCATTTGACCTCTTGCGCAGGAAGGAAATGCCAAAAACGTTCAATAATCATAATATGACGCCCCAAAAATGAATGTGGCGCTTATTTTACTTTCTTTTTGGATAAATTACCAGCTTGACAAGAGAATTTGATGAATAAAATTCGAATTCCAAGAATCAGGAACCAATGATGACATGTTCCATTTGATATCCTATTTTCGATTAATGTGAACACTATTAGACCTCAGTTATATCTGAGATTGTTTGATGAAAATGAGAGAAGATGATGATTTAAAGCTCAAAAATCACAAAGTGAGTGTGACAGGCTTAGCCAAGGGAGGGTTCAATTATTGAAAACAGCAATTTTTGAAGCAAGGGTTCTACTGGACCTTAAACCTGAAGTTGCACCTACTGTAATGATTAAGGCGAACAAGAAACTCAGTACCATTATTTTCGTCGGCTAGTCTTGTCTCGATGCAGCTGAAGTTACTCGAAACGTGTCAAGGTTATCGCGCTTACTATTTGACCTAAGGTATCTCAAGATAAGTCCAACATTTATATTTCCCTATTTCGGCAATAATTGATTACGAGTAGATTGTAAACGACTGACAGGTTGATTCGGAATTACAAGATCTTATCAAAATAGCTATAAGTTACTTAACCAAGTTCCGACAAAATTATTGAAGTAATGATTAAAAAACCTCAACAGAGAAAAATCGTCCGGATGTCCCCAAAGTAATTTGAAACTGGATTATAATTCCATTCATAGTTTGGCTCACCCCGTATCTCTCGTCATAATTATCTTAAATTGTTTTCTACATTGTGTTGTTAAAATGTTCTTTATGAAAATTCTATGAATTTTGGTAGCACGAAAATACGAGAATTGTTTTTTCTAGCAGTGGTGAATTTCAAGGTCATTTCAAGGCCAATGGTAGCTTATAAACTATCGACTCAGACTTTTTAATACAAATAAACAGTCTTTCAACCCACTTTTACTTAATTTTATGAAGGCTCAACATTTAAAGTGAAGACTCTATGTAACTTTTAAGATAGTAGTGGGTACTTGCCTACCAAATATTAATTGCCAGCAAGTTATTTTAAACTCTATTTAATAAGCAAGTCACAATCCCTAGATTGAGAGTATAATACACCACTAATCCATAAAGATCAAAAATAATAATTTATTGCTTTGTTAATGCTGTGTTAGCTAACTTTTACTTTCAACTTGTATAATTTCGTGTCTAATATTAACAACAAGCATTTCAATAAAAGATTAATTATCTATCATCGCTTTCGTTATGTATTGTAAACCATATATTATTATTGTACAATGTATAACCGCGAACGCTTATTTTCATTGTATACGCGCACACAAGCGGTAATAAATATCTCAGCTTTTCTAGCCAAATACCACAAAATCCACATATGTATCAAAACGTAATGAATTTTTGGCAATTTTCCAACAACAAATGAAGTAAAATAAATAATTGTATTACAAATTCAATTCAAATGTAAATCGCACAAATATGATTTCCTTTTTATACACAATACAACAGTTTTCCAAAAACAACCACAATCAAAGCAAAGTAGCAAAAAACACACATCTATACCTAGGCACTGTGCACAGATCTAAGAGAGCTAAACCAAATAAAATACTGTTGCCAAAATAAATAAGACATTTTTTCATAAATATTTTAATATTATGAATAATTTAATAAATAACGCTGGAGGCAAAAAAATATTTTCAATTTTCCTTAATTTTCCTTCGTAATTCCCGTACACACACACACACACACACATACCTACCTACCAAAAGAAATGATTAAATATTAAGGAATTTTTATTTTGTGTGGCTGCGTTAAGCTCAAGTTAAAAAAAAAAAGAAAAAAAACTTTTTCTCCCCATGGTGAAAATGTGAAATGGTGAGAGGAAATTTAATTTTCATGTCACTAAAGAAAATTATACGGATAATTTAAGTAAAAAAATAAAAAAAAATATTTTTTGTTGGTGTAGCTACTTCACTGTAATGACACAATATAATTAAAAATGGGTGCTTTTTGTTGTTGTTGTAAAGTGTCGATTGATTTGCTTTCTAATTAGAGCGAAATATTTACATAAACCGCTTAACCCACACAACACATTATAGAGATGACGATGACACGTTCGAGCGTTATTGGGAGTCGATTTATATTGTATTTAATACAATATTTATGCCCACGGATTTTTGTGGTACATGCATCATAAATATTAAAAGAATTTAATATTTTGTAAGACTGGATACTATATGGGTATATAATGGAAAAATGTTTGGTACCTTATGTGTTTTAAAATTTTTTTTTATTTTTTTTTGGTTCAATATTCAAAACCGCTAACTCATATTTTATATAATTTGTACACGACCCCGCCTAAATGTCAAGGGCAAACATAATTTTTTATTTCTTTATTTAGATATCAAAACAACTTTGTTTGAACGCAAGCTGGTTATTTTTATTGTACAACGTCTAAAACACTAAACTGAAGCAATTGAAGCCAAGGTCGTCGAGTTTTCTTGTTTTGTTGATAATAGGTTGTTAACGATGGCGTTTTTCATTTTTTTGCTTTTAATTATTTTACTGTAAAATAAATTCACTACACGTAGGGCTGAGATTCAGAGAAAAATTTAAACAAAACGCGTCAATCCAGCTCAATCTTGCTTGGTAATCCCACCATTTCTAAGGGACCAACAATTATTTAAAAAAATCTATTGAAACAAATTTTCTCATTAAACAGTTTTTCAAAAGATTTTTTTCTTAATTAAAAATTAATTTCATAGAGGATTAGAATTACGGAATATGAAGATCAGAATGAATTTTAAAAGATTTGCGGTGGGTTGGTAACAAAATTGCGAAAAATCAAGTCTTTTAAATAAAACAAACATTTGAAATATTATTTTAGTTCATTTTATAAACCCTAGAAAATGAGGGCTGCAGCCCTAAACCCCCGCTTAAACTAATGGGGTCTTCCTTTCGATGGGGCGTATTTTTCGCTATTTTTTCGTGATTTTTGCTTTTGGAATATGATGGCATCCCATTTGTGGTAAGGTCGGATTTTAGAGGGTTATTTCAAGTTCAATTTCAATTTATTTATTCACATCCAATTTTGGTACAATTACACACTGTATCTTGAGCATGAGCTCATTACAATAAAATGTGTACCAAACGATACCTTCCTGTATTCAGAGTCTGTTCTTCCAGTAATGCTATTTGCATTTTTTTCATTTAAACCTTCTTAGTATTTTATTTAAATAAAATAAACTTATAAAAATTAATTAAATCGAAACTAAAATTTTAAAATTAAAAATGTTTAACTTTTAATTAAAAATTGTTTTTTCTTGTGTTAACTCCATTCTAAATTTAGAGCTAAGAATTCAAATTTATTTTATTTAATTTAAACTGAATTTTGCATCTGCAATTATTAAATTTTACCATGTGGATATTTCTGATTTTCTAGATATTATTTTTAAGATTCTAATTTTAGGAATTTCCATTTCTAATATTTCAACAAAATTTATTGAAACATATTTTCTCATCAGACATTTGCATCACATACAAATATTAATTTCAGAGACAATTAATATTACAGAATTTGTAATTTTAAAAGATTTGGGACAAAGAACAATTTTGGAGAATTAATAAATTTGTAAAAATTAAATTTAATTTAAGTAAAAACAAAAAATTATTTTTATGTACATTTGCTGAATTTCATTCGAAAATTTTGGATTAAAAACAAATTTAGAACTCAGAATACAAATTTAATTAATAAATATAGTTTAATCTCTATTTGGATCTAAAATATTTAAATCTTAACATCTGAATATGGATTTTGAGGTTTTAAATATTTTACTAGTGCTTGGATTACCTATTTTGGATTGGTAGATTTCTGGGATTTTCCATTAGATATTTTAAAATTGTTGAAATTGGGATAAATTCGACCTTACATAGAAATTCTAAATTTATTATATTGAAATTTTTAGTATTGAGAATTTTAAAGAAATCCTTTATGTATGGAATTAAAAAAAATGATTTGTTTATCTGGTTTCGAATTGGTTAATACATACTTTTGATTTTGAGATTCAAAATTCTTAATTAAAATTGAAAAGACTAGAAAAAGAAAAATGTTTGAAATAGTTTGTTGCTTCGTATTAAGATTATAGGATACTAACGCGATTATTGTTGAAAATGAGCTATTCGATATTTTTCAGATTGTCAATTTAGGTATTCACTGATGTTACAGATCATTCAAAATTGTTAAAGATAATCAATAATTCTTTGAAATTATTACAAATCATCAGAATTACCGAAAGCAATCAATTTTAATTGTGTGCACCCACGAGGTACTTGTCGACCAAAGCCATCCGGTAACAACCTTTCTATGACGATCGATCAATCAAATTAAACTTCGATTCTATGCTCCAGAAAACTTTTCCAAAATACCAATGTTTGTTAAGGGTGTGTAGATGTTATTTTATGAAATGTATGCAAAATGTACTTTAAATTTTGTTTGGAAACAATTTAGATTTTTGCATGGAATTGGCTGATTTATAGTAAGTTGATTTTCAAAAAAATCGAATTTGCCCGTTGTCAAACAATTACTGGTCCAAAATCTATTTTTAGACGTATCAAAAGCCGTAATCCGAGTAGAATCGCAGATTTTGAATTTTTGTGGCTCAGAATTTTCTGATCTATACATATGTATCTACGAAGCCTTCTCTTGCTTCACAAATTGTTGTAAATCAGCACATGATCAAAGCTCAAAACCAAGAATGAAAGCATGATGTTTTTAAAGCAAAGTTTTGGCTGTTGGAAATGGATCACTCTATTCTATGGATACTCTCTTTAATGATCCTATCTTCCTTTTCCATCCTGTATGAAGTAAATATGAAGTAGGTATAATGTGTAGTAGGCAAGTATAAAGGTATTCTTATAGGATATGATTTTGGTCAGGAGCACTGGCTACAATATATCAGTAAAAGCGAAAATTGTAACGGATGTTCAAAATATTCTAAAAAATGTAAAACCTAAATTGCCTTAAATTCAACCTTATTGATATCAACTATTTTTAAAATTTGTTCCCCTACTAAGCAGTAGTTGTTTGGATATGATTCAAAAATAAAAATATTTGTTTCAACGTTGACTCGCTCCTTTGAATACTCCTTCTCTCACCATTTTGTTTATGCCTTGTATGTTATTTCCAAATTAAATGCTCTGTAACAAGTTGAGAAGCTTATTTATTGCTGTATAGTAATCCACTGGATCGCTTAAAATGTGAATGGCGCATATCAACATTAAAAAGTGTGAAAAATATGTTTCCCCTTGTACAGACTTTAGAACAGCCATCCCGGTGTAACAAAGGACCATCCTAAATTATATTGCTTTTCAATATTCTAAATCATATAACGTCCTTTGCTTTCTGTCAAATTCGAACGGCAAGCATTTTCGAAGATTTCGTAAATTGTCGGTAATTGTGCTTATGGCATTTTCTTCAATATTTTTTATTGAGTATTTGCCTCATTAAGCCTAAAATAACACAATTATGCATGTAGTCATTGGAAATTGGCTCATGCATTCAATGTTAATTGACTCTAGTACAATATCCAATCGTACGTGATTATTCATGTATGTTGTTTCGCTAAAATTTTTATCCATTCTCAGAAAATTGTCAACGCCTGGAAAGTTAATTTTATGCTGAAAATACTTTTAACGCCTGGTTTTTTGTTCCTCTGAAAAATACTTCCTTGAAATTAACAATGTTTCCAAGAATGGGCCATAATTGGCTGGATGAAGTTTTAGTCAACGGAACGCCAATTCGTTTACATCGACTCTGATTACAATTGATTACAATGTTGATTATATTTTCTTAACATTTGTAACAATGCATCGTTAGCAGACTCGATTCCGCTAAATCACGGGAAATATAATCAGCATTAAATTCCTCAAAAATTTTATATGTCGGAAATATCGTCAGTTTCATCAGAATTGAAACGATTTTCATCAACAGAAGCGTAATTTTGTTCGACTGAATTTATATTTTCAAAATAAAGGATTTCTTAAACGTGATTCAATTTCCGCTTTACTAAATCTTTGTTATCCACGACTACTTCCACAGAGATTTTCAATGTGTCGTTTAAGATGATAGCTTTTTTGCAAATTTTGACAAATTTGGATGTGTATTTATATTCTGCCATGTTCCAGAAAACCATCGCATGCTAAAAAATCCCTTTTTGGTTTTAAACTGATCCACGTCTAAAAGTCCTTCTACAGATAAACTGCCACTGATAAATTCGATTGGTGCAGTTCTCTATTCATCCTCTAAAAGGGTACCATCGACCGCAGGATGAAGGAAATTAGCAAAAAGTGCGTTGTGTTTGTGTTAAGTGTCATTTTTCCGTTTTGATAACTCTTCACGAAGGAATGCATACTTTGAATTGCGTTGTAATAGGACCGATAAATGAACTGATTCAGTCAAGAAAAATTTTCGATTTTGCGCTTTATAAAGATACTGTGTTGAAAACGTCTATGACTTTTTGAATTGTTTCCCTTAGTTCGTCAACGAAAATTAACAGTTTAACATCTTGCTTTATTTTTTCACATTTTCGTGATTTGGCGCAATCTCTTTCATATATTGTAAATTTGTAAATTGTCGAGCAGAGAAACCAGGTTGCCTCGATAGGAACACCAGCAATCATTGCAATTTTTTCGTAATTTTCTACCCCCTTTTTGCTAAATAAATAGTTCCAAAATTGGATGCTTAAACGTTTTAGTAATTTGAAATGTCACAAGCCCCGCCTATTAGTTCCATGGTTTAGTTGAAAAATTTGTTACTTTTGATCAAAGTAGGCTATTAGGCGGGGCTGGTGACTAATTTGGTTGGTCGTGTCAATCTTCCTATCTTCCTATGCCATAAACACAGCTTTAAGGCAATAAAAATAGTCGCATAAATTAGGCGATATTAAATACCTTTAAGGCAAATTAAATGCTTTTAAGGCAAAAATAGAAAATTGAACATGGTTCAATTTTGTATGCGGCAAATTTTTTGCCTTTCAGGCAAAATTACATAACATTAAGAAAAGTGACAGCTATTTCAATCAATCAGCGCGCTGTATTTTTTTACTTTTAAAGGATAAATTTTTGCATGTAACACTACCTTAATGAATATGGCAAGAGACTACTAGATACAATTTCAAAAATGAATAACAGTGATTGCTGATTAACCACTGCTAGTACTGAATAATGCTGTGGTCAAAAGGTAAAACAGCTTATTTCAAATTTCATCATTTTTCTAGAGAGGTAGAAAAATTTGATATACATATTCATTTTTCACTTATGCCGACCGCAGTTGCTACGGTTTGTGACCACAGCCTTGGGCCACCAGGCATTACCACTAAAGTCAAAATTAGTAAAGCTAGAGGAGAGATAGAAAACGATGAATATTAAAAAAAGTAAAACAGCTTAAGTCGACTTAAGCTGTTTTACCTTTTGAGCAGAGAATGGATATCATCCCTAATTGAATAAATCAAAGTATAAATGAGTATATTTCTCTACTAACAAGTCATAACATCTTAAGACGATTTTTGCTATTTTTCAGGACAGCAAAAACAAGGGCAAAATTAATTTCTTAAAAATGTGGTAACGACTTAACTTTCAAACGAAACGTTGAAAGGACCGGTAACGTATTAGCCGTAGTTCTGTACAATCAAAATTTACGATTCTTTATCAAAAAACATGAAATTGTCATAAATTAATACTGAATTCACTTAAGATGATTTTACCGATTTTTTTAAAAATTGCTTGTTCGCTTACTTTAGATATTTGAGGAAAGTGTTTTAGTAAATAAGAAAACTTAAGATAATTTAACTCAACAATATTTATTTCAGTTAAAATAAAATATAATATAGAAGATAATGTAGCTAGATAAATAGTCTAAATGATAATATAGTCCAAATGTTTTAGTGTATCGAAGCCACATCACTGTTTTCCACATGAACTTATTTCCACTTTCATCTGATTTCCTCCGAACAAATTTTTTCGGAAAAACTGATGAGAAGCTGTAAAACATATTCTGTTTCATTTCTTCAATTTTGAAAATGCGCTTAGATCCGGAGAACCGCACAAATTGGTACCAATCGTTTCGGTGATTAATGGCTGTGTGAGTTTTTATTCTTCAGCTCTATTAAAGCGTGGTCCACGTCACAATACAAATGCGTGTGACCTGGAACAAAAAATTTGTGGTTCATTACCTTAATGATATGTGCTTTTTGAAATTAAGTTTAAGTAACGGAGTAAGCATACATTAATTGTAAGATGCAATACTTCACATTTATTACTGCCTGAAATATTTCGGTATATTTTGGGTAAGATATTGAAAATGTATGTGATTCATTGTACAATATTGTGGCCACAATGAATAACGGCATACCTCGTGTTATTCCATTTTACGTTTTATTTCAAATCTGAAATCTCCGTAATCGATTTAATGCGTTTACAAAAACCAGATTTTTAAAATTTCATGACTTTCGAAAAAGTAGCCTTAGACAGAAGTGTCGCGTTTTTTTTTTTTCTTTTCGGTAAATAAAAAAATTAAAAAATTGTCAATCGATTTTTGGGGCATAAATTGGAGCTTACGGTTAAGTATTGTTCCTTTGTTTACTTTCTCTTGGCATTTGTTACTTTAGATCGTTTTTTTTGTTTCTTCTCTTTTCAGATTTCCAGTGATTGGGGTTTATTTTGAAGCTGGACGAAGCGTTTCTTAATTTTATTTGTAAGTATTGCGTATCAATCACGCCCACGTCGTGTGTACGCTAAGTTTTTATTTTTAGTTTGGTTATGTCGCTTAATTATCCCAATCTAGTTCTGAAATCCATGTTAGTTGATAGGTCGTTATTGAATGTAGTCAGTTTAAACGTTCTAATCAGTCTAAAGTTTAGTCCCAAATATTGACGAGATTCGTCACATTTTTAATGGCGCTTCAGTGAACGTACTTTGTTTCTCTGAGACCTTTCTAAATCCAAATATCCCTAATTCAGCTTTTGCTATAAAAGGTTTTAATATATTTAGGAAAGATAGGATGGTACCTCCACCATAAAATGGTGGTTTATGTATGTTTGTAGGTGATCACATGAAGGCTAGATTAGTTCCGCGAATTCTGACGGGAAACTTGAACTGAATTTTTTAGCTATTGACAAGTCACATCAATAAAATACATCTCCAGACATAACACTCTAGAGGCCGATTTTATATAAATTTTCTAATGATTTTTGGAAAATCGAATTTTCCGCGATTTCTGACGGGAAACTTGAACTGAATTTTTTTCCAGCGATACCTATTGACAAGTCACATCAATAAAATACATCTAGAGGCTGTAAAAATAAAATACTCTAGAGGCTGTTTTTATTCCAATTAAATTTTTTTTTTTCAGTTTCTCGAGTTTTCCACAAATTTTCACGGGGAAATGCATCCAGGTTTTGCCATATAGGAATATTAAGAAAGGTATACAATAATGCATCCTTTCATTCCTTAGTAGTTTTTAGGTTAAGCACTACTGATTGATATCGACTTCATTTTTTATTTTCGGCTGGGATAACACAATCTGCAATACCGATTTTTTTTACTTTCGGCTGGGATACCGCAATCTGCATTGCCGGTTTTTACTTTCGGCTGGAAACTTTCGGCTGGAATAATACAATCTGCATTATCGACTTTTCACTTTCTGCTGGCAACTTTCGGCTAACGTTAACAGTATGAAAATATGAACGTTCTCCAAAGATGTTGCAATGCTTTTACTAGGTTTGTTTTTGGTATTAGGAAATTCGATCATATTTCTGCTTACTTTAGCCTTGTTTTAGGATGTAGTTTATCTACCTTTTACGAATTTCGCATTTGTCTTTTTATTTTTAAACTTGTCAAAGCTAAGAAGCCTTTTTATCTTTATAGGAAGTTACTGTTTAGTAGGTTTCATTCCTCAAACTTTCGCTTGATTCCGGCCAAAAATTGTTGTAGGTCGCTAAACAAATCCTTTTACGTTAGGGGAGTTTCTCTTGGAATTCAATTCCATTGGAAATTAAGAGATTAGGATCGGCCAAATTATTTAAGTGAACATTTTTGGAGTGGCGTGATTGATGGGCAATACGAAGGTTTTCTTTAAATGTATTTTTAATATTATTGTTATTATTGTTAATTTTTAATATTATTTCACCTCTTGCTGTACATTTTATTGTAAATGAGCTATTGCTCAAAATAGAATGTGTATGCATGAGGTGGAAATTGTTTCAAAAAATTTAAAAGGTTTTTCTGCCTAATGGAAGCAGCTTCATTATTTTTTTTTTTTAATTTTTCGTTTGTTCCGTTTACTCTGTTTCCATCTGTGCTTTTAATTTTAATACTAAATTATTGTTAAAGTACAATAAATAAAATAACTTTTAATTTTAAAATCGTTTTCCTGAAAAATGCGAATTTATTACTTATGCCGTTTCTCCTTGTGACCGGTGCATTTTCTTCAAGGAAATGTGAATTACCTGTACTATTTATGTATTACTTTTCAATATAAATAAAGTAGTATTATATACAAGCACAATTTTTCACAATATTTAATAATAATTACATTTAAATTGCACTTTATTTAATTAAACTTAGCTTTTTATTTTAGAACAGTAAATACGTCTCACTACATAGAATTTCAGCTTAATTCTAAAATTTTTGATTTATCTTAAGTGTATTTTATTGAAAGGATAAAGATATTAAGCAAATTTAAGATCATATTTTATTATGAAAATGACAAATTTTAAGTAAACAATTTATCTTATGTCAATTTAAGGAGGTCAAATTAATTGTTTTACATTTAAAATAACACCCTATTTGAACATAAGGAAAATACAATTAATTGTTAAAATTGCAGCATATTATCTTAAAGAAACATAAGGAAGTTGAAAAAAAATTACTCTCATCAGTAAGTGGCATAAGATGTGCTAAAAATGTAATTTTTACCACTATTGGATTTAAGATGATTTAATCTATTCAATAAATTAAAAAGTAACAGCGATACAAATATGAGAGTCAAGAGCAACATAAAATATTTGTATTTTAAATTCAAAACTGCTCTTGGATCGATTTTGTCTTAAGTCGACTTAAGATGTTATGACTTGTGAGTAGAGATTTATTTATTTATTTTATCAATTGGGTAGTAAACAGGTACAATCCAATAACATGCTGCCACATTTTTTCAACACCCGCCAGAAATTGAACCCGGAACATCCGGAGCTTAAAGCAAGCATACTAACCACTATGCCACCGGGGCGGCATATTATTTATAAGATAGTCGTGGACAAAATTGTTGTTGTCACGACTAGTAAACATTTCTTTTCTCCTAATTCTTTTCATTATGTTTTATTTATTTTCTAAAAAAAAAAGATCGATTTACCACACCACTATTTGTTGGTGCGATATTTGATTAAATTTTTTATTCGATTTCGGCACTCGTAGTATTCTATACTCTTTAAAGACAAAATGACAAAATTTAGATTTTTCATTTACTTCAGAACCTAATGATAGTTAAACATTTACGATTATATATGAACATGGTTTTTTATACCTTTCATTTGATATATCACATGTATCATACTGCAATATAAAAAAATTGGTCCATTATCCACCATTGTCATGGTGGTTTTGGAAACTAAAGTGTTTGGGTTTTTTAATTGACATTTATAGACAAACAAGTACTACCAGTGTACTTTGTAGTTAATAACAAAATATGTCTACAGCAAAAAAAGGCTGTCGAATTGCTGTGGGATTGGTGGCCGGGATGTGCAGAGGAGCCCCTAACAAATTGAAAGTAGATAAATATTGTTGGCTTATTTAAAAAAATTCAAAATTTGTCAGAAATTTATATAAAGCTTCACTGCGCTATTGTTTATTTTATGCCCTAGACTCCTGCGGCTCCTTCAGATACACAAAATAAATATTAATAAAATTATTCTTAAATACTGCTTGAAAAATAAAAAAAAAATAAAATTTATACCAACCTGAAACAACAAAACTAACAAAAATTGTTTAGTTTGAAGAATAACAAAAAAAAATTGCAAATCTACAGTGGTTTTATAGGTTAGACTAATAAATTTTATACCTTAGTCTTTTGAGCCATAATAAACAAAAACCTCTTTCTCTCTCAGAACAATATCCATTATGTTTACTTTGGTTAAAGTTAAACAAACTTTCAAAATGGTTAAGTCTACAAAAAATATAAGTTTTTTTTTGTATTATTTGTATACAAAACACAAAAAAAAACATTCCGAGAAGAACACAAAATTTGGAACTTAACTTACCTTATATAATGTACGTATGTATATACATATATAGGTGACTAAAATTACTTTATCAGACATTGAACGAATGATTTTCACTGTTCACAAAATGACACGAAAAATTCCAATAAATTTGGTACATCGCACACATAAAAATGATTGATGAGTGTAGCGACCTAAAAACCCAATTTATTTTATTTTAATTTCAGTGACCTGTAACTGCTTATTAAGGATAACAAATAAAAAAAAAAAAAACGGAAAAGGTGATGAAATACCTGTGAACACAAATATGAAAAATTGCTTTTCGGGTGGATAATGGGAATTTGTATTTTTTTATTTTCATTTGTTTTTATGGCTTTTTTACGAGCGTTTTGTTTTTCCGCTAGACTATCGTTTTATGTGTGACATAAATGACTTTTATTCATTATCTGGACCTGAACATTTTCACACCAAAACCGTTTATATATACAATAATATTACTGCATTGATTGTTATTAGTTGTAAAATAGGCTTACACATACACAAAAATCGAAATGAATAAAATAAATTCGTGCACGTAATTTTACACGCACTACGAATTTATAACAGGCTATTTGGTGACCATCTCTATATTATCTATCGAAATAAAATAAAAGATAAATAATACATAATTGGAAACGTTTCACAAAATCAAATTATGCCATCGTACTCATTGTAGTCGCGGCGAGCTATTACATAAAATACGAAACTCTAATTATGATGTTTTCAAAATACACATCACGTCTTCGTCATGCTAAATGTAATTGGCAGTTTGCAATTGAAACGATTTTTCATTTTTTTTTGTGTAATAAATAACGAGTAATTAAATATTATAATAATTAACATTGTCTTTATAAATTAAATATGCAAAAGTCTGTATACAAATGAATCATTATATGTATGTATTAAAGACTAATCTACATAATATACATTTTGTATTGAGATAGTATTTGAGTGTTGTTCTCCTTGAAATTTTTATAAATTCCCATAATCAACGATGCAATTCTTTCTAATCTCGAACCCATAAATGCTGCACCATATAGTATGCAATCAAACTATACATTCAAATGATGAATGTTTAAGTGACTTTTTATGATAAAAAGATCTATTAGATAAAAGCATATTATGCTCGAAAGGCTAAGAGGTTTTATGTGTCACATATTATGTATTTAAAACTATTTCAAGGCGGAGTACTTGAAGATGTGCGCATAGAATTAGAAATAAGTATAGAATTAAATGTTGCACGATTTAATCGTGCTTTCGAATTTTATTTTTATTTTTTGATTAACATTAATTCAAGGTTATCGGTTTGAATTAATACGAGAATATGTTAAGTAAATAAGCAATTATGGAGTAACCTTAAGTCATTAAAAAAGATAATACGACTAAACAGAGGGGATAGGCTCATAATAATTTAAAAATTGTCCGATGTTTTATTTTTCCAACACAATATAGGTTTTGAATATCCTATAAATTTTAATATTTGTCCGAATAATCCATTTTCTGTTCCATATACCATATACAAATTTTTATCACTGCGGAGGTGTTATTTTGACTCCGAATCAGATTTCATATTAAGTTTTGTCAAGTAGTTCTTTAATAGTACGTATTTAATTTACAGTCGTCCATTTCAAACATATGCCTCGCGGGGCCTAGTTTGCCGATCCCTACTAGTTCAAACTCCCAAATGCCAAACGTCTCAATTTTGTAATTCAGGATAAGTTGGATTAGAATTGTGTCTTTCTACATTTTACTTCATCATACTGCATTAGTAAAGATCTCTTGGGTATCGATTCGTATATATCTTCTTAATCGGGTAATGTTTGTCACAGCTTTCGAAAATCCCTTTAAGGTCGAAAAATACATAGTTTTCCACCACGAGTAAAGAGTTACATATAATTATGTACTAGTATATTTAATTTTGAGCTAAAACACCAAACCATATATGTTTTTGAAGTTTACAGGACTTGCTTCCGGTCAAATAAAATTAGGTGAATATGAGATCAGCATAAATTTTTTTTATCAAACTTCTGCTTTCTGTCGGTGGACTGAAAAAACAGAAACGCGTCCTCTGCCACAATTCGAATAACTTATGATGGTTCTCATCCCATCATGTGTTAAAATAGAAAAATACGATGCATATGGAACCTAAAAGCTGCACCCATCGTCATAAAATGTCTCAACTGCAACTGCTTCAATTGTTTCTGTTTTTAGGTTGCCTTGAAGTTTCCAAATTTGATATATCCCTCATAATATGTGTACACAAACTAGTCTTCTGCTCAAAGAGAGCTCGTGCTCGTTGAACGTTTTTTTTTTATGTTTTGGAGTATTGTAATGATTATGCTCTAAGTCTACACTGCATAATCTCGAGAATTACCACGAGTGATGTTGTTTGTATGCCAATTAATTTAAGTAATAATTTTGGTCAATTTTTGGCGAACTATTCATTCACGGGTGAAAAACAGAACAAAAATAAATTTTAATTCCATTCAATAGATCGATTCTTTCATTTTGAAGTTTTGGTTTACTAATTCAAAATGATTGGAAAAGAGAAAAGAGTATTAAAAAACTTTTTTAAAAAGAATACAAACTGAGTCGAAACAAAAATTATTATTGATCAAATTTTTGTATTAAAAGTGAAACTAAAGTACAAATTTACTATGCATATGGGACACAACCAAAGGCCTTAAAATACTTTAAATGCCAGCTTTAAATAGGCGAAATGAATTAGAGTTTGATTAAGTAATTGGTGAAGTCTATAGGTTAATTGAGTTTCAGATATATGGCGAGTCATTAATCATTGATGCAAGGAAACTGTTTATTCATTTCGTTTATGAAGAATTATCCAGATAACTGGCGGAAAATGGGATCCAGATCGCATTTGTGCAGTTCGGCAAGAGTGCAGTTTATATTGTGGTTTGTTAATTACATTGTGGATTTTACGGCATTTCGCATTATAAACGCGCATCATGGTGTGACATCCAATTTACTCAGCGATTTGGATGCAGATGAAGACATTTTGTTAAAATTGAATCCAATTCTCATAAAATATCTTAATCTTCATTCAAATCGTCGAATAAATTGGACGACCGAATTCGTTAAATCGTCGATTAATTTCATTTTTTTTGTAAATCGTTTGTTTACTTGAATTGAAGTATATTTAAAAAAAACGCTTAAATGTTAATGAAAATGTTAAAGGCAAGTGAAAGTCACTTTCTGAAACTACAAAATTCCTAAATGTTAAATAGCCAATATTTTAAATTTAGCTTCCAAATTTTCCCGGATTTAAATCGACCTCAATTTAGAATGAATCTTAACAAATTTTTTGTTTGTCATTACCTCTCAAAAGTTATAATTTTAACCATAATTTGTTTTGTCCCGTAGATCAGGTTTTGTGATCTGTGATCTCTGGAAATAAAGGGTCTTTGTCAGATTTAGACGGGCACTAATTAGTACAGGAGCAGGTTGAATAAAAAACCTGTAAATCAAAAAAAATGTGTGCAAACCTTAAACTAGGAGTTAAAATTTAGGAGTTGTACGGATCTGCGGAAACCTGTAGGGGTGAAAAGGAAAATTTTAAATAATAAAATCGATTTTTGTTTATTTTCTAGGGAAATATGGCATTTAGAAGAAAATAGTTCAAATAAAAATTGTTTCTGACAAAATTATCTTTAATTTGTTGTTTTTAAATTAATTTTACAGCAATATTATATTGTTGCTCGAACAAAGTCTATGATACCATCTACTATATTCAAAGCCTTCGCAAATTTTACAAATTACAGAACATTTTAAACCTGCTTTCATAGCAGTACGCCCGCATGCCCTTAAATCTAAAATGTCTTTTGGTGCAGCACCTAAAGTGGTTTGGACTGGTTACAGAATATCTCCTCTTTTTTCCTTTTTTTCCACTCTTCAGGAAACTTTTCATTGCCAAGCAGCAGTACTGCAACAGCAGCCATCGGAAGCAATGAGTTCAAATAAACAGTTTTTTTGGTGATAGTGATTGTGATTATGATGGTGATGATGATGATAAACGATGATATGATGGTGTGATGGTAAGATGGTGAGAAGTTATAATGGTATGATTTTATGTTGGTTCGATTGTATGATAGTATGATGGTATGATTGGTGTGGTAGTATGATGATGTAGTGGTATGATGGTAAAATGGTATGATTGTACGATGGTACGATGTTACGATGGTATGATAGTATGTTTATATGATGTTATGGTGGTGTAATGGTTTGATGGTCTGATAGTATAATTTTATGAATATATGGTAATGTGACTTAATGATGGTATGAAGGTATGATGCTAACATGGTATAATAGCGTGATGGTTTGATGGTATGAATGTATTATTGTGAGATGGTATGATAGTTAATTGTGCGGTGCGGTATGACGTAGTTTGATGGTATGAAGGTATGGTGGGTGGTATGACTGTATGAAGGTATGATGGTAACATGGTACAATAGTGTGTTGGTTTGATGGTATGATGATATGCTGTTATTATTGTATAATGTTGTGCTGGTGTAATGCTATGACTGTATTATGGTATGGTGGTAAGATGGTATGATAGTTTGATGGTATTATGATTATTGTATATATTTCAAAAAATCCGCCTTTGGAAGCATGAAAAACAAATTTCAATAACAACACAGGAGTTTGTCTGCATATGTACGCCTGACAGAGAGAGTTTTACGCCTACTTCTTCCACAATATATGAGGAGGAAGGCAAAAACTTAATGATGAACTTGAGGGAACATTTTTATAAACATAGTCGATTACCTGAATCGTGGGGGTCTCATCTCATGGTAATCCTGTCTCACAAGCAGACATTCGTTATTTGATTATTTTGGACCCAACCTAATACAAATCAATTAGCAATTAACACTGAGAACAAAGCATTACGCAGTACTCTATCCTTATATGTGTGTGGCTCTAGCTCCTTTTACTTTATCTATCTTCCTTTCTTTTTTACTCCTGTCCCTTTTTCTTTTCTGTTTTAATTTTAGGTGTGGCTTTGAAATGAGTTTCCAGGGGGATATGTCCTAATCGTGGTATTTTATGATCGTAGTCCCAGAATCCCGGTTTGTTGAAGTTACGTTTAATGGAGGAAAATGTTGAAGCAATAGGAACTTCCAAGAATTTAAAAGTTATATAACTCCGAAAAATGTATGATTATTTTGTATAGTTATTTTGGTATTTGCTATTTGGTATTTGGTTCAATGAATCGCTTAACGGGTGAGTTGAGGCAATTTCGGTTGAGGCCAAAAATGAATGATTTGGTTTGCCGATTTTGTTCAAAGCTATTGTATTAAACTTTATTGTTGAATTTGATAATTTGATTGTTCTAAGTGTGAAATGTTACCTCCGAGATAATTAAAGCAAAATGAAAAAGGATGCAAGTATATAGTACTTTATTTATTTGTATCTTAATATCATGACTAGGGAATGTAAATGAAGTGAAGGTGGCTGTGTTTATCAAAATTATGTTGTGATCACTTCTTCTCTGTCTTGGGTTTAGAATTGGTCACTGGATTCGGATTCGTGAAGAGTATAAAGTCCTTTAGCTGCATTCTTCAGTTCACTTCGATAAGTCCTATTATCATATTAAGCTCCGATTAAGCCAGTCATTCCAGGTGAATCACGGACATTGTTTCTTGGTCCCAGCGATGTACTACAACACTGTGTTCAGAATATGGTTTAGACCACGACGATGGATGTGACCCCAGTAATGTATTCTGTGTACTTTGGTCCTTTTGGTAATGATTCTAGGCTTATTTGAAAGGCACTTTCTGTTTCTTAATAAAAAGTTGCATCTGCCGAGCGATGTCCATTGTTCGACGACACCGAGTTCGCATGGTATAAGGCCGACTTAAACGGGTAAAAGTTATACCAGCTAGGATTACACTAGAGGATGAGTCGGAAGTCGAATATGGATCTGTTATGAGAGAGGTACATGATCTCTGGAGGCAGTTGATCTCTAATCCAGCACATACCGGGGCATCAATAATTCCTTAAGAACGTGCTCAATATATAGTAGTGAGCTGCAGATTCTCGCGCTGTTTCAGTTTTAGTTCGTTCAGGAAACTGATCGGCAACTGTTATGAAAACTTCATTAAGTATGAAGTTAAAAGTTCTGAGCGGGAGTGAGCATCCCTGTTTAACCGCTTGTTTTCCATCACCTTGGCCTTGGAGGCATTGAAATTGGACCATTTGATGGCGGTTTAACCACGTCATGTGCTATGAACCTGTAGAAGGCATTCAGGTTCACCGTATGAAAAGCTTTTGCTAGATCTAAAAAATGGTAATGCAGATTGTGTTATCCCAGCCGAAAGTAAAAATTTAACCTGATATCAATCGGGAGTGTTTAGCCTAAAAATTACTAAGGATGCATGAATAGCATTGAAGACTTTTGTTAATATTCTTATATCGCAAAACCAGGCTCCAGTCTCTCGTAGAAAATTGTGGAAAACTCGCGAGACCCCAAAAAATATTTTAATTGGAATAAAATCAGCCTCTAGTCTAGAGTGTTATGTCTGAAGATGGATTACAATGTTGTGACTTGTCAATCGATTGTCGATCCTGATATTGTAGAAAAAAGTTCAGTTAAAGTTTTCCATAGGAAATTTCGGAAAATTCGTTTTTCAAAAGTAATTAGAAAATTTGTATAAAATCAGCTTCTAGAGTGTTATGCCTGGAGATGTATTTAATTGGGTGACTAGTCAATGGCTATCGCAGGAAAAAAACTCAGTACATGTTTCTCGTGGGAAATCTGTGAAAAATTTAATTTTCCAAAAATCATCAAATATTCATGATTCATAAAAATCATAAAAATCGGATCGAACATTAGACACATTGCGTGCACGCTTAATCATAGAAGAAAATCGCATGATAGTAAAAGGTGGACAGAATCGAGTGAGGCTTTGTTTGCAAAACAAAAGGTAAAGCACGGAACTCAAAAGCACAAAAATGACAAAAGTCAAGAAAAGAACAAGAAAGTAACTGGCAAAGTGAAAACATTCAAATGTTTTAAATGCCACAACAAGGGATATTTTCGTCGAGATTCGAAATACTTCAGACAAAGAAGGTGAAGCTTTTGTGTGCACGTCAGAGGGCTTACGATCAGATGGTTGGCTTTTGGAAACAGGTGCAAGTGATCACATGTGTCACAATAGGGCTTGGTGCAGAACTTTTCGGTAACTGAAGCCAAAAATAATAATCAAAATTGCAGACGGTGAAAAACTGGAGGCACCGGGCTGTGGCACGATTGAAATCTTGTCAGTAGATAGAAAACGATGGAACAATAAACAGTTATCAAATGTTTTGTATGTTTCGAAATTGCATAGCAATTTGTTTTCTGGTACGCATGCAATGGAAAAAGAGCGAAATGGAGATATCGTGGCGATGAAGCAGAATGGATTAAAAAGCTGGCATGAAAGATTGGGACATCAGAACGTGAACTATCTGCGAAAGTTTCTAAAAAATAGCGACATTGAATACTTCGACGATCAATTTCTCTGTGAAGGATTTCTGATGGGGAAGCAGCATCGTGAGAGCTTCAAAAGCAGTCAGAAGAAATCGAACAAATGTGGCGAAATTTTTCACGTGACCTTTTCAACCGGAATCGCTCGGCGGCTCCAGGTATTTTCTTTTAAGGACGATCATTCATACTTCCGATTTATTTATTGCATGAAAAATATGTCACAAATTATTGAGGAAATAAAAATCTTTGTGCAGTCTACGGAGAAGCAATATGGTCACAGTGTGTATATCATCAGATCTGACAATGGCACCGAATTGCTGAATTCTGAGGTAAAGAGTTGTTTGGAAGCAAATGCCATCAGGCATCAGCGGACGGTACCATACACGCCGGAGCAAAACGGATCAACAGAGAGAGAGAGAGGATCGAGCGGTGATTGAGGCTGCACGGTAGATGATAAATGCGAAGCAGATGGATAAAAAATTCTGGGCGAAGCCGGTTAACACTGTAGTTTTTGTATTAAACAGAACGGGCATAAGCAGTGTTTCTGGAAAAACACCATTTGAATTATGGTATACAGCAAGCCAACTGTATTTAATCATTTGAAGGTTTTTGGTTCGGAGGTGTACGCACACATTCCGAAGCAACAAAGACAAAAACTTGATCCAAAGGCAACAAAATGCATTTTCGTTGGATATGATGAAAACATTAAGGGCTACCGGATTTGGAATCCTGCGGCAAAGAAAATTGAATTGGCTACAGATGTGAAGTTTGCGGAGGCAGACACTGTTGAATTTCCAATCAAACACGGAGGAAAAACAGATAGTGGAAAAGAAAACAAAATCAATAAAGAAAAATGCGATGAAGATGACGTCGAAGAAGTCAGCATTTTCGAGGATACGGTTGATGAAGACAACGCATCATCGTCGAAGATCAAGGCTGGATGGTGTTCGCTAAATGAGGAGAACGTCGTCGATGAACGCTTACGTGATCGGGGAAAAATGAAGAAACGAGATTATGGCAAGTGAACCATCAACTTACAATGAAGCAGTTGGATCGAAAGAGAAACACAACTGGAGTGCGGCGATGGACGAAGAGTACGACTCGTTAATCAAAAATGATAAAATAATAAAACTACAGCCAGTTTGATATGACGACGGAAGTGGAAGGGTGTGTAAGCTTGTGAAGAGTTCGTACGGCTTGAAACAGGCATCGAGATGCTGGAATAAATGTTTCACGGCATTTATTGAAAAATTTGATTTCGGCGCATCAAAGGCTGACCCATCCTGTTCATACCGAAGCGAAACGACAGCAAAATCTTCTTGGCAATCTATGTACACGACGGATTGTTTGTGGCGAATGATGAAGTCGATATCATTCCAGTGATTGAACATCTAAAAGCAAGATTCGATATAATAACGCTTGACGTGAATACGTTCCTTGGAATGGAGATAAGCAAAATGGTAAGTGGTGACATTTATCTAAGTCAAGGCATGGAAGAATGAAAATGCGAATCAACAAGTAAATTCGAAAATACTGAACTAAATAAAGATTTTCAATACAGAGATGCTGTTGGAAGCTGGATGTATATCTATACATTGCAACAAGACCTGACATACAATATGCAGTGGAAGTTGCAAGCCGTAGTCTTGAAAAACCGACGAATGCACACGTAAATGCAGTGAAAATAATTGTCAAGTACATTAAGGGGACAGCTGATTATGGCTTCTATTTTGAGGGAGGCGGACAGTGTGATTTGGTTGGTTACAGTGACGCAGATTATGCGGGAGACACTAAAACAAGACGATACACTTCTGGAGTTATCTTTTTGTTGAATGGTGGGCCGATCAGCTGGGAATCAACAATACAAAAGTCTGTCACGTTATCAACAACGGAATCAGTGAAAGAATTGATCTGGCTTTACAGGTTAATTACTGAACTGGTGGGCATGAGAGAAACGTCAGTGCTTAACATGTACAACCATATCGTAATACGTTTGGTGAAACATCCAGAATTTCACAAAAGGACCAAACACAATGACGTGCGACATCATTTCATACGTGAAACATATCAAAAGGTTTTGTTTGTTCTCAATTATGTGCCAACGGACGAGCAATGAATTTAATGATCAAAACAATTAAATTAATATTTTTGTCACGTAAAATGTAACGTAAAACAAAAATAGGCAACTGTATCAAAAACTGAGAGTGTTGAGTATATTTCGATCAGTTGTCAAACTGTGTAGAACAAAAATGATTTGTGCTAGCTTCCAAACATGTTTTTCACTTGCTTAAATTAAAACTCTAATTTCAGCATTACTTTTATCTATAGAATCATCCGAGTAAATTTAACACTTCGTATTTTTACTTGATATAGCCAAATTTATTGGTAGCTGAGAAAAAAAAAATGATTCATGTATTATAAATCAAATTTACCAAATATATTTGGGAGCCTCTTTTTCTTGATTAAAACTCGATGAACCATAGTTCTACCGCACACATAAAATCATTCATCAATCATCATTTCAAATGTTCATATTGTTTCCATCACAGTAATTGAATTTTTTGTGAAGAATATATATTCGAACTAATGCGGTATTGACAACTCATGTATATAATATAGACGGGGGATAAGAAGCTCCAGTGAAAAACGGATAAGTATTTCTGTTGTACAGACTTATGAACCTTCACATTTAAAAAAAACAACAAAAAATACGCAACTGAATGCAAATTTCATGTTATCTGTCGGCTGTTTTGTGATTTATATCGACAATAAAAATGGTTTGTGTATGATTCCATGTATATTCATTTTCATACCTAAGATGTATTAAAACATCCGACTTACATATTCAAATCCCCATTTTATTTGTATTCGAGGTAACAGGTTGTATCTGCTTTTATTATCCGGAACAAACAAACAAAAAAAAAAAAATTATCCACAACCACAAGGTACAAAAATGTTTTTATTTTTATTTTAATGATTTTCAAACAAAACAACAACAGGAGGAAAAACGAAATGAGGAAATACTCTGATGATCCATTTTATTTATTTGTTGTACACATTTTTATTTGGTTGGTAAACCCATAAACATGTTGTCAGGTATTGTTCTGTATACACAGTAACATGGACTGGTTTTCATTCATAAGGTTTATAAAGAAACCGCAATCATAGTGAAAAACTCTCTCGATTTATAATAAATAGTGCTTGAGTGGAGTACACATACTAAACAAAAATCCTGGCTTTGAATATGTTAACGGATAATTTATATTCATCCCGACTAAAAAAATAAAAAAATCCAAAAGAAACATAACAAATTGTAGATTTTACTTATGTACCAATATATTTGCGTGGAAATATTTTTTCCATTTTCTCTTCTTTTACAAAACATGTAAAGAGCGATCTGCCAACATTATACCCGCATTTACATACATACCACGGAAAAGATGGGAAATTATATACGAAAGTAAACTAAACATGAAAATTTGGTTTTTCTCTCGTATTTAGTGTTTGTATTTTTAATTAATACTTTTTGGTGTGTTGCTACGGGAAAAGAATTACCAGACGCTTTTTATTTTGCTTTAAAAATACAAAAAATGCGTGTACCTGTGAGAAAATATGGATAAGAATACGATGCCGACGACGACGATCTAAATTTACGTTTAGTTTATTATTATTGTTATTGTTATTATAACGATTAAACGAATAATTATTAATTTTGGTGTGTTTCAGGGGCGCACATTTTTCCACGCTCTTCATGGAAAACAATGAAAACGCAGGTGTTTTAATTTAAATCGTCTTTGGTATATATATTCCTACATAGAAGAAACAATAAAATTACGATAAACATTTATTGCGTTGTTTTTGTTGTTGTTCTTGTTAAAAAAGATTAAATTTAATTAATACTATAAGTACAAGCAATAAAGTTGCGGATAATAAGCACTGTGCTATTTAAAATTTAGATGAACACAAGGGAACAACATTTTTGGTGAATTTGGTTACAAAACATGTTTAATAACACTGTCCTTTACAAGAGTGGGATTTCTTTTTATATTTTGATTGTAGTACTTCTATTTAGTTCAGATTTCTAGTAAACTTATTTTGCACTTGAAATTTAAGGAAGAAGCTAAAATAAAAATAGGGGAGAGTATCCTGTTGTGGGCACAGTTTTGTTTTTGACCCATAATTTTCCTTTGACTTCATATTATGCGGAGATATGTATATCTATGGAAAGGTAAAGGCCTTAGGTAACTGTTTGCTAAAGTAACTACATTAAACCGGTTCTGGGCACTCTTCGAAAATTCGTTGAAAATGGGAATTAAAGAAAACGCACCTAATTCGAAAGAATTTCGAGGTTTATCAATTTTATCGTTTTCCTCATCTTCCAAGTCAGAAACACAATATCTGCATGTGAAATAGATACTGTTAAAGTTATCCGAAAGTTGGCAGCCGAAAGTGAAAAGTCGATAATGTAGATTGTATCACTCCACCCTGAAGTAAAAAATGGTAATGCAGATCGTGCTATTCCCGCCGGGGAAATCGGTAATGTAGATTGTGTTATTGTGTTATCCCAGCCGAAAATAAAAAATGAAGTCTATATCGATCGGTAGTGTTTATCCTAAAAACTACTAAGGAATATAAGGATGCATGATTATCATTGAATACCTTTGTTAATATTCATATATGGCAAAATCTGCCTGCAGTTCCTCGTGGGAAATTGTGGAAAACTCGGTACACCCAATAAAAAAATTTTATTGGAATAAAAACCGCCTCTAGAGTGTTTTGTCTGGAGATGTATTTTGTTAAGGTGCCTTGTCAATAGATATCGCAGGAAAAAAATTCAGTTCAAGTTTCCCGTGGAAAATTTCGAAAAATTTGAAAGACGTTCCAGCCGGAAGTAAAAACATTGAATTTTCCGAGATTTCTCCGAGAATACACATCAATAAAATACCTCTCTAGACATAACACTCTAGAGGCATACAAATTTTCTAATGATGTTTGGAAAATCGAATTTTCTCACGGGAAACTTGAACTGAAATTTGTTCCTGCGATGGCTATTGACAAATCCAATAAACACAATTTAACTTCAGATATACACTCTAGAGGTTGATTTTATTCCAGTTTTGTGATTTTTATTGATTTTCCAATGTTTTCCGCGATTAGGTTAAACAAAGTTTTCCACGTAAAACTGTTTTCAAAATTGTTTATTACGAGCCATGTATCCTATTTACTTTCGGCTAATAACCACAAAAATTTTTATTTTCGGCTGGAATGTTAATAAGCTAATCAGCATTATCGACTTTTTACTTTCGGCTGGAAACTTTCGGCTAACTTTAACAGGGTGTGAAATATCTGGAATGCTTGTCAGCGCACTTCAAATGCAGGGGCCGATCACACATGTTGCACTTCGGTGGCAGGAGCTTCAAACAGATGATGCAGAAGTCGATATCATCATCAGATAGTGAAGAATTCTTATTTTAGAGCGTTTGACTGACGGTTTGGCAGGTTCAGTTGCCTTTTTTTTTTACCCTTCTTCGGAGATAAAACGGCCGCTCGCTTAGCGGCTTTCTCCTTTAAAGCAGCAACGCTTCCTGGGGAAGTAAGCACAATGCTTTGTATCGGTTTATGACAACGATTTGAAGGCTTTTTTTGTGGAGCTGCTTGCAGGGGACCAATTTCGTCCAAGATTGATAAGCGGCTTGTTGGAGAAGTTCTAGATGTGGAAGGTTGTGGTGTGGTGATCACTTTCTCTTCATGTACAACATCTGTCCCAACATCTGTCCCAACATCTGTCCCAACATCTGTCGGAGCCAGCTTCTTTCACATTCCACTCGACCGCTTGAATAAAATCAACGTCAGAGAAGTTTCCTGGGTTGTATGGATGAATTCCGGATCAAGAATTTTACAGACAATGCCAGCAATATGACGAATCTCCATTATCTAAACCAACGAGATGAGAATTAAAAATTTCAGATCGAGAGAGCGATGTTGAATGATCCAAAGTCCCACCTTGTTGGCACTATTTTTTACCATGCAGAACACTGTGACTTGTAATAGGTGTTTATCGGCCCGAAAACTGTATGCACTGCAATAGAAGCATGGTTGTCGACGAACGAATGTTTTGCGAAATTTATAAAATGGTACATATAGCGTACAAACTCTTGCTAGCATATCCAACCAGAACCATTAACATAACCGGCAGTCCCATCAGAAACGTTATCGAGAAGCTGGTCTGCAATTTTTTTGTTTTTCGGGAAAAGAAAGAATGGTGGTAGACTGTTGCCAGCAGCGCCTATGGGTAAGGCCATTATCAACATCGTTCCTATTTTAGCGGCTTCAAATTTTCCTACACGTCCCTTCATGGCAATCGCTTTGCCAATTTTTGTCGGGACCGTCGGAAAGCCGCCCGCTTTCATCCATTGTTGTTTCATCCAGCAAATGTCCATAGTTTTGAAAAAACTTTGCGACATTTGATTTACAAAAGTCTTTCACACGCTGCACAGATGTTTGTTCCGGGCTGCGTAAAACGAGCTCAGGGTAGCGGCGCATAAAGTTGTAATACCAATGCTTTCTCGTTGTCATTCCCAATCGGCGGGTATTCAACTTCAAGTTTCTTAGCGAATTGATACGCTAATTCACGGCTCGTTGATGCTGAGGCCGTAATAATGGTTGACGTACTTCAAAATATTTTGGACTAGGTCATAAACGGAATAGGGCCGAAAGGCCGAACGCCGAAAGGCCGAATGTCGAAAGGCCGAAAGGGCCGAAAGGCTCAATGTCGAAAAGCCGAATATCAAATAGCCGATTGTGCCGAAAAGCCGAATGTCGAAAGGCCGTTTTTTAATGAATGAAATTTTCAAAATTTTTATTTTTATGAAAACCAAAATTTATATTTGGGTTGGCTACCTTATCTAGAACAAAATAATATAGAAACTGAAAATCTCGAAAAAAATCCAGAAACAAAAAAAATCTCCTATTCGGCTTTCGACACATTCGGCCTTTCGATATTCGGCCTTTCAACATTCGACCTTCCGACATTCGGCCTTTTAACATTTAACGAATTAAACAACTTGAGCATAAATCAATAATTAGCATATTCCCATTAGTCGGACGTTTGACAAAAAAAAAAATTACCACAAAACAAAACTCGTCAACGATTAAATCTCTGTTAGGTGTCTCACTATATAACTGCATTCCAAAACCCCAAAAAACACTGCAATTCGAAATTTAAAATTCTAAAATCCGAATCTATAAAATCTTTTAAAAAAACAAAACTCTGAACCCTGGATTAAATTTTCATTTCTATCTACAACTTAATTAGCCTGATTCCAGAAACCACCTCTACAATTAAAATTAAAACAAACAATCGCTGATCGCTTCATTCATATACTAAACCAATCCAATAACCCGAGCATAAATCAATAATTAGTATTATGACAAAATAATTAGCAGAAAACCCATTACCTTGAGTCACAACTCCTGTTAAACGGAAGATACACAAATTTAATTCAGATTCACTTTGTTTTAGGAATCTAAAACTTTATTAACCTTGCCCCAATGAAAAATGTTACGAATAAAATATTTGAATCCTGCAAACTACGGCAATTTGATTAACGTATTTCATCAAAATAAAAATCGTTTCAAACTGTTGTCCAAACATTCGAGCTTGATTCCATTGCACATAATAAATAAACGAACAATCTACGCATGCAAAATTCGGTGATAGTTTGAATGAAACCATTCACTCGAGATGTAAGCCGAAATTTTGTAAGCCTTGGTTCAGCAAGGATCTAGTCAACCTTAAAAACCTGTAATAGACTGTATATCTTATAGTTGGAGTGCGGTTCAGGAATTATATGTTGCGGATCAATAAGGACTTTTTAAACAATCAGAAGGTTTTTAGGGATTTTAAGAAAACTGTAAGCGTTTTCGTGGTCAATGTTATACCAGTACCTGAATTTTGGTTGCAAACTGTGAAATGGTAAATGAAGATTTTTTACGAGTTGGAACTTTTACTCGAGTTACAATTTTAAGTGATTAATGGTTCATTAACACAAAATTACCAAATAAAGTAGTTCAGCAACTCCTTAACGAATTTATCGCTCTTGAACGTATCTAAAACTATGTTTTTCTGTCAGGCTATTTAATTTTATCATTCGGCTAGGATTGCAGCTCCCTTGAAACCTACATAATTCTTATATCATGCTAATTTAGAAGTTCTGGATTGCTACACGAAGTTTTTCTGTTAGGCCAAATTGTTTTAGGTATTATGGTCCAACTAAAGCTACCTATCCTAGATATTTGATACTTTTAAATGTCAAAAATCCCTTATAAAACCGATACCAATTCATTGGATAAGTTCAGGAATACTAAACGAAGTTATCACTCTTGAACGCGTCTAAAAAATAAGAGTTTCTGTTAGGCCACTTTGTTTTATGAATTCTGGCCTAACTGCAGCTTCCTACTTAAAACATTTGTACTGTTTGATGTTGACATGAAAGTAGATCAGGATATTCTTGTACCAAATTTTGTTCTTTAACCCTATTCCAGCGATTGGAACTATATTTAAACAAAAACTGATGGCGACGAAAAGTCGAGTGCCCTAGTTTATTGTACAATATCCAAAAATACTTTTCTGCAGGCGGTGATAGGCATGAATTACTTGGAATGCGATGATCAACATTCGATTTGGCAGATATGGATAGATGTACTGATGAGGTTGAAGATGATGATATTTTAGTAACCTGCACTGTTTGTTGTTGTACCCATTTTTTTGTTTGAGGTCATGCCATCAAGCAATTGACCGTTTCATTGTAGTCCACGATCTCAAATGGGAGTTCAAGTTATTGACCAAGTCAACGATCTTGTATGTTCCTCGCTTATGTATTTTTCTTTATAGTATCGTTCTATTGATATGTCGAATAGTTTTGAAAAATTCCTTCGATGAAAAAGATGCAAGACAAAAAGGATTCTTTTATTCTACCCTGTTCAATATTGTTCAACGTTATGACCGAATCATTTGCATCGTTACTGAAACTGTCACGCCGCAGCAATTCCTCCAAGATTTGTGGACTTGGATCCAAAGTCGCCGCATGTTCCGTCAGCTCAACAATAACATTAAAATCGCAAATACCGAATTTTGTATACCACGTTACACGTCCGGCCAAATCAAGCTGGCTGATCGGCTGCCTATGCTGCAGATTACCGTTTTGGGTTGGATTATTGCAGGAAAATTGCCATCCACTTCAAATGCCAACCATGTTGCCATTTGGTCGTCGAGGATCCCACGGCATTGAGGAATCAAATTGAGAAATTTAGGGACATCGAGAACTTCCCTCATTCTCTCAAACCGCTATCATTAGAAGAAGTTGAGTGTGAAATGCATTTCAAAAAATTTACTACGAGAGATACTGAGGGACGATTCATTGTCAGGCTGACATTTTTATCGGATCCGTTGACTCTGGGCGAATCGAAAACACTTGCTACCCGTCGTTTTTATAATTTGGAAAGACTTGTCCATAAATCACCGGAGTTGTTCTCCGAATATTCAAAATTCATTGATGAGTGAATAGGTTAGGTCACATGGAACATGTTGACCCAAAGTCCATCACTGAGCCGACATTCTACTTGCCGCATCATTGTGCTACAATTTACAAAGCCTGAAAGCTCCACGATCATTGAATTCTATCATGATGGTGGGCCCAGTCGTGCAGAGTGATTTGTTTTCTATTTTAGTTCGTTTCCGAGCACATGCTTATGCATTCAGCGCAGACATTGTCAAAATGTACTGGCAAATTCAAGTACATCAAGGTGACCACAGATTTCAATTAATTATGTGGTTCTTTTTATATTTAAGTTGAAAACTGTCACATATGGCACCTCCTCCGCACCGTTTAGATGCACCGTCTGAAACAGCTGGTACTCGAACATAAACTGTCTACCAAAATTCACTTGCTTCTGTGACAGAGATGAAACGTCAGATTATTAATGTACTTTAGTCTGGTGGCATGGAATTAAGGAAATGGTGTGCCAACGTACCTGAGATCATCAAAGACATTCCAACTGAATTCATCGAATCATTTGTCAACGTTGATGGAAGCGAGTGGATCACTTGGAATGCGTTGGCATCCGTCAACCGACAAATTCAATTGCTTTGTTCATATCAACGTAAACTCAACGATCTCCAAGCGTGCTATATTTGCACAAATCACAAATTTGGTGTTGGGTAAATTACTAATTCAGTCATTATGACAACTGAAACTGGATTGCAATGGAAAATACTTCGAGAGAGTCTTACTGTAATCAACAACTTCACGTTCCAAATACATGGATTTTCCGATGCTAGCGAACGTGCATATAGGGATGTTCTTTACGTTCGCAGTTCAACACCAGATGGCAGAGTCTTCGTGAAACTACGATGTTCCAAGTCACGTGTTGCACCACTTAAAAGGCAAACTCTACCACGCCTAGTGGTTTGTGCCGCAGGACTACCGGCACAGCTAACACAAAGGGTTCACGAAAACCTTAATTTCAAAGTTGACCGGATTTTCTATTGATCCGACTCAACAATTACATTACATTGGATAAAGTCGTGACCGTCTAGATGTAAGACTGTCGTTTCCAATTGAGTTACTGCCGTACAAGAAATTTCGAAACCAGAAAATTGGCTCCACGTCCCAACCGAGTGGAACCCAGCTGATTTAATTTCACGAGGAACGACACCTTTTAGCCAACGCTTCGGCAAGAATTTCCAGTGCCTGAGGAAATTTCTGTGATGAAGAAAATTGTGCCAGTCACCGTCGTATCGGCCGAGGTTCCAGATATCCTGAATGAAATCAAAATTCACAATGACTTCCCAAAATTAAAAAAAATTATTGCCTACATCCTTCGGTTCAAAAGGATACCTAACTACAAATTTAGAGGTCCGCTAAAATTGGAAGAATTGAATCGAGCTCTCAACACCAGAATTCGAATTGTCCAAAGGGAATCTTTTCCTGTTGAATACATGTGATTGGAAAGCAAAGATTTCGTCGTAAAACAGCCGTAGTGATCGGAGTGCTATCACTGTTCCTGGTTAAGGATCATATCATTCGAGTGGGTGGTCACCTTCATCACACCACCTATTACCAAGCTCGCATAAATTTACTAAAACATTACTCAATTTCTAAAACAGTAAATTGATGCATGGTCCACGAGCATTATTGGCTGTTGAGCGTCAATTTGATTGTCCTTTGTATAGAACAACGGTGTGCAATGATGTTTTCATGTACGACCAATTTCAATGACACAACAAATGGGAATCTTACCACCAGAGCGAGTTACCATCTCACCACCTTTTTACGTAGTTGGAGTAGATTTCGCCGGCCTATTCTATGTTCATTATCACATCCGCGGCAAACCACCAACAAAGACGTACCTTTGTCTTTTCATTTGCTTCGTCACGAAGGCAATACACCCAGAATTGGCCTCTGACTTAACTACACAGTCGTTCATGGGATGTTTTAAACGCTTGTGAGTCTCGAGGCTTATGTAAACGTGTGTCTTCTGATAATGGTACTAATTTGGTACTAACACCAGCCAGCCCTACTTAATTTTGGTGGTCTTCATGAATCAGGTGTAAAATTAGCCAAATTTCACCTTCCCGTACAATGGGCACAGAATAGCATTGGTTATTTGATTGGAACAATGATGAATGAGTATCTTACTCTTTAGGGAGCACCCCGAAATCTTGCATTTTTTTAAAATCATGCAAATCAAAATCTTGCCAACCCAAAATCTGGCAGTTACAAAATCTTGCAAGTACAAAATCTTGCAAGTACAAAATCTTGCAAATACAAAATTTGCAAATACAATATCTTGCATTTAAAAAATTTTGCAGTTTTAGTATCTGTACCTGTGTTTAGTATCTAACATAATATTAATTGCGTATTCATAAAAGTTCAATATAATTAAAAAAAATCAAATAAAAAAAATTGTGCAGATAGCGATCCGGATAACTATGCGTCAAGAAATATGGGTAATATTAGAATTAGAATGGAAATCTCCATTTTTCAAAATATTTCAACAAAATATTCTGGATAAGGAAGATTTAATCTTCATTTTCCAGAATTTAAATTTTCGTTTCTGATTAATGAAGATTTAATATTAATATTAAAATGAAAATCTCCATTTTCCAGAATATCTCAACATAATATTCTGGTTAAGAATATTTAATCGTGGACATTTGATTTTTAATATCTCAAGCAAAATTCTACTGTATAATTATTATTATACAGTAGAATTTTGTCAATGAGATGTGCTATCTTGCATAACAATTTCCCGTACATTTATAGAATCGCGCGCGCGAAATTGTTATGCGAAATTGTTATGCAAGATTTTGTAATGCTAGATTTTGAAATGCAAGATTTTGTACTTGCAAGATTTTGTAATGCAAGATTTTGTAATGCAACATTTTGTAATGCAACATTTTGTAATGCAAGATTAAGGGGCTAACCCTACTCGTTACTCTTTTCGCGTTTCCAACGATGTAGCATCTTTTTGCAATAGTTGCAGGTGATGTGCGGAACCCGTTATTTTGTTATGCTGACCGATCTCCAAATCAAAAATTTCCTTACACATTTCGTAAATCTCGTCGTCTGTAATTGCTAGACGATTTTGGATTTTTTTTCTTGTCGTATCACACTCTACAGGCGTATTTTATTTGACCAAGGAATTAGAATTGAAATTAGAATTCAATTTCGGTCAAATAAAATAGCCATGGAATTCAATGTTTGGAATTCGATTGGTTTTCAAAGGTTGGTAGCATTTTGAATGGTTTTGTGGCGAATAAAAAATTGGTATGCGGATTTACTTACATGTGTAGCGTCTTTAATAAATATTTTTTTACTTTTACTATAACTGCCTAATAAATCGTCAAAACAATAATAAATTTCACAAAGCCAACCTATAGAACAAAAATTGTCTAGCGCACCCAGCGTAAAGTAGGAAAACTAAACTATGAATTCGATTTCGAATTCCGTAAATTTAGCAGGAATTTGATGAATTCCTACTCAGTAATTCAATAGTGCAATTGTTGTTGTAAATTGTCAAATAAACTAAGGCTTACATTGCCTATGTAGTCACCAACTAATGCAGAGTTGTGATCGCATGACGATTTCTCACTCGGGCCAGCCGCCGACTTAGGGTATCCGATCCCCTGTCTAGTAACACTTATTCTCCCTATGTTTGCCATAACGGCATCAAAGCATTGCACCAAGGAGGAATTTCTCCGTTATCCACCGTCACCGCGTGGAGGTGTGCTAGATACGCAGACACAGGTGAAATGTGAAAAATTATTTTTGGAATCTTCTAGAACGCTGTACGGTTTTTTTTTTGAAGTTATGGCAAAAATCTGACGTATTTAATAGGTTAAACGGACTGCGGATTCGACAAAAACACATAGTAAAAACACCTAGTCTGACCGCCAGACGAGGAAACATTTTTTTAGAACGGTGTAATTTACATTACTCGTAAATTAAGTTTTGAATGTCAAAACCTCCATAAATCACGAAATTTAAATGGTTAATTCAAGAGATCGTACATGAATGGTTAACATTTTGATCAACATCGAATTCATTTTGAATAACGTTCACCGGTCAAAAATTAATCAAACAAATTTTTTTGTTTTCTAAATTGAAAATTAATTTATAACCAACAGCTACAATCGTATATCGACAAAACAATAAAAATTAGAGTCATAATTTAACAAAATACCACACTTAGTGACCTTCAATTAGTATATAGTTTACGTCTAACAAAAAAATCTTTTGTTGTTGCTGTTACAGGCATTCTTTCAGCTTACCATATTATAAACAAAATAATACAATGCACGAATAATTTAATTATTATTATTATTAAATGTTATTATTTGGTTTAGTTTAGTTTTTTTTTTCGATTTCATTTAACTTCTATATATTGTACTTGAATTTGCATAAAACTCAACTATAAATAAAATATAGTAACTCTATAGGCACCCCGTCCCAACCAAAGTGTTATTTTATGAATAATTTTTACAAAAATAAATAATAATAATTGTTTATGTTACCAAATCACGTACATACAAACTAAAATAATATAAATTTCAATTGTTATAGTTAAAGGTGAAAACTATTTATTAATATTTTTTTTATTTTTATTTTTTATTAATCGATTATCGCATTATATACATATTTGAAAACTAAATTATGTTGCAAATTTATGTATATACTGTACGATAATTGATAATTTCACTTTTTTTATGGTTGCTGGTAGTTTGTGTAATGCCGATTAACAATATATGGCTTAATGGATGGGTATATCCGATAAAACAATAAAAAAAAAAATTATGATCCACTTGATTAGGTATTCAGAACTTAGATACAAAGAAATCGACGAAATCAAAATGATTATGTAATAGAAAAATAATGTCAAGACTAGCAAATACAAATATTTCTAATTAATAATTATTTGAGTATATAAAACAATAAAACAGTAAACAAAAGGAAAAATTAAGAAAAGTAAAAGTTTTGAAAGTAATCGTGATATTTGTGCCGTGACAATTTAATATCTAGGTTTTAGAATATTATTGCAGATTATGGTTGCATGTACGATAGTTACTTAATCGTATACTTGTTATGATCGCTGCACATTGTTACGTTATCGAAAGCATTATAAAAAAGATAAATTATTGTACTATACAATAGAAGAATGTTTGGCTGGTCTTCTTTTATAGGTATTATTATGCAAACATCAAGTATCATCTATTAAAAACTAAGACATTCAATTGTTCCATTTATATTACATAAAAATCACTTGCAATATTCTTTTTCTGAGTTCTTAAAACAAAGCTCAAACAAATATTTCCTAATTTTTTAGCTTTACCATTAATATTAGTTTTCATCAGCGGCTTGATAAAATAAAATAAAAATAAAAAATTGGGTCTATCCAACTCCTCGGACGAAACTTTGCCCACAAAGCGTCCGTTAAAGATCACCAAACCAACCATTTATATTTAACAAATATTTTCCGTTATTATGGGCAGACAATATAGAGATAGATAGATTTGGAGACCCCCTCCCCAATATCACAATTGGTCACGACAATATTCTCATGCTGCCAATTCACAGACTCACAAATAATGTGACACGTGTTGAACAGCATTCAAAGTTGCATTCTCCTTTTTTCATCTTCATCTTTAACAACTAGAGCCAGATATACATTTCTAATTTTGAAAATCCTTAAGAATTTGAATTACTCCCTTCAGAGAGCATCCACAACGTTTAAAATTTATTTTCTGAAAATTTGTGCCATTTGTTCAGATTACAATATTATATGAGCAATGTGAGAATTGGCCGATATAATTCTTTACTCAGTGGTAGGGCATCCAATTTTTGGCCGAAAAGTAATAACCGAATTTTCGAATTCAAATGTTCTTGATTCTGGAATTTCGGAATTTATTTTATTTAAATAATATATTTTAAAAGAATTAAAAATCAAAATTTTACAATAAAACAATAAATTTCTTTTATTTCGTTTAAAATATTAAATATTTTTGTAATCATTGCTAATATGTAGAAATGATACTAAATCGCAGTTACGATTAGGATATACACAGTTTTAGAATTAAAGGACTTACACACAATTTTTTTTTTTTTTTTTTTTTTTTTTGTTAAAATAAATTTTATTTATTTATTTAATGTTATTACAATCTAGTCTCCTGGACTAATGAGCAATTTGTTTCTGACTTAATTTACTAACTTAATATTAATCTATGGCTTCTTCCCATTGGCGTTCCATAGAGTCTGGTAAATTGAATTAAACCACATCTTTGTAGTGGGCTTTACACAGCACAATGCTGTTTAAGCTAACAATTACACCAACTCAAAAGGTTTGGTTCTTTTAAGTCTACGTATTAAATTCGTGTTGCTTAGAAGCTGAGTTGCCTCAATGTTCACATGATGCCGGAGCCTCTCTTCATGTCTCCGCGCTTTCTCCTGAATTTCATTTACGATGAGGTTCACTTTAAGGTCCCTATGGAGATCATTGTTCCTGACATACCAAGGTGCATCAACGATGTTCCTTAATACCATATTCTGAAATCTTTGGATGATATTTACGTTGCTCTGTTTGGTACAACCCCAAAGTTGAATACCATACGTCCAAACGGGTTTCAATATTTGCTTATAAAGTAGCAGCTTGTTGTATGTTGATAAAGAAGAGTTCCTTCCCATCAGCCAATACATCTTTCTGTATTTAATTCTTAGTTCTTCACTTTTCTTTTTGACATGTGCTTTCCATCGCAGTTTAGCATCCAGGGTCATGCCGAGATACTTAGCTGTGTTCGCATACGGTACTATTTCTTGATTTATGGTAATCGGGATATGTTCGAATCGCCTGTTTGTAAAGTTGATGTGAACTGATTTAGTTTCATTTAGTTTTATTCGCCAACTTTTTGTCCATTTATAAATTTTAGTTATTGCTGTTTGTAACTTTTGTGTTGACTCTTCATTGCTTGTGCCAACAGCTAAGATCGCCGTGTCATCTGCAAAAGTCGCCACTGTATTGTTTTCTAATACAGGAAGATCATAAGTGTATATTAGGTACAAAACCGGCCCTAATACACTGCCCTGTGGAACTCCTGCGTTGATTTCTTTCAATTCAGAGAAAGTGTCATCTAACTTAAACCTGAAGAATCTATCTTTTAAGTAAGATTCCAGTATATTAGCAAATTGGATTGGTAGAAGATTTCTTAATTTATGGTTAAGTCCTTCATGCCACACTCTATCAAATGCTTGGGCAACGTCTAGAAATATTGCTGAACAGATTTTTTTCTCCTCTAGTGCTTTCTCAATTATACTGGTTATTCGGTGAACTTGATCAATTGTTGAGTGTTGGTTACGAAAACCGAACTGATGATTTGGGATTAAGTTTTTACTCTCGATTATCGGATTTAACCTTTTTACCAGAAGCTTCTCAAAGAGTTTGGACATGACTGGCAATAGCGAAATTGGCCTATAAGATGAGGTTATGTGTGGTGGTTTCCCAGGTTTTGGGATCATGATTACTTCTGCAATTTTCCACAAGCTTGGTACATATTTGATTCTAAATGCTGCATTTATAAGATTGGTGAGCTTTACCAGAGCTTTCCTTGGCAGTTCTTTTAAGATTTCTGCAGTAATAAGATCGTAGCCAGGAGCTTTTTTCATATTCATATTAGTTTTTATCTCACACGCGACTTCTTTTGGTGTTGTCGGTAGGATTTCTTTACTTTCTTGCACAGCTTGTTCAGATATTATCTCGGCTTCTAATGTTTCATCTTGATGTGGCTGGAATATTTTTTCAAGATGTTCAGCAAATTCTCGAGCTTTGTCTTCATTATTCCTAGCCCATTTATCACCTGCTACTCTTATTGGAGGGTTCTGTATTATTGGTCTTTTAATTCTTTTGGTTGCTTTCCAAAGAGACTAATCAGTACTGCTATCATTAGTTAATTTCCTCAAATAGTTGCTGACTGATTCATTTTTCAATTCTTTTATTTCTCTTCTTAATTGTTGAGTGAGATTGTTCAAATTAGTTTTATCTTGAGGGGCCCTTGTTTGTTGCCATACTCTTCTTGCTCTTCTTTTTTCTGCTAGGAGTTCCCTAATTTCCAAAGGGTAGTTGTTTCCCTTGATTTTCTTTTTAACCTCAGGGGTATTTTCCCAAGCTGATTGCTGTATATCGTCTACAAATTTTTGAACTTCTTTGTCTAATTGCTCCTCGGTCTTTAATGGAACCATTAAGTTAATTTTTTCTTCTAGCGATAGTCTAAAGCATTCCCAATTAGTGTGATTATTTACTAGAAAAGGGTTCCTTTCTTTCTGAATAATTTTTTCACTTAACGTTAAAAGTATCGGTGAATGATCAGAGTTTAGGTTGTGGCTTTCATCTACTTGTATATAATTTACAGATATCTTCTTTATTATAAAGAAATCAATCAGATCTGGTACTTTATTTGGATCAGTAGGCCAGTAAGTTGGTTTTCCAGTTGAGAGAGCTTCACAACTGCATTTCCAAATGGCTTTTAGAAGTTCTTTACCCTTAGTTGTTGTTAATCTGGAGCCCCAGTGGACATTTTTGGCATTAAAGTCTCCTCCAAGTATAAACCGTTTTCCTAATTTACTGAGGAACTCGAGATAATCCTTTTCTTTCAACGAGTGCTTCGGTGGGCAGTACACACCAGCAATACAAATAGAACCATTTTTGGTTTTGACGTTAACAGCAGTTGCTTGTATTTCTTCTGTTTCATATTTTAACTCTTCATAGTGGTGGATACTATTTCTGATTATAACCGCACTACCTCCTTTAGCAGTGTTTTCCGGATGAATGGTATGATATATATGATAATTTTTAAATTTAATGATTGTTTGTCTAGTGAAATGTGTTTCCGTGATGAGACATACATCGATTTTTCCTGTGTCCAGGACCACTTGCAATTCTTGTTGATGTTGCATAAGTCCATTGGCATTCCAACATAAGATTCTAAGATCACCTGCCATTTTTCTGTTTAGGGATGGCTCCCTTAGTGCTGTATTCTAATTTCTGTAATCGCTCATCAAATGTATTGAGCCTGCTTAAAATTAATTTAAGTGTTTGACTTATTTCGTCATTTTGACCAGTTTTCCCTGGATTTCCGTTACTCATCGTTACTTGAGCATAAGTCATTTTACCCAATTGTCCATGAGTAGTTCCCAACTCTCTACGATTTACTTCGGGTTGGGTCATCTTAACTGCCTGCTGCCTGAATAATCTTGGATTTTTAGCAATCACATTCCTATTTTTGATGTTTTGCAGTTCAATGGCAACGCTGCATCCTCTATAGTTAGCCGGATGGTTTTCTCCACAGTGAACACATTTAGGCTGAACATTTCTATCTTTTACCCAATCTTTGGTATGATGTTTACCTAAACATTTGACACACCTGGGTTCCCTGCTGCAATATTTTTGTGTATGTCCATAGGCTTGACATTGTTTACATTGTGGTATAAGTTTAGACCGTCTTAGAGGCTGAATAACTACTTTGCACCCTAAGATGTACTTAATTTGATAAATTTTTTCGATATCTTCATCATTATCGAAGGTCAACATAAACATGTTGAGAGGTACTTTGCCTCTCCGTTTTAGCTTAATTGATGCTTCAGTAGCCTTAAATCCTTTTGCTTTCAGATCATCAATTATTTTTTCTGGTTTACACGTAGAGTGTAGATTTTTAGCCATAACCCTTATTGGTCTGGTTTGTTTATCTTCAAACGTGTGCCAAGCACGGTTTTCTTCATTTAACATACTTGTCATTTTTCTGTAAGTTTCACCATCTTCCAAGTTTATTTTGATGGTGTTTCCATTCATCACCTTTGCATTAAACTTATCAGTTGTAGTAATTTTTTTTAATTTCTCATAGAGTAGATCGTAGTCTTTGACTTCATCTATTACTATTGGTGGTGGTGGAGGTATTTTTTTTGATGGTTTCTGGATAATATTAGGAACATCATCCTTTAATTGAGGTGGGGAGGGCGTATTATTCAATTTTCTTTTTTTTCTTCTAACTCCTTTAACTCTTATCCACTCAGTTTCTCGAGCTAGTTCGTCTTCATCCGTATGGTACTCTTGTTCAATTGTAGTCTGGCTAGGAGTAGGATAGATTGCCTCCTTTGGCTTAAGAGCTTTAACTTCGTTTTCAAGCATTTTCATACGCTCCTGCATCAATGCAATTGTATCATTCAATTGCTTGTTAATATTGTTGGCTTCAACTAGTGCATTATTAGCTCTACACAATTCATTGTGAAGCTTTTCTTCGTTTGTAGAACGAATGTTCTTGCTACTGGCCCCAATGGAAGGACTACGGCCTCTTATCGGAGAATACGATACTTTATTACTCCTATCGAAGGGATTTATAATATTATTTTCTGATTCGCTCAGTTGAGCTTGTTTATTCACCAACATATCTTGTGATTTGTTAAAATATTTGTAGTTTAGCAATGGCTGGTCTCCCCCAGAATCCACGAGACCGACCTCCGAAGAGGGTGGATTTACCTGATTAACAGGTGTACCACCTGGGGTATTATTTTCCATATTCGTTCCGCTCATTGCTCATTTATAGTGTACTGCACTCGCATCTAGTATTTAGCCGACGTATTCACATCGTTGTCCGGGTGTTACCACTTGGAGGTATACTAGACACATTTGGTGGTTTCTACATAGTTGCAGCGTTGGAATATAGACCACGAGATACATGTCTATAGACGGTCAACCCCTACCCTATTGAGACGCACCCAACACCCACACACAATTTTAAAAATTAAAAAAATTTAGAATTTATAAAGTTTATAGAATTTGTAGTAATTATGTATATAAATTCTGAAAATTTTAAATTCTTTAAACGCAATAAATTATATCAATAAATTCTGTAAATTCTATAAAGTCTAAAAATTCAACAAGTTTCTTAAATTCTATAAATTCTTCTCTCTCTCTCTTCAAACGTCTTAATATGTTAATAATATTTTTAAATTTTATGAACTTTATAAATTCCATAAACTCTACAAATTCTATGAAGTTTATAGATTTTATAAATAATACAAATTCTTTAAATTCAAGTGTGTCTGTTTGATAAATTCTACAAACCCAAATTTATTTGTTTTATAAATAACAAATTTTCGAAAAATCCTATAAACTTAGACAATTCTGTAAATTAAATAATTTCTATCATATTATTTTATAAATTTAAAAAATTCTATGAATAATTCTATAAATCCTATGCATAAAGTTTTAAAATTACTATGTAAAGTTCTTTACATTGTACAAATCTCATAAATTCTGTAAATTCGATAAATTCTATAAATTTTAAAAGTCCAATAAATTTTATTAATTTTAAGTCTGTAAATGTTTTTAAAACCTATAAATTCTATAAATTTTATTGTATAAATCCTCTAAATGTTATAGATTTTATGGATTCTTTCCGCCAATTCTATAAATTCTACAAACTCAAATTTGACTTATTTACATTCTACATATTTCTAAAAAATTTTAATTTTTATAAATTCAATAAATTCTTTGAATTCTATAAATTCAGTAAATTCTGAAAATCCAATAAATTCTATGAATTCTAGAAAGTTTAAAAATCCAAAAAGTTTCTTAAATACTACAAATCCTATAAATTCTGTAATTTCATAAATCCAATAAATTTATAAGTTTTAATATGTCTATATACTCTATAAATTTTTAAATTAGTATATGAATTTTATAAATTCTAGAAAGTCTACAAATTTTATAAAATTTATAAATTCCATAAATTTCATCAATAATATAAATTCTTTAAATTTTGTAGATCCTTTGTGTTCTATTAATTGTTTCAAGTGTGTCTGTTTTATAAATTCTACAAATTTCGAATTTTATTTGTTTTATAAATACGAAAATTTTGAAAAATCCTATAAACTTTAACAATTCTGTGAATCCAATAATTTCGTTAAAAATGTATATAAGTTCTATAAATTCTAAGAGTAAAGTTTAAAAATTCAGTAAATGCTTTAAATTCTACAAATCTTTTTCTTGCTTATAAATTCTGTAAATTCGATAAATAAAACTCTATAAATTTTATGAATTTGATAAATAAATTCAAAGAACCCTTTAAAGTACATAAACTCCACAAATATTATAAAATATTATAAATTTTATAATCCAATGGGTTCTAGGAATTGTTTCAAGTTTGCCAGTTCTTAAAATTCTATACACCCAAATTTTACTTAATTCTAAAAATTCCATATTTTTTAGAAATTCTATAAATTTTATAAATCTCATAAATCCTTATAAATTCTGTAAATTTGATAAATTCTATAAATTTTAAATTCCAATAAATCTTATAAATTTTAAGTTTGTAAATATTATAAATTCTATAAATATTATAAAACCTTTAAATGTTATAAATTCGATGGGTTCTTTAAATTATTCAAGTCTGATAGTTCCATAAATTCAAAAAATTCTAATATTTCTAAAATTTTTGTAATTTTTATAAATTTATAAATTCAATAAATTCTGTAAATTTTATAAATTCTATGAATTCTATAAAGCCTAAAAATTCAGCGAATTAGGTTAGATAAGTTGGAGTGGCACAGAATGTATTCCCTTTACCCTTACTGAAACCATTTATCGCACAGTTTAAGCCCTTCGATAGGACTCTCCAAACTAAATAACGATAGTAAATCACAGATACAATTAAATGCTTGTTTAAACATCTATATATTAATACGTGAAGAGCAAACTTTGTACATCAAACCGATTTTTATAAAAATTACACCATTCGAAAGGTATTGTTTTGTAGGTGTGCGTAATCTATGTTAAACGAAAATCGGTTGGATAGTTCAGGAAAAATCGCCTGAGGTAGTTTCCTTTACAATACATACACATAAAAGCCAAAAACGATCAAAATAGTACAATAATACTTTAATTTTACTCTGTGAATGAATGAATGAAAATTATTTTGTTTGTATGAATATAAATAAAATAGATTTTTTTCGACGGGACCAAAAATGGTGTCCGTTGTAGTGAGGTTCCTTGAACTGAGGATTTGTGATTTTTTTTATAAGAATTTTATTTGGAAATATAATTCTAAATTGATTTTAGATAAAGTTCTGGAGTACGACCAATTAGGAAGGAACTTGGCCATTTCTAACCCGATTTTAATGAAATTCAGCATGCACGATGGAAATGGGATTCTAAAATGATTTTTAGATAAAGTTCTGGAATATGGCCAATTAGGAGGAAACTTGACAAGATCAACATTAATAAAGGAAATGGAATTCTAAAATGATTTTTAGTAATGTTCTGGAATTTGGCCAATTATTAGGAAGGAATTTGGCCATTTCTTATATGATTTGAGAAATACAGGTAGTTGGCCATTTCTTATACGATTTTGATGAAATTTAGAATGTACGATGAAAATGGAATTCTAAAATGATTTTTGGATAATGTTCTGGAATATGGCCAATTAGGAAGAAACTTGGCCATTTCTTATCCGATTTGATGAAATTCAGGTACTTGGCCATTTCTTATCCGATTTTGATGAAATTCCGCATGTACGAGGGAAATGGGATTCTAAAGTGATTTTCAGATTAAGTTCTGGAATATGGCCAATTAGGAATGACCATGGCCATTTCATATACGATTTTGATGAAATTCAGCTTGTGCGATAGAAATGGGATTCTAAAACGATTTTAAGATAAAGTTCTGGAATTTAGCCAATTAGGAACGCTTTTAGACATTTCTAATCCCATTTTGATTCAATTCAGGAACTTGGCAATTTCTTATCCATTTTTCATGAAATTTAGAATATACGATGGAAAAGGGATTCCAAAATGAATTCTAGATAAATTTCGGGAATATGACCAATTAGGAAGGAAATTTAGCTTTTACGATGGAAATTGTGGAATTCTAAAATGATTTTTAAATGAAGTTTGGAATTTGCCAATTAGGAAGGAATTTGGCCATTTATTATCCGATTTGATGAAATTTAGAATGTACGATGGAAATGGGATTCTAAAATGATTTGTATATAAAGTTTTTTATCCGAATTTGATGAAATTCTGCATGGGATTCTACAATGATTTTTATATAAAGCTCTGGAATGTGGTCATAGGAGGAACTTGGCCATTCCTATCCGATTTTGATGGAATTCAGCTTTTACGAAGGAAATGGGATTCTAACATGATTTTTAGATAAAGTTCTGGAATGTGGCCAATTAGGAAGGAACTTGGCCATTTCTTATCCTATTTTTATGAAATTCCGCATGTCCGATGGAAATGGAATTCTAAAATGATTTCTAGATAAAGTTCTGGAGATTGACCAACTAGGAAGGCTTTTGACCATTTCTTATCTGATTTTGATTAAATTCATGTCGAATTTTATCTAATCGTTTAAGGAATTGGCAAGAAATATGGTCAATTGTGCATCGCAGCAGGTACATTTCGATCATTCGATGGTTTGAGATTTTATATTTCCGAATATAATCGCCAAGAGAAGTTAGCAAATGATCTTTAATCAACTTTTTACAAAAAACATCGTTTACACAGAAGTTCTGAATCATTAAATTCATTTTTAAATTATTTTAAGTTCAATAGACAATATTAAATTTTTTAACTGCTCAGTTTTTTTTGATTTAATGAAAAATATGGGGTCGTAACGATATCCCGCATTTTAAAATACCGCTTTTCAAAATCCTGATTCTGCAAAAATAAAAATCCCGGTTTTCAGAAAATCCCGATTTTTATTTTTATTTTACTTTATAAAATTTTCCTTCACCAAAAAGCGCGGCTCGAATTTAAAAAAATCCGTCTTTCAAATTTCAAAACCAAGATTTTAAAAAGCGGGATTATGAAAAGCGGGATTTTGAAAAGCGGGATTTTGAAGGCGGGATTTTGAAAAGTGGGCAAACTTACCTTCCCATACTCTTTGTCAAAAGAACCTCAATAACTCTCAAATTAAAAAATTTTATGAATTTCGACCCACTGGGCGACCACTAGTTTATTTAAATGTACCCTACTCACTATCCTTATAAAATGAATATGAAAAAAAAATCGCAAACATTTGTAAACATAGAATATTAAATCTATAGCAATTATGCTACTGTGAGTTAATACCGTTCTTACAATTGGCAATGACTGAAATCAAGTTTCCTGTTTTTCTGGTTTTTCTCATTAAGGGAGAACACCATTGTTACCTGCTATTTTCAAGTGCTTAGTTTGGTATTTTTTTTTTTTAGGAATGGGTTCGGTTTAGAGAAAAAAAACTTTTAGGCTATATTTGGCATATATTCAAGTAACCAAAAAAATGTTTTATGTAAAAAAAAATACAAAATGGCGGCACAAGAGTAGCTTTAGTAGAAGTAATTTTGACTCGAGTCGCTCTACTACACGCAGTAGAAGTGTTTTAGCATCGAAGTACCTGAGGAGACAAGTTTAAAGCAAAAGATTCATTTTTCGACTATAATTTTCGTATAAAAAGTCGTATATCTTTTTTAATTTTTAATGAATCAAAAAAAAAGTCATGTACTTCGATTTTAAATCTATTTAAGAAGCTACAGTTAAGTCGATTGAACAAAAATTGATTGAGTTCTGCTGCGTGCAGATTTCCAAAACACGGTTTCGAGAAAAACGTGTGTAAAGTTGTTGGTATCAATAACTTCTCAATAAGAGCTCTCAGGAAAATGCTTGAAAACCTTCTAAAAAAAATTTTTTTTTGCTATAAACGAATTTGTATCATATTTTTGAGGGTCTAAAGGATTTTTTAAAGGCAAAAAAAAAAATTGATTTTTTGAAAATCGCATAGTGGTGTTCTCCCTTAAACTTGACACATCGAGGCTTGGGGTCATTTAGGCTAGAATTTTGATGGGGATATTTCCCGCTCCAACACCACAAAATAGTGACTTTAGAGAAGTTTCCCTGTATGTATAGATTTTTTTAGTATCTACAAGACGCAGAATATACATAATTACACAAAATTATGTTGAATTTACTTAAATTAGTGTGAAAAATAAAAATTCATTAATTCCGGAATAATCGATATCAAAACATCGGCCGGTATTCCGGAATACCGGAATTTCGAATTCCGGAATTGGATGCCCTACTCAATGCTTCAGTATGTACATCCCTTTGGACCATTTGAGAATACAAAATAATAGAACACACACAATACAAAACGAAAAGTTCAACATTACCTCGGAAAACAGATCAACAAATTAATATTGTTCCTTTTAGTTAAAATGATCCCCACTTTTTTTGATGAATTGTCAAATTTATCAGATAATTTATCAGTTTTTGAGAAAATCTGTTTGACAGTTTTCTCTTTCCACTGCGACTCCCTCTATTCTAGACTCGAATGGACGGTAAAGTTCATACAAACTGCTTAATACTAAAAACTATATTTGTACAAAGTTTCGACCATAACTAAAAGTGTATGACTGGAAAGACGGAAAGACGTACACAGCATTTTTCTAATACATGTTTCGGGGTCCTTGTAACCTAATTCGTGGAGAAATGTGAAAATCTGATGCAAATTTTTTTTTTTTCGCAATTACACTACTTACCCGATATAACTTATTTATAGTGGGGAAAGTAAAAAGCTAAGCAATAAGTCAGAAAAGTTGAGATAAATGTTAAACATAAAATATTAATTATGTATAAATTAGCAAATTTAAAACTAAAATAAATTAAATTAAATATAAAATTAACAAACCAACGGTACCCCAACAAAAAAAGAATATCGCCTTTCTAAATTTTCCCCGCCAGAGAATTTTATAAAACAGCGCTAACAGATAACAATAACAAACTAAACCCTAGGCGCATGCGAAAAACCGTTGCAATCGACTAATATTTTAATATTTCACCTATGAATGAATACTAAAATCTCTTTGTTTTGCAACGCTTATATTTATGAGATCGGTAAATCAACTAGTTTTACGGTGTTCATCCATCGACGGAGGGTATTTAGGGACTTAAATGGTTCCTCTTCCGGAAGGAGAAATATTTATAATTGACAACACACCCCAATACTTTGGTATCTGCCAATTAAATTTTTCATTAAATTTATTGTTCTTTCGCTAGATAAATTTGTTTTTTTACAAAACACGAGAACTATAACAAATTATCTGCGTCATTTCTATTACCTGAAATTGAATTATTACCATGAAGTATTTTAGTAAAGGTTTTTCTTTATTTCATTTAATCACTTAGTGATCATTCGTCATGTGTCGGTCATCTGTTTATATGTATGGTCAAAAACGTATGATCTACAATGTTTATATGTAGGAAGTTTGCAAGGAATTTGAACATGATTTTCGCAACAAATTAGTTTTTGTGTTGACCCACACAGCAGTCGCTAACTTGCGAAATATGGTGCAATTCTGTTTTAGGACATTCATAAATTCAGTGTTTTATTGCCTCATGCCGTATGTCACACAAAGCTCTTTCGTGAAACAATTGTAAACTGTAACATTGTACGTCCACAAATTACGTTATTAAAATGAAAGATTTATATTTTCCTCTAATTTATAACCGGCTTCAGCATCACTGTGGTGGCCAGTTTCTTTGTTTATAAGTTGTATCTTTTCATTTTTGTCTTTTTCCAAATCAATTTTTTGTTTAAAAATTAACACTTGATATAAACATCTACCTTTGGAGGTTTCAATTTTTACATATGTGAACTTTGTCCTAAATCTATCATAAAAATTAAAAATACATATCATGTGTGCAAGAATTAGTGAAAAAACAGAATGTATCGTTATTACGAATTTTTTATTAGGGTAATAAGGTTGAAATTTTTTAAGAGAAGTTTAAATAAGACGGTAAATTAATATGACATGATAAAAAAAATTAATTAAAATATTTCTCTCTTCCCGAGAAATATTTGTTGGATAAAATAGGGGATTAGGCTATTTAGGGCAATCATGTTTGATACGATCTAACCTAATATATGCCAAATGTTATGAAAAATGATTTTTCCGGTTATCTTAAGAAAATCCTAGGAAGCTGACACCAAAGTGGCCTTTATGCAAAGTTGGCATAGGATCTTAGCTATCAGAAACCAGTTTCAGGTTTGAAAAAATAGGGGATTAGTCAACACCCTAATCTCAGAATAATTTTTTCCTAATCTTTTTCCAAAACCAAAACTTGTTTTGGATAGCTTAGGTCTTATACCAATTTTGCACATAGGCGACTTTGGTGTCAGCTTCCTAGGATTTTCCCAAGAAAATTCTTAAAATTATTTTTCATAATATTTGGTGAGAAACATGTTTATCCTAAACATCATTTAATTCGCTATATTATTTATAAAGAAAACAAAACGAAAATTCTTTCTTAAACATCGTATTTACACATAATAATTCTTAAATTATTTGTGTTATACTAACTAAAAAAATTCGTTATAACGAGAGTTTCTGCTTTTACACTAACTAAATTTTTATTGACCATTTTTAGGACAGATTTAGGACAAAATTTACGCGAATTAAATTTTTGTACCCCATGCCATTTAGAAAGTGCCAAGTGGACCTTTTGTTTTTTGGTCACTATCGACTCCAAATTACATTTGTATATTTGTACAATTTGACTATGGACTATTGAGAGACGATTCCCTTAAAGCAATTCACAAATAATTTATCGATCAACATGTCGTTAAAGTTGAATCAATAAAGTGTCAATAAATAATTTAAAATAGAACAGTCTTTTAAAAATATCGGAATATTTGTTTATTGACTCCGGGTTTTATTGATCCTCACAATAAGTATATTTTGCTCCTAAAGTCAAATTCGATGGCAAATATTTTACGGCAATGTTACTATAAGACTTTCATATGATTATTCACTAGATCTCGTTTGCCGCACATATCTTTCGGACACACCTGAAGGTAGTCGAAAGCGTTTTTGGCATTCTTTGCCTTTCGTGGAGGAGTATCTCTAATTTTACTACTCCTTATCCGAGTTTGTTTTTCTCGTACTCTATTTTCGCTATTGCATTCAACAACGTTATTGCAAAGAATTTAGGAGTACCGCAGAGTTGAGCTTTCCGCTGAAAATTTCAAGTTGGTGTTGGCTATTGGATCGTTGCAATGAGTTCATCGACCTCTTATTATTGTATATGACTTTTACTCGGATTTAACTGTCACCATTCTTTAGTTTTATCGCTTAATACATTTTTCATTTCAAATTTCATTGGTAAAATCTTATGAAGATTTCACCTGAAACCGGACTGAGTAAGTTTTATTCTAAAAATCGTTTCTTAGTAACGGTTGCTAAAAGAGTTCAATAGTATAGTATTCAACGAGCATAATATGATGATAGCTGTTATTCACGAAGATGAAGTTTGCCGACACGAGCCGATAGGCGAGTGTCGTAAATCATCTGAGTGAATAACAGCCATTATATGCGAGTAGAATACTATACTTTGTCCACGACCGACAAATATCGTTGTTTTATAATCAAATCCTTTAAATACTCTTCAAATAATTCGACGACATTTTGACGTCACAGTTTAATAATAATGAAAATGGCAAGCGACTACCTACTAGATAAAATTTCAAAAATCAAATAATTTACTTGGAAGTATTGAATAATGAAAGAAGAGACTACTAGATAAACTAGCAGTGAATAATGGATATCATTATAAGTGATGAAACAAACGTATAATGAACATATTATACGTTAGTCGTGGACAAAGCTTATTACTCAATTCGTTTTCACGTGAAATATTTGCTAGGAGCTAGGAGGTACTCAGTTTAATAGCGAAAAACCTAAGCTTTTAGCATTGTATCAGATAGCGCAAATAACTCTACAAAATTTTTTCAGTTGAAATGAATATAGCAAACAATACCTTTCCGTAGAATTTTAACTTGTATAATTTTATTGGAATATGTACGACGTGTTTATTAGCAAATAATATACTTCGGTATAAAAAGGCCAAAGTAGGTATTGAAATCATAAACATTGTCCAAAATTACTTTTCTCTACGTTTTGAAAGTCCCTGAGTCTGACAAAGCACAAAAAAAAAAATGTCCGTTCTACTGTCTGGATATCTGTATGTCTGAATATCTAGATGTCTGTTCCCATGGTATCTCAAAAACGGCTTCTCCGATTTGGAATAGTTTTTCGCTAATCTGTTTCTATGGTTAAGTCGAAGATTTCAAAAGATTTTAGAACCTAGGGTCGAATACCTGACATATGAAATGATCCAAAACACCTGGTTATATTAATATTTTCCAATTTTTGATATATGCTGATTTGAAAATTGAGCTGGGCACTGAGTTTGTGGTTGAGTTGAAGATTAAGTTAGGGGTCAATTTGCAATTGAGTTAAAGTTGAGTTGGAGTTGAGTTGGGGTTTAATTAGCTTGCATTGCGATTAAATTAGTTCTTCAGTTAGGGAATTATTTAAAGGTTGATTTAGGGTTAGGTTAAGGGTTGATTTGGGGTGCATTTGATGATTGTGTTGAGGGTTGGGGTTGGCAGTTAATTTTATGATTGAATTTAAGATTGGGTTGCGATTGCGTTGGAGGTTTAGTTGTAAATTTAGTTTGAGGTTGAGCTGAAGATTCACTTAAGAGGTTCGTGAATTAATTTTCAAGACCAAAGTTCTGATCATCTCATAAGGTTAGTATTTTATGTAATCCATTAAAATAATTAATTAATTAGGCATTTTAGCTTGGTATAATCGGGAAACAAAAAACCAGGCTTTTCGAAAAAAATTCAGAACCAGATTTTTTAGAAACTTTAAAACAAGGCTTTTGAAAGCCAGGATTTAGTATGGCATCCAATGACCAATGAAATTACTATAAATATGTGAAAGCCAAAGTTTGGTGCGTCCAAAATTAAAAATGAATGTTTAGCTAGGACATGCATTTTTAACACATTGTTATCAATTTTAATTAATTTAATAATTATAATGAAATTTAATTAATTCAAAAGTGCGCCTTTTAAATAATGTACATTTAAATTCATGTTTCGAGCGCATTTAAATTACCGAAACCGCTGACATCATAAACACAACTCAACATTTTACATATGTTGGCTGCTTCTCTGATGTTCGCTTTCATAAGCGCAGGGTTTTTTTTGATTGATCACGACGGACGGACAAAAGGCGATGAGATTTTCAGAGGAGGCAACGAAATAAGGTGACAGGAATTAATATCTTAAAAAATGGAATTAGACTAGGAAAAATTTACTACTTCACTTCCAAAGAAAAGTGGAATTAAATTTGGAAATTCGGATTCTGAGATACTGCGGCTTATTCTGCAGTTTGTGTTATTAAATTTGCCCTTTTCCAGCAGAATGATATTTGATTCCGTTTTCCGAGTTTATTACGCAAAAAAATGGAACTAAACTCGAAACAAATTTTGAACTAAACTCAGAAGTAAATTTTCTGAGTTTAAGTAAATTTTTTCTAACGAGTTAATTTCCTGAGACCTGTAAGTATGTGTATGAATTTTTACAAATCGTCAGTTGTAATTAGAAAATTACTCTGAGGTTTGCAGTGCGCAAAAGTATGCGTCGTAGCATTGATAGCTAAAAAAATTGACCTAGACTAGATTCAGTTTTCAAAGAGTTTGTGGCTGTGATACTCTTTATAAAAAATTGAGCGAAAGGTTGACAAGAGTAATAATTTTATAAGAAGAGATTTTAATATTTATGTTGGAATAAGCTAAATTATATCTATCACTACAGGGTGCAAAATGGTGCCTTTAAATTTTCTACTTTTTTAATACTGATAACACTAATTGTTAACAACTTAAGATAGTGTTTGAAATAAAATTGACTCTGAAAATAACTTATATATGTATAACATACGAAATTTCTGTACAAAAAACAACGGTATGTTTCTGATTTTAAAATTGGGTTATAATTTAAAATTTTCTTTTTTCCTTTTTTCTCCACATTAATTTTCACAAATCACAATATTTTTATAAAGGATACCTTAAGCTGCATGTAACAGTTTTTGTTTCATTAAGTCCCACGGCGACCCAAAAGGCCGAAGTATCGCTAATTTTTGAGACGTCACTAGCTCTCAGGTGCAAGGTACTACGTCATAATGAACATAACTTTTTTTGGAGGAATATTCTCCTGTTTCATTTGGATTCTTCTTAGTTTTCTTGAAAATTTTGTAGTGTTCGAGATATTAGTAATAATCCCCATTTTTGGTGGTAAGACTTTTTTTTAATTCTACGATCAAATATCTACTAAACTCATTTCATCCTAAGCGAATTTCTGTTAGGTTAAAAGACGTGCCGCCTGTACTATTAATAATAGAAACAGAAGTAATGCAATTAAAAAAGTAGCAAACAGATTTTTTCTTTTTGGTCAATATTGACTTCAAGTTCCCTCAAAATTCATTCCAAAGTGGAAATTTGGTTTTACGCGAACCTTTCCATTGAATATGGTTAAGTGAAGCTTCCAACCCCCAAAAAACATAAAATAAAATCAGTCTGGAGTCGGCAACGGAACTTTCGACCCTTTTGGAAATTTTGGCTATGTTAAAAACGGTTTCCATCAATATGCAAATAATTCATCGTTGTGGAAATTTTAATCAATGAAATGTCATGAATGTCAATAAAAAATCTCAAGAAGAACTCATAACTAATTTTTTTTTCTATTTCATGTTATGTTTCATTGTCCCTTACAAAATATTTTAAGTCACTTCAAATTGTCAAATTTATCATGAACAAACAAAATCCCAGGTGCCGTTTTTGCGAAAAATTATTTGAGTTTCCTAAAAGCGTCAATTATCATTATTCGAAACCAAAACATAACTGAAAAATTATTTGCTCTCATATATATGTACTTAGTTTACATTATAGGAGTATACTGGTGCAACTACGAGTATTGTCAGAGCCTTCTAGAGTATAGAGCCATAATCATAATGACGTATTTTTTATAAGCTTTTTTAGTGGTATAACTTTTCACTAATTTCCATAGGAATCCATAGTAAAAATGGTGTTTTTAGCTTCAAGTTTTTCATTGATAAAAGCAAAAATGTTACAAAATTTTTATACAAAAGTGTTCTACATATCTTTAGCAACAATATACAGGAAGGGTTTATTGGTATTAAGTAAATATTAATTGTAGAAATATTAAAATTAAAATATTTCTAAAATATATTTTTCGAACTTTCATTTTGAAAAATACATCAAAGTTGGCTCTGACGAATTAAAATAATACTTGCTACATTTATCTTTAGTTTTACTAGTGTACGTTAGATGTCTCAGATTTATACAGAAAAATACGAAAAAAATTGTTTAATCACAAAATTATGACACGTTCTTAATATTTTCAGAATTTGTTTTGCTTTTCCTACAATTTTTGAACTTAAATTTCCCCAAGTGGCGATTTTTGGTACGGTTTTTCAAAATGTTTACTGCCCACTGCCATCTATGTATATTGGCTTAATGCTCATGATTTGTAGTAAGCTTTTCGTTTTAATTTGACCAGAACGCTGTTGTTATGAACTTTTTTTTATATTTTGGTTTAAATAAATCAATTATTATAAGAAAATGAAAATGATTTACTTAAACGAGATTTATATATGTTGAAATTCAAACATTTATGAAAATATTTCAGAAATCATAATAGAGAATTGGCAACGTTTTCATTTACAAATTTGTCTTCGGAAAAAAAGTGATTTCCCATATGTTTTATGTGTTTTACTATGAAAATTTTGGTTTTTTCCTCGTTTCTAATTCTCTTATAAAAGCTTCGTTTTTAGATTATGGCTTGTATAATCAAGGTTGCTTTGGTATTGTACACAGAAGATAAATTTACTATAAAATATTCCAAGTTAATTAGATCAATCATTCTTTTAGAATTAGGCCGAATTTCCGATGTATTTTCTAAATAGCTTCCGAGTTATCAGTAATGCTACACTTTTCAAAGTTTTTCGTTATCTTATATCGTCTATTCTTAGAATAGAATACTTTCCACTCCCATTGTAGATGCGTCAGCATGGATAATACCAAAGCAACCTTGATTATACAAGCCATAATCTAAAAAACGAAGCTTTTATAAGAGAATTAGAAACGAAGCAAAAACCAAAATTTCCATAGTAAAACACATAAAACATATGGGAAATCACTTTTTGTCCTAAGACAAATTTGTAAATGAAAACGTTGCAAATCCTTAATAATGATTTCTGAAATATTTTCATAAAGGTTTGAATTTCAACATATATAAATATCGTTTAAGTAAATCGTTTTCATTTTCTTGTAATAATTGATTTATTTAAACCAAAATATAAAAAAAAGTTCATAACAACAGCATTCTGGTCAAATTAAAAAGAAAAGCTTACTACAAATCGTGTGCATTAATTAAGTCAATATACATAGATGGCAGTGGGTAGTAAACATTTTGAAAAATCGTACCAAAAATTGCGACCTGAGGAAATTTGAGTTTAAAAATTGTAGGAAAAGCAAAACAAATTCAGAAAATATTAAGAACGTGTCATAATTATGTGATTAAATAATTTTTTTTCGTATTTCTCTGCCAACAATTAGAGACATCTAACGTACACTAGTAAAACTAAAGATAAATTTAGCAAGTATTATTTTAATTTGTCAGGGCCAACTTTGATGTATTTTTCAAAATGAAAGTTCGAAAAATATATTTTAGAAATAAATTAATTTTAAAATTTCTGCAATTAATATTTACTTAATATCAATATACCATTCTTGTATATTGCTGCTAAAGATATGTAGAACACTTTTGTATAAAGATTTTGTAACATTTTTGCTTTTTTCATTGGAAAACTTGAAGCTAAAAACACCGTTTTTACTATGGATTCCTATGGAAATCAGTGAAAAGTTATACCACTAAAAAAGCTTATAAAAAATACGTCATAATGATTATGGCTCTATACTTTAGAAGGCTCTGATAATACACGTGAGTGTTTAATTTTGAATTTTCATCAAAATTTATTTAAGTTTAGGGAAGTGATTTAAGATTCGAAACGCTTCGGAATAGTTTACTTTCCTTGTACATGAAGCGGACATGAAATTACCTGTAATTCCAAAAGTAACAATCCATCAAAGATTCTCTTTATAGATGTAAGTATATACCCCGTTTAAATATGGCATACGGAAATGGCAAAAAAAATATGAAAAATGGCCGCAGAATAAGCCAGTTAACTTCGCCTCGCACTTCATGGTTAGGAAATATTTGATATTTTTAGGTCCGATTTTTTTCGGAATTTAATTCAAAATTTAGGGATTTTAAGCATGTATGTACATTAGGCTGCTGCATTGGATAGCAATAAATTCCATAAAATCTTCCATCTTCACACTGCTACATATACACAATCGAAAACATTCCAAATTAATTCAATTAGACATCGTTTAGAAATATAATCTTGACATACAAAGCATAATAGCAGCTATTTAAACCACAGATAAATTTAATAAGCATGTAAATTATGTATTATAACTAAAATTGCACAACTTTATAAGTGTTACTCTTTATGTATACATACGTATAACGTGATAAGTTCATTAACATACCGGTATTATGTTTTATGAAACTTCACAGTAAATAAATATTGACCATTTTGTTACGATTATTGATTATCAATGGCATACAAAAGCAAACAATATTCACAATATAAAGCCAACCGATCAGCCCAGTGGATTTCCATTTATTTTTCAACATTAATAAAGTTCGGGTGGACAATGGTGAACGCATTTAAATGTATTCCCTACCGTATCTGTTTATATGTATACACATAAAGAGCTTTTAACAAATTACTTCCACATCGACTTTTTTTTTTTTTTTTTTTTTTTTTGTTAACAATTCGATTATTTACCCGGAAACCCATTTATTATTTATATACGAAATCAGATTGTTGAAACATTTAAATTTTCGGTTTATTTCGATAAATTGTTGTATGGAAAATCCATTATGTTTTATTTAATTTGCTAACTCATTGATTTGTAATCTAATGAAACATTTTTTTTTTGTTGTTCGGTCCGACTCGAACGCCAGTTGCAGATTAAATATTTTTATTAATACATAAAGTGGTGGACGAGGTATCAAGCAATAAGTAGTTTCTTTTGTATGTGAGTCATAGAAGTCATATATACAAAATCAAAATTGAATACAGCATTTGCTACAGTCATGGTATTTCCTCTTGCTAGAGTTATACTCAAACTCAAATAACATCTATAAACAAAACAAAAAAATAATATTTCGACATGGACAAAATCCCGACAAATTTTTACAAAATTTTTAATTTAAATTAATTTACTTTTTGTTTACAATTTTAGAAAAAAATTCATTACGATATTAATTGTGGAAACAATTATTTTTTTTTTTGTTGAAAAAACTTTTGTAGCGTTTTTAGTGAAATATGTTAGTTTCATGTTGATGCAAAATGGAAAACTATACATACGTAATTGGTCAAAACTAAACATTGGTTGTATAAAAACTGAGCAATGAATTTGTAGTACCTCCTATATAAATTAAAACTCAATTTGAATTTATAACAAACTTTATATAACCAAATTGTGCTCGTAGTCGTAAACAATGCCAGTTAGAAAATGCGGTTAAACCAATACCAAAAATCCTACCAGTTAGTTCGGAAATATTTTTTAATCAGCATTTAATTTGAAGTGAGCTGACGATGAGTCTGCGCGTACAAGAAATTTACACGGTAATAAATTTGCCTCTCATCTGAATTGAAGTCAAAATGTCTGATATTTTGCACATGGCTTGCTCTTGACCCATTCAGTGATCAGGCGTGCGTACACTTATCTCAACTCAACTCAAAACATCCAACTGAACTCCATAACGGAATGCCTTAATCCCTTACTTTATCACCACCAACCCATCCCTCAACTAAATCACTAATTGAAATCAAATCAACTCTTAATTTAATAACACGAAGCTCAACGCCTAATTTAATCCACGAATCAAATAATTTCCCAGCTACACCCATCACTCAATCTCTATTCAACACCAAACTCAACGGCCAACTCGAACAAGATGCCCTCATGAACCAACTAAAATCAGCTCAATCTAACTTAGCACTAAATCCTCAACTTAACCCCAAATTAATCCCCAGCCGAAACCCTAACTCATATCCACTTCAACTTGATCTCAAACCTTACTCCACACCAACTCAACCACCAACCCAGTCCTTAAGTCAATCCCAAACTCAGCCCTCAAATACATCTTCAACTGAAATCCATCCGTCAACCCCAATTCAACACCATACTCGATCACAACTTAATCTTCAACGAAACGCTCAACTCCATGCCCAATTCAATCCTCAAATCAACACGGTCCGAACAATTACATGAACTCAACTCAGATCAACCTAAGCTAAATTTCAACTCAACTTAATTAACCCTAACTCAACCCAACCCAAACCCTAATCCCAGATTGAGCCTACAACTCAACCCCAAACTTAACGCTGAAGCCAGCCCCAGCCCCAAATCAACATAATACAAAAAATACATGCGAACACGAAATCAACTAAAGGTAACTTCCAACTCGACTCAACAGCAACTCAACCCCAATGAAAACTGCATGTATCCATGAACTCAACTTAATTTAAACTCAACCTGCCGTTCGAAAATCAACATTCGTTCAGGAACTCAACTCAAAACAACTCAAGCTAACTTCCAACTAATCCCTCAACATAACCCCCCAAAAAGAAACTCCCAACTGAACCACTGACTGAACCTCAACATAACCCAAACTCAACTACAATTCAACCCCAGTCCAACCCAAAATCAACCTCAACTCGACCTGCAACCCAGTTCTTAAGTCAATCCTAAACTCAACGCAACCATGCGTACATGAGCTCAACTTAGACTAACGCTAATTCAACCCTTGATTCAACACACAAATAAATTTCCAGCTGAACTGCTGGTTAAACTCTAATCCAACCCCAACAGAGCTCGAATTAAATCATGAGCGGAAGAGAAACGACTTGCCGTTCGGAGGGAAAATAAATAATTAATGCTGCTTGATTAGGACAATGTTTTCCAGTTTTTAGTGGCCATATTCAGAAAGAAAACGATTTGATCAATTTGGATTTTTTTTTTCCGCTAAACCGTTTCTATTGTCAAGGCGAACGGGTGCGTACCATACGAATTGACCCAAAACCACTTAATGATATTAATATGTTGTCCATTTTTTTATATATGCTAGTTTGTGGTTTGAGATTGGCATTGAGGATGTAGTTGAGTTGACGATGTAGTTGGGTTCCATTCGCGGGTTAAGTTGAGGTTGAGTTAGAATTGAGTCGGAGTTGGATTAGGGTTTAGTGAGTAGCTGAAATTTGTTTTGTGTGTAGTGGTTTGAGTTTTGAGTTGGCAGTTGAGCGTTGAGTTTGCGGTTGAGCTAAGTTTTGTGCTGGGTCCCATTTGCAAGTTGAGTTGGGGTTGAGTTGGAATTCAGTTTGGGTTGGGTTAGGGTTTATTCCACGAACAAAGGCATATGTAATAAACTGTTATTAAACCGTAAAGGAGTAAAAAAATAATTTTAACTGTACAGAAGGTAAAATTAGTTCGACTGACAAAACTATCTGACAAACAAAGAGATAATATGTGATGGATGGATGTAATGGATCGTCTAATTTAAAATTTCCAATTTTTTTTTGGTTTGTCTGGAAGTCTGACATTAGCTTGAATAGATTTAAACCTATTAGAAAAATGTTTCTCCTTTAGGCTCGCTTATTGATGAAGTAATTGAGTTTAATACTTAGGTTTAAAAGTTGACTCTAAATTAAACTGGAATGCCCACCTCAACAGCGTTCAAAAAAATGTTAAAGCTGCTACTTATAAATTTTACAATCTTACTAAGTACTAGTAGTACCTTACGAAAACTGTATCATGCTTAGAATCAATAATAATGTGCGGTATTTCATGTTAGGCTGGCACCTGCATAAAGAATTTCCAAGCCGGTTCATGGATGCCCTAGAAAAATACCAATGCTCCCATTATTTCGGCAGCAAAATGTACTTCTTCTTAGCTATATTTTTGTATATAAAATCCTAAAAATTGTTTTTATTCGAAGCCAAAATTTCCATACTAGCACTACGCATGCTTATAACACTCATAATCCAAATAACTTTACTGGTATACGTTGTATTATGGTTTTATCTTTACATGGTGCCATAATTTTTCCACATGTTATACCTAAAGCTATCAAATGTCTCACGAGGGTACGTATTAGATGTTATGTTTATTGTTGTTTGAGTCCGGGATTGAGGTTAGTGGACGTCCTATTAAAAAGCGACCCGGAGTTAAAATGTCAATGTTGTCATCATTTATAATTGGCGTAATTGTACGAAAGTTGAGTACCGATTCAACCTGCTTCATCAAATTATTCAATTCCTCATATGTGATTTGCATTTCTCATCATGCGTCGTAAATGAAGTTTGGCTGACTTTACCGCTGCTTCATATATACCTCCAAAATAAGGTGATCCTGATGGTGCAAATTTCCAAATGAATTGATTTTCATTACACATGGTGTTAATTCGTTATGTAGTTTCAACGCTGTGTAGAAGTTTATATAATTCATTAAGCTGCAAGTTGGCAGCTATGAAATTTGTTGCATTGTCTGACCACACGTATTTTCAAACTCCTCGGGTGGCCATAAAAAACAAATGAAGCTGATGTTAGATCGGAAGCAAATTCTAAGTGAACGGCTTTAGTTACTAGACAAATAAAAATTGCCAAGTACGTTTTTGATGGAACTTTGCCTCGAATTCTGTAGTGTACAAAATAAAGGTCCAGCGTATACAATTCTAAGTTTAAAGAATGGTGGTGCTAGATTTACCCTTTCTGCGGGAAGATCAGCTATTTGTTGTTGTAATAATCTTGGCTTGGCTCTGCTACATAAGATGAACTCTCTCTCGCGGCAAACCATTTTTGCTAATTGTCTACCGGATATAGGCCAATAATATTGCCGTGCTGCTGGAAGTAACGCCTGCGGACAACTTGTAAGTGTTTCATATGAAGAGACCGTAATAGCATCATCATGAAAAAATGCATTTTCGGCAAAAGAATCGGGTGTCGTGAAGAATATGGTAATGATGAAAATTGTAGTCCACCGCCGACTCTGATTAATTTGGTCCTGTTTGTTTTGTATTTGTTTTTCGACAATTATTGATAAGCCGTAGTACATAAGCCATTGCATGATTGTTCGTTATAAAGAAATTTTTAGCATGAATTTGCTCGGGAGGATCCCTAACAGAATGAATCGTGGCTGATAATGTTTGTTTTCGCATCTCAAGCAATTTTATATCAGAATCGAGAATGACAGTGTTTCCTTCAAAGTCGCTGAAATTTCGTAAATAATCTGGCCCAAACCACCATAAATTTGACGATATTAGTTCATCTGAGAAAAGACCACGTGATACCAATCCGCTGGATTATGAATAACGTCTAGCCATTTCACAGGATCAAACTTTTGCTGAATGTTGGCTATACTCTTGTGGCAAAAAACGTTTTCCAAGTTGCAAGTGGTGATTTGATCCAGTGTAATACAATGAAGGAATCACTCTAGTAGAATATATTTTCGTAGGGAAAGTCGATTTCCTTGGTAATTCTCATCATTAGTTTAGCCAGTAATTGTGCAGTACATACCATCAGACGGGGTAACATTTGTACTTTTAGTGGTGCGACTCGAGATTTAGCGCACAGTAGATTAACAGTAAATACGAATTTTCACTACGAAATCTGACATAAATTACAGTACAAACGCCTTATAACTGTCGTCAGTTGAACAAATCTGTAGATGAGTGCCAATAAAATCCCAGTGTTTTGAGATATTGATCGTCGTCAAACTGCAGACCATGTTCCTTGTTTTCATTCTGGGCAACTTCTAAGATACAATGATGGTTTGCATACCATTTATGCAATGTTGTACCGGCAGAGTTTAATATTGTAGATATTGTGTTTCGTAGATATAATGCTTCTTCAATTGAATTACTTCCTGTGAGTAAGTCATCAACATACATATCATCGCGAATTGCAGCGGCGGCAAGTGGTTGAGTTTCTTCGAAGAGTCTTGCAGTTCTAACAAGCATCTGGTCGCTAAATAAGGTGCAGACGTAAAAATCTGATTTTCCCAACTGAACATGAGTTTTCGGGATGACAATCTAACTATAAATCTTCCCGAGGTATCCCGCTTGAAAGTGATTTTATTATGTTCTTCGCATTCCGATTCAGCCGTTTGACAGTTCTCTTCAACATTTTCTATCTCCCAAAATCTCTGTAATAATTCCTATATGTGGTATGAGTCTGCTCTTGATACAGCTTAATTACAGGAAACTGTTACCGTCGGTTTGTTGAATGATTGCTCCAGTAACGACCCATCCTAAAACGGGTGTTTTGCAAGTATGTTAAATTTATCCCCTAATTTCAGAAAATATTTCTGCACCCAATAACAAATCTATTTTTTGTAGCTGGTAAAAATTTGGGTCAGTATAAGCTTAATGTTAGCAGGGATTTTCATAGTCACTGGATCAATTAAAATTGACGGTTGTTCTTCGAATATTTCAGTTAATATTTGAAATCCAAGTGAATTAACGTATATGTATTCAATCGCGAACGAAATTTGATTACAGCACAACTAGATGTCGGTACTGGTGCACTAAAGACACCAAGTATTTTTACCGAAGAATGTTTAGTTTTGAGTCCCAATCGCTTTGCTAATGCTTCAGTTACAAAGTTTATTTGAGATTCTAAGTTCAGTAATGCTATTGCTAGGTAGTATTATGGTGCCACAATGACCCAAAACTTCAACCCACTACGGCTAGGAAAATCGTTTTGGTTGCCGAGATTTGAAGCGTGGTGTTATTTTCATTTAATGCTATCAGAACTGATGATTGACCTATTCCAATTGAAGTTGTATTAATGTATATGAGATTGTCTCAAACAATTGAACCAAAGTTTGAGGAGTTCTATATTTATTCGGCATTCACTTGCAGATCACCTCTTGGATTCCTCTTGGAAGAATTGCATGATCTCGGATCTGAAGTTTTTACTGAAGAATGTTGTTGTTTCGGTGGATTGTCAATAGTTTAACTTGTTAATTAATGACAACGTGAATTAATAAATTTTGTCATATCGATTAATAATGGTAATGCGTTAGACGGACAATGTTCGCGCCATTTTTCCCTTGAATCAACATCTAATTTTGTTGATATAACATGGATGGTCAAGTCGTCTCAATATTCGATTGGGCGTGCCAATGTTTCTAAGGATCTTAAATGAGAATGGTTTCATCAATGATTCCTGTCAGCCTTTGCGGTGTTGCCTTGTCCATTGTCTTAATCAAAAATAGTGAGCGAATATGAGCTTCGGCAATCTTTCAATTAATAACCGTCTTAATTCTACATAATTGGCCGCGACAAAATCTAAGTTTTCGAATGTTTTAGCTGCTGCATCTTTCACAGAATTCTTAAGTACTGAAATTTGGTGAGATCGCTTAATTTCCGATTTTATGAATGTGATATCGAATGCTTCAACGTAGCTCTTTCATTTACTTATGTCTCCACCAAACGAATCCAAAGTTAACTCCTGCACCCTTTGATTCCTTTAATTGTTCGAATATTGCCGGTCAACTACAGTTCGTGTGACTTTGTGATAGCTCAATTAATCGTAATTTGAGTTGTGATAGAAATGCTGTATCTAATTTGGTTGCGACAAATTCCGATAGCTCGAGTGAGTCCAAACAAATTCGATGTAGTTGTGTATATCGCCTTAACACAGTTTCGGTGGCCATTTCACTTCTAAACGCAGATAATGAGTACATTTACACACAGTAAATCTTGAATATTGGAAACTATAATCTGTATCCCGTTGACCTTAAACCATAATCACAATTTCGGAGACACTTGTTGAACAATAAAATAATTATTCTGGAAACTTGAAGCCCGTTCGTTGTTCGTACGCAGTCGAAATTTAACAACAATAGATAAACCGATTACCGCAATCTCAGAATTATGTCATAGCACATGTATAACTATAGTCACTTGTCAACATATGTTGATTAGGCACTCAAAAATGTACAGCACAGCACTGGAAATCTATTTACTTCTACCGATCAAAGAATTTGCATTCACACAGCAATGTAGTATGAAGATAACGGAAATACTGTACTAACAAATTTGTATCACAGCACTTGATGAAGATTGCGTAGAGAATCGTTGTTGTGAACACTGGAGTTACCGTATTTATAAAATTGTATTAAGTTGTAAACAGCGCGGATGATGTATGTGGAATATAGAAATAATTGTATTTGCAGAATACTATAGATTGTGTTGGATTCAGGAATCCTACTTCTGACAACAATGATTGAGGAAGATCTTTTTCTTCCAGTTTGAATTTTCAAATTTTGCAGACTAACACCATTTACTTTGAAATAAAACCAACAACAAATTATTTTATGTTTAAGTTTTGAGATTGCTCAAAGCGCGAAGTTGCTCGCGTACATTCCGTAACGATGAAGGTTTCAACATTTCATTACTTACATGGAGTTTGGTGCGAAGTCTACGGCTATAGAGAATTTGTGCGGGTGAATACTTTAACCCAGCTACAGGCGTATTACGATAATTTAGCAGCATTAAGTCTAAATCACATTCACTGCTTTCCGTTAATTTTTTTCAGCTTTTTCGGCGAGGCCATTTGATCGTGGGTAGTTTGGGCTTGAAGTTGTAATTTCAAAGTTCCAAATTTCACTGAAATTTTTGAATTCGTATGATGCAAACGGCATGTTATCTGCAATGACTTTTGATGGAATACCATGTACCGCAAATACTTCTTTAAGCGCCTTAACAACCGAACCTGATTGTTTCGATGATAATGGCTTTAATTCGATCCATTTCGAAAAATAATCTACTGCAACTAAATACGACCTTATTCCGAAATCAAATAGATCACAACCAATGATCTCAAAAGGTAATGTAGGAATATCATACTGAACCAATGGTTCCTTCACATTATTCGGCTGAAATTATTCACATATATGACATTTTATAATAGTGTCTTCTATATCTTTATCCATGTTCGGCCAGTAAAACAACGGTTGTTTTAGTTATACCTAAGTGTGTTTCATGAAGTAGATCTAGGATAGTTTCTCTAAGATTAAGAGGTACCATAATACGATTTTCGTAAAATAATAAATCATCAATTATACTAATATCTTGTCTTTTGTTGTAATAGAATTTCAAAAGATCAATTATTTTGTTTTTAGAATTGTGCCACCCGTTTATACAAAAAAATGTTAACTTGCTTAAAACATAATCTTCGTTAGTTTTTTCTTTAAACTCATTTAGCCTTCGCTTTGAAATGTTTGTAGAATGAACTAAATCGTTTAGAGATTCATCAACTTCTTCGACATTATCCGTAACAGGGCATGCACGAGATAATGCATCAGCTATATACATATATCGTCCTGGCAAGTGCTTAATTTCGATGTTATATCGAAGCAATTTGAGTTTAATTCTTTGAGGCCGAGGAGAGAAAATTTGTTATTGAAACTTACGACAAGCAAAAAGAACAGCGAGATATTTCTTTTCAATAGATGCATAATTTTTCTCAGCATCACTTAGCGATTTTGAGGCATTACACACAGGCTTATTATTTTGCAAAAGGCAACATCCTAACCCTATATTTGATGCGTCACATTGAATATTTATTTCTTGTGATGGATCGAAATTTTGAAGCAAGGGCGCCTTAACCAACATTTGATTAATTTCTCAGATAGCCGCTGTGTGATTTGATAACCACAAAATTCTATGTTATTCTTAAGCAGCGCCTGCAACGGGGCTGTTTTGTCTGACAGGTGAGGTAGAAAATCTCTTAAGTAATTAACCATACCAAGATAACGTTGAAGGGCTCTTTTATCTTTTGGCGTTTCATTTTCATTTGAAAAACTTTGGCTGCTATATTTAACCCAAACGGAAGCCTAAGAAACTTATAACAACCGAAAGGTGTTTAAAAAGTGCAGATCTGGCTCGAGGTGTGATCAAGTTCGATCTGCCAAAATCCGTCTTTTAAATCTAATATACGGTAAAATATTTTTGGCCAAATAATTTTGATTTGATACCATTCAAAGTGGGAATTTGATAAAAGTTCGGTATTAAATTTTTATTTACATCCTGCGGATCAAGGCAAATTCTTAGTTTTTATTTGGTTTTTCCACTACAACTATCTTACTGACCCGCATTCGCTTGGTTCATCAACCTTTTCTATATTTCGAGCAGAACACAATTTATCTAATTTTGTTTCATCACACTTTCTTTCAGTGCAATTGGAATTCTATTTTATTCTATCAAATAATTCAATATTTTCTTGTACGAATGCCACTACGGTGTTCCCTAAAGCACAAACATTACGTTTAATCAAACCGAGATCTATACAAGACTTTAAACCTAATATTGGCTTTGGTTTTGTATTCACAATTAGAAATTTTTCTAAATAAAATTTATCTCCTGAGAAATCTATCAATAACTCTACTTGTCCCTCAATTTTGACTGTAAATCCTCCATACGCCTCTAAATTTGACGTATTTGGTTTCAGCTGTTTTACCTGACTAGCTTTCATTTGATTAAAAATGTGTAACGGTATAATATTAACGTCTGCGCCTGAATCTAGTTTAAAACCAATTATATGTCCTTCCACATTCAATTCTTCATGCCATACATTTGTTCCGATTCTAGCAACCTTATCATCACCATCAACAAAAGAAATCGAGAGTGAATTTAAAAAATAATCGTTTTCATCACTTACTTACTACATATTCATTATTATCGTTTTGATTTTCATAATCTACTTCCCTATTTTCAACAACTTCCTTTACTAAATGTTTCCCATTCTCCGATTAAAATTGTTGCATACTGTGGCAAAATGACCTTTTCTTCCACAAATACTACAGTATCTGGTATACGCGGGACATGATTATAATTACAGTATCGACATTTTTGTTTATTGATTGATGAGAAATTCCCACGCCTTGGTGATTCAGCTTGTTTACTGGTATCGTGCTGTATGATGATGATGATTGTCCAGGTTTACTGATTTGATCAGAATTCTGAATTACTATTGTATTAACTGTTGCCGATGGACGACCTTGTAAAACTTTTAGCTGTGATTCGGTGGTTTCTGTTATTCTGCAGTATTCAATAATTTTTTCGAGCTCTACATCTTCATCTATCAAATTAAAAATGTTCTCTTGTAATGATTTATTAACACGTAAAATTGAATTTTCTTGTTCGCCAAATTCGCTATTTTTTTGGTTAATTTTTTGATCTCAGTTAAGAAATGATCAAATTGTTCTATCTCGTTTTGATCACGAGTATAGAAGAGATATCGTTGGTATAAAATATTTTTACGTGGGTTACAATACGTTTGAAACGCGTTAAGTATTTCCTTCAGATATTTCCGCTTCGCGTCTGATAAATTCATGGTATTAAAAATATCAACAGCATCTTCGCCGACCACATTGAGAAATATTGCGACTTTTCTATCAGACCATTTCGTTCTGGGTCCTATCTTGTTTTTAATTTACATAAATTCAATTTTTGACTTAAATTTAAATCGTAAAATTGTTGCTTTTGCAGATGATATTGTATTAAGTTATTTTGATTTGATTGCTAATGAACTAACTAACAATCTGCATAAAACTAACATTTTGTTTTTTCTTTTATTTTCAGGTAAGACTTGTTCTTCTAGAATTATAATTTATTCTAAAAAAAACTGATTAAATATTAAGCTGGTAAGTTATATGAAGTCGACACTATGCTTCATCGCACAAAGTTCATCCGAAATCAATTAAAAGGACATTCAAATTTGGGTACAAAAATGTGAATGACATCTTACCAACAAAAACAAAAATCCTTAATAATATTTGTCTATATAGGCAAAAAGAAAACATTTAGTACATAAATCAAAACGATAACATAAAAAACAAAAACAAATAAATATATCCACCTCGCAACCTTATAACAAAAATCAATTTATCTTATTCAAAGTAATTAATTTATCACAAAAAGCTCAACAAAATAACAAAAAAACACCAGCAACAACGCTGTACACAAGTATTTCATAATAAATTAAATTTGTTTCCTCAATTCATTCAGAATAAATACGCTCGTATACATCTGAATGTATGTACAATGTACCTACTATACGTATATTATACTGTTCTATGTACATTCAAAATCAAAAGCATTAAGTAATCAACTATACTCAACAAATATAAACATAAAATGTAAATACATGTGTGTGACCTTAAAAGATCAAGAAAAAAGCAACAAACAAAAAAAAATACAAAACAAATGTTTAGATGACCATCGGTCGAGCAAGAAATCGAATCAACCATCATCTTACTCCACCTTCAAAAAAAAAATAAAAAAATGTCAATACAAATTTACCAATTCATTGATCAAATTTATTTTTAATGTCTTGTCAAAGTTGATTGCCCTGATAATTTTTTTTTCCAGTATCTTTGTCTGTGTGTTGTTAACTTTTAAAAGTTTTTACAATAACTAAGCGCAGATAATAATTGTATACATCTCTAATCAAATTGTAACTTGAAGTCTTATGCAAAGTGTATTTTTACATACTTATGTATGTATAGTATATAGTCGTTCATAATAAAAGTTGGCAAAGTATTTTATGGTATCACTGTATGCTGTACGACAAGGTATAAAAAAAACTTGAAATAAATTATGTTTTCTTAAATAAAATTTAATTTAAGTTTTTCTTATATACACGAATACATATACATAGCTAGACTCGTACTCGTAATAGCAATAGAGGTTTGCTTGTAACCACAATAACATACACCAACTTATAAAAGTGAATGGATTAAATTATTGTTTAAGAATTTAATAAAAAATAATAAGAATTTAACGATTTAAAACAGTAATAACAATAATCATACCGAGAGATATTATTATAATAAATTGAAATTGACTTGACAGACTGGTTTAACGTTGTTTGAAAATCGTTTCTATGTACATATATAGTATACTCGTCTATGTGCCAATAATAATAAAAACTTATGTTTTATATAGTTTGCGTGTACATAGTTATACAACAACAAAATGTTCTCGACTCCACAACAATTGTCATTTATAGTAGCGGATAATTGTGGATGAGTTTGTATTTTACCATATTTTCGCAGGCGCAAAAAGGTGCATGGAAATCTTCAAGCAATGCAAACCATTTTCAAAATACATCCATTAGAAACCGCAGTTAAATTCCTGAAGAAATGCAGAAAACACATTGATACAAGTTTACATATTCTTTACAGTGTAAAGAGCTAAAATACATTTTAGAAATTAAAAATGCTAATACGATTTCACTGATCGGTGCACTGCACCAGGCGGAAAAATCTTAAAATGTCATGATTGATTGAATGATTGAGTAGAATGTACGACCAAGCCTAAGCAAGACTCCCGGATGACACCGGGCCCTCTGTACACCCTTTACATATGACAAAACCGAAGGAAAGGAAAGGTACATTAGTAACAAAGAATCAACCCGGTTCCAGACACCTAAGTAGTTGACAGTTACTAAATTTGTTAGTAGTATATCTTTAGTAAAATATGTAGCACAAGAACAAACAATTTTAAGTTCATTTACTGCTTAACTTCCTGGAAGTGGTTTCAGGTTCTTCAAAAATTTCCTAAATTTAAAATCTGCATTAATCACTTATAATAACTATTCTAAAATTAATTAAGCATAAATTTAATTCTTTGAAATAATTATAAATTAATCTTTATATACTACAAATTAATAGTTTGTATAAGAATAATTAAATCAACTACCACCCCGCCCGTCGCGCTATCGTTTCACTCAGTGTCATCTTAGTCGGATTTCTCAGGTGATTCTAAAGTAAAATCGTTTTAACGATTATTTATTAATTTATTAAATAAATACCAATATCAACATAAAAATATATATACATATATATATATATATATATATATATATATGAGCGTATCCATTACTTTTTTAAAAAACCGGGCGCATGTATTTCATAACATTCACCGATTGCGCTGTAATTTTTTTCAGGAATAGTAGTCGATGAAAAACTTTGTTTTCCAAAATGTTACCCCTTCATGCCCCCCCTTTTTCGAGTTATGATTTTTTAAAGTTAAGAAATTGAGTGATTTTAGGCTCTTTTCGATAGGTAACCGTTCTACTTAGGTTGCTTTGTTTGTATTCGTTGAGCATCTGCTGGGATGTGTCGATTAAGATCTTATTAATCTTGTACTGTTGGTTGTTATTATCAATTACATGGTTTTGGCTTTTTACTATCTGATCCCAGTCCGTAGCATCCGGTGAACCTGCGATCCATTTCCATGCGCTACCAATCCAATTTATCGATCTCCTGGTTTTCGATTTTGGATTCTTGAGTTCTGAAATTAGCTGCGAGATTTGTTCTATCTGATGGATTAATTGAGGTCGAAGTTTGCTTTCTTGTTGTATGCTGTTGATTGTTGGTGTTAATCGGTCAATCAATTCTTCGTAGTTGTATAAATTGATCATGTGGATTATTTTAAAGTTCCCCTTGATAATTCGTCCGTTCCCTTGTTTTATAGTTACTATCGGGTCATCGTATTCATAGATATTCAAAGTTGATGTCAGACCCCATAGACATGCTCTAGAAATAGACATAATTATTGTGTTAGATTTTTGATCTGAGCCTTATGGATTCGCTTTCCCGATGTTGTCGTGATTGTAACGTTATTATCCTGGGCTACTATTTCTTTTTGAAATCTTGGTTTGTCTTTTGATTGGATTTGTTTAATTGTTGTAAAAATCGTTTCGCCAGGTTCGTATGTTTTAGGTGTTTTTCTCCTTCCATTTTCCCTCGCGATTTTGGATTCCTGAGCTTTCCTAATTCTTTCAATTAAATCCTCATTTATTTTGGTTTTGAAGTCGGTTAGATTCTGGTAGTTTACCCGTTGTGTTCTCCCAAAAAAGATATCGCTGGGTTTCTGCTGGATGACTGAATGTATAGAATTATTGTAGCGATCTACCGCTATGTTGATCAATTCTTTTACTGTCAATTCCCTGAGTTCGTTTTGCAAGCATCTGAAGATTTCAATTACTGTAGAGTGGACTCTCTCGACAGTCCCATTTACCTCACTTCTCTGTGACGGTGTTAGGTAAATTTCGACTCCTAACGTTTTCAGATAATCACTAATAATAGGGCTTACGAAACTTCTTTCATTGTCCATTACAAGCATCTTAGGTACGGTAAAGTAGTGAAGCGCCTTAATTATTTTATCCCTCACATGTGGGATCGATTTACATTTGATACGAAAAAATTTCGCAAATTTTGAGAATTTATCCACACAGGATAAGAAATTTTCGTTCTTGATTTCCATTATGTCAACATGGAGTATTTCCGCTGGATACGTCGGGATGGGTGTTTCCTGGATTTGTACTTGATTTGGACGTCTATCATATTTATTGATGTTGCAGATATCGCAGGCTAGCGTATACTTTTTTACTAGGCTAGCCATTTGCGGAAAATAGTACTTTTCCAAGATTTGTTTCCTGTTTTCTATATGATTTCGGTGTGCCCTTCTGTGTTCCTCTTTTATAATTGAGTATTTGTTTTCTTCATTGCATATATCCATAACCATTCTTTGAGTTAGTCGAATTTTATAATTGGAGAAGTGTTCCTTAAAGGTTTCTTGTAAGATTTGTATAAATTCTTCAGGTATTTTTATCGCATTAATCACATTCGGGTTTAATTTTTCTCGTAGTATTCTAACTAACGCTTCTTTATTTATTTCTGGTAGGCTGATGTGGTGCCTATGGTAGGATGGATGAGGTTCTTCATACGCGTAGATTTCTTTGCCTCTTTTGAGTATAATCTGATTTTTAAATGCGTTAATTGGTGCTTCACAGTATTTTATTAGGCTTGTAGAATCTTCTTCGGCGCTGTGCATTGTACCCTCTGTGGAAAGTGTGTTTGCTTCTATTTCCAATCTTGATAGGGCATCAGCAACTTTATTAGCGGAGCCAGGCTTGTAAACAAGCTCGTAATTATACTCTTCCAGGCGCGCCTTCCATCTTTTCAGCTTGGCGTTATTGTTTCTGTTGCTCAGTGCGAACGTCAAGGGTTGGTGGTCCGTAAGTATTTTAATTTTCTTTGCTCCATATAAGTAATTTCTTAGACTGTCCAAAGCCCAAATTATTGCCAACATCTCCTTTTCGTTGACTGCATAATTCTCCTCTGTCTTATTTAAAGATCTGGAAATATACGTAACTGGTCTATCTTTGCCGATATCTCCTTGCGATAATACGGCTCCGATTGCTGTGTCTGAGGCATCGGTGGTCAGGTTGAATGGTTTGTTGAAGTTAGGAAATACTAATATCTCCGATGATGATAGTAGCTCCTTAATATAACGGAAAGCTTGGATCTGTTCTTGATCCAGACTGACTTTTACTTTTTTTGATTGGTTCGCCTTAATCTGGGCATGTTCACCCCTTGTAAGATTTGATAAGGGCTTCGCTATCTTCGCAAAATCCTTAATAAAACGCCTATAATATGATGCTAATCCGAGAAATGATTTTAGTTCTTTCAGATTCTCAGGGTTTTTTAGGTTCTGGATAGCAGCTACTTTTTTTGGATCGGCCCTAATTCCTTGGTTCGTGATGATATAACCTAGGAATTCAGTTTCCGTTTTTAAAAATTCCGTTTTGTCCAAATTTATCCGTAGATTGGCCTTTTCCAGTTTAGAAAATATTTGTTCGAAGTTTATTAGATGTTCCTCCTTGGTTTCCCCTCCGAAAACAATTATGTCATCAATGTAGACATAACAGGTTTTGCCAATCAACTCTTTCAACACGTCATCTATCATCCTCTGGAAGATGGCAGGTGCGTTTTTAAGTCCGAAAGGAAGTCTCAAAAATTCGTATTTCCCGTTCATGGTTGAGAAGGAGGTTTTCGGTATGTCGGATTCTTTCATTTTAATTTGGTGGAATCCAGATTTAAGATCGATTGTTGTGAAGAACTTGGAATTCCCAAGATTCGCGACCGTGTTAGAAATGTCTGGAATCGGGTAAGTATCTGCGATGGTGACGGCATTTAACCGCTTGAAGTCAATAACCATCCTGTATTTTTGTGTACCTGAAGCATCCAGCTTTTTGTTCACTATCCAGATCGGTGAATTATATGGGCTCCTTGAAGGCCGAATAATCCCATCCTTTAGAAGTTTGTCAATTTGTTGTTCCACTTCGTTCCTCATATTGACTGGATTTGGGTAGGATTTCGTATAGATCGCCTCTTCCGTAGTTGTTTTGATTTCAGCCCTCACAGTAGTATCGATTGGTGTTATGTTATTTACTGGACCAAACAATGTTTTGTATTTTGCTAGTAATATCTGAATTTTCTGTTTTAATTCGGAAGAGAGGTGGCTATCTCGGATTTCCAAACTATTTACCTGAGAAGCCAGTTTTTCATGAAGTGGTATCTTAATCTTTGAGGCAAGTGTCAGGATGTTATTTTTTCGATCAATAACTGCATCGAGTTGTTTCAGTGTGTCATCGCCAATTATACCGTCGAATGATTTTAATCCCGGCAGAACAAAAAATTCTATTGTTGTGTCGATCCCGATGCTTTTAAAAAATTGTCCACTGATTTTTTCGCTGATTTCGATTTCTCCTCCTGCTGATCTTATTTTAAATTTCTTATTGGCGGGAATCGTGTTTTTGGCTAATTGAGGTTTGATAAAATTTTTATTGGCACCCGTATCAATCAGAAACTTAAGGGTATTGCCATTTTTTATATGATATTCTATGTATGGTATGCTAGAGAGGCACCCATCATAAAATTTAACTCTGCATTCTCCTCGATTTCTTCTTCGTCCTCAAGTTCTCCTAAATCTGCTTTATCCCTTAAAAGCTGTGAGTATTCATCTCTATCCTCTTCTTCCTGAGACTCTATGTGGTACATTCCCTGTTGTTTTCGTGGTCCATTGTAATATGAGTTTTCTCGTTTAAAGGCTTGTTGGCCTTGTTGAACTTGTTGCGGTGGACGGTTCATGTAGTTGATTTGTCTGCTCTGTAACGATGGATCAATATCCATTGGTTCTGGTGGTTTGGGATGTGTTGGCCTTGGCGGTACTTTGATATTTTGGTGCTGAATGTTATAGACCATGTTTCTTTGTGATAACGACATTTGGTTGTTATTTCTCCGAAAATCAGGTGGGTTTATGTTTGGTCTTGAAAAAATTTGGTTTATTGGAGCAGTTACTGAATTGTTGATATTCTTCTTATGTACTGTGAAATTCCGATAGTTTAAATTCTGGATCTCCAGGCAGGATGCGTAAGCCTCTGGTAATGTTTGTGGTTTCTGGATGATCAGCATTCTCGATATATCTCCATTCAATCCCCTGATAAAGACATCCAGAGCTCGGTTCCGATATGTTTCGATGAGAACATTAATTGTGTCGGTCGAATAGTCTTCCGTTTTGATTTTATTGACAATTAAAGAGAATTGGTGGTTGACATTCGCGTAGAATTCGTCCAATGTCATATTCTTCTGAGATAGGTTGCTGAGTTGATGCTCTAGTGTCCTCAGGTCTCTCTTGTCAGCGTAATGGAGGGAGAGACATTTCTTGATTGCTATCCATTCGTCATCGAATATATTGTAAGATATAAGGGCAGAATCAGCGCTTCCCCTAATTTTCTGCCTGATACTCTGCAGAATTGCTCGATATATAGGCTTATCGCGCATGATGTTATAATCTTTTAAAATGTTTTCAACACTGTGGATCCAAGATATGTACTGTGTAGGGTTACCATCAAATGGTTGTAGCTCTTTTACACAGTCTGGCAATTTACTGATTTCTCTTAAATCCTCTGCATTTTTGGGTGTTACCAAATTTTCTGTTGTTCTAACCACTTTTATTATTGGATTCTCTAATCTTTGAAGTCTTTGTTCAATCAGTTTTGATTGTTCTATTTGAGCATTAAGTGCTCCTGTCAACTGCTTTATGGTGTCATATAATACTTCTAATTGTTGTTCCATTTTTTTTCTTTTTTTATCTTTAAACACTTTTGTTGTTATTTATTGGGATTATTATTATTATTACTATTGTTATTATTATTTTAAGCTTTCGTCAAAATATTTATTTTATTTCCTTTGATTATTAATTATTACTATTATTTTATGGCTTATTTATTTGTCGAAATATTTATTTATAATTTTTATTCACTTACAGTATTATTAGCCTCATTTGGCGAGGATTTCTCCTATGGTTGAGTTGATACGGGTTTTAAAATTCCCTTGGAAATATGTATACTTTTTGTTCCGGATGATTCGCAGGTTTCCTTTTTGGCCCCAAGTGTTGATTCTTGCCTGTTGCCTACTAATGGTGCGATTTCACTCACCATTGGGGCACCAAAATTCAAAAAATACTGATTTCTTTTATTAAACAGTTACATAAAATAGAACACACAATTTTAGATTTTTTATTGTTGTTTCTACAGGGTGATCCTAGACGGCCGTCCTGCTTAAACAATGATCATTCTGTTCGGCTATTTGTATGTCGTCGTATTCTATTGATGATAACGCTCCGGCATAATAAATCTTCATATTTTCAGCAGATGTTGAAGTATTAACTGGACCTTCGCCTTGTTTCACTTTTACTACTTTGTAAGACTAAATATACTTTAGATCCAATTAGGAACCATCCTTGAATTGCATCCGTTTGATTAAAGCGAAGTCACCAATTTTGTATTTGTTGGAATGTTTCCTCTTTTTATTGTAGGTCTGACGGTTTTCTTGCTGTATTCGTTCAATAGCTTCTTTGGCCTTCGTTCGCAAATCCTCCCTTTCATCTAAGATGATTCTAGTGGATTCTTCCTCAATGATTTCTGTAATTTTGACGTATTCTACATACCAATACTCCGTTGAATTGAATTATTCAGACCCGCTGTAAAGGTTCAGTGTACTTAAACCACTCATCTGGTTTGTCTGCTGATAGTTTTGTTAGAGCTGGAACCATTATTCGAAAAACTCTCTCGATTTGGCCATCTCTTGTGCACAGTACTCCTGGAACTCGGCAGACATGAATGAACCACCTCTGTCGGCGATGATATACTTGGGATTTCCAAAAGTAGATTTCTGCACCTCAAGCTTCTGTATGGCGCCTTTTTAGCGTTTGTTATTTTAGTTCGATACAGCCAGACGAATTTGGAGAATGCGTCGATTACACCAAAACTATATTTATATTGCTCTCTGGTGGGAGACAACGTACCCAAATGGTCGATATGGTACGCTACCAATGGAAGATTGCCTTTTGGAATATAGGGTTCAAAAATCCTTCCTGCTTTCTCATTTTTCTCTCTTCCATTAGACACGGAACACAGTTTTTGAGGCAGTTCTTCACTTTATCTGACATCTTTGGAATACAAAATTGGCGTGTGATGAGTTCCTCAGTTTTCCTTTTATTGAAATGACCTTGGTTGTGGCACATTTGGATAAGCTCGCCTTGCATCTTTTTTGGCACCACCAGTAGCAGTACACCGTCCCGTTTCTTAAATAGAGCATCAGAATTAATGACGAACTCATCATACTCACCTAATTTAAGAAGTTCGTAAATCGGTCGGAGATCAGAATCACTTCTCTGAGCGGCTTTAACACGATTAACGGTATTGCCCTCTTTTGGTAGAACACTGGGGCTTCTATCAGGGCATCTACATGTCTCATTCGATAACCAGGGCGGTGTTCTAAATTAAGGTTCTATTCTTGCAGCTGCAATGCCCATCCAGCAATTCTTGATTTTAGTTCCTTTCGTTTCATAGTCCATTTAAATGCTGCACAATCGGCAATAATTTTGAACTGCAACCCCAACAGATAAACTCTCATCTTTTTCAACGCGGTAACTATAGCTAGAACCTCCATTTCTTGATCTTGATCACATTGTTGTAATAGAATGGCTCCAATTCCAAGTTTGCTCGCATCAGTATGTCACTAAGTTTGCGCCTTCGGGGAGTCTAACCTTAAGATCGGATGGCTGGACAATATATCTTTCAGTCTATGAAAGGCTCGCTTTTCAGCATCGCCGAATACGAACGCCACTCCTTTCCTCAGTAAATCCGTCAGGGGTCTCGCTATAATAGCATAACTCTCCACACACTTCCGAAAATAGCCAGACAATCCTAGAAATCCTTGTATTTGTTTGATGGTATCCGGCTGTGGAAATTTAGCAATGGCTGATGATTTAGATTTTGATTGTTGAATCTGCCCATGTTTGATCTCGTAGCCAAGGAATTCGATTTGTTTTCTTAAAAATTGGCACCAAATCCATTTTATGTCTAATCCGTTCAGCTCTGCTACACTTATTACTTTTTCCAAATTCTCTAGAGCATGTTTTTCGTTTTCTGCTGCTATCACCAGAACATCAATGTATATGCATAAAACACCTTCGACACATAAACTCTGAAACACGTTGTTGGTGTAGTGCACAAACACTGAAGGACTGTTGCATAATCCGAATGGTGCCCGAAGAAACTCATACAATCCAAACGGAGTGATAAACGCAGTATATTTTATCTATCTTTCTTCAACGGAAACGTGAAAAGATCCATTGCGTAAATCGAGCGTAGAAAAGTACTCGGCATCCTGAAGTTTATCTATTTGATCGTCGATCAAAGGCATCGGAAAACGATCGTTACATATGATGTCGTTTATTTTTCTATAGTCCACGCACAACCTTTTGGTACCATACTTTCTGTTTGCCAACACAATGGGACTCGCATATTCGGATGTGCTGGGACGGATAATACCTTCCGATAATCATAGATCGATAATTACATCACCTTGTTCAACTACCAACGCACAAGCTTCAGGAACAAACCTTTTCATTATAATGCTGGTTGGTGTGAGGATGGTAATGGTTTGTTTGATCAAGTCTACCGGCAATATTCCATCTTCCAAAACGTGTATCACGGTCGAACATATTTCACCATCAATGACTAATTGCGCCTCCATTCGTTGGCACGACTTTAACACCAGCGCCATTAAACGATATTCGGTCATCAAATTTCGGTCATCGAATATCCTGCTTGGCAAAGTTAGACTTCCGACTTTGCATCCACCACCTGAACCTTTGTTGTCATTGCTTTCGGGCAACTCAGCCGATTCGAAGCACTTTTTACAAAACAATCGACAATATTTACAATTCGGTTTTTCTAATGACATCCTTTGGAGCCGATAAAGTATTTCAAGACCAATATATGGGAAATTTCAAAACTCAAGGCCAAATATATCATCGCGTCAATTGTAGGGCCAAATAGCATACGCATGACTGTTAACCGTCCAATCGCATCCAACTGTAACAGCCAAATATAACAACCCACCTATTCAATATTTTGTACAACTTTAGCTTGTTGATATTTGCAAGGAATCAAATCACTTCCTCCCATGTGCATTTATTTTAAACTATGAGATAAGGTAATTTACCAACACTTTGTTTACTAAGTATAATAAAAAATTCCAAAATATAGAGCCGATAGTTCAAAAAGCTTCTGCACCCCACCCCCATCGATATTCGAAACCAGTACCTTAAAATCCAATCGACAAAGATTTAAACACTGTGCTGTTTGGTCGGTTGCAGGAAAATTCGCAACACATAAAGGAAATATAATAAGCGAAAGTTCATCCAGTTTGCCTGGTTATTTTAGATGAAACAGCTGACAATTATTTGTGTGTTTGGACCAAACAAACGGAAGTTTTTTGGATGTGAGCTCAAATCCAACTAAAACAACCTTCTTTGCCTTTGGATCCTATTTTTTTCGTTAATTCTTTTGGAATTTGCACAAAACATTCTGTACCAAAAATTCTTACATGCGCCAGATCTGGTATAGAATTTTAAACCATTTTTCATATGGTGTGCTATCAACACATTTATTGTTTGTCGAACGATTTAACATATGTATAACTGGCTGTTCGAACTGCTTCAGGCCAACGAAATTTTTGTAAACCACTTGCAATTAACATCGTTCGTGCACTTTTCCGAACCGTTCTGTTGTCTCTTTGAGAAATACGTTCCCATGTAATACCTTCATTTGACAACAGGTCTATCACGTCTCGATTCACGAATTCAAGGCCACTGTCAAATCGGAAATTTTTAATTTGGCTATCAATCGTATTGTGCACCAATGTAATGTAACCACATAATTTATTGTATACATCATCCTACTTTAAGAAGTATGTATGTCTGAAGCAGGTTGCTTCATTTTTGATCAACATAAAATATCGAATGGCTCCTATTCCTTCCATTGGACCATATAAATCTGCATGCATAAATTTACCTCTATTATAGCTAGTTGAACTGATTCTGTTTTATGTGATGCTCTTTTCATTTTTCCAAATTGACAATCTTCACAGAAAAATGTATCGCTATCCGATAGATTGACCCATCAATTAAATTTTCGTTGCACATTTTCTTGATTGTATCAAGATTGTATTTATTTGTTTCCGGTCATCTTCTAGTCCAATTGCCATAACAACATTTTGTGCATCAACTACTTTCACAATACCATCTAATTGAACCGTAATGTAGCCTTTCTTGGTCACTACTCTGGTTGAAAATAAATTGTCTGCCAATTTAGGAACGTACAGCGCATTTTTTAAACGGCATGGCTCCTACGGACAGTAGTTAACTCTGGAATCAATTAAAATTGTACCAACTCCTTCAATTGGTAGTTTAATCCACCTTCATTACATTTGTGATAATCGGTGAACGATTCACGATGAAATGTCAATAATTCCTTTTATTTTTGTTTTTCGAACAATCATTTGCGCAGAACGCGGCTTAATTGTACGGTTTTTCTATTTTATTCGGCTTCCATGATTCTTTATTTAAATTACATTCACGTGCCCAATGTCCAACTTGATTACACAGATGGCACTTTGTTCTCTTTTTTAAATCATCGATGTTTGTGCGTCTTTTTGATTTAATATTCGCGTTTGCTTTCGCTGCGAAAGCTACGTGTGAGTCATCGTTCATTGTTTTTCTGAGATTGTCTTCTGCCAAATGTAGCGAAGACATCAAAGTATCAATCGAAAGAGTTTCTTTTATATTATACCAAACCGTTTTATAATTATTAAATGTTAACGGTAAAATACTGATATTACGAACCATTTTCAATTTGTCCGATAACTTCTCACCATGAATTTCAATCTTTGCTGCTAATTTATTTGCTTTCGACACATAATTTGCAACTGTTTCATTTTTAGTGCAAAATATGTTACTCTTCGTATAAATTCATTGTGCGGATCTCGGAATTCTTTTCATAGATGCCTGTCAATTTTTTAATCATTCTTTCGCCGTGGTGCATATTAAAACAAGATTTGCACGTTCTGTATCTAATAGTTGAATCACAACATACATCGCTTTACCCTCATTACGTTCATATTGATCTTTCTTATCGTGAGTAGCAGACAATTCAGGTACTTTACCTTCAATGTTGCTGACTAAACCACGTGCTTCCATCAATTCATTTATTTGGAATTTCCATATCGATAATTTATGCCATTCAATTTATGACCAACGGAGTTATTATTATCTTCTTGTATATCGTTGAACACCTCCATGTTTAAATCCTTTAAAAGTTACGATACTAAAATTAATTCGATTTCTGCAACAATCTCTTCATTGAATGTAAACAAAACTTGTCGAATATTTTCTGCTGCTATTACTGCGTCTAATAACAAAATTAAATCAACCAAATTCAACTTTTAACAATAGTTATCGTTCAAACGGCTAACTCTACACTCCACTGATTGTATTTGAGCCATTTATGAAACCAACAAATTAAATTTAAACAGATTGACCGGAATGCTGACAAAATATATTTTAGTAGAAATTTCAGAATTTCGGCCTGATATAATTTCAACAAAAGTCTGAAGCAAGAGAATGATTTTAAATTAGAACCTAAACAACTCACTTTAATTGAGTGGACCTAACAAAACCTGCTAATTGTTCTAGTTGAAGGTTCTTTGGTCCAAATCAATAAAGTGCTTTATTCAATTATAACAATAGCCATGAAAACGATAAAATTTATCCATTTCATAGAAGCATACAAAAAAAAACGTTCCATTACTCATTAAATCATTTATAAAATCTTAATTATCGATTTATTCTATGTAAATTACGTTATTTGCAATTTAAACATACGATCATTAAAATTACCCCAAGGGCACACCAAAAATTATATTTGTCACACAAAATTAATTATTGAAACCTCGGGCATTAGATCAAAAATATATTTTTGGTGTACACGCAAAGTATAGACTTCCTATAAAGTTTAAGATCGTAAACGCAATACAAAATAGAATGTCGAATATGGGTAACGGTTTAATTTGCATTGAAAATATTACCGAGTAGGTGGTCAATCAATATTGCAGCAATGAACAAAAAAAAAAACGTGTATTGTATAGCACAAGTAACGTGTGGTGCACAATAAATTAACAATGTAGGTCCAATGATTTATTAATAAATCCATTAATGCGGTGAAATACTCATAAATTATTTACTATACTATGTAGTTAGTACTTACTAGTGTTAATTAATTTTCACGGTCAGTCAAAATTACAACTACTTGATGCAATAAATTTGGTTCCGTAAAATTTGATTGATTCAAAATGCTCGTGGCTGTACAGTACTCATGAAAAACGATTATTGTGTTTTGAGGTTGCAATTTGTGGTTCAGGTGCGGTTTTAACAACATAATAAGTGCTTTAATGTTTTTATAATTCAAGGTTTTTGACAACAATGAGATCGTCTTGCGCCGAAAAAAATTATACAATAATTTCATTATCGTTTTGTATTACAGCACAATACGGTTTGTGCACATTATGTAATACAAGTATAATTATATAATATTCTTGAATTATGTCTCCATAAATATTAAGAAAATATCACGTACCGTCACTTTTTTTCATAAAGTCACGACTTTAAGCAGCTAAGTGTTATACAAAAAAAAAAATTGTTTAATGTATTGTTAAATTACATAAAGACCAAGGTTGCATGTTGGAATGACTTTATCGACTTTTTGCTATTTTTCTTATTTTGTTATCTATTTATGAAACGAAGATCAGCTGTACGTACTTATATTACAATGTACATAATGCCAATGAATGTGCGGTGTCGATAAAATTATAGTTGACAACTTGGAAAATATTGTTTAATATTTATGAAAGATTACTCCGATGTTAAGATGAGACAGATGTGTATTATATACATAATTGAATCTGAAAGTACGAATATCTGTTGTACTCTATTGCTTGTGGAGCAAACATAGAAGATGTTTGTTCATAAAATCGACAGCATCATTCATTTCAAATCAATCATTTTCATTGTGTCATTTTCCTCTCACTTTTTTATTTCAAATTAATTTGAATATTTTTCGAAATAGTTTATTGGCATTTGGAGTGCCTGCCCGGTTAAAATAACTTGAATTTAGGACGGGAGATATCGATAGACTTTAATAAATTAAACCTTTTACAAATCTTGTTCATCAATTTGCAAATCAAATTCATCTTTATCCGAAACATATTCATTCTTTCAGAAATCAAATTAAATCTTTTCCAAATCAAATTCATCATTTATGAAAATATCATATTAAAATTAGAAACGTCGGATTGAAGTCCTTTGACTCACTGATAATTCGTATTTAGAATTTTTGAGATTCTTTGTGACCAATATTTTTGAGATTATTTCGAAATTAATGAAAATGTTCAAATTATTCGAAGTTTTTGATTATGTAGTACTGATAGACGGCGGAGAAACTAAACTTGCCTGGCACCCCGTATTTATTTAACTCGCGACTGAATAGGAGAGTATCTATTGGTTTCTAAATTTTTCATTTTATTCAAATTAATACTCTATATTTTTGTATTTCTAAATTATTTCAATTTCCATATTCCTAAAATTTGTAATTTCTATATTTCTTAATTTTCTTAATTTCAAAAATTTTAAATTTCAAAAATGTGATAAAAATTCTCTAAATTTCAGGTTCCTTAATTTTATGAATTTTTAAATTTATACTAACTTTAAAAATGTAAATCTTTAAACTCCCATTTTCCAGTTTTACCTTCCCAAATTCGCAATAATTTTATTAAATTGTAAATCCCCATAATACAAAACTTTTAAATTTTCCTAAATTTCCTAATTTCTTTTCTTTCCAAACTACGTTACAAAATTCGTTAATTTCTAAAATCAATAATTTCAAATAATTGATGAATTTTAATTTAACGATTTTAATTTTAATTTTCCAAATTCCAGAATTCTTAAATTTGATAAAATGCTTATTTGAGCTTCTAAGGTTTTATGCTCTCTAAATGCCTGACACTTAGGGTGAATTTTAGAGTAAAATTCGTTGTTAGTTTTAGAGAGGGTTTTCCAGTGATTTTTAGGGTGATTTTTATGGTATAGGTTGAATTAAACGGTAAATTTTAGCGATAGATTTAAGTAAAATATTAGGGTTTATTTTAGAGTGACTTATAGGTTGAATTTAAGAGTGAATTTTAGAATTAATTTGTCGTAATTTTAGAAAAAAATTTAAAGTAAATTTGGGGTAAATTTATGATGAATTTGATGGAGAATTTAGATTGTTTTTGAGGTAAATTTAAGGATGAACTTTAAGGCTTGATTGTACGATGAAGTTCAAGAAGCGTTTTAAGAAAAATGTACAGGTGAATTTTTAGTTAAGAAGATATTAAATAAGTTTGGTAAATTTGGGAATGAATATTAAGTTTACGATGGCATCTCAAATTAAGTTTATAATAATTATAGGGCGAATTTTAAGGTGAATTTTATTCCCCTAATTATTAATCACCTAGTAAAACTTGTTATTTTATATCTAGATATGAAATACAGTAAATTTATTAAATTAAATGAATTATGATAGTTCGTTTAAGGTTGAATTTGAATTGTAAAAGGTTGAATTTGGAGTGCAAAACCTATAGTCAACACCAAAATTGTACCCGCACAACCCAAAATTTCCCGATTTTCTTTTAACACAACCGAAATTAGTCAACCGTCAACAACACAGATTTGTTTGATTTGTGTCGTATTGCATCATCAATCAAAATTTAAATCAAACAAATAAGTTAAGGTTTTATATCCGCATCGCTCTGATGACTCCGTTATCCGAACGCAACACTTCTGGCACACCGTACATAAAAATCAGCTCATCCCGAAGAAATTTTGCAATTTTATTTGCATTACCTTTAGCAAGAGACTTGAGCAGAACAAATATCGTTAATTGATTTAAAACTACTAGGGATTACAAATTTTCCAAAAGTCGATGTACAGTTTTTGAAATGGCCGTACTTGGTACTTCGTTGGATTAATCGGCTATTTCAAAATTTGTTTCAAAGATTTAGTGCCCGGATTTCTGGCTAAAAATAAAATCTTCTAAATCTCTCGAGAATCTTGCTAATTAAACAATGAGAAGCAGTAGGATCCACGTGTTGCTGTTAAATAATTTATTTGGTTAGCCCTTGTGGAATATAAACATATTATTCATTCGAGAATATTTGGAAACAAATTCTTCATTCGAGAAATATTCGGAATCGAAATCAATATCGTTAACTAACAATGTATGATTGTATATAACAATTCAGCTAAATACTCTTTGAAATCATAGGTTTGTAGCTTAAGAGTTCAGTGAGCAAGCTTTCCACTTCACAAGAGCCATTGAAGGCTAGCGTGATCGGTGTCACAGTGAAGTGAGTCCCCTCGATATATGGTCGAAATTTGTTAATGATTAAAATCGCTGCTAAGCATTCTAATTCGAATATAGAATATTTTTTATAAGCACCATTGAATTGTATGATACAAAAGCAATTGGTCTCTCGTTGCCAGTTGCATTTTTTGGGTATAAAACTCCCCCAACACCGTCCGTGCTAACATCACAACGGATGGGAAATGGCTTACAGAAATTAGGATTAATTAACACACCGTGTGAGTAAAGACTTCAATCTTTCTCAAGCGATTTGAGCCCCATTATTCCACGTAAACTTTGATCCCTTTTTGAGCAATGATGAGTGGGGTCACATCAGAAAAATTGGGCATGAATTTACTGTACCTGTAGGTGCAGAAAAATTACAAATATCTTTAACTTTACCTGGGTGGGTACGGAGACCAACTTCGCCAACGAGAAACCGCACATATTTAATTTCACGGGATTAAGATGGCTCTTAATGTTTAAAGTAAGTCTAACAGTTTTGAGCAGTTTCGCTATCATTTAGGCTGGCAGCAGGAGATCGACCAGATAAACGAACACTCTGTCGTGATACTGATGTAGAATCAACTTAACCATTACTTTCGAGCGACGATTCTTTGTCTGAAGCAATCTGCCGGATGGCGTTCTTACGGTCGAATGACGAGATACACTTAGTTTCGTGCAAGCGGCCTAAAAACCCATCAATATATGTCTTTTTTAGAGTTTAACTTTCCTAAAACCAAGACTTAATCTGACTGAACCATTCGATAATACGGGCGAACTCCATCCGCTGGTGCTTTTCTCGATCACCTTAAGTTCCATCATTCAGTCCAACTCTGAATACATCAGGTCTTGAATAGCTGGGAAAATTTTATAATAACGTTGTTTAATTTTCGGTATCTCTATAGAAATAAGCTTTTGATCGTAGTAAGCGTTGCCTATTGTTCAAGTGAAAGATGGTGTTGTCTATCATCTTTTCAACAATAGCCATCTTGCTAACAATCAACTCCAAGGTAAACTTGAGTTTGTAAATTTGGGGTAATATAAAACCTAATTATGTGCTCCTTGCTATCGTAAGCAGTAGGTATATCGACGTAGCCTAGGATTTTATTGGCACTGCCATCAGCTGTTTTCACGCAAGAATCTGATTTGCGTTTCTTTCCCAAGAATGCTAATGGACGCTCCACAATCGAGGAGACCAGTCACCTTTTAGATATACCCATGAAATGAGGGCGACGATCATTATCCAACTTGATAATCTTTCAATAGCAAATTTTGTTTATCAGTTTACGTTTTCTCCAGTAAATAATGTTGCGAGTGGATTATAGGACTAACTTCGACAAAATTTGAGATTGTTGATTTGCAATCAGATTTAATTCAGTTGGTGCACTAACAACGTGGCCGATTGTGACTTTTCAGATAAATTTCAATTCAAAATGTGACTGTTAATTTTATTAATCAATCCCCTCAGGACGATTTGCGTTCGGTGCAAAGTTTAAAGGATAATTATGATTGCAATTGGTACAGTTAGGCTTACGAACTTCTCCTATTCCACAACCCAAACAGAAAATTTCAATAAAATCTTTTCGGCAATCGGGATAGCGATGCACGATATTCTTGCAGTTCTAGCAATTATACGATCGGAACCGTTCGAATCTTCGACTGGAGTTTGATCATATTACTTGAGATAATCTCGTTAATATGGTGATGCTCCTTAGTAAGGCGATTTTTGTTTAAATCACCACAATACTTAAGATCATAATCGGAGCTAGACTAGATTCGTTCATACTTATGACTAGGGAAACCAAAAATATGTATTATCATGTTTTTCTTCTGTACACTTATCCTGAAACGAGTAAGATGTTAGTCATTTTCATGAAAATCTAATGATTTTAAGCCTTATTTGTAAGGGCATATTTTTGCATATTCCACCTCAAAAGCATATTTTGGTATATTTTATATATTATTGGCATGGGTCCGGGTCAAAATGCCGCGTTTTAAAATGTCGCGTTTTAAAATATCGCGTCTTAAAATGTCGCGTTTCAAAATGCCGCGAGGTACAAAATGTCGCGTGGTACAAAATGTCGCGTCTTAAAATGTCGCGTTTAAAAATGCCGCGAGGTACAAAATTTCGCGTGGTACAAAATGTCGCATCTTAAAATGTCGCGTTTCAAAATGCCGCGAGGTACAAAATTTCGCGTGGTACAAAAGACGCGTTTAAAAATGTCGCGTTTCACAATGCTGTGAAATCTGGCGACAACCCTGCCGATTTCGCAACGAGAGGGCTCTTTCCACGCGATATCATTGATACCAACCAATGGTGGAGTGGCCCCGCTTGGCTACAAGAAGATGAGTTTTGTTGGCCTTTGTCGTTTAAAGTTAACAACGAGTCAATCGTATATGCGAACCGAGAAGCAAAATCAATCAAATTGCTTTTTTCATTGAATTGTGAGGAGCATCATCCAATCAAGGAGGTAATGAAACGGGTGTCCGGTTGGGACAAAATGCTTAGAGTTATTTCATACATGTATCGGTGGTGCAAGTACAATAAATTCAAAGGTCCAATTTGTGTCAAAGAATTATCCAAGGCTGAAGTGGTCGTCATTAAACACCAACAACAAGAAGTCTTCTTTAGAGAAATTCATGCACTCGAGCAAAATTGCCCAATACCAAAGAAGTCATCTATCATTACATTGGCGCCATTCATCGACAGGGATGGTTTGATTCGTGTGGGTGGACGTATCCAACGATCTTCAGTCGGCTACAATCAGAAGCATCCAATTATAATTCCGAAGTCTTCACCAGTCGGTCGTTTGTTGATTACACAGTTTCATCGGTTCCATTTACATCATGGGCCATCTTTGTTGACTCACCTGACAAGACAGAAGTATTGGATCATTGGTGCAAAATCAATTGCGAAGGATGTATCAAGGAAGTGCATAACGTGTGTGAAGTATAAAACCACAACTGTGAAACAACTGATGGGAAATCTTCCTCATGCTCGACTCAACCCAGGAAGGCCGTTTTCCAACGTAGCTATAGATTTTGCCGGGCCAATTAGTCTCTTATCTAAAAAGGGGCGTGGGGCTAAATTAATAAAGGGTTATGTTTGTGTTTTTATAGATACAGTAATTAAAGCCGTCCATTTGGAAGCAGTGTCCGACATGACCACGGAAGCATTTATCATGGCATTGAAGCGTTTTGTCGGGTTACGAGGGTGTCCATCATATATTCAAACAGACAATGGGTCCAATTTTATCGGGGCATCACGACGACTTAAAGAAGTATATGACCTAATCTGTTCAAGGGAACACCAGAAGGAAGTACTTGAATACTTAACATCTTATCGAATACATTGGGAGTTTAATCCGCCAGCATCACCTCATTTCAACGGATTAGTTGAGTCAGCGGTTAAGTCGATGAAGTACCATTTATACAGAGTAACACAGGATTCTAATTTGACGTTCGAAGAGCTGTCTACGTTACTACATCAGATCGCCGGCATATTGAATTCAAGGCCATTGTGCCCGAATGATAACAGTTTAGATGATTTTGATGTGCTTACCCCGAACCATTTTCTAACAATGGGTGGTTCAGTTGGATTGCTGGAAGCAGACTCAAGCGACAAGGTTATTCCATGTTCTAAGCGATGGAAACAAGTTCAAGCGCGGGTCAACGGGCTCTGGCGAAGATTTCACTGTGAGTATTTAAGTACTCTCCAGCACAGGCATAAATGGCAAAATGCTAAGTCGAACTTGACTATCGGTGATTTGGTTTTGCTGAAGGAAGACGGTTTGCAGCCTGGAAGGTGGCCTCGCGGTCGCATAATTGAGACACATGAAGGCGCTGACGGAATTGTCCGAGTGGTTACAGTGCGTACAGCAACTTCAATCTTCAGAAGAAGTGTGCACAAATTGATTAAACTCCCACTGGAAGACTAAAAATTAAGCATACATTATTGAAGGCACTGCTTCAAGGCGGTGAGGATGGTTACGTCTAATTCGTAGCAAATTTTTCTATTTTTTTTTTTTTTTTGACGTATAGTCAAAAAAAAACAAACCACCAAGATTACAAAATGTATAGTGTAGGTAAACACATTTAAATATTAATGTTTCGCTGCAGACTTCACTCACATAATGTCATGTTACCTTATATAATTTAACTTGTGTGTAAAATGCCTTGTATAATGTACATTGTTAAATATCTTGTAAAGAAATAAAAAAATTCAGTCTGTCACCAACCACATAGAAATACAGAAATACAGTCCACAAAGTTTTATTATTTTTTGAGTTATCCAAATGCCGCGACGTACAAAATGTCGCGTGGTACAAAATGTCGCGTTTGTAAAGAAGGAATAAAATAAATGTTATATTGAGATAATAAAAAAATGTGTATTATTAAACAATATAAATGATTTCTCACTATTGTGTATTATTAAACAATATAAATGATTTCACTTTCGATATATAAGGACTTAACTTTAACATTTTAGTGAAGGAATATTCTAATAAATTTCAACATATACGTTCTTTTTCTTAGACCCACTTTATAATTACATAAAATTACAGTGAAGGAAAATTTTACTATATGTTTAAACACAATTTGCTTGTTTCAAATAATTTTTATTAAATTATTTATTATTTCACATCATATTGTGTTGATTTATAAGGGATTTTTCAAAACGCGTCATTTTAAAACGCATCATTTTAAAACGCGTCATTTTCTACCACGTGGTTTTTTGAACCACGCGGTTTTATGAAACGCGACATTTTGTACCACGCGACATTATGTACCACGCGGCATTTTGAAACGCGACATTTTAAAACGCGACATTTTGTACCACGCGACATTTTTTACCTCGCTGCAGTTTGAAACGCGACATTTTAAAACGCGACATTTTGTACCACGCGACATTTTGTACCTCGCGGCATTTTGAAACGCGATATTTTAAAACGCGACATTTTGTACCACGCGGCATTTTAAAACGCGACATTTTAAAACGCGGCATTATGAACGGTTCCCTATTGGCATATATTGCATAAAATTGCTGTATTTTGCATACAATTGGCATTTTTTCTAAATTCCATTGTTCAGTTTTTCTGTTCAATGTTCCTGTTTAGTGTTTACTGATGCTAGTACCACTTAGTAGAAGCGAATTATTTAACATATTTAAAAAATAAATTTCTATAGGGATCATTCTTTATAAAAAGTTGGTTTTGATTCCGGTATTCACCTATGATAGTGTTTTGTCGACTTTATACCAAAATATGAAAGAAATTCGAGTCCTAACATTGACAAATGTTATACATACTATAAATGAGATAGTCACGGCTCTTCGTGCAAAATCCTTGTACTAACGTTCTAAATGGTATAATTTCGCGCCTAAATACATTTTGAGTGCCATTGAATATTTTAACGTTGAAGTGTTAAACATTTTGGTGGTTATTGTACATTTTTTGTGTTCAGCAAAAATTAAGTAAGCCCAAACTTATAAACGAAATTCAATAAAATTATAAATTATACTGCAAATAAATTTGCAAATAAAAATTTCTGTCTTTCAAGAACATGCCTAAAGTAAAACAATCACTCTCATTTTAAATAAATTGACACAGTACGTCGCCGAGTATCCAGCAGATTTTAAAACAGATAGCAACATCTTATTTTGCAAACTTTGCAATAAAGCGGTGTTCGCCGAAAACACTTTTAGAGTGAAGCAGCATTTAACAAGTGCAATTGTACATAAACATTTGAATGAGCTGGACGTCGCTAAAGAAGCTACTAACAGTTTATTGGCGAAGACGTCCAGTTAGCACAAGATTTGTGTGTTGCATTTATTGCGGCGGATATCCCATTATTTTTTAAAAACATGAGCAAGTGATTTTTTTTTGGTTCATGAGGTGTTTTTTGTGTTCAATTGTTAAAATTTGGAAAAAAGTTAATTTTTTAAAACATATTGGCAATTTTTAGAGCATAATTTAAGTGCATAAAACAGCATTTTGACAGCATATTTTAAGGGCCTAAAACCGATTTTATAGGGCATATTTTTGGTTTCCCTACTTATGAAATATCGCTCTTAAGTCTTAAATACTGCCAAAATTCATTTGGAGAGTTGAGGTTTGCAGTGTGCGACTCATATTTTCACGAATAATTTCCAGCAGTTCAATTTCGAAAAACCGATTAGTTAATCGACCGAAATCATTAACAGGTTCCCGATACTTCTGACTCCTTCTCTCGATAAGCCTTCGTTTTCCTTTCTTAGTTTTTGGTCCAGAAAATTTAATAAGAAACGCGATACGTATAGTTCATCCCATGAAGAATTAGGATGTTCCCGGGTGTAAAGCCACATCAACTTCTCTGCAGTTTCGGAAAAAATGCATGGATGATTAATGGTAACCAATTATTTGGAAAACTTTCCAAACCAAATAAAAAGTAAAATATACATTTAACCCGCGTGTACCACCATCAAATCACAATTTCTATGTCTCTTTACATTTTCATTTCCCTCTCAATATGATTAATAATGCGATTTTCACCATTCGTTGATTTGTCTGAAAATTAAACTGACTTATCTAAAATTTTACCGCTTGAATTTTACCTTGAAGAAGACTTGGGATGTAATCCAGGCATAATCTTTTCGGCTAAGTTATATTAGATATATTCCCATGGATCAATTGATTGCTGGGCTCATTTTCCGCTTTCGATTAGGTTCGTTTTGTGAAGGAATTCCCCAAAAGTTCGGGTTTTCGGTGATGTGTAGATCTGAAGAGATCAAACTTGAATCTTGATGTGACGTGATGTCGCAATGGTGTGATGGTGTCCGCTATTCTGCAATTTCACAATCGCAATACTCATTTGACTGGAACACAGCTATTCCAGATACTAATTATTTTATTTGGTAATAATCTTTATTTCATGTTTGCAAGATTTACTGGTTCAGCCTTAGCACGTATAAAATAATAATAAACTTCAAAATAATACGTACAACAGCACTAATGGCGTTCTTTTGTAACAGACGAACCCAAATAGACTTATCGTAAATTGCACAAAAACATGAATTAATATGTATGGGACTCCATACAATATGATGCACTTGAAATTCACTTGACCACAACTCCACCAATGATAAAAATAAAACCCAAAATCAACTTTTCACCAAGCCCTGCAATCGATTGATCTCCGAATTAAGTGTCTTATTTCTCAATATGTTGACGCTCCATTCTTGCACTTGCTTCAATATTTTCCGTCCTAACTTCCTTTCCGTTCCAACTTCAAACATTCTAATATACATCGTCTCATTTTTGCGTTCCAATTCCATTGTCGTTTTAAACAGTTTATGTAAGCGGACACGTGCTCAAGAAAAAGAAAATCAAGAGGTAATGGCAACATTAATATTTGGATAAAGAAATAAAATTTATGATTCTGAATTAAGCGCAGGGATAAATTAACTGAAATTCGACATAATTTGTAATTCGATAAAACTATCAATTTGCCTGAAGACATTTTCTACACTGATTTCCTTTTTGCCAAAATAAAATATTTATAAATTTCTGTGAATTTACTTATTTTATCAATACACTTATATTATCTTAGATAAGTAAAAAAAAAAAAAATCAAATTTTCCAATTCCGCTTAATTTTATTTTATTTCATTTTCCCGCCAAAAAAAAAACGAAATATAAAATTGAATTTGTTTGATTTTAATGCAAAAAGTAAATATTTCCTCGGGAGTTCGTTATGTTACATACACATATTAAGTTGAATATGCGGATTCTCTTCCTTCAAGGAAGATACCAAGTTTTGATTTTTTTTTTGTTGCTGTTACAGAGATACGTTATTTTATTAAAGCGTTAGATTTCTAAATTGATCGGAAAATACGTATACAGACATTCGCATATATCTATGTACATAAATACAAAACAAGAAGAAGGAAAAATGTTTTTCGTATTTATATTTGCGTATTTGAGAAGTTCAATGTATATATTACGATTATTGCCATTATTTTGTTAAATCTGACATTTTCTAAGAAATGTAAATATACATAAATACTTAAGTACATAAGTTTAGTGATATTCAACTTTTCAGATTTAATTGATTTATAGTTTATTTGGCTTAAATATTTTTTACCTTACAGTGTTTGCTGTTGTTACAAAAAATGCTAAATGATTGATTAGTCAACCTTGGGTGGGTGCGGACGTAAGATCAGAAAATATTTTTTTTTCTATCAAATTCTAACTGACCATCATCGTTCATCACATTCAAAATTAAAAGTTTTATTGATCTGTACTGCATATTTACGAAATTATTATGAGGTTGAATATGAATTGATGAATGTCTTTATACCTTAAAGATTGCAAATCAAATAAACAAATTAAATAACACGGGCAAACCTTGAACATTTCTTATATATTTCTTATTTAACAAAAACCAAAAAAACTGTAAGACAAGTTGAACGAAAAGGAAATTTCTTGTAGCCCACACCTGTTTACAACAAGCAACTAACATTAATTCATTTAATTTGATATTAATTTGATTTGAATTGATGATATAACATTGATTTTATGTTGCTGTAGGTACCTTGCTTAAGGTAGTATTGTTAGGTAATTAATTTTAATTGGTCTAGAATTAAATAAATACCTCAGACGAGATTTTATATCTGCGTGTTGATTTATATTTTATTGAATAAAAGAATTACATCCTTACATTAATTATTCATTAAAAATTAATTGAAATGTCGTCCCATTAGTAATGAAGTAGCATATATGCATATATGAAAAATTATAGTATTTTGAAATGTCAAAATTATATCACTATTATATGGAAGAGAAAATTATTTCACTCACGTCAAAATTATTACAAAAAACAATATTTTTAGAGAATTCGAACACGTCCTAAGCCAGTCATTTATCCAATGCATTTTAGTATTTTTGTAAACAAAAAAAAACTTTTAACCAAAAGTGTCTTATATCCATTCGAAAGAGATCAAACGTTAACAAAACATAAAAATTTGATTTAAATGGTGAACAAATTTTAGTCCTAAGTTTAAAATTCGATTTCTTGAAAATGTTCCAAATGGCGTATATAGGAAGGTCACTATAGTATTCACATGACGAAATTTCCTTACCTTTTTTTCTTTGTCAAAAACGTTTATAAATAGGGAAGGAATAAAAAGACTGGACGCAAGAAAGCATTCGAAATTATCGACCAGACGAAATTTCCATAATATTTCCCACATCTTGATGATCTTACTCCTGGACAAAAATCATGGGACAAGTTTATATCTACTTTTTTTTAGAAAAATGTTACATATATGCACCAGTATGATTCTCAAGTGACGAATATGTCCCTGCGTTCCTAATCATAGTAGAGTTGAATTCTTTAACTATTGTAATAGAGTAAACATGAAATGAAGACCATAAGGTCATAATTGATCTGATTAACAACCGATTTTGGGGAAGCACCCTTATAAGCAAGTGAAACATCATCAGCAAAAGCCACATTATATCCATAGAGATTTAGATGGAACAACGAGTTGATATAAATTAGAAAGAGAATTTGACCCAGTGCAGAGTCCTGTGGAACACCGCAATTAACCACTCTAAGTTCACTATATTTGTCACCAGTTTTTACAGTTTGCCTTCTACTGACAAGGTAAAAACAAAACCAAGAATTGACGATCTCTCGAATACATTCACAATTCAATTTATATAGCAACAATTCATGGTCAACCTTATCAAATGCCTTAGTAAAATCGATGAAAATTGGGATACAAAATCATTTAAAGCAAATTCAGTGCTGTAACCGTACTGAGTTTTGTGCTGTGAAACCATACTGATTTTTTAAGAAAATCGACTTTCATTCAGGAAAATTAAAAGCCTAGTTTTAACGTAATTTTCAACGATTTTTGAAAAAAACGACAATAATAATACAGGGCGATAGTTTGATATATCACTTGGATCTCCTTTCTTATATAAAGCATTAATGACTACTATTTGAGTGTTTTCCACTGATTTGTGCCAAAATATAAGCAATGGTTGAGGCAATCATTTTAATTTTGTTGGTAATGTTGTCTATTCCAGATGCTTTGGAACTACCCAGGCTATTTACGTAGTTTATAATTTCAGCTGGAGAGATTGGTATGAAGAAAAATCTTTCCGAAATATTTTTATATCAGATCATTTTAAGATTAGTATCATTAGTAACACTTATCAAACACCCATCTGTATTAATGATTTCTAAAATGGTTTTACTATTATAACCTTTACTGATACCGATAATGTCATCCACTAAACGCCATTGACTTTTCAGATTTTTCTTGGGCTGTTCAAACCTAGAGTGGAAATAATTTTCCTTTATTGTTTTAATGTCAGCTTGAATTTTCAAGCATTCATGTTTTTTAATCATTTTAAGAAGTTTGTTCGACTTCCAAGATTTAATTTTTCTTGCGGAAGATGGAATTGGTACCACAAATGAAGCTTCGTTAATTTTCTTCGTTAGATCGATTAAAAATTGATCCATATCACTGTTTGGGTCGCTCAATAACATAACTTTTTCCTGATAATGTAGTAAAAAGAGAATTTAAAAGATCAAAATTAATATTTTTAATTGACACTAGAATTATATTATTTTTACAACGTAACTGCCCGAATAGTTTTAGAGAAAGTAATTTACAATATGATTGCTCTCAGAATAAATCACATCTCTCTGCTTGAAAATTAAATCTTGAATGTGGTTTGAGTCTCATTAAAACGTGATCAATGCAAGTAGATATCTTACTGGTAACGCGAGTAGGTTCATTAACTAATTATAATCCGAAACTCGGCATCATTTCAAAGTAATTATTATTTGTTGCGTCATACTCAGAAATTGATCTTAAAATATTTATGTTAAAATCTCCTAGCAAAATTAAATTCTTAGTATCCGACAAATATATTGAAAATTCATTAATGAAATCACTAATTGATTGAAAATGAATTATATAACTCACACAACGCAAAACGCCTCTTGTCCAAAATGTATACTAATCTGCAAAATATCAGCTGTTTTCCTATGTTTAACGGACTATTTTTAATATAACCCATAACACCTTCGGCCGAATAATCATTGTTACAAGCATCGATAGTATTAAAATCATGTAGTGTATGTACATATATGCGTTAATCTCATCACTTGCAAGCCAAATGGAATCACTATTTCTTCGGAGACTACGAGCATTTTAATGAATTAATTGATTGATTGATTTTGGATGTACGACCAAGTATTTAGCAAGATCTCCCGGTTGACGCCGGGCTCACCGTACACCCTTTTTTACATTTATTTGGAAGGATAGGATAGGATTGTTAGTATAGGATTGAGATCGACCCGGTTACAAACACCTTGACGGTCAATTGTTAGTATTTACATTTTTCTAATAATTACTTTACTACATTTGTTCTACAAACTACTTTCCATCATTGGCATCCTAAAGTCAATATTAATTAGTTATCAATTACTTCTTATATACCTCCCACACCCCACTGCGTCCGGCCGCTTTCCCTTGATTAATACTCTCAACCAACCATGACAACTCATCTCCAATCTAATTCCAAGCTTTATTAAAATTAAAATTAAACCGCATAATAATTCCTCAGATTCAAAGCGTATTAATTTAATTAACTAATCTCCTCCTCTTAATTAATTAATTTTAAATTTAAGTTTAATATAATTTCCATAAATTGAATCCAATTTCTAGTGATCTCTGAAACAAATCAATATTAATCTATTTTTAGCAAATAATTTCTACTTGATTAACCTGAATTAACTTATGTAATTTGTTCATAACCCTATATTTTCGTGAACCTGTTATTAAAACATCATTAGTTGCTACGGACCATCTTAATATTAATCTTAGTATCTGTTTCTCTTGGCTGTTTTAGCTTCCCGAACTCGCCTTCAGACCTTAGTTATTACAATTTGGTTGATTACTGCCTGAGTCTAATTACATACTAATTTTGTATTATTGTGTTAATAGCTTAATTCTGAAATCGCATCTATTATTCCGCTGGGTCCGACGTCTATTCCCTTCTCAAGTCACAACTATCATTAATTTAAATTCCACTTGCGAGTTAAGAATTGCGGGGAATAATTTTAAATTTCTATGATTATCTTTTAGTAGGTATTTATTTTGAATTTTACTTCATTTTGTATTTTAATTGTGTTTGATTTGGCATTGTTCTCTGGTGTGTCTATGGTGTTGGGAATTTGGGGCCTTTGCATCTGAGGAATGCGAATTAAACCGAAAGGTATGGTATTTCGTTCTTAGGACGCTCATTGAGTAAAACTACCGTTATGTAATTTGCATGGAAATTCAATTTATTTAAATTCAATTATTGAATTGAGTTTCAATTATTTATTTAATTTCAATTAATTACAATTAAAGTTCCTCATGCACTTCCGTTGTCTTTTTGCTCTAGTCTCTAGTTTTCTTGATCTACACAAAGGCCTTCTTCTTCAATGGTCTCATCTTCAATAAGATCACTGGAGTCCGACTCTTCGCAGAGATAAATTTCTTCAGCGGCCTTCCTTAACTCAGTACGGGATGGCAAGAGAGGCATCCAATAGTCAGGGGATTTATCAAAATAATTCAAGTCTTGGTGTAAAGAGGCATGCCAAGTAAAGCACGGCCGCCCGAGCTTTTTCGGACCAGCACTGTAAATGGAGGCAGCTTTAAGTGTATGGGTGTCGCTACGACGGTGTATATGACCCCAATAATTTATACGCTGTACCTTTATGCGCTTGGTTATGGTTTTTCCCTTTAAGATTTCCTTGATCTTCCGTCCTGGAGGGCTGGGTTTATCAACGCTAAACTCCAACAGTTTCCTCAAGAAGAACAGCTCGTACCTCCTTAATCGCCGTCTATTTGCGAAGGTAAGAGCGGCGGTCTTTAATCCATAGGATATTATGGGAAATACAATCGTATTGTACATCAGTACGACCGACTTAAAGGGAACCTTATTTTGTTTTATAAACACTTGCATCAGTTTAATGATACCAAGTGCTTGGCGACATCGGGTGCGGATAGTGAGTGGTCTACTCAGCTTGGTGGTTAAATATGTGCCCAGGTATCGTAAGGTGTCCACGGTGATGAATGATATGCCAGCAATATAGATGTTGGATGGTATAACGATTGAGGAATCTGGTGTTCTGATGAGTACTGTGCACTTGTGCGGATTTATCTTGAGGCCCGCGGTCTCTAATCCAGCTATTAATTCACCCAGGATAGGTTCCAAACCTGTAGAGTCACGCGCGATGACTAAAATGTCATCCGCATAAGCCAAGATAAGAGGTAGCTGCAATGTCCCGCTTTGATTTAGTCTTAATTCCGGGTACTGATCAGCTACTGTTAACAGTATTTCATTTAAAATGAAATTAAAGAGCCGAGGTGAAATCGGGCATCCCTGTTTTATTCCTCGGCCTTTCTTCACTCTCGCAGTACAGGTGCTACGAGCATTTTAATGAATGATACAAAATTTACAGAGTTTATTTAAATCAGGTGGAGGTCCAACTACAGTGTTCATAAATGAATGCAAATGACTTAGTGTTATATTATTAAAACTAATATTTAGATGAATCAAGATTTTATTACAAGTTTTTAAGGTCAGCCGCATCATTTCTAACTCACAATTAACCTTCATCTATGTTCCTCACTAAAATTTTAGAATTCTGGGTTCACAGATCTGGATCTTCGCGTTCCGTGCTTATAAAAATAGTTGCCTCTTAGAATAAGGTAAACTTTCATTTATAAATATTGACCCGTTGAAATTAGACCGGCAGTTACTGCCTGATAAGCGCGTTTGTCTTTTGGCCTCGAAAACTTTTTTTCTCACATCAAAATAGTGGAGGTTTCCCTTCCTTATTTTTCTTACGATAAGTAAAGTCCAGCACCCGAATTCCGGTTCAATGATAAATGCAAATATGAGAAATGACTTGATTTTTTATTTCGGCTACTCTAAATAAAAATGCAACCGACTAGTTGAAATAACAAATCAAGTCATTGTTCATTATCATTTGTCATCGAACCGGAATTCGGGCCCTGGTCACTCTCGTTGACGTTCTGTAATTTTAATCCTACATTAATAACGCAGCCAAAACGATGTTAGTGATATTTCCGTGTCTGAAGCTCCAATACCAAGAATTTCAAGCGAATTGATTAAGTTTTTAATTGTAAAAGTTCTTCGAGAACTTTTGCCAAAATAGCCGAATCATATTGAGGATTAGTCATACATGATATGGGGATGATAATTCACTTTAAAATTAATTTATACCTAAGTAAATATATTAAAAATTATTCCGTTTATTTAAGAAAAGCCTCCAAATAACCAATTAAGTTTTAAATTTTGACAGGTAATGACGAAAACAGGTTAACTAAATCACTTTTAATCTACTTTATCATTTATTTAGCAAATATTTACCATTTGCTGTATCATCTATATAGCGGACATGAAACTCGATAAAATGTGTGTTTGCAGTATGGCTTTCTATGAAAAGAAATTATTTAGCGTTTTTTCGCGATTTTTTTTATTTGGACAAGGAGAATCGCTATTGTTGTTGTGTAAAATGTTATAAGCCAAAAATACTTGATGGAAACAAAATGAAAACATTTTTGTCATTAGGCATTTTGAGACTATCTTAAAAGACGTGTTTAAGACTATAGTATAAGAAAACAAATGGTTTGTGTTTTATTACTTTGATAATTATTATAATGGAAAGCTTACGCGTCCTGTACCATGAAGGCATAATTTTCCGAAAAAATAAATAACTTAAGTGCTTCCTTCTCCTTGTGACAAAGTATTTTTTCTTACTTTGGTTGTTTCTCAGCAATAAAGGAATTTGTTTTGAGAATATGCAGTTAATGGTATAATTGTTCCAATATGAGTCTGTCAATTCCACTCCAAATACAGATTTCTATGATAAAAATATATTTTCCAGAAGCTGAATTAAGTAAGTAACTTTTGAAATTTTGACGATCAGGGCAAATTTTACATGTGTTTAAATAGTAATCTATACTTGACCTTCTACACATAATTTGGCTTAAACACTGCTTATAATTTGAATTTTAACTTCACTTTCCTTGGTAAGATTTCCAATGTCTATGGCTTCTGACATAATGTGTCCCAAATACCCCTGCTAGATCACAGTATTTCGGACGAAGTTTCGAAAACTTAGTAAATTCAATTTTTGAATCAGGATAACATACTTTATAGTTTGTATATAGCACTTTTAAATCTAGAAGCAAAATTTTCTTTTGGATCATTTTCCGGTTTCCATATCAATTGTAACAGAGACTATATCTTTTTCCCAGTCATACCCCTACTGTTGAGATTACTAACATAAAGTCTACTTTTTTTTATAACTGACGCCTCTAATTGCTTTCCTTGGTTAGCTGTAGTTTCTGTAAAAATCCCACGTATTTGTTTAAGCTCTTTTCCTTTCTTTGACTTCGTCGCGACGTTTTGAATTGTTTGGTGGTTTTTCTCACACTGGAAATTGTCGAAATTATAGTAAGAATTCGTATTCGAAGGAATGGAATTTAAAAAATAATATTTTTTCTTTAACCCGGTTAACATTTCTTCTAGCTCAATTTCTCTTTGGGATGGCAATTGAATTGGTAATTCATCATTTGTCTCTGATGTTGATTCTTAATCATTTAGACCTAATGTAGATGGTGTATCCACGACTTCTGAAATATTTTGACATTTTTCTCAATACATTCCCTATGTGTTATATTTTTTACACCTCACCTGTATTTTTCATAATATATTTTTCTGTAATGCAATAAGCAAATAATTGTTCAATTTTATTTTTCTCCCAACGTCTTAAAAGCCTCTAGTTTTAATACTGTTTTTGGGTATTAAAGTTGGCCTTTTTCTTACTATTTTAAAAATGTGTGTGTTGCTAAGCTACACTTTTAATCCTAGGTGTAAAAGTACGTACTTTTAATACTAGGAGAAAAATAGTATGCGTAGCCGAGCAAAAGCAAAAATTGCGAGTTAAACAAAGTCACTTTTAATCCGAATAACACATACTATTTTTTCTCCAACGAAGAGTTCATGTCGTGTTCGGTTGTATATTACTAATTATACGAGTAAGTACAAATTATGTAATTAAAACTTCAAAATTGAAACTAATGTTGTTGAAATATTTTGTGAAACTAAGGAGGTCATGGCTTTTGTTTGGTTGGACTATTGCATTGTCTTTAAAGCAGCCCATACATTATTCAACCTGTTGAACAACTTGGTTGAGTCTACGGAAAAGTTTGATCGTGTATGGTGTAGTTTATAGACCAATTTGACAGTTGTCTAATCGGTTGAAGTAAAATCAAATCGTTTTGATTTTATGGAGGCGGAGCTGGTGGTTGATAAACATGTTGAACTGTGTATGGCAATGTTGTATCAACTAACAAAGGAAACATTGTCAAATGTGTGCCTTGAATTAATTTACAAATAAAATTGACGTTTAATAGTTGTAAGAAAATTATTGCGATTGGTACCCGATTTTTTTACCAACATTTTTAAACCAAATCAACAAAATCAAAATATGACGGTGCCAAATAATGAAGAATGGCGAGATTTTTTAAATACTGTAAAAGAAAAGCCGATTGTTTGTGGCAAAACTGCATAGACAAACTTCAAATATTCGAATGCATTCCCTGTTGCTAAAAATCTTAATGTAATGGAAAGTCTTGTCTCTATTGGAATTGAATCACGCATAAAGGTGCCCTATTTCTTTATAAATGGTGCTATCTTTTCCAAAAGATCCATGGAATATTTTTTGTTCATTTTCATATAATTTCTGTAGTCAAGATCGAAATATTTAATTTGTTTTAACAATTTTGCAATTTGAAAATCCTTTCGTATCTGCTAGCCACTCTTTTCGCCATTCTCTTTTCTTGAGATTACATTTCTGTTTCATTTTCATCACACAGTTCCGCAATCACAGTTAAAGCGATAACTTGTCGATATTTTTAACCAGTTTATCACAAAAATGTCAAAAAAATTCAGTTGATCAACTTGGGTTGAATAGTGTGTGGCAATGTTTTTTAAACTTGTTGAACAGTGTGTGGCAAACATTCAACTAAGTTTATCAACCAAGTTGATCAACATGTTGAATAATGTATGGGCCGCTTAACGCGCACAATAGTCAAACCAAACAAAAGTCATGACCTCCTTAGTTTCACAAAATATTTCAACAAAATTGGTTTCAATTTTAAAGTTTTAATTACATAATTTGTACTTACTCGTATAATTAGTAATTTATACAACCGACACGACATGATCTCTTCGTTGGAGAAAAAATAGTATGTGTTATTCGGATTAAAAGTGACTTTGTTTGACTCGCAATCTTTGCTTTTGCTCGGCTACGCTCTGCTTCGCGTCGCATGCAAATATAATTGCTCGTCAAACAAAGTATCACTTTTAATCCTAATGACAAAATGTACTATTTTACATTTAGGCAAGAAAATTATCAGCTTGGACTAATTAGACCGTTGAACGGTTTAAAATTAAAAACCTCCCATATAAATCTAATTATTACATTATAGGCAAATAAAGAGACAAGACAACGCAAGAGTAAATTGAAAGTCGATTTTCCAAAATCCCTGAAAATACGATCGCTTGTTCGGGTTATAGAAAAAAAAAGAAGTTCGTTTACAATGGAGTTAATTAGGAACCAATATTAATTAATAATGATGCAATGAATGAAGTAAGAGTTGCTATGGATCTCGATAATACAGCAACAGCATTAGAAACAAATGATTACTACAGCAACAATGATGATGAAATATCAAGAAGAATCTAAACAGAAGATTAACTAATCCATACGTACCTTAAATACAAAAAACTCATCCTTTTACAGTATTTTCAAATCATATTTTATTGATAAAAAATTATTCGGATGCTAAGGATTCAATCAAATGTTCTTAATCTTAACATTCGATTAAATAAAATAAAATCTTAAATAAAACCATTCATAACGTAAATACTTTACAAGAAATGCTTGCTGATCGATATATAAAAATCATACGGTATTTTTGAAATTTAAAAAAAAATATATGTTGGGTTCTAAAGCACCTAAAATAATTATTTATTTATTTATTTACCAACTTTAAAAAAAAAAAATCTGGTTACAATTTAAAATATTCTGAATTACGAGGGCCGAGTGAGAAGTCTGGTCAAAATGAAACAAGGAATAATATTTTCGGTCAAAAAAAATTATTTTTCAACGTAGTCGCCTTTTAGCTCGATACACTTCTTTATATAGCTTTTTCATATTTAAATGTTCGTGTAATATATTGCGCACACGTTCATCTTAGATGCCTACTATCTCAGCTATCTGGCGCACTTTCACTCTGCGGTCTTGCAATACCGTATCATGGATTTTGTCAACCATTTTTGGTGTGGTGACTTCATTTAGGCGTCCTGAACGTTCGGCATCAGTTGTGCTTGTACGACCACAACGAAAATTAGTAAACCACTTGTGAATCATTTTAATTGATGGTGAAGAGTCCCCATAATATTTATCAAGCTTTCTTTTGGTTTGCGTAATGGGTTTTCCACGCAAAAAATAATGTTTAATTAACACACGAAATTCACTTTTTTCCATGTTTGCAAAAAAACAATGGGTTGTCTGTTTTCAATGGCTGTCAAAACTGAACTAAATGACAGATCTGTCTGAAAATTTTAATTTGGTATTGCCACATGACATCTGGGACTTGCGATTGATCCGCTCTCTGTTGCAACTTTACCAGACTTCTCACTCCGCCCTCGTATTGTTTTCTAAATTCTGGTAAAAATTTAGTACAAGATTATTATATGTATGATATTGTTGACTTAACTAAGGCGTTCAATTCCGTTAAAACAAATTCTGCTGCCATTAATGATTTGCCTTTAAAATTTATCAAAATTTTATTACCCTTCATTGATTGTTTCACACTTCACAGTGTTTAATAGTATAATCACGTTCTCTATAGTTTCCCTCAAGCATGGAAGCACTTAAAAGTTATACCTATTCCCAAAAAACAGAGTATATATATATATATATATATATATATATATATATATATATATATATATATATATATATATATATATATATATATATATATATATATATATATATATATATATATATATATGTATATCAAGTTTGTCGAATTTTCGACCGATAAGTTTACTACCTGCACTCGCTAAGATTTTTGCGCTAAGTTCTTCAATCTCAAATTTTGGAATACTTAGAACTTCACAAGATACTTTCTCGGTACCAATCTGCTTATAGATCGAATCATATTTCTATTACCGCTTTACTAAACATTAGTGATGATCTTCGTAGGGCATTGGATGAAAAGCTAGCACCTGTTCTTGTTCTATTGGATTTTAGTAAAGTTTTTGATAAAATTAATCATCAATTGTTACTTAGAAAGCTAAGAGACAAAGTTTTCTTCACTGTGCCTGCTTTGCGTTTAATTGCATCATATCTGAATGACCGTAGTCAAACAGTATCGAATGATGTTTATTAACGATCTACCTTTTGTGATAAATAATTGTAAGTATCACCTATTTGCTGATGGCCTGCAGATATATAAATTTTGCAATATTAGTAATACTTCTTTTTATATTGAGAAGTTTAAACAGGATATTCAAACTATTTCTGAATAGACTTGAATTAAACAGCAGCAAGAATTTTTTTAGCATGTTCTGAGCACTGTACTGACCATCTTCCCAAAATTGTTATAAATGGATCTGACATTAATTTTTCTAATACGGTTAATAATTTAGGTGTACATTTTGACAAGAACATATTATATAGAAGGATTAATTTCCTACTTAGAATTCTTTAGACTACCACGAAACACCATAACTCGAATCTTCGACTCCGTTTAATCAAAACATATATTTTACTGCATTTTTTGTATGGAGATATTGTTATGTTCAGTCTTCAAAAGAAATATTTCAACAATTTACAAATGATCTTTAATTCATGAATAGATACGTAATTGGATTAAGAAAGTATGATCTTTCTGAGTATACTGACATTTTAATGGGATGCTCCCTAGAAGTTCCGGGCATATCTGTCCTTGTTCAAATTTTTGAAACTCGAAGAACGGGAGTACATATTTTGTAAATTAGAAAACAGTACGAAAATTATGAATTCTTAGATTTTTGTGAGAGGAATCAGTTTATGGAATTCCTTACCTAATTATGTTAAATATTGTAGGACATCAGCACCATTTCGTAATAAATACTTTAATGGTAGTTATTAAGTATAGAGATTAAGGGTTATATTGCTATTCATATTGTTACTATTTCTATTATTATTATTATTTTATTTTTATTAGTATTAAATTAATTAAATTTTTTATTACCTATTTTGTAATGGCTAATATTTAGAAGTTTAATAACTTTTCACGTTAATAAATAAATAAATAAAATAAATATCTCAAGCCATATATGGATGTAGCGCTATAATACACCCTTCAATCCATCGCGTTGATACAGGGCTTGTCATTTTACAAAGTAAAAAATTCTATAGAAAATTCGGAATGAAATTTCTTTTTACTTTTTACTATTTAAATGCTGACAGTTAAGACATTTTTTAATGTTTGAGAAACATTTTGAAAAGACTTTTTTTCAGGATGGATTTTCGAGCCAATTTTACATCCGTCGTTTTAATTACTTTAGATGAGGTTTTAATTTGTCTGATGTGTCTTAATATTTTCGTATTTAAGCAGGGAATATACATGAATTATTTCCGATTTTTTAATTGTATTAAAAACATTTTTTAACGATTAACAACTTTTTTTAATGTTCATATATTCTAAGTGCCGTATCTCGGCCGCCATTTTGAATTTTCCAAAAAGGCTATAAAGCAAATAAAAGTAGATATGTCAGGCTTTAAAATAAGACCAAAAAACTTTTTTAGTTTAGCCAATTTTTGGGGGAAATACCGGTAACCCTTTCTTGTACATTACTTTCTCGATGGAACTTTTCAAGGGAAGAATTTGTGCTTCAAAAGTTTCAATTTATACCAAAGAGGACAAATTCGCCGTCCGCTTATTGACTTGAAGCAACCGATTCGATCAGCCCCTTCTTATACGCTACCAAAAATTTAATTTTCAACCGATTTTTATGAGAGTAGTGGTAAAGTTTTTTGACGTGCCTTCCAAAAAAAAAGTTTGAGAAAGTAAGCTTAGCACTGAGTCCGTACAAGAAAGTAAAATTAGTTTTCAAAAAGGTCCATGTGAATCAGGAGTGTGGGTCACATGGCCGATACACCATTTCGCCGATAACTATCATACATTGCTGACAAGGCAACATAACACATCGCCGAGAAGACAGGTGGCCGACACAACCACATCCCCAACAGGACAGATGGCCGACACACCACATCGCCGAAAGGGCAGACAGCCGACACAACCACATCGCCGAGAAGACAGATGGCCGACACGACCATATTGCCGAAACGCAATTTTGACATGGACACCATTTTGTCAGATTTCTAGATTTAGACGTTCTCTATCTTGTATTTGATTTCTTTGAATGCTAATCGCCCAGAAACGATGTCCCAAGTTGTAAACTAATCGCTTATATCTTTTGAACAAATAAAGGTAATATACACAAAATTGTGAGCAAAGAAGGCTAATTAGCGTAACCAAGTATACGAAACAGGTGGGACCGTTAAGGGCGGCCTGGCGAACCAAACCAGCCCACACACCCATCGCTAAGGATTACAAGTGATGTCAGAGAAAGCCCAAGAGAGTACAAAATAGTGTTACAATAAAATCACTTTTAACTTTTGAACTTGGTTCGCTAACGATTTAAAAAGCCATCGTGAAAACAAAGCTATTCATCCTAACATACTTCCATGTTTTCTCATCGGATATTGATAGTTCAGATATCGATTGAACGCGGAGAAATCTTCTGAGGAAAAACAAAAGTGGCCAGTTAGGAAGCGACTTGGCTATTGCTAAATTGATTAGGATGAAATTCGACTTGTACGATCGAAATTCAGAAACGAATTTTCTTCAATAGTTTTTGAATGACTTGTACAATCTGGATCGGGAGGTACCGTGTTCGAATCCCGATAGGGGTGGAATTCAAAAGAGATTTGCATCATTTGATTACAATCGGTGATGACGGTGAACAAAAATATGTCCCGCTGAGGAGAGTGCAGAATTAATAAGCCAGCCGACCCACCTTTCATGTCAGTACTAAAGGCTGCCCTGAAGCGCCTGCCGTCGTTACGCAAAACGTCCTCAATTTGGTTACTTCCTGCGTAAGGTATAGGACTTTAAAAGCGAACTGCGAAAGAGTTAAAACGAATATATTCTCCAAAAAATGTATTTTTGAGTGCATTAGGTAAGCTATTGCAAAGTATTAAAGTTAAAAATTTACTTGTGCTAGGTGACATAAACTTGACAGTACCTCAATGTGCTACATTGTCAAAATGGCCCGAACTTTTTTGATCTATTTTCGTTTCATTCCAAATCGATTTTACCCTCACCACAGAATTGTTCACTTTAAAAACTATGTCTGCTTCCAAACCCACTTGCACTGTGTAAAGTTTTAACTTCAAATTCAATATTTTAATTAACAAAATTTAAAAAAAACTAATAATAATAATAAATGTCATTAACATTATTATCACATGCAGTTGAATCATAAATGTTAAAAATTTTAATTTTTTAACGTTTCACAAAATATACAACGTAATTTTAAAACCTTGTACTGGTTCTATTAAAATATTTAATAAGTTGTTTTATACAATAAAATATTTCAACTTATACAAATAATAAATCGTATATTAAACCCTGAACTTCAAAATGATAACAAGAATTTTTATTTTAATGGATTTAGCATAGGTGGGATGAAAGCCAAGTCTGCAAATTTATCGCTAATTAATTATTGAGCAACTTTATCCATCGAGCTTTATTTATACTATATAGATAATGAATCGTAAATTTTATTATAATCGCTCAAAGTTAACAAAGTACGATCACAAATATTTCGTCTAAGCCAAAATGTTTTTGTTTTCTTAAAAAAGTCAATGAACTAATCTTTGCATAAAATTAGATAAATTAAAAGCGTCTTTATATATGAAAAAAAACTTGATACTCTTTATATGCGTTGTGTTCGACAACATTTTATAGATTTGATAAAAATAGTTTTAGAAAAGCCTAATCTTGATTTGATGCGGCTAGAATCGAAAGTCATTGACATCAAAAACTTGACCAATTTGCTGTGCAAACGAATAAAATACTTAGGAGTATTACAATTTTGTTACTCGAGCTGAACAGGTTTTTGTTTTATAAACTTGAGATGCACTTTAAGTACGAATACAAATTGTAAATAAATATGTTCATACAACATACCTATACAGTGGTGGGCACTTAACTTGAGGCGTAATTATTTGTTTCCATAATAAATTGACCTTTGTCATAAATAAATAAATCAACAAATCAATTATCGTATATATTACATATTCATATCACACTTATTACTAATTTTGTAATTCTTTTTAATTATTATCATATTATTTAAATTAAATTTATTACCATTTATTTTATTTTTACGAATAATTAAAATATTATAAAAACATCAATTGTGCTGATCAACAAAAATAAAAAACGAAGACTTCACATATCGTTTACAGTCATTATTACATCTCGATCATAAATTACGAATATTATTATTTAGCGTAAACAGAGAGTACAGAGATATCTTCAATGTTGCATAATAGCATAATAACACCGAAACATAATAACATTTAAAAAAAATTAAAAAATTGATGTCATTGTCAGTCGTCAGTCTGATTCTATTGTGTATGTCGATCCTCTAAGATTATCGTCTTTATGTGATATATGTATATCTCATAAATGCTATACAAGCACCTAAAATGTAATTCTTGTAATACTTGAACTTATTGGATATGTGATATTCAATGACACGAAGCGTTGTTTGTTTTGATTTTTTTTTTTGGCTCTAAAATTTTTTTTTTGTAATTCTTGAACAATTGAAACATGATATATGTTTGTAAAATAATTTTATAGCGCAATTATTCAATTCAGTATTACAAATTGCTAATTATCGTGTGATTAAATAGTAATTTTTATTAGTAGGTATATCACGACAGTTTGCTGGACGTATATTTAGTTATTATTTGATTTATGATGAAAACACGCCATTGAAAAGCTTGTAACGTAATAGTTCAGTATGAATAGAGTATTTGAACCAAGCATCTGTTAATTAAGCAGTAATTGATATAATTGTGTAGTAATTTATTCTTCCCAATCTAACTTCTAGTGGAAAGCTGTGAACGGTTGAAGTTCTAATTAGTTTTTTACCTTATTTCCAGTTCAATGGATTATTAACAACTATCACACAACTAAATAATCGTTGTAATACTGGCTTGGGTTGTTTTGATAACACCTTGAATTTTGTTGGATATGGGACGTTTTAGATTAAGTTGTACCAATTTTCTAAGGTAACTATACATATACATGGATGGAAGAGTTTTTATGATTTTTTTGACGATCCTACAAATTTCACCGCAATCCAAAAATTTAGATTTCGGCGGGGATATGTGAAGAGTGAAGCCATCATTTTAATAAAGCATTTACCACTTACCGACGCCAATTATTTTGAGGCCATTGGCAAATTGCGAGTGCGCTATAGTCGGAAGAAACAAATAATTAATTCATACATTACAACGTTATTGGACCAGCCGCCAGTGTTTTCATCTAATTCACCTTCGCCGAAACAGTTGCTTGATACCTCTGATGAGATTTTACGGGGATTAAAGTTGGGATCAAAGACGCATTATTCTGAATATCCCATTATACAGCAGTTTTAGGAGTTTAGTCAGACGAGACTTGACGCTCTGGAAGACCCCAAAATATTTCAGAATGAAGCATTCGGTTCAAACATAGCATATACTGATGCTGAAGTTGCAGCTAACGTTTTAAATGCTCAAGAGGTTAGAAATACAAATAATACAGTGTTACCAACAGCAGTGGTCAAGTTTTGTTGTGATAATGATAAAATTAATGGTGTGTGTCATATATTTCTTGATTCCGGATCACAAATTCCATGTTCCAATTCAAAATATTCATTACACAATGAAAACTGCCAGTAGCCGGGATTAGTAAAGACGTAAAGTGAAAGCAGGAAAAATAAAAGGCTATGTCTAGTTAAAGTTGGTAAATGGACAAAATGAAATGGTAGCGTCTGTAGATGCACATATATCCCACCCATAGTCATTGCTAGGCTTCCTTAGCTCGGTTTTACTCGAGAGCATCACAAACATTTAACTAACATTAAGCTAGCTGAATCATCTTTTAACGTGACCGGGGATATAGGCGTGCTTATTGGTGTGGATAACTTTTAATAAATTGTAAAATTGTTGTTTAATAAATGTATTTCGAAATACAGTTTCACCCAGTAACGAGTTTATCAGCAATACTACATAGCTATGTGGGAAGCCGAATCGGTACCAAACCAGTATGCATCAAGTGATAAGGAAGAAAAATGCGAAAACTTTAACAAGGAAACAACAAATAGAGACTCCAACATGTATAGTTCGCATGCCTATTAAAGACCACCTTGGTGGTCGAAACAGCTTCAAAGCTATCGTCAAAAATGCAAAAGGATTTTAAAAAAAGCCGAAAACAAGAATTGCTGCAGATTGGGACGGCTATAAAGAAGTTCTCAGAATATACAAATATGTAATTAAAAGTGCCAATATAAGTGCTTGGAGACTGTACTGTGGTAAAATACAGGAGTCCTCGTAGGCTGCGACGCTACGGCTTCAAGTCATATCATCCCGAGTCATCTCCAGCGACAACTATGTAGTGCTGAATCTTTAGCGTTACTACTAATAACCCACTTTTCGGAGTGCTCTGAACTGGCTGGAAGTTATTTCCAGAGATAGCCTGAAACTTTGTCAGATTCCTAGATAATGATGGACTGACGTAAACGTAATATTTATTCCTAAGGCGGGAAAAAGCTCTCATTGCTATCACCTTGTAACGGGATTTTTAGCTGTACGTAATTTTCATGAGAAGTTCTCGCACTATCTTCCAAACAAAAAAAAAAATCAATAAAAATAACAAATCCGGAAACCAATTTTTTTATAATAACGTTATAATACTTATATTATGAAAATTTATAAAATTATAATAATAATAAACAAAATTATTTTTAATAAATCAAAAAAAAATAAACGAAATTAATTTTGACTAATAATAACTAAAGTTAACTACTATAAAAAAAAATATGAAAAAAAAATAAGTTTTTCCGCCAATGATGAATTTCCAGTTTCCAGAACGAACATCCACAATAATGCAATCTAAATATTTTCAATAACGAAAAGAAAAAAAAATTATTAATAATCACAATAAAATATATTATTAAATAAATTCTGAAAACTATAATAAATACTAAATCATTTATTTCTTAAACTTTGAAACCATTCTGCATTATGACTCGGGAAAAAAATTATTTGTCAATGGGCGCCATCTTCATTTCTGAAGAACCCGCCACGTTTTTATACCGGCTACTACTCCAAGAGTTAACTGAGACAGAAGGCGTGGGAATAGAACAATCTCTCCGTTTCAAGAAATCAAATAATAAAAAAAAATTAACAACAAAAAAAAACACTCTAAACCATAAATTTGTACAAAAAAAAAAACCCAAAATTTTCTATTAATTTGCTCACCAATTTAACAATGCTTCTTAGGTGCCAATCCACAACTTACATAAGCAAAAACCAATACCTGCCCAACTGGCATCATTAATTTGCTGATGACTTCATTCGATCCGGTCCTGTTGCTGACGTCGGTTTTCTAGCAGCACGTGTTCTCCATCCAAAGAAGTACAAATAACTTTTGTGTGCCTTTCTAAATAAGATATATAATAATATTTATGTAATGTTCATAATTCGAAAATTAAGAAGGTTGCACACAACTTCCAAACACATCAAATTTAAAAAAAAATGATTCACTGTCTTGCACTAACACTAGTTTATAATGGGAATTCATTTTGAGATACACTCAACTTTGCCGACACACAAAAAAAAAATATTTATCGTACGATAAAATAACATAACCACTAGGCCATAAAAAAAAATAACGTTCAATCAAAAGATATTTACTTGTACACTATGTGTACATAAAAGATATTTACTTGTACGTTATGTCTATAATTATCTTAATTATTGTACAGAATATCTCACATTGTTCATAATCAAAATAAAAAAAATATACTTAACACGGCAAATGGTGATCCAAAATCCAAATTTAAGTCCCAACCAAAATTAATTTAAATAATTAATTTCTGCTCTGCAAGCTCGAGTGATGTTGCTGCCTCAATGTCCGGATGCCAAAACCCCACTTTTCAATCTTTTTCTAAACCAAAAAAAAAAATATCTCTTCCTCTCTTCTCATCGCATGATCCAATTTTCGCTTACACCACTCCAATCATAATCGATCAGCAAAATCAATAAAAAAAAACCAAGGGGAAATCGTTCCCGAACAATAAAACAAAATTAAACACAACAAACTGAAGAGATTATCATATCATCATTTTCAATCATCAACTTGATGAAATATTAGCAGTTTCCAAAACTTTCTTCGCAGCGCATCAAAAGTTTAAATTTAAAATCGTTACAACCTTAGGCCTAAAAGCTTATGCTGTTTTCTATTAAAAATACTTGAAAGATAAACAGAAGCTCACATTAGAGGCTCTATTGAGCCGGCTAGGTGGTCGAAATCTCAACATACGTACTGTAAAGGGAGACCGGTAGAAACCGCTATACACTCCCTGATTTGCCTATTGAGAAATCCCTAGAATTTAAAGAATACTCCTTGGTAACATTTCTGGATATTGAATGTGCCTTTAGCAACGTTAAAGCGGTGGCAATAACTTGGGCTTTGTTGAGTCTGGGTATCAATCGCTTGTAGGGTTTCCAATCCGGATATCCGATTTTCGAATAATCCGGATTATTCGACCAATTTTGACTATTCGATTATTCGGATATTTTCACATAATTATTCGGATATAATATTTCGTTTTTTACGTTTACTTTTACTCAGAAAACCTATAATATTATTCAAAAACGGATGGATGAACGTCGCGATACAACTCTAATGACTTTAATAATCTTTTTATCATAGAAACTGGTAACATTCGTCGTTCCAATAAATTTTTCGACTACTCTAAAAGACGCCGCTGTCGAATTGGCTAAATAAATTTCTGAAAGAATTCATCCATTTGAGTGTGGTAGGACTCATGATGACTGTGAGGATGTAGTTGAAGTAGAAACAATCTCAAGTGAAAATGAACATGATGTAACTCACAGTACAAAATCACTGCAAGAACAACTAGAAGTGGCAATTTCTTCAATTACACAATTTGGCGAACAGAATGAAATAAATAGCTCAACATTGCTGAGAGAAGATTTCCTGTTGTTAAGGAACTCTAAAACCAGGACAGAAAATTTAAATAATTTATTTAATGCTTTGCTTATAATTAAACCAACGTCAACAGCGGCGGAACGCGTCTTTTCAATTGCGGTTTTAACTAGAACACAAATTAGAACTAAGTAGCCTTCATTTCGAGACATTTAATGCAATTGTTTTTTTAAATATGAAATAAATATCGGCCCTAACCCACATTTCTAACATTTTTCAAAAAATGCAAGAAACGAGTTTTTTTGACAGCTAATACCATACGCTTTAAGCTTTATACACCAGATTTGTCCATTGAGCTCGTCAAGAACATAACAACTTGACAGAGTTAAAAGTCGAGTTAAAAATATGTTGATGTAGTATGAAAAATTGGAATATATTATTTTTTCATTTATTATCCGGATATTCGGATTATCCGAATAATTTTATTTGTAAGTATTCGATATTCGGATAATCATAAATGTCGGATATTTGGAAACCCTAATCGCTTGTTGGCTGGGTAGATCAGATGCTGAGATGCAGGATCGAGAAGGCTAAGCTGGGCGGGTCCTTCATTAGCAGATTTGTAGGTGTGGGTATACCGCAAGGTGGAGTCTTGCCCTCTTTTTTGGAGCTTGGTCATAAATGACCTGTTACTGGAACTGAAGGTGCAAGGTTTTAGGGTGGTTGCTTATGCTGATGACGTTGCTATTGATGTCTTTGGTAAGTATACATGTACTTTCAGAGACCGCATGCAAAGCGCGCTTGGTCTTCTTTCTAAATGGGCCAACAATTGTGGACTAAATGTTAATCCACGTAAAACTAAGGTGGTCCTCTTCTCTAGGAAATACAAACTTCCTCAGATTGATCCTCTTGCTTTCAATGGTATTAGCTTGACCTTTACTGATAAAGCGAAATACCTGGGTATTGTTTTGGACAGTAAACTTAGTTGGAAGACTAATATTTTAGAAAGCGTAAAGGAAGCTAATATAGAATTGGAAAATGATGGAGTCTTGAACTCTATATCGTAACTGGCTGTGTACTTCCGTGATAAGGCCCATACTTGTATATGAGATTGTTGTTTGGTGGCCAGCTTTAAACAGTATGGCTTACCAAAAGTTGCTGATGAAAATTCAGAGAACTTTCACCTTGTGTATTAGTAGTGCACTTAGGAGTACACTTTCTCAGGCATTAGTTGTTCTTTTTCATCTCATACCCCTAGATATTCTGGGCACTCAAATGGCAGCAAGCACAGCCATAAGGCTCAAATCTATTTCTATGTGGACCTGTCGTAATACAGGACAATCATCTATGTTGTGTAACAGAGACATACCTGGTACCACCGATTCCCATCTTTTGAGTAAAAGTTGCGTACCTATATTTCCTCCATAGAAGAGTGGCTGAGTAAAGAGATGTTGAACCCAGAAGTTCTAAACATTTTCACGGATGGTTCAAAAATGGATGGTGGTTGGCTATGGTGTTTTCTGTGAGAAATTAAATGTGATCCTCTCGTTTTGCCTCCCCGGCTATTGCAGCGTTTCCCAGGCTAAATTAATTGCGATAATGGAGGCCTTGGATTGGTTGAGGTTTTTACGACGAATTTCTTAAGATGAAGTTTCATAAAATTAGCAAATTGTTGCCTTACCCAAATTTATCCAATCATAGTAACATTTTGAAAGGAAAAAATGTTGAGTAGCCCCGTCTCATTTTTATATATGGATAAAATATATTTGAAGTATTCTTCGGAATTCTATTCTTTTATTTCATACTATACCGAAAATCAATGTTTACGTGATTGATTTCAGTCCGGGAAATGAATCATTACGTCAGAGAACAAAAGTGTCCGGAAAACGAGCTATTACAGAAGAGTAGACTGTAAAACCAAACAAAAAAAAAATTAACTAGGGTAACTTGATAATTTGAAAATCATTTGGATTGATTTTCTCTAAATTTCAAACTCATGTTTTTACTTTAAAATTTAATTTTAAATGAAAAAATCGAATTAATGTCGCATACTTTCATATAGTATGAAATAAAACGTTGTACGTTACACGTACTTTAAATGATCGTTACAGTACTCGTTCAAAATAAACGTCGAACTCGTACTGTAACAACCCATTTACCGCCCTTGTGACGTAAATAACTATTGGAACAGAACGAAAAGCGAAAAGGTTCAATGTGAAGCACCTAATACACTTACGGGATTGGCCTGCTTGAAACAGATCTTTTTATCGTACATTTATTGACTTTTAAAATAAAGCAAAAGAATAATACCGCATCCTCAAAAATTGTCGTCAGTAACTATTATGATAACGGGGTATATCCTCCAACAGGTCGCAAATAAACTATTTGCGCCTCAAAATCTGACTACTCGATTGATTTTAACATGAGTTTTTCAATTTTTTTTTTGTGGTTTATTTGCTTTTGCGACTGAGTAGTAAAAACATATAGAAAAGTTACCACCGAATTTTTGACGAAGCAAATAAAATCAAGTAAGTCAAGACAATTAATACTACTCAGTCGCAAAAGCAAATAAACCCCAAAAAAAAAAATTGAAAAACTCATGTTAAAATCAATCGAGTAGTCAGATTTTGAGGCGCAAATAGTTTATTTGCGACCTGTTGGAGGATATACCCCAACTTCTCATACCTCCTATTAAAGTTAGCCGAAAGTTTTCAGCCGAAAATAAAAATATCGAAAATGCAATCTCAGCCGAAAGTTGCTAGGCGACATTAATAATTAACAAAACAACGTATAAACTGGTATTTTCATGAAGTGATTTTACGGCTGAATTTAGGCCAATTTTGGGCTGTCCCAGTATAGCTTAGGAATTATAGTATAAGATTCAGCAGAGAAGCGAAATACAAAATGTAAAAATTTGTATAAATTCAACCCTTCAAGTGTCATGTCTGGAAAGTAGTTCAATTAGTGTGGATAGCCAACAGTTATCCCCAGAAAATTATCAGGACAAATTTCATGCGAGGAGCCCGGGAAAATTCGTTTGAATGAAAGGCCCAAACAAAATGTAAAAATTTGTATAAATTCAACCTTTAAAGTGTCATGTCTGAAAAGAGGTTCAATTAGTGTGGATAGCCAACAGTTATCCCCAGAAAAATTTTCATGATAAGTTTCATGTGGGGAACCTGGGAAAAGTGCGATTTGTTTACTCATTATTTAAAAAATTTTTGGAAATGGGGGAATTTTCTGCTGTTTCTAATAATATATTCTGGAAAAGAGCCAGGAATTATTTTGGAAAAAGCGGAAAAATTATTTAAACATATTTTGGAAAAGGAATTTGTAGACATGATCGCCTATATCATCATTGAAACGAATCTTTCCGGATTCCCCACATGAAACCTGTCCTGATAATTTTTCTGGGGATGACTGTTGGCTATCCACACTAATTAAACTACTTTCCACACATGACACTTTAAAGGTTGAATTTATACAAATTTTTAAATTTTATATGGGCCTTTCATTCAAACGAATTTTCCCGGGCTCCCCATATGAAACTTGCCCTGATAATTTTTCTGGGGATAACTGTTGGCTATCCACACCAATTGAACTATTTTCCAGACATAACATTTGGAGGGTTGATCTTATACAATTTTTTACATTTTATATGGGCCTTTCATTCAAACGAATTTTCCCGGGCTTCCCACATGAAACAAACTTTAAAGTGTAAAGGTTGAATTTATACAAATTTTTAAATTTTATATGGGCCTTTCATTCAAATGAATTTTCCCGGGCTCCCCACATGAAACTTGTCCTGATAATTTTTCTGGGGATAACTGTTGGCTATCCACACCAATTGAACTACTTTCCAGACATGACACTTGAAGGGTTGAACTTATACAAATTTTTACATTTTATATGGGACTTTCATTCAAATGAATTTTCCGGGCTCCCCACATGAAACTTATTCTGATAATTTTTTCTGAGGATAACTGTTGGCTATCCACACTAATTGAACTACTTTCCAGACATGACACTTTAAAGGTTAAATTTATACAAATTTTTAAATTCATTATTATGCTCGTCTCATGAAACTTAACTTGTAATTATACCATCACAAACAATGACAACCAAATGAGCCTTTATCCAGCAATAAATTCGCTATATGGAAATTCCTGTTTATAGGTTGTTTTGTCAATTTTTCGTTTTAAATGAAATATGTTTCGGCTGAAATATGTCGAATGGTAACTTTCGGCTGAGAAAACCAAGACACTATCTACATTGCCGACATTTTATAACTTTCGGCTGAAAACTTTCGGCTAACTTTAACAAGGTTAACTTCTCAACAGAAGAACTTGACGGCGAAATTTTTTTTTAGTAATTTGTGAAAAAATATGAGAAAAAATTAATTCAGTTAAGTTCTTATTTTGCGAAATTACCATAAAAGTTACAAACGATAGTTTTTGAGGATGCAGCATAAATGTAAATCAACTATTGCAAACCAATTTAGCCCAGCCAACTCTATTTTTTATGGGTTAAAAAACCTCGTGTATTGTGACGAGTCACACAAGTAAAATTCTGTGCACCAGCGTTATACTGTCAAGTTTACGTTGTATATTAAACTACTGAAGCTGGTTTTAACTTATAGGGCGTACATTTATTAATGTTGTCACACAATGTTGTCACACAATGTGACGGGTCTAGAAACCTCTATAATACAGAAACGAACAGAAACTCAAATATGTGAATCGTCAGCCTTTAGGCTTATCCCACCTCTACCCGATCACGTTGATCTCGTCAATTACAATGTTTTTTAATTTAGAATTTAGAATATGTGATCGCAACCGTTTGATTTGATTTTTTTAGTATTTTTGGAAGTAAATTGGTGTTTCAAAGAATTTCTTTGTACGCAACATTTCGGGTAAAAACCTTGTCACTTCCTTCTATAAGGTTTCCCTGTTCTTTTATATTAAGTACTTGTACTTTTATATTTGATTTAGATGTCACTCTGGAGAAAGCAACATACAATTGTCCATGAGAGAAAACGGGCTGTGGCAAATACAATCCACTTCATCAAGCGTTTGTCCTTGAGATTTATTTATTGTAATCACAAAGGCTACGCGTATTGGAAACTGCCGCCTTCGTAATGTAAAGGGAAAATTGCTGTCAGAAGGAGCTAATTCAATTCTTGGAATTGCAATTTCATCTCCTTTTGATCTTCCTGTCAACACTTTAGCAAATATAATGTTTGCTTTTATATGAGTAATAATGAGCCGTGTTCCATTACACAAAGCTCTGTTTCTGCAAATATTTCGAAGCAATATTACTACTGCTCCAACTTTTAGCTTTAAAGCATGCATAGGCATACCTGATGGAGTAATGGAGTTTAAAAATTCCGTTGGGAAATTTGTTCTCTCCTGTTCATCATCAGTGTCTACAGAATCTACACTGTAGTACACTTTCTCTTCTCCTTGCAATCGACTCAATACTTCATCATTCTATTTAAGTGTGTCCTCGTTTAAAGGACACAATATTGCTCTATTCGCAAAGTCTTTAGCTTCATTAGCTGAAAACTGTTGCGCAAAAATGTCATCTATCAATGAACCGTTGCAAATGAACTCTTGGGGTGTTTCAATAATATCTTCTCCAAGATTATATGTGTTGGTTAATTTACCATCACCCAACTCAATTAACCAATCGGCAAATTCTTTATCTTTCCCCGTTCTCTTATTTGTGCTCAATCTTACTTGAAGAATTTTTGGCCAGAGAGAGAGCACCTCTTTGTAGTGTCGTCCACCATGGTAACTCGGTTGCCATGCGGAACAACTGGCAGTATTTGCCTGAAATCTCCTCCAAGGAGCAATACCGCATTTCCAAAGGTATTTTCATTACTGAAAATTTCTTTAAGAAGTCTATTAAGTGCTTTCAATGCTTTGCCTGATGTCATTGCTACCTCATCACAAACAATAAGTTTGGCTGTTCTAATCCTTTTTGCCTCATCAGTTTTCATTCGAATAGAAGATGAGCTTGTGTCTAATAATGGCACAGGTAGTTTAAATTGAGAGTGGTATGTTGTTCCTCCCTCCAAAAGAGTTCCAGCAATTTCGGTGGGAGCGACCGGGAGTGCAATGTATCTTTTACCTCTTAAAACACTTAATAAAGTGTTATACATATAAATAGGTTTTTCCACTTCCCCTGGTCCATCTATAAAAAAAAATCCTTTGCGGTTCGTCAGGATCATTAATGGCTTGTATCACCATGTCATAAATATGTTTTTGCTCACAATTGAGCTTTGATACATATTCTTCACCTTTTTTTCGTTCAGTCTCCAAATCGTATTCTAAAACGTATCATTAATGGATTTTGTTTTTGGCAATCCCGTAGTCAACTGAACTTTGACGAACAATAAGTTCAATGTCAAGCAGTGCTCGGTTTTTAGGATCACTTTTTTTCTGACCCACAAAGTCATCAGTCATAGAGTCTTTATGTTTATTCCAAAGACTCAAAATGTCTCCTGGTTTCCCATATGCACATATAAGTGAAAATGCCAGTTTTATTTCCCTTGCTGATTGTATCTCTGCAGCTTCTGTGAGAACATTATCCCACTCTGTATCATCAGCAAGTAACTTTCTTGCTCAGCAAGCATCTTGAAATGTATCATATAGTACACCATCCACAGTTCGTAGATACTCAAATGATTTTGCTCCTCTCACATGTAGCAAGAGTAGTCTCAAATAAAACCTTTCAGGGTCATTCCTCCCTACTGTATACATTCTACTAATGATTTTATTCCCTCGCTGCTTTCTGGGGACACAAACTCCTTTGTTAAATACAAAGTGTTTAGGAATATCCATGTACAATAGATCTTGTGCTTTAACACTGCAATGGGTATCATTCTCTTCCGCATCATCATCTAAAATATCTTCGTTGTCATTTTCATTTACGTTTTCATTTTCCCTTATTTCCTCGGGTAACTCAACATTTTCGTTGCCGTCAAATGCATCGCCAACATCAATTTTTTCATGATGATTGTTTTGGCTTTCCTCTGTTCGTGTTGCCACGTTTGGAGTTTTTTGGTTTAATTTAAACCAAGCCAAAAGAGTAGTGTCTTTCACTTTCTCTGCTGCTTCCTGTTCTTGGCCAATGTACTGCCAAACGTATAACAGAATGTGATTGCCAATGCATCAAATAACCATTTATACGCCACATGGCCTCGGGAGGGCTTAAATAACGCGAATCAAGGAAGTTTTGAACTTCATCATGTGTTATCTCCACATTAATACAATCATATCCTTTGTGTACCATTTGTATAGGTATTTTTCGGCTCCTTTACCGGCGCAAAATTCACAATTAATGTGGCAATTGAATTTCTCTGACAGATAATCGTTGTAGGGAACAACCCAAGAGTTATTAATACCTCTGAATTGTAAATCTTCGGGTTGCGTCGTATAACGTCTTTGATACTTAGGATATCCGTTGGCATTTGCATCAGTTTCTTCTTGAAAGTTTTTTGGAAACTCTTTTCTGCATTTTCCATTTTCCATGCAAGGAGAATTTGGATTTCTCACTCCACATGGGCCATGAATCATATGCTTTACGACAAGCTTTACTCTCAGGATATTTTTCCTTGTCTGGGATCTCTGCCCAAATAATTTTATCAATATCCTCCGTTAATATGATAATATAATTGGAAATGTGTGCATGAGGTAAACCTCGTCAACCTGGGTCAACTTTTCCAAAAACTCGTCCTTCTTTGATATCTTTCAAAAGTTCTTTCAATTTTAAATTGAAAACTTTAGCAATCAGGTCTGGTCTATTTTCCGGTTTGCAACCATTCAAGTTTTCGACAATTTCAGTCCACTTAGGATTGCATGTCATTGTTATAAAAAGATCTGGTTTCCCAAATTTTCTGACAACGGCCATAGAATCTTGATAACGCTGTTGCATATTTCTTGGACTTCCTTGAAAGGATGACGGAAGAATAATTGGTGTTCCAATTTTTTCTTTTGAAATATTGTCATTATTCACTCGTTGATGCAAGTGATCCATTAGTCCACTCACTGCACTTTTCAACTCTAAGTTTTCGTTGATTATTCTTTATAAATTCTATTCTACTTGACTCCGTTATTACTTGAGCGTCAACAGAAAATTGTTGTGTCAGCTTTCCCGCTGATATAAATGGATTGAACTCCTTTCTAATTGCCATGATGTAAGCGTAATATCCCATTTGAGACATCATATCTTTTACTACAATGTGCCATCCGTCATTTCCATAAGGATAAAGAAGTGGGTATTACATTGCGTCAAGATATTTATTTGTGTCGTTGTGCCTTTAGTACAATCTTTATTGTAGGCACGTATATCTCTGTCAAATGGTGGTTCACCATCTATGTTTTGAAATATAACAGCAATTTCATTAGCTGCTGGAGCATTGTATCGTCTTTTATCTTTCTGATGATCGTTTAGAAAAGAGAGAATCAAAGATGGAAGCTCATTTCCATTAGTAGTTAAACTCGCCTCTATTTCTTGCATCATCTTGTAAGATTTTGCAAGCTCATTGTTTGATGACATAAAGTCAGACAACTTTTGCATTGTTTGTTTATCACAACCCTTGTTCCGTTTGTCACTTATTCTTTCATTGCATGCTTCTTCAGAATCAAGCATGTAAAGTTGTGCATATTTGCGCTTTTCTCCTTCTCTTGGGTGTACACTTTTAGAGGTCGCATGATATATTTGACCAAACACTTTGAAGCAGTAGATTTCTCCGGTGGGAACTACATCTTCTCCGTTTTTATTTTGGTACGGGCCTCCCATGGAAGCAAATGTCAATGCACTATTAAAGGAGCGAATGTTCTCCATAAAATTCTTTCTTTGCCTAGCCGTTAGCCAATTTTCTTCGAATTCATCATTAACACTTTGTGTCATTAATTTTTTTAGCTCATCTGGGAACCTGTGAGGTTCCAGTTTTATCTTGCCTCTATGGCAGCAATATTGAAATAATTTATTTTTTGGACCTTCGCTTTCAAAATTGAAAGATACACAACCAATGCACTCAAAAGACATTGGGCCCAATGTGTGCTGTGCCACTGTACATGCCTCAGATTTGGCAATCCAGGCAGTGTGACGTTCAGTGTGAATGGAATGATATTGAACAATTCTTTTTGCATTTTTAGCACGTTCGTTTTATTTTTCTTGTTCAGACTGTGCAGCTCTTTTTTTTGGTCATTCTAATAGCTGCCTTTGAACGTTCGTTTTGTTTGTCTTGTTCAGACTGTGCAGCTTGTTTTTCTGATATTCTATTTGCCACCTTTTCCCGTTCGTTCTTTTTTTCTTGTTCGGACTAATTGGCTTTTTTCTGCAAATATCATATATTTCTCTGTCTTTAGCACGGGCCGCCTCTCCCTCTTCTTCACTCATCTCTGCTCTTTTTTAACAGCCATAATTTGCCTTTTATCAAGCTTGTTGTTGTTTGTACTACTGTTGATTTTACTCTTATGAGCTTTTTATCTCCGAAAAGATTGTTGGTTTAGCTCTAATGAGCTTTTATTTTCAAAACAAAATTTGGGTTTGCTCTAACGAGCTTTTAGTCTTCAAAAAGACAATGTTTATTTAGTAGATTATCATATAATACATACGTCACATCACATAATATTAATTGTTTCAGTACTCGGGTAGTTTTCAAAACGCAGGTAACTCTTAATTACGGTAACGAAATAATTAATTTTAAACTCAATTTTCAAATCACATAATTTGACAACACAATTCATACGCCTACGTCAGATTTAATATTTGCACTCGTGCCACGCCTGCGTCAGATTTAATATGCTATGATTACTATGATTAGGTATAGGAAAAGGAATGGAACATACACTCTTTTTTATTTTTATAATTCTGAATTGGACAGAATGATTGTGAATGAAATTTTAAGTAGAATAATTAGGTAAAATTGTAAATTTAATTTAAAAATAATGCAGAATTCATACATTTACATGAAAAATGTCAACATTATTGTTTGCCAACATATGTACGTTTGTGAATTTCACAAACGATTACATTTCTCAAATGTAATTGAATAAATTCTTGAGTAGGTACTTACACTAGATATAAGAATTAAATTAAAATAAGAAGTTATATTTGAACAGCATCTTGTGTTTAATATGTATCAAAAGCTAATAGGTGGTAGTTTTCAGCAGAAATTTAGTTATAAATAGAATTTGACGAATTTTTGAATACAAATTCCAACCATGGCTTATTAACATATTGAGTGGTTTTAAAAAATCCTCCGGTGTTAAATCCATAAGTTTTCAGGACAGATACAATTTTAATTGAGTTACAATTCGACCCACGATCCCAACAACATTTTGAGTGAAATTTAAAATAAAAATTAAGAAAATGTTTCTGTATTAAACTACATTTTGTATGGAATTCAAATAGTACAAATATCATTATTCAGTGTTACTTGGGTTAAAAATTTATTCGGAAATTTAGATTAAAAATTGATAGGACATTCTACTTGGTTTTGAGCAAAAATTTGAGTTTAAATTTAGTGTTCCAATCTAGATTTTAGCATAATTTTAATTGCAATTAGATAAGAATTGGGTTGCAATACGAGGTTTGATCTCACACAACCAACAAAATTTCCTTTGAATTTAGTTTAGAAATTTGTATCGGAAATATTGAGTGAAATTTAAATTTTAAAAAATGGTTCTGACATTCCAAACCAATTAAACTCTTTGGTGATATTTTTGATTTCACAAAGTTTTGAGTGAAATATAAATTTACATTGCACAATATATGTACTGAGTGGATTTTCAGTTAGATAACAAAAAAATGAGAGCAAAGAATAGATATGCCTAGGGAAAACCAACATACACATTTTGAAACCAATTTGAATTGTATCAAAAAATTAGACTGGAAAAGAAAATAGTCTTATCGGATTCGAATAAAACTTGGATGCATCCAGAATAAAATTACATTACAATTCCATCTGGATTTGAATAAACTTTGAGTGACATTTTAATCCGAAATTGAGTTAAACTTCTAAACTGTACTTGAATGTTGATTGTAATTTTGATCACGTACACTGAATTAAATTGAAATTAAAACTTGAGTAAAATTTAAAGTTTAAAGAAATTTTTAGGTATTCTACTAATTAATTATTGTAATATGAGCGGTATTCAGACTAGTAACTTAGTTCAAAATCAAAATGGATTTGAAAAAAATAAGATTTTTAATCAGAAACTTAGTTTCAAGCTGTTTTCAAAGTTGAACAAAATGATAAATGAAATTTTGGACATAAATTTAGTTTAAATTGGCCAACTGCATTCGGTAGAGAGGAAATTGATTAAGAAAACGAAATTGTAAGTAGAAATTGTCTTCTTTATATTGCATTTGGGAAACACCTTTTGAAAACCAATTTAGCAAATATTTAATGCACTTTATGTGACTGAGTTTAAATTCTAAACACGATTTTAACAATTTTTTTAGTTAAACTAGAAAATCAGGAACCGATCAAAAATTTGAATGCTTTTCTAAAAACTTAAATTTGGAATCCGGACTGCCTTTAATAACAGTTTGAGTGAATTTTAAAAATTTAGTTAAAATTATACGAGCAACATTTTTATTTAGAGCCTAAACTAAAAATTTAGACTAAAAATTCAATTTCGATCCAATCGAGAGTTTGAGCAAATATTTGGATACAATTTAATTAAAAAATATTTAAAAATTGAGTTTGAATTTAAGCTAGAAATTTTGTGATATTTTGTTTACAAATTAAGTAAAAATTGCAACCGAGATTTGTCTAAATGTGCTTGATTAGAAAATTGGAGTACAACTTCAGCATTAGGTGCAAGTTCATTTAAGAAAACTTTGAGTTTTATTAGAAATGCTCAGTTAGAGTAAAATTTAAAAATCTAGTTTGTGTCAAACGGTTTGTTAAATTTGTATCACAATTTTAAGCAGAAATCTGAGTAAGTATCGAAGTATTTGAATTTTAGGCAGTAATTGAATAAAATGTTGAGTAGTAGTTTTTAGTTTAAATGTTGAGATTGTATTTCAAATTGGACTAGTAAGCGAAAAATTAAAGAATTAGTTACAATTATAAAATAGATTTGAGCAAAATTTAATGTTTAGTGAGGGCAAAATTCTGAGAAAGTTTGAGTTTGAATTCCAAAATTTTGGTTTGCAATTAAATCGAAATTTTGTGATATTTTGAATACAAATAGGCCCAAACTCGATTGAAACTAAATTGACAAAATTGAAGGAGGAATTGAGTTATATTTTGAGTGAAATTTAAAATACAAAATGTACAGTTCAATTTCAGCTTTCATTATAAAATGATTCGAGAAGTGTAAGATTGATATTCCAAACTAAATGTTAATTGCAATTAGTAAAAATTGCAATACGAAACATGATTTCAATAAAACAACAAAATTATTTAGTATCAGCACGATTCTAAACTGTAATTGATTATAATCAAGAATGGCGGTAACTTAAATTAAAAATTGAGTTTGAATTACAATTTGATTGGACAAAATTGTGAGCGTAATAAACCTTTTATGATATCTACTTGACATATCCGCATTTTGCCACGTGATGCTACTAACTTAGCTTCTTGTTGGATTTCCTGTGCTTGGACATTAGTTAATACGGCTATATTATCTATTCGCAATAACTTGGCTTGTAAGTCATTATTTGCTATACCAAACACTATATACGGTCACGCACAACATGTCATCCTCTGTGGTACCAAATTCACAACTATTAACTAATTTTGTAATATCAGTCAAAATATGGTCAAATGGCATTTTGATTTTCAACATTTTTCCCAATGGAATTAAATAATTTAGTTGAACATTTTATCTAAACTCAAATAAATATTTAAGACTTTAAAAAATTTGTCAGCTTTATGATTTTTTTTTATGAAGGATAGAGTGGAATTAATGATGGTGCAGACAGAGCAATCTTGTTTTTCAACGTTTAGGTCTCTTGATTATATTCCAATCTGACTCTCTATACTAGCATTGAATTTTGTTTGTTTCTGACTTGCACTTTGTGCAAAAGGGTACGACCACAAGAGTCTGTTATGTGACATTATTGGACTAATCGTTTGTCGAATGTACCGGTTTTCAAGATTGGTATGAATAAAGTGGTCTTTCAACTAATTTTTTATATGAGATAGATAAACTCAGACAGATTAAAATTCCCGTTTATATTCACGGTCGAGTGATGTCGAAAGAATATAAAATAACGAGCGACCAAATCAATAAACATTTCAAAAGCAACATTGTCGTTTTGTTTCTGCCTTTAGGCAATTATAAATTCGATATAATATAATAAATTACAAAAATAATTGGATGTACAAAACGTACTGCTTAAAATTCAATAGAAATAAAACGAAGTTTTGGTACGTCCTTCCTTAATAATGTAAAATAAGGAAATTGTCTTACAGAACTTTTATAAATGGATATATGCCGGTCCATACCAACAAAATTAAATAAAATCAATTTTAATTAAAAATAGTTAAAACCAAACAAAAAAAAAATGTTTTTCAATTAATCCCAACATTAAATTGTATAACATATGTATTTTGTATATGTTTATATTTAGTTATGTATGGGCTATGTACCGATAATATCACACCAGTTGCCCAAAAACATAAAATGTATCTGTACATACAAACATTTTTTTTAACTAGATGCCATTAGATATATGTACATATATATATCCCGTTATCCCAAATCCCAGTTGGAATCTAAGAATTTATCTATATTTTCGAAATGGAAATAAATTTTTTTTGTTTTTGCAAATGGGGTTGCATGGAGGACGGTTATATTTTACTCCTCCATTTATACATATGGATAAATTAAATTTAGGAAATTGGATCTAGACTTAAAAACTATAAATCTCATATTTTTTATGTACGCTTGTACATATACGTATGTATAATAAATGGAAACATATTCGGATTTTTGTTGTTGTACATAACTATCAAATTTTATAGTGCTAAATTATTCATAAAATATGTAAATGATTATGCAAATCGAGATATCTTTATTTCGGCTTTCAAAAGTTATGTACGTATGGAAATTTTAATTGGAGTTTTTCAGCTCTCGGAGTCCAAATGCATTGTATATTCAATAAATCAGATTTACAACCAAAAAAAAACCAAAAAAAAACCGAAAAAAGGTGAACGCTTCGTAATAATAAATTCGTCTAGAATACAATGTGAGGGAATAGACCACAACTAAATAAATAATAGACCAGATATTTTAATTATACATTTTAAAGTTTTCTCATGCCAACGTTTAGACGTTATCGACGTTAAACTTTTTTATTTGCTTTATGTAAACAGATGAAGACACCATACGTCTAAAGAAATGTTAACCGGTTACAAAAAGTTATTGACTTTTCTCTTGTTCTTTTATATATCATATTATTGAATATTATCCTTTTATTTAATGGACCAGCTTTGAGCTAAAATCTTATTAAAATTTTGAATCAATATAAATTTTTGAAACATAACCAGTAAAAAAATAATAAATTCTCTAACATTGAATATTTATTTGGAGGGCTGACTCTCAAATTATATTTTTGACAAACCGAGGATTATGTACAGTAATTTGTAAATTCAACTACTTGAACGTTTTTGCAATCCAATTATAAGTAAGAACAGCGAACTGCAATTATGGGTAATGAAAAACAATCGGCATGAAGGTAATGTTAAAGTGCTGTATAATAAGACGATTTTAAGCAGAACAAATTGTTTGAAACAATGTTGTTTTGGCTGGTTACCGAAACTGAATAATACTAAATTATGTAAATTTTTTATTAATTTTTATTTGATGAGTTGCCAACTCCGTTTAAATCAAAATTAAGGAGACCTTGCTAATCGAATAATGTATCAGATACTCTTTTCAGAGAGTTGTCTAATTTTAATTAATTGAATGATAAAAACTTAAAAATTGATTGATGCTGGAGAACTCTCGCCCCATTTGATTAGATAGCTATAGCCACATGATGGACCTTATCATATTTCACAGAACTTAAAAATTTAGTATTTTGAACTTTTTTAAATATACCGACTTCTAGAGGTGCCCACAAGATATTTTTCTCATTTCAGGTTAGTTTGGTCAAATATAAATATTTGTTACAAACAGTACTTAGTTGGATTCAACTTTAGTATATTCAAATTAAATTTAGTTAGACTAATTATAGTGATGTCCCGAGGGTCCCGCCCATATTTTCGGTCAAAAGTCCCAACCTAATCAAATTGTGATGAATTTTATTATAAGTCAAAGAATTTAAAAATTTACTTTTTTTTGGATGTTTTAAAAAATTCTGTACTGCCTGCAGTTCGCAGAATTACCGCAGAGATATTATAGGGTCTACTCACATTTTCGAACCTAGATTTGAATGATCCAGCTCATAATATTGAATATTCCACTCGGAATCCATCAAAACCCATGGATGAATAACCTCAATGAAAATCTAATTTTATTAATTACGAAACCGATTCAGATTTGTGATTAATTGACCCGATGGAAAATTTATCAGGTCAATATTATTGACAATTTATCAGAAATATCTAATAATTTTTTAATCTTGATATTTTGAAGGATATGTTGCTTTAAAAATTAATAAAAAAATAAAAATGCTTCAGGTTTATTAACATTTGTAATATAACTAAATCGTGTGCTAACACACAAATTTTTTGCACCAAAAATGTAAAATGCTCCGATTACGTCGGTGGATATCTCTACCAATAAGTTTCAGAACCTGTATTTATTGTGCCAACTTGGTTTTGGATTGCTTGATTATTTTTAAACATTTCACAAATTTTGGTTGTCAAAAATCTAAAATGTATTGATAACGTCGGTTGTGACCTGTATTAATAGGCTGCAGGACCAGTATTTATTGTGCCAACTTACATTTGGATTGCTCGATGATTTCTAAAAATTTCATGGAAAATTCGATTTTATTGAAAATCAAATGTGCTATATAACCCACACATTTTAGGCCCAAAAATCTAAAATGTTGGGATTGCGTCGGTTGATACCTCTATCAATAGGCTTTAGGACCGGTATTTATTGTACCAACTTGCATTGGGATTACTCGATCATTTCAAACATTTCGTGTAAAATTCAATTTTATTGAAAACAAACTGTTCTATTGCCGACAAATTTTGGGCGCCAAAAATCTAAAATGGTACGATTAGGTCGGTGATGCCTCTATTAATAGGCTTTAAGAACTGTATTTATTAAAAATTCGATATATTGAAATTCAACTGTGCTATAGCCCACAAAATTTGGGGTTTTGGATAGGTCTTGCCAGCACTATATTGTTTATATGAATTTTTTAACCGGTGAAACGACATGAGCCGCCCCGGTGACATAGTGGTTAGCATGCTTGCTTTGAGCTTCGGAGGTCCCGGGTTCGATTCCCGGTGGATGATGAGAAAATCGCAGCTGGTTAATGTAGGATCAATGAATTAAACATTCATTATCCGTTAACAAAATGTTTACGTAACTTCATCATGAGGTAGCCAAATCCCTTCATGTGAGTTGCGTTCACACAACTCACTAAGTTCATTAATATCTTATATCGCGTCTTTCTGTAATGGTATAGAAATTTTAATAATATCATCTGCAAATGTGAGTCCGTTATAATTTTTTATAACCTCTGTAATTCGGTCCATGAAAACAACTTTGGAGTTTTTATTTCCAATGAACACATATTGAGTGTGAAAATCCAAATGCTTGAAGACTATCAATGGCCTTTCGATGACAAATAGAATCAAATATTTTACTGAAGTCTGTATAAATTATATGCATCTGATAGTGCTTTTCTATTTCGCTGACCGTTTTACTCGTAAACTCTACCAAATTTGTGGATATTGATCTGAATGGAATGTGTTGCATACAACCAACTCAAATAATTTTGGAAAGGGTTATGTTGATAAAATCCCTCTGTAACATGTAATCTCTTCTCTTTTACCTGATTTAAATATTGGTGTGATTTTTGATATTTATCTGGAAACCCGCCGGATATTAACGAAAGGTTGAGGAGATTCCGCAATGGATACACCAAAGTATTTGCATGTTTCTTTAAAATAGATAATGGTATATCAGGTTCACAACCATCGCAAAATATGTCAGTGCAGATATAATAACTTCATCAGTAATACTAGGAGGAAAGACTGATATATTGTTGTTGTTAACAAATTAATTGATGAATCTTACTGTTGTACATGTTGTTCCAGTATCACCTACCCCGACACCAAATGAATCGTGCGGCTGTGGTTTGAATTTGAATACCACTTTTTTTGTTTAGGTTAATAAAATTTGTTGTGATGTGGAATTTATTTGTTTTTATTTTACGATGAGAGTGTATGCTGATAAGTATTGCTTCTTGCCTGTCTTCAACATCCTAGCCCTGGTGATTCATTAGAGTTACTCAATAAAAATCAAATCGATGCACCATCCATACTGGAATCAATTAAAATAAAGGCACCGAGTAGGAATTTAAGAGATCATGAGTTCCTTCATCTGAATAAACACAGAACAAACTATGGTGACAATGAACCGGTAAACATGATGTCGAAGAGTTTTAATAAAATCGACCATTTGTTCGACTTTTACTTAAGTAAAGATAGCTTTAAACGTAGATTGAAGCAACATTTTGCTCCAACCTAAAAATATTTTTATGTCAATTTTAATTCTTTTTTTATTTAATTTAATTTTTATTCTACCCTGTTCAATCTATATATGAGCCGTTAATTTTGAAAGTGGTGCAAGTCCATTTTTCAAAAAATTTAAGTTAATGATAACAATAGACAAATAAAAGTATAATCTTTCTAACGGTGAACAATTTGTAGTCAAAATCAAAAAAAAAAAATCCCTAATACTTGTTCAAAAAATAAGAAAATTGAAAATCCCGTATGTTTTTGCATTTATAGTTTCTCTATTCCTTCATTTTCTCGTTTTAATAAAATGTGGACTTGCCCCACTTTCAAAATAAACGGCTCTTATATAAAAATGAATTCCTGTTTGTCTGTTCCGAATGGGAGTCTCAGCCGCTCAACCGATCGCCATGAAATTTTTACCATGTACAAGTTGCATATCCAGAACCAACCTTACGATATTTTGGAAGGGGCTGGACCCCGGGGTCTAGGGGCTGCGGTACAAATTTTTTCGAAAATTTTAATTTTCTTTAAATTTTTCCACGAAAATGAGTTTATGGGGCTGGTTATATGAAATTACTGACATGTTCGAATCCGAGGGGCCCAGCCCCGGATCAAAAATTAATTTTTACATGTATAGATACAAATATTTGATTATTTCAAAATTACTTCTCAGTCGCTCAACCGATCGCCATGAAATGTTTACCATGCAAATGTTGCATGTTCAGGACCAATCTTACGATATTGTGAAAGGGGCTGGACCCCGGGGTCTAGGGGCCATGGTACAAATTTTTTCAAAAATTTAAATTTTTTTACGAGAATGAGTTTTGGAAAGAGATTATATGAAATAAGAGACATGTTCGAATTCGGGGGGTCCGCCCCTGGATCAAAAATTCATTTTTACATGTAAAGATACAATTATTTGATTGTTCTGAAATAACGCCTTAGCCGCTTTACCCATCGCCATGAAATTTATACCATGTATAGTATATGTTGCATGTTCAGGACCAAGCCCACGATTCTTTTGAAGGGGCTGGACCCCGGGGTCTAGGGGCTGTGGTACAAATTGTTTCTCAAATTTCAATTTTTTTAAGATTTTTTTGACGGGAATGACTTTAGGAAAGGGGTTATATGAAATTAGTGACATGCTCCAATCCGGAAGTCTGCCCTGGATCAAGAATTCATTTTTATATGTATAGATACAATTATTTAAATGTTCCGAAATAGCGCCTTAGCCGCAAATTTATACACCAGAAAGGATATCTAGAGTGCGATTGTTATACACAAATCATACCTCTACTATAATTGATTTAACTATTCAAATTAATTTTGTTAATTTAAATTTAAGACAATCTTTCATCACTTTAACTGAAGACAAATCTCTGAACACTTATATTATCCATACTAATAATCCATTTTTACTGGTTTGAAATGTACTGTTTAATGATATCCTATTTATCATATCCTGTTTTGAAATGTACCATAGTCAGCGAGTTCTAATTTCCACATAACTTCAGAAATAATTAACATTCTATTTTAATTCACTATTGCAACCGGCGGCTTTTAATGAAAATAGTAGTTTCATACTAAACGCCAATAGTTTATTACTTAAATAATCAATGATTGTTTCATAAAATCAATTCTAGGAAAGGTACTAAAAAATATTGTACGTATAAACTGATTTACTTTGAAAAGTACTAGCGTTCTATATTTGAAAATAGCATCTTCTACAAGAAACATCCTTGGATTCAAATTATTGTACGTGTAAAATTGCCTTAGTTTGAAAAAACTTCTTTTGTTTTTCGAAATGTCATTTTCAGCCACAGTTCGCGGTAAAACGTATCGAAGTGGACGTAGTTTTAATCGTTTTGAATAAATTAATATTAATTTGTATTTCGGATGCCGTTGTTCTCGATTAGTTAGCTATATTGCAATAAAATAATTGTTGGTGATTATTTTCCAGGTATTAAATATTATTTCAAGTGAATATACATTCTTATTAGATTTAAGTTTTCAGTTTATAAACGTGTTAATCTATGATTACTTTTTGATTGTAGATAACATTTGATTTTGCTTAAAAAAAATTCCGTAAAGACATTTTCAAACACAGTACGGGGTGAAACGTATCGAACGGAACATTAAAATCGTTTTGATAGATTAATACTAATTTCTGTTTTGAATGTCCGTCATTCCTGATTAATTAGCTACACGTTTCATTTTTGCTTAAAAATGCCACCGAAAAAACGATCAATTGGGCAGGTAACTGCAAAGTCGAAGAAGATTAGAGCCGCAAGGGTGGCTGAATCAAGCGAACAGCGTGAAGCACAACTTGAAAATGATCGAAGCAGTACGTCTTCTTCTAGAGCTAATGAAACAACTAAACAGCGCGAAACACGACTTGCAAACTTTCGAAGCAGAATGTCTTCTTCAAGAGCTGATGAAACAACTAAACAGCGTAAAACACGACTTGAAAATGTTCGAAGCAGGATGTCTTCTTCTAGAGCTACTGAAACCATTGAACATCGTGAGGCCCGGCTGGAAGTCGATCGGTTACGATATGGACGATTAATAGAAACTTTTAGAGGTGATTTAAAATTAGCAGCATTCAATTACGAGAAAGACTATGATTACAATGTTTCAGTTGAGCAAATGGAAAACATTTGTTTGTATTGTCATGCTTTAAAGTTTCACAATGAATCGCCTGGAATGTGTTATTCAAATGAAAAAGTGAATTTGCCTCCTCTGGATGATCCAACTGAACCTCTTCTAGCTTACGTCTCCGGTCTCCGGAACTCCAGAGTTATCCAGACATTTTCTACAAAATATTCGAAAATACAACTCATGCTTTCAAATACAGCGATGTAAAGAGAGAATTCTTGCATAACAATCAAGGTATTTGAATTATATACCTCCCGTGCAACGCCGGGTAACTCAGCTAGTATGTTATAAATTCAAGTCAAATTTGTAGACTTTTCTCAGTATAAATAAAAATAATAAATAAAATAATAAAAGTTTACAAAGCTTATGGATTGGTCTTTTGACATTTTCTTCATGTATTTTCACTGTTGCTGCCATCAGAGCCTGGATGAACGGCAACTACCTTGTAACACCCAAATTTTCATTTTTAGCAGAACTATATCATCACGTTCTAGGTTTCTGGATGTGACTTGCCACGTCTACCTGTTCGGTAGGGAAGCCAGATACGCTCGATGCCATCGAGTCTAAAAGTGTTAAATCATTATCTTGGAAAAGGGCTATCGATCTCTATAGCTTATTTTTAACTGCGCGGTTGATGGTTCGAGTAACGAAGTTATCAGATGCCCAGTCAAACAATGCGCGAGTGTTAGTAAGTCGACGTCATCATCACTTAAAAGTCTTAAAAAGCTTCAGTTACAATAGATTGTAGCCCAAGAGAGCCTCAGGCCGATAGTAATTACTTTTATTCGTCTTTCGTTAAACTTTACAATTTTGCGACCGATGTTTCAATATCTTGACTACAGAGTTTCAATAGAATATTTTGATAGCTCGTAGAAGTAACACGAATCGTTTATATTTTCATAGTCATATTGAGATTCGCCAAACATATTTAATCCAACCTTAAGTATCGCCAAACCGCATTACTTTGAAATCCAATGGCTGTTGCCTCCGTTATTTTAGCTGTAATCTTGTTTCACCCACTGATTACAATAGATGTGTTAAATCAGATCCCGGAAAATCATTCACAAAAATAATAACTGAAACTGAACTTTCGATTCTATGTAATTAAAAGCGCTTCACGCAACCTGACCAATAGTTAGTGGTTTGATTACGTCCAATAAGTCGTCATTAATTACTGTAGTGGCCTCAGTATTAGAGAAAGCATTAGGAACAAAAATAATCATTATAAAAACAATTAATATCAAAACCACAACGGTATCCAGCCAAAAGGTCGTTTGTAAACAATTTACAGGGTATGTCCAAAATTTCATATTCATCTGGAAAAATGTTTGTCAACAAATGGTAAATAGATATGATGATACACAATTTAATCCATTTATATATAATTATACAATATAATTACGATACTCTCCAACTAATTTATACTAAGAATAAAGATTTTAGGAATCCTTATAGCTTCAAAGAAACTGTACTTAGGACACCATCATTGAAATAAAATAGAAATAAATAATTAATGTGGGGTGAGAAAAATTTATTTAATTAAAAGAAAAGTTCTTCAGTATGTGATTATAAATTAAACAATATAAATGGTATATAAAATAAATAATATATGTATATACATATCTACCATAAAAAGAAAATACTACACAAAAAATTATTCAACCGACACTATATAATTTTATAAATATTTTTACTGTAATTTGAAAAATCGCAAGCACAATTTTATAAGTGAGAACTACTTACAACCTCGAATAAATGTTCGACAGATATCTGATTCAATAGCCACACATTTAAGTTCCGCAGGAATTCATTCAAATTATGTGATACGAACTCATTTTTAAATATTTTATTGTATAACACAGGACCAGTGGACAAATAATATCTTCTAAAATGTTCTCACTTAGAAGCTGGACAGATACAATTTAATTTATTACGCAATGAATATTTACTTTTTTTTAAATTCCTATTACCGCTTCTAATAAAGAACATTTTTAATACCTTAAAGACATACAGATGACGAATAGGAAGAATGTTGTACTTTTGAAACAATGGAAAACTTGATGTTCGGGATTAACCGTATCTTTATAAATTCCACCCCAACAACAAATACCGTAACTTATTTTGCTTTGCATCAGGCCGTAATATACAGATATTAGCACACTTTTAGGACAAGTATATCTAAGCAAGTACAACAGCTGTCTGTTGCAATTTATTAAGTGCTTCCTTAAGATACTAACATGAGTTTTCCAGTTTAACCTACTGTCCAAATTCAAGCCTAAATATTTATAATTATCGACTAACTCGATAGGAATGCAGTTTACATCACAATTAGTAGTGAGTTCATTTTTCCAAAATTTGTACAGCATGTGGATTGTGGAGTGGTAGGTGTGTAATATCACCGGCTGCTTATCCTGTGAAATATTAAAAAACATAGCTTTTGTTTTGGAGCTTAATGACATAAAATGAAAATCAAACCATTTTCTTAATAAATTTAAATCATAATTAATTTTTAAAGGCATATCTTCATTCGATTTCCCACAATAAGCCAATGCCATATCATCCACAAAACCAACTTGACTTATTGAAGAAAAAGGCAGTTTAAATATGGAGTTTACATAAATCAAAAATAACACCGGTCCAAGGACAGAACCTTGTGGAACTCCAAAATTAACTTTTAACTTTTCGCTGAGTTTATTACCCAATTTAACAGCTTGATGTCGATCTGTTAGATATGATTAGAACCAATCGTTTGCCACTCCTCTAATACCTGCACAATTCATTTTGTAACGAAGAATGCCATGATCAACCGTATCGAATGCTTTCGTAATGTCAATAAATAATCCTCTTCATAGATTGGATTAAAAAAGTTTAAAACCGCATCTTCAGAACTACGACCCTGCCGAAATCCATATTGTGAATTAGAAAAGAAATTAACTTTGGAGAGGAACGATAATAGTTTAGACTTTACGCATTTCTCAAAAAATTTTGTAATAACGGGTAATAGCGAAATTGGACGATAATTATTCAACAAGATTTTATTCCCTTTTTTAAATAAAGGTAACAACACTATAGCCGTTTTCAGAAAATTCGGAAAAATTCCCATCTCGAGACTACTATTAAAAATGTACTGCAATGGTTTAACTATGTGTTGCGCAGAAATCTTGATGGTTATCGCGTTTATACAATCATGGCCGCATGAAGCCTTATTTTTGAGATTTCGTATAACATATAAAATTTCGTCCACTGAAATAGGAGTTAGGAAAAAGCTAATAGATTCAATATTTACATCTTTAAGCTCAGGATACAGAGCGGTTGGAATATTATTTCTTAAGTGAGCAGCCATTTCGCTGAAGTAACGGTTAAATTCACTAGCTACAGATGCATTATCGGTAACTTTTATATTATTATGTATAATAAATGATATCGAAGTATCTTCTCTCTTCGTGCCAATGATTTCTTTAACGAGCTTCCATTGACTTTTTGGGTCCCCTTTTCGTTTATTAAATTTATCTAGATAATACTTATTTTTGTCTTCCTCAACTAATTTTTTAATTTCCCTTTTAAGGGAAAGATACCTTTTCTTTAGGATGACATTTAGAGGATGCTTTTTAACTGTTTTAGCTAATTTATTTTTTAAGTTAACCCTGTTACACAAATAATTAGAGATCCATGGTTTTAGTTTTCTATTTTTACGGTTAGAAACGCAACTAAAACTTGTACAATTCTCAATATGTTTATTAAACTTCGTAATAAACAAATTCAAAGCATCAGACGTAACGTGTGAAGAGAAAACTGTATCCCTAGTTTCACTATTAAAGCTTCAAAATCTAAATTTTTCTTTTTTGCATTTAAATTATTTTCCCTAAATCCTGTTGTAAAAGCAAATTGAACATGAATTAAATGATGATCTGTGATATTTAAATCTAATCCAAACCCCATCACATTGACGATTTCAGCTTGCACACAACGATAGAAAATATGATCAACACAGGAAGAAGAATTTTTAACCACTCTTGTTGGGGAATTTAACAGAGACTCTAAGCCATACGAAGCCATCATTAGCATGTAATTATATTTATGAACATCATGTAGAGCATTGTCAGTAATGTCGATGTTAATATCTTCCACGAAAAATAAATTCCTATCTGTAATAGTTCCTAAAAGATCACTCATTTCATTGACAAAATCTTCAATTTTAAACCAGTGAAAGCGATAAATACCAATAATAGAAAACTGAATAGAACCAGAACAAAACTCTATTTTAAGAATATCAGCAGTCCTAAATGCACGATTTACTCACCGAACATTTAATCTCTTCCAAAACATAAGCAACAACACCTCCTGATGAATAATTATTTTTACATCCATCAAAAATTTTATATCCATCAATTTTGAAATGTGAAATTTCGTTACTATTAATCCAGACCTCCGTTAGAACTATAATGTGTGGTTTAACCTTCAAATCAGATATTTCTGTGCAAAATACGTCAAAATTAGCTCTCATCGACCGAATATTTTGTTGAACAATAGAGAAATTTAAATAACATGTGTTAGTTGTTACATTGGCACCATTTTCACTACAAAGGAAAGATATACATATTATCATTATTAAGAGTATCTGTAGAACCCTGACAAAAAAGCATAAATATTAGGATTTACTTATATACCTATAAGACAATAATAAAATTTTAAATTAAAATTATACTTATAATCTATCAAGGTCAGAGTTGCTCCTAATAATTCGTATATCCGAACCATCCTGTTTCCTCATTAAGATAGTGCCACGTCTAATCCATAAATATTTATATTTAAGCTCCGATTTAAGTAGTTTTGCCTTTTTTAAGAGCTGCCTCGTGTTATAAGTAAGACTATCATTGAAGAAAATCGGCTGTAAAACGTTGTAACCGATGTCTGATGCCAAAATTTTTTTAATTTTTGACACCTTGTGTGTATACGGTAGCCATTATATTCTTTTTGACGGATTTGGTCTTTTTTTATTAAGGTTTTTACGATAACTGTAATCTATATCAGTTTTTTCAATTATGATGTTGAGTGATTTTTTAATGACGTCAATAACGATAGATGGAATTCCATGAATATTCAACTCGTTCTGCACACTAATTTGTTCCAAATCATTAACTTTTTGCTGGAGTTTTATATTTTCACTAGATAGCACCTTGATTTTGTCGAGCGCTTTTTCCAATGATTTGGTTTGCTTTGTAAGTTCCACTGACGTTTTATCAAACGCAGATCTGACATTCAATAACACCCTGTATATTACATCCAGTGTAACGTTTTGCGGTGACTCCTGTATTGATGATGGAGAAGTAGCATTAGATATTAAATTATTTTGCTGATTTGAATTAACATTTGTTTTTGTCTCACAGGATTTACAACTCCAATCTTTATTATTTTTAAACTCATCGATGTTAATATTATTCGGTAACACACAATTAACATGAAAAATTCCTTTACAAATTACACAGTTGATTTTGTTTTCTTTCCGGTCGATGCGTAGATGACATTGTGTACAAGACATAATTACAGTTTCAATTACCACTTATTTTACAGTTTAAATTGCCTTTAGTTATTTATGAAAAAAAACAAGAAAATCCAAGAACTTGGTACACTTTTTTACTGTTCAAAGACTGACAAGAACTTCACAGAAACATTTCTTTAAAATTTAAAATTTTCTCACAATTGTAATAACAGAATTGGAATGCAAAATCAATAAATGTATAATTTATTATTAAAATAATTAAAAACTTTTTGTTGTTTTTTTTTTTTATTTTTTATTTTTTATTTAATTTTGTTTGATGTTCACCCCACAACAAATGAACAACGAAATTACTGCATCGCACCAGAAATTTCCAGTTTCTAATGCACAAAAACGTAGTTCCCTGTTTTTTCGGTGAGTCTTATGCAGTGGTAAACCTTTGAATTGAATGCAACTCACGAATTCAACAAGATAGGTACTCTCATTCTATCGCACATATGTAGGCTTTCTATGTTTTGGCTCATTTTAAGCCGAAGTTCTTGCTTCTAGGATTGATCTCTCACATAACCACTGATACATTTTCTTCTAGTTTATATCCATATGTTTATCTGGGCAAATATTTAAAGTATGTTAAAAATTGCAGCTAGACACCCCAAATGTGGCGATATTTCCAACTCACCATTATTATTTAAATTTCCGTCAATAATTTAATAAAAACCAACTTTGATAAGTTTGTAATTATATCTAGTAATTCTCAAGGTTCTGCCTAAAGTTTTGAAAGTCACTTTAGGTGATTTGGTTGACTTATTGCATACAATCAGACCACAACCCCACATTAACGTGAATCTGCTCTCTCTGATATTTGCCTGTGTCCTGACATCTTCAGAGTGTGTGACTTTTTAAATTCATTGATTAATCCTTTACTGCATTTGCCGTTTTTAACGCAGGATAATTTAAATTAAAATAATCCACAAAAGCATTGCTGACACTTTATATTCTGCTTTGACTAAGGATTCAGATTTTGGGTCCGGAATCCCGCCTGAGACTGAGCTATCCTTAGTTTATTATTGGTTCCACTGGTAGAACCCGTGGTAATCCCGTCACAGTACAATCTTTTTGCTTTGTTTTAGTTAATATTCCTTCTGTTATTTGTAAATAAACCACACAAATAGCCCTATAGGTATATGTATATAAAATTTTGATCAAAAACCATACCCACTCCAATATATTCAAATATCAAAAGTTAAATTTCAAGTTTTGCTTATCTTTAAACCACAACAAAAAATTGCCAATAAAAAAACCAGATAACCACAACCACAAATTCAATTATTATACGAACATGGTATATATTATGGCTCTCAAACTTATAACATGTATATTTCACGTATATTGATTTTCATTCATAAATATACAACAATAAATGAAAAATTTTAACTTTTTGCCGAAATTGAAAAACAAAAAGCAAAAACAGAAAGTTTTTCTTTGGTAAATATCAAAAAGCAGGCAAAATAAATTGAATGAACCAACCCGTAAGTGCCTATAACTGAGCCTCTAACCAAACCAAACCAAACCAAAAAAAAATAAAAAATTCAACACAAATAGTGTACAAAAGAGTAGCACAAGTCCGCATACAGGTATATTTTGTACCTCGTTTGTGAATTTTCCTCTCGTATAAGGATTGAATCCTTTTTTTCTTCCTCAAACACAATTCATAAATATTTCAATACGTTTTGCTTTCTTTAGTGTATGTGAATGGAATTAATTAAATGTGATAATTTGGAAAATTGCGTGCGGCTAGTTAAGATGAATTAGGAGGGTTTTCTTTGCTCTATATAAATATTGTGTTTGGTCAGCAAGTTTTTCTGTTATACACACGAAATAAAACAAACCTGAAAAAGGTATTTTATTGAATCCTGTAAAATTATAAACGTATTTCAACCATTTATTTTATATGTGGTATACAAATCGAATTCGGTACAGTTTTTCCGTTTGGAAAATTTATTGTCAATGTTAAGGTTTTTATCAGTATATACGAATAATACTTTATGATATCAATGAATCAGTTTTATTCTTTTGTGTATTAATGTTATTTTTTTTTGGTTTTTCTTTATTTTTAGGTAAGATCCTGTTTTCTATGATACACACACACTGTTTTGTATACTAATCGACAAATCAAATTTGTACATATTCGTATTAATGGATGGTTTTTATGCTAAAACATTAAATATTTTGTATAAAAGGTTTGTTTACCTGGCAAAATTCAACAATCAGTAAGTAAAATATTAGATTTATTGTTTAGAAGCTAAAGATCGTATTACTAGTTTAATCTTGAAAATTAACGTTTATTTTTACTTATTCTCAGGGCTGGCCCTTTGGTTGTTAGCGCACCGGGCAAGCAGTGACGGATTAAGGAAAATCCGGGCCCTAGGCCAGCTTTTGTGTTAGGGCCCCTTCGAAACAATAGGAAAATCCAAGCCCTAAGCAAGCTATTGTTTTCAGACGCGCAAAGTTTCGTTCTCCTACAAAAATGCGTGAAAAGTAGGCTTTTTCTCCTATTTTTTAAAAATAACAATAAAAAAACTTTTTCAAATAAACCATTTATTACATAATTTAAAAATATTTAAAGAAGTAATCATCATCCTGATAGTGAGACCTGTCGAAATCGATTTTTAATGAACCTTTAAATATTTTTAAATTTTATAATAAATGTTTTTTTAAGATTAGTTATTTTAAAAAGTTTTATAATTGTTATTTTTTAAAAATAAAATTTAAAAAAGTGAAATAAGTTTGGCACTAAAGTGAAAAATCATGTTTTCATATTAATTTTTTCTCTATTGCCCGCGACGTAGTTGTATGTCTTCCTTTATTTGCGCCTTAACCCATTTTAGAATCAAAAGGAGAATTAAACGGCGACCTCTTAGTTAAACTGCCCTAACAGCATAACTCGTAAAATAAATGGGACAGCTTTAGCAGAGCATGCCCTTTTTTAAAATGTGGGATAAGGGTGAACTACATTTTGGATTGAGTATTTGCTAAAAAAATTGACATCAAACACCTTATTATGGTTCGAGTCTTGGGTTTAAAACACTTATTTTGGTTTGTGTATTTACTCAAATAAATTTTAAAATTTTAGTATCCGTATTGTTCTTAGATAGATAAGAACCATCTGTTTTTTTTAAATGAACTAAATTTTGACATTTACGTGGAAATATTGATTCATGCAAATGCCTACTTTAATAATTATTTTTGTATTGTGGTTGTTTTTGTTTTGACATTTTTTTTAGGGTGTCTCTACTTTCATTACGGCTGATTTACATTCAATATTTTCGTTATTTTCCAAAAGATAAAAGATGTACTACAAAAAATGCGTTTTACTATGATTTGTTTGTAAAAAAATGAGAAGGAATACTCAGAAAGTAATATTTAATACTAGCTATTTACTGCAACATTCAACTTTTTTTGGTGAAAAATCCTGAAAAAGAACTGGATTATCTTTTTTTGTAAAAGTTGCTCAAAATTTATAAAATCAAAGTAACATTTTGAAAGGAAAAAATTAAATTTTGAATATGCCCGTCCCATTTGTATATATGGGTAAAATGTATTTGCACTTTTCTTCGTGATTATATTCTTTTGAAAAAGAAACGAAGAGATTGAATGTAATTCAGCCTTTAGCATTGATTTTTTCATGTTTCCTGACGAAGAAACATTGGAACAGCTATAGCAGAGCATACCATTTTTCGCGCATGCGCAATTTTTGCAAGCGCCATTGTTTATAATGTGGAATTAAGGTAAACTACATTTTGGATTGAGTCTTGGCTAGAAAAAACGCTTACTATTTGACAGCAAACAGCTTACTATGGTTTGAGTCTTGGGTTTAAAAAACTGGTTTTGCTATGTGTATTTACTAAAATAAATTTTGAAATCTAGTAAGCGTGTTGTTTATAGGTAGATAAAAACCATCTGTTTTTATAAAAATGAATTAAATTTTGACATTTGCATAGAAATATTGATTTATAAGCAAATGCCAACTTTAATTATCATATTTTATACTATGCGAATTAATTTTTATATTATTGTGGATGTGACTAAAATATACTTAATAAAAAAGCATAGATTTGCTTGTAGCACTTGCGGTGAACGGTATACAAGCAAATAGGCCAAAATTGAACATCCGAAAGCGCAACAAAAAACAACGAATTTAAAACTATGAAGCAAGAAAGTTTTAGTTCGGTTACCAGTGAAATAATGTTTATTAGAATTACTTGGCCAAATTTCTCATTTGTTCATAAACAGATCCACAGAGGTGTAAAAGGACATTTGTGGTCTGTGCAATTACTGTAGTGCCAACTTTTTATGTAAAGGTCAGCTCAAAGTGCACGAAAAATAACAATCGGACACTAAAACATTCAAATGTGAAGTAAGTTTGTTTATCAAACTACGTTGTAACAGACTTATTAACGTTTCACTCTAATTTTCAGATATGCAACAAAGGTTTTTCATATCAAAAAAGTTTGATTACACAATCATCAATACACACCGTGATTAAGCCATATGTGTGCCAAGCATGTGATTAAAGATTCTCATGCATTGGCAATTTAATCAAAGACTAACGGCTTCCGTAATTCTCACGGGCACGCGGAAGGTCGCTGCGCTCCCTCCTGCTTAACTCTCTCTCTCACGGGCTCGCATGAGGTCGCTAAAATATTCTGGAAAATGGAGATCCCTAATTTAACTTAGGAGCCAGGATAAGCAAACATGTCGCACTGCGTGCCGCACGTAGGAGCGGATTATATAGAATCTATTAATGACACTGGAATATTTTATATCGATCCCCCATCAAATATTAAATAATACAAAATCGATTAAATTTAATTTTTTGTCTCGATTTTTTTTTTTTTTTACTACTAAAAATTATTTTTTTCTGTTCCAAAATATTATATTTGTTTAAAATAATCAAAATAATTATTTTGTAAATCTAAATATCCCCAAGTTCCATTAATTTCCTTTAAAAATCGGGTTAGAATTCCATTTCCATTGTACCTACCTATCAAATTTCATCTTACTCGTTTCCAAAATAACCAAATTCCATTAATTTCCTCTGAAAATCAGTTAAGAATCCCATTTCCATCTTTCCAAAATAACCAAATTCCATTAATTTCCTCTGAAAATCGATTAAGAATCCCATTTCCATCGTACTTGTAGAATTTCATCATAATCTTATTCAAAATTACCAAATTCCATTAATTTCATCAGACAATCTTTTCCATCGTACCAAAATATCCGAAAAATAATGCATTACATACTAATAAAAGTAATGCATTACCTGCAGTTAACAAAAAAAACACAATTTTTTTTTTGGAAAAGTGGCATTTTTATTTAGTTCATATTATTGCTACATTTTAAAATATTACAAATTTTAGTTTTAAAAATTAGCACTTTATTAAATATGGAGCTATTTTCAAGTTGAAAATATTTCTACCATTATAAAAATTGGCGCTGTGTGACATGGTATGCTCTGCTATAGCTTAGCCGAAACATTTTTTTCATTTTGCGGTTTCGTATGGTTCGTGGGAGTAAAAATAGGGTTTTTATTGCATTGATGTTCTTGAAAAATTCACAATACTTTGGAATCCCCAAAAGTTACAAAATTACGATTCCCTACTGTTTAGTAGTCAAAATTCTATCTATGCTGTCCGGACCGGCCACAAGGGGGTGCCAAGTAATTTAGCAAGCAAAGAAAAATCGTGGCTGAATTTTTATCTGTGAAGGTTTTAAAAATTGCACAAAGATACTAGACATCCGTAGCTATTAATTTAGCAATGTAGCATCATCAATAGAATATTCTAGTTTTTGATACACGTTGGAAATTAGAAAAACTGCAATTACCAGCACACGAATCAGTTTTATGAAATGACTGTAATGTCTTTTCAATTGGTATCAGAATGAATCATTCCATTTGTTTTATTATTGATCTATACTGGTAGTATTTTGACTTTGATTTGAAAAATTTAAGTTTTTCGGCCAAATTTTGTAACGACTAAATATGAATTTAAAAGAAAAATAATTTCTCAATTCAATGAAGTCAGGCCATGATTTAAACAATTTTTAGTTGTTTAGATAATGATAAAAACTAAAATGAGATATTGTTACTTTAACGGGTTATACGTAACGATGCCGAATTTCAGAAAACCGCAATATTATTTTTAACTTAGAATGTTGTCCTATATATAACCCCTTTCCCTTACTTCTTCAGTGCGGAATATTATACGGGGTGTAAAGTTTAAATATTTTAATGGAATTGAAAATAAAATTAATGTTTTTATAATTTCCAAGATTAAAACATTTCCAGGAAGTTCCGATCGCAATCTCTAATTACAATCAATAAAACAAGTTTCTGTGCAGTTTAGATTAGAAATAAATATTTAACTCCTTTGGCTTGTAAGAAGACTGACCTTTGCGGCACTTAATGTGAATAGAACATAATTGTTTTGCTTCATGAGGCAAAAAGAGCAATAAAGATGGCTATACTGATATATTTGAGGGATAACAGCTACAAAAGTAGAAACAATGATAAACTAGAATACTGGATATATTTGAACTGTAATTTTAACCTCAATAAGTCAATAGGCATTTAAATTACGTTATTTTGATTTCAATATTGAATTATTGAAAAGAACTACGCGTCTAAATGGCGCAATAGATAAAACTTAATTTTTTAAATTTATCAGTAAGGCATTTTTATAAATGAATGCCGATTTTAATGGTTCAGAGGTATATATTTAGTTGCAAAACTGGGCAAAAATTAGAGCTGTAGACCAGGAAATTGTATGGAAATTTTGCAAATGAAACGCAGCAATTCGCACAATTGCGGCAAATTCAAAGAAGATTGTTTATGGTGCGATTAAATCTTATAATAGTTTTGGGAATTCCCAAAACAGACCCAAAGAACAAGCTCTAAAAATAAAAAAATTGGATGTTATTATTTAGAATGACCCTTTTTTGACCGTCAGGAAAATAAATGGAGCCATATGATCTCAAATTCCGCAGAGTTAGTCGGACAGGTTAATTAGAGGTTAACTGATTGAATCTTGGTTGCGTGGGTGCATTATATACAAAAAGCGAATCAATTACAAACACAATTTAAAATGAAAGATACATTTTGAAAAACAACACCTACACAAACCATTAGAGATTTGAAAAAAAGTTTCGGAGCGATGAATCGAAGGTTAGTTTGTTTGAGTCAGAAGGGAAAATGTAGGTGAGACGCCCGAAAAATATAGAACAGAATTCCAGAATCATTATTAAGACCATAATGCACGGAGGTGGGAATATTATGGCTTGGGACCATTTTCCTGGCGTGGGTTTGGGCCAGTATTTGATCGAAATAAAAGTTTTAGGAATTCAGATAAGTTGTTCCGTCATATGGAAATTCACCTGAAACAAGCCATCGGTAACTTGGAAGTTAACCCTTAAATGACACATGGGGTCCAGTGGACCCCAGACCTTTTTCAATCGTTCATATTTAAATATTTCATCCGGAAATGCATCTCGTGTCCCCTCCCTTGCTAAAGTTGAGATATTGCACTACCTGTTTACGTACTCAGCGCAAGCCGATTGACTGCTAGCAGCTGTGTAGAAATATCCAAAATCACGGTGGGGTCCAACGGACCCCAGTGTGTCATATACGTATATTTGTGTGAAAATCGGAATAATTTTTAGGCATCTCAACTCTAGCAGACCTAGAGCGAAAAAGATGCCTTATACCCCCGCTGCTGATATCTGTCTGTAAACAAAGTAATTCGAAAGGTAGTTATCCGATTTTCAAGAAACAGAGACATACTAATAGACCTTTACCAGACAAGAAAAATGTGATATGACTAAGATCTCTAGGTGATCGGATTTGATCAAAATTGAATGAAAATATTTGTATTGTATACGAAATAATTTTTCAAAGTTTTTTTTGCCGATTTTTGTGTTGTTTTATTGCTTTTTGGTCGTGGGTAAGACTGCGCTCGTTGTTAAAATTTATTTAGTTTATCATATTTCTTTTGATTTTGAGGTATTATTAGATGGCGCATAATTTTCAGAGCCAAACCGTCCGAGAAGTGCTACAACCCATCGATTAAGCATCTTCAGGAGGAGAAGATAACGTGTTTGAGGACAGTAAAGACTATGATTCAGACTTTTCGATGTGCGGTGCTCCAGAGAGTGCCATGGAAGTAGACCAGAAAGATATGGGTGAGGGTACTTTAGATCAACGGCGTTTGTATGGAGGAGAGCGTCAAGCGGCTGGCCAGAGCCGTGGTCGGCCATCTTCGACTATAACAAAAAATTCAACTTTGATATTGCAAAATAAATATGATACCTTTTTTTAAAGATTCAGCATCGGACTTATTTTTATATAAAAAGATACTATCTCAAGAGTATACCGCTAAACTTTTAGCTAAAAATATGGAAAATTAAAAAAATACGGTTATTTTATGTAAAACAAGCCATTTTCCTATTTTTTTCACAAACCTTTTTTTTTTTTTGGTATCATAAAATTAAAATTTCATTAATGTAATAATTTGATCTCCTTTAGTAAGCTTTAAACTACATTGGAAAAAATTGTTAAAGCTAGATATAAAAAATGCAAGGACCCCAGTGTGGCATTTATGTGATTTTTCTTAAGTGTGTCATTTAAGGGTTAAATATATCTTTTCAATTAAAAATTTTAAATTGCTGTATTCTAAAGTGGCCGGCCAAATGTCGCATTGTCGAACATTCGAACATTGGTAGCCAGTCTTCTGAGACTCTGTATGGCGGTTCTCAATCATCAGCTCACTAATGGAGTATGAAAATTACGGGTCCCAAAGTCAAGGGCTCTAGGCACGTCCCTAGTGTACCTAGGCGGTAATCCGCTTCTGCGGACAAAAAGGTACTGTTAAAAAGAGCAACATTTTTATGTCTTTTAATACAAATTTTTATTATCGACTTCAAAATAGACTCATTTTGAGCCAATACAAGCATGCCAACGGTTAATCCATTTTTCCATACACATCTTATAGGCCTCGCCCGGGATGGCCTTTAGTTCGTTCAGCGAATTCCTTTTTATGGCTTCAATCGACTCGTGGCGTGTTCCCCGGAGCGGATATTTCAGTTCGAAAATAGGAAAAGTCACAGGGGGCCAAATCTGGTGAATACGATGGCTAACTAATGAGTTTTGTTTGGTGTTTGGCCAAAAATTCAGTCACAATCATGCTGGAATGTGACGGCGCATTTTCGTAGTGGAAAATCCAAAACCAAAATGTATTGAGTTGATCTTAGATAAGAGATGTTGAGAGCCTCGGATATCTCTCTAATGCCAACACTACGATTTTCGAGCACAATTTTCTTCACTTTTTCGATGTTATCGTCGTTAACAGAGGTGGATGGACGACTCGTATGAGGCAAGTTTTCTATGACTTCACGACCCTCACTGAATCCTTTATGCCACTCAAATATTTGCGTTCTCGATAGAGTATACTCTCCAAAACACTTCTGCAACATTTTCGATGATTCCGTAGCCGTACTTCCATTGTAAGCACAAAATTTCAAGCAAACTCGTTTGCGTTCAATTTTTTTTTTCCATAGTAAAACTCGCCAGATAAACTTCTCGCGTTGTAAACAAATGGGTGCCAAACTCACACTAATAAACGAATTCTGCTCAAACATTACACGAATGTCAAAGAAGGTTATACCAACCTAGAAAAAAAATGTACTGATTCGGTTTACGCGCGCGATTTAAATAGTCCAGTCCGAGACAAATTTGATCAGATGACATTTCTTTTTTCTTATTTCATCAGCCAATATTTTTTATTACGAAAGAAAAATGAATATATGCCCCATTTTTATTATTTTCGAGGAATCTTGATGGCGCCCTAAGCAGGACCCGTTACCTTGAGCCATCAATGCTTATTCTTGTAGCAAAACTGCAAATAGTAAGCATTTCTCTATAGGTCAGATCATTCAACCAGTACAAATTCATTTGAAGGACATATTTTCAACAACCGATTCGACAATTTGATGCGATTATTTGGATTAATCCAAGTTATACGGCCTAAACCGATTAGTTTTCATCATTTATGTCAAATTTATATTCATGTTCTATAGTCAATGCAAACCTTTAAATTTATGCTCTGGAACGCGCTTGATTCCAACCCTAGAAATTCAAACCGACTCACTGAGAACTTGCATTAAACATCATCCAACGCAAAATACGATAAAGAAAGTTATAGCTTTGCCTTTATGATCAAAAACTTTTACTTGATTGTGCAACTCATTCTGAAGGCCAAAATTTATAAATTACTTTTCCATAAGAAAGTTCCATTTCCGAATTGTTAAGTGAGTTAGTTTCCATGAAGGCTTTATACTGTGAAAGGCGCGGATCCTAAAATTGGTGTTCTCGGAGGGGAGATAAAAGTCCGACAATATTATTACTATTTCAATTTCGGTGGATCATCATTTGAATAATTTTTCCAATTTTTTTAACGGATTGTTTGATTAGGAATTAGATCTTAAATTCATTTTTAATAAAACTAACTGAACCTGTAGCCTTAGCACTATAAGGATAAGCCTCCCCTTGTACGTTATGCGTTTTTTGACCGAATTTAATTAATGGGTTTAAATACAAAAATTCAGTATATCTGTCAGGCACGTTTAACTAAAAGGTCTTCCTAGAACGAGCTGTGATGTATTAAGAAGTCGGCCAGGAATATCGTGCATTTGTCGGTACGGCTAAATAATCTACAACGCTGGTGCAAAGTTGCAAAAATGACAAACTGACGAGCTTGATAGAAGTCGTTGGTTAGCAGATCAAATAAATTGAAACGTCTGACAGTGACGAACCCAATGTAACGATTTCTGATGTTGTACACCTGTGATATTCTAAGGACTTTATATTTAAATGTTATGTATTATTATATTTTTTGTATACTGAATACGTCCAGTTAACCCCGATTTTTTTGGTGAATGGTATTTCTGAAGCAAACAGTAGTATTATGCGTTTCATCCAAATAAGTTATTGCCGTTTGGGACCTATATGAAGGTTTTCGACTTAGTCAAACAGTTTAGTTACCAGTATTGGTTCTACCAAAGCTGATCAAAAGAAGCCTTATCGAGATTCGGATCGGGTACCTCCCGATGACAGTAAACTGACTTCCTTCTTCCTTAATTATTATATATTTCAGATTACGTCATTTCTGTGTAACGGACCAAAGGGGAGTTTGTTCCGATCCGTTTTATTAGAGGGAATTCAACTTTCTGGCGGTATTTCTTTCCCATACAATGAGAGACGGACAGGAAACGTGGAATAGTTTTTTCGTCATTCCTATAACGTTGAAGTTTTTCACATAAAGTGTAGATATACCCAAATTAACCAAAAGTATACAGGTTGAGAAAAAGTGTAATTATAGCAGATGGGTGCGGTACAGATTAATAATGCTTTTTCAGAGACGCTACTTGGTGTGGGCACACATCGTCTTAAATTGGGCAGGTCAATCTTTCCGTAACAATTTTTTTTTATTAATATCAAAAGCTACTACAGTAATTTCCCATAATATCCAGGATGTTACCAGTTATGGTTTTAAGAATTTCTCGGATCTGTCCAACAATTTTTATTTTAGTAACAAAAATTGGTTCGGAAAGCTTGACATGTCCGCTTTAAGAAAATGTATGCCCACATCTGGTAGCATCATTAAAAAAACGCTTCCTTAATCTGTGTAGTAGCCTGCTAGATTCCACTTAGTTTTTGGTGAAACTACCCTTTTGCTGTCCACTTACATAATGTACGAGTATATTTCTGAAAGAGGATTTTATTAGACTGTTTCAATGGACATAAAAATACAGAGTAGGTATTGGAATAATCAAATTTTGTGATTTAGGAGATTAAAATCAAGGATTTCAAAAACAGAGTTAAAAATTCGCGACATTTTCAAGACTGTTTCAGAAAATGCGTAGCTTATAGCAATAAAATCAATTTATAAGAAACTATCTCGTAAGCGCAAACAACAAGTCTGTGAAGTTAGCCCGAAATTCAGCCCGAATTAATTTGGTTTATTTCTTAACTAAAGTGTAGCTATCCAGAAAAAGTGTAAATGTTGAAGAAAATGTAGCACCATCCCGAAAATAAATTTAACTTATGTAACATAAGTAAATTCAAATTTCAAATAATTTATTTTTAAAACAAAATGAAAATTATACTTAAATATTAAATTGTAAATTATTACAATATAAAATATTTAGCATATTATGCTAACGCATTAAATTCTACACCGCCACTATTAGAGCCCTATAGTGACCGAAATAAACATCTCTCGGATCAAGGCTATCGGGTTTTGATATTGGCATACTAACACCTTACTCCTGATAAAAAATGATCGAAATCGTTCCGTGGCAACTTGTCGAAAATCGAAAATGGGTTGAGAATACGCTGTACGGTTTTAACATTTTATTTCACTCCTTCTGCTGTATTGAGTAATTGACCGAACTAAAAATCTCTCGGATTGAGGCTATCAGGTTTTGATATTGGCATACTAACACCTTACTCCTGACAAAAAATAATCAAAATCGTTCCGTGACAACTTGTTGAAAAACGAAAATGGGTTGGGAATACGCTGTACGGTATGAACATTTTATTTCACTCCTTCTGCTGTATTGAGTAATTGACCGAACTAAAAATCTCTCGGATTGAGGCTATCAGGTTTTGATATTGGCATACTAACACCTTACTCCTGACAAAAAATAATCCAAATCGTTCCGTGACAACTTGTTGAAAAACGAAAATGGGCTGGGAATACGCTGTACGGTTTTAACATTTTATTTCACTCCTTCTGCTGTATTGAGTAATTGACCGAAATAAACATCTCTCGGATCAAGGCTATCGGGTTTTGATATTGGCATACTAACACCTTACTCCTGATAAAAAATGATCGAAATCGTTCCGTGGCAACTTGTCGAAAATCGAAAATGGGTTGAGAATACGCTGTACGGTTTTAACATTTTATTTCACTCCTTCTGCTGTATTGAGTAATTGACCGAACTAAAAATCTCTCGGATTGAGGCTATCAGGTTTTGATATTGGCATACTAACACCTTACTCCTGACAAAAAATAATCAAAATCGTTCCGTGACAACTTGTTGAAAAACGAAAATGGGCTGGGAATACGCTGTTGAATTGGACATTTCATTTAAAAATCTAAAAAGTGAAACGGAAATTCTTGGTTTTGCAATTCAAGACAACTGCAAAAAATAAAACAAAACATTACATAAATTGAAATTATAATTAACCATGTGTTTCTCGAATGAAATAAAATGTTCAAACCGTACAGCGTATTCCCAGCCCATTTTCGTTTTTCAACAAGTTGTCACGGAACGATTTTGATTATTTTTTGTCAGGAGTAAGGTGTTTGTATGCCAATATCAAAACCTAATAGCCTTGATCCGAGAGATTTTTAGTTCGGTCAATTACTCAATACAGCAGAAGGAGTGAAATAAAATGTTAAAACCGTACAGCGTATTCCCAGCCCTTTTCGTTTTTCAACAAGTTGTCACGGAACGATTTTGATTATTTTTTGTCAGGAGTAAGGTGTTAGTATGCCAATATCAAAACCTAATAGCCTCAATCCGAGAGATTTTTAGTTCGGTCAATTACTCAATACAGCAGAAGGAGTGAAATAAAATGTTAAAACCGTACAGCGTATTCCCAGCCCATTTTCGTTTTTCAACAAGTTGTCACGGAACGATTTTGATTATTTTTTGTCAGGAGTAAGGTGTTAGTATGCCAATATCAAAACCCGATAGCCTTGATCCGAGAGATTTTTAGTTCGGTCAATTACTCAATACAGTAGAACGAGTGAAATAAAATGTTAAAACCGTTTCGTATTCCCAGCCCATTTTCGTTTTTCAACAAGTTGTCACGGAACGATTTTGATTATTTTTTGTCAGGAGTAAGGTGTTTGTATGCCAATATCAAAACCCGATAGCCTTGATCCGAGAGATTTTTAGTTCGGTCAATTACTCAATAAATCAGAACGAGTGAAATAAAATGTTCAAACCGTAGCGTATTCCCAGCCCATTTTCGTTTTTCAACAAGTTGTCACGGAACGATTTTGATTATTTTTTGTCAGGAGTAAGGTGTTAGTATGCCAATATCAAAACCTAATAGCCTTGATCCGAGAGATTTTTAGTTCGGTCAATTACTCAATACAGCAGAAGGAGTGAAATAAAATGTTCAAACCGTTTCGTATTCCCAGCCCATTTTCGTTTTTCAACAAGTTGTCACGGAACGATTTTGATTATTTTTTGTCAGGAGTAAGGTGTTAGTATGCCAATATCAAAACCTAATAGCCTCAATCCGAGAGATTTTTAGTTCGGTCAATTACTCAATACAGCAGAAGGAGTGAAATAAAATGTTAAAACCGTACAGCGTATTCCCAGCCCATTTTCGTTTTTCAACAAGTTGTCACGGAACGATTTTGATTATTTTTTGTCAGGAGTAAGGTGTTAGTATGCCAATATCAAAACCTGATAGCCTCAATCCGAGAGATTTTTAGTTCGGTCAATTACTCAATACAGCATAAGGAGTGAAATAAAATGTTAAAACCGTACAGCGTATTCCCAGCCCTTTTCGTTTTTCAACAAGTTGTCACGGAACGATTTTGATTATTTTTTGTCAGGAGTAAGGTGTTAGTATGCCAATATCAAAACCTAATAGCCTCAATCCGAGAGATTTTTAGTTCGGTCAATTACTCAATACAGCAGAAGGAGTGAAATAAAATGTTAAAACCGTACAGCGTATTCCCAGCCCATTTTCGTTTTTCAACAAGTTGTCACGGAACGATTTTGATTATTTTTTGTCAGGAGTAAGGTGTTAGTATGCCAATATCAAAACCCGATAGCCTTGATCCGAGAGATTTTTAGTTCGGTCAATTACTCAATACAGTAGAACGAGTGAAATAAAATGTTAAAACCGTTTCGTATTCCCAGCCCATTTTCGTTTTTCAACAAGTTGTCACGGAACGATTTTGATTATTTTTTGTCAGGAGTAAGGTGTTTGTATGCCAATATCAAAACCCGATAGCCTTGATCCGAGAGATTTTTAGTTCGGTCAATTACTCAATAAATCAGAACGAGTGAAATAAAATGTTCAAACCGTAGCGTATTCCCAGCCCATTTTCGTTTTTCAACAAGTTGTCACGGAACGATTTTGATTATTTTTTGTCAGGAGTAAGGTGTTAGTATGCCAATATCAAAACCTAATAGCCTTGATCCGAGAGATTTTTAGTTCGGTCAATTACTCAATACAGCAGAAGGAGTGAAATAAAATGTTCAAACCGTTTCGTATTCCCAGCCCATTTTCGTTTTTCAACAAGTTGTCACGGAACGATTTTGATTATTTTTTGTCAGGAGTAAGGTGTTAGTATGCCAATATCAAAACCTAATAGCCTCAATCCGAGAGATTTTTAGTTCGGTCAATTACTCAATACAGCAGAAGGAGTGAAATAAAATGTTAAAACCGTACAGCGTATTCCCAGCCCATTTTCGTTTTTCAACAAGTTGTCACGGAACGATTTTGATTATTTTTTGTCAGGAGTAAGGTGTTAGTATGCCAATATCAAAACCTGATAGCCTCAATCCGAGAGATTTTTAGTTCGGTCAATTACTCAATACAGCATAAGGAGTGAAATAAAATGTTAAAACCGTACAGCGTATTCCCAGCCCATTTTCGTTTTTCAACAAGTTGTCACGGAACGATTTTGATTATTTTTTGTCAGGAGTAAGGTGTTAGTATGCCAATATCAAAACCTGATAGCCTCAATCCGAGAGATTTTTAGTTCGGTCAATTACTCAATACAGCATAAGGAGTGAAATAAAATGTTAAAACCGTACAGCGTATTCCCAGCCCATTTTCGTTTTTCAACAAGTTGTCACGGAACGATTTTGATTATTTTTTGTCAGGAGTAAGGTGTTAGTATGCCAATATCAAAACCTGATAGCCTCAATCCGAGAGATTTTTAGTTCGGTCAATTACTCAATACAGCAGAAGGAGTGAAATAAAATGTTAAAACCGTACAGCGTATTCCCAGCCCATTTTCGTTTTTCAACAAGTTGTCACGGAACGATTTTGATTATTTTTTGTCAGGAGTAAGGTGTTAGTATGCCAATATCAAAACCCGATAGCCTTGATCCGAGAGATTTTTAGTTCGGTCAATTACTCAATACAGCAGAACGAGTGAAATAAAATGTTCAAACCGTTTCGTATTCCCAGCCCATTTTCGTTTTTCAACAAGTTGTCACGGAACGATTTTGATTATTTTTTGTCAGGAGTAAGGTGTTAGTATGCCAATATCAAAACCTGATAGCCTCAATCCGAGAGATTTTTAGTTCGGTCAATTACTCAATACAGCAGAAGGAGTGAAATAAAATGTTAAAACCGTACAGCGTATTCCCAGCCCATTTTCGTTTTTCAACAAGTTGTCACGGAACGATTTTGATTATTTTTTGTCAGGAGTAAGGTGTTAGTATGCCAATATCAAAACCTGATAGCCTCAATCCGAGAGATTTTTAGTTCGGTCAATTACTCAATACAGCATAAGGAGTGAAATAAAATGTTAAAACCGTACAGCGTATTCCCAGCCCATTTTCGTTTTTCAACAAGTTGTCACGGAACGATTTTGATTATTTTTTGTCAGGAGTAAGGTGTTAGTATGCCAATATCAAAACCTGATAGCCTCAATCCGAGAGATTTTTAGTTCGGTCAATTACTCAATACAGCATAAGGAGTGAAATAAAATGTTAAAACCGTACAGCGTATTCCCAGCCCATTTTCGTTTTTCAACAAGTTGTCACGGAACGATTTTGATTATTTTTTGTCAGGAGTAAGGTGTTAGTATGCCAATATCAAAACCCGATAGCCTTGATCCGAGAGATTTTTAGTTCGGTCAATTACTCAATACAGTAGAACGAGTGAAATAAAATGTTAAAACCGTTTCGTATTCCCAGCCCATTTTCGTTTTTCAACAAGTTGTCACGGAACGATTTTGATTATTTTTTGTCAGGAGTAAGGTGTTTGTATGCCAATATCAAAACCCGATAGCCTTGATCCGAGAGATTTTTAGTTCGGTCAATTACTCAATAAATCAGAACGAGTGAAATAAAATGTTCAAACCGTAGCGTATTCCCAGCCCATTTTCGTTTTTCAACAAGTTGTCACGGAACGATTTTGATTATTTTTTGTCAGGAGTAAGGTGTTAGTATGCCAATATCAAAACCTAATAGCCTTGATCCGAGAGATTTTTAGTTCGGTCAATTACTCAATACAGCAGAAGGAGTGAAATAAAATGTTCAAACCGTTTCGTATTCCCAGCCCATTTTCGTTTTTCAACAAGTTGTCACGGAACGATTTTGATTATTTTTTGTCAGGAGTAAGGTGTTAGTATGCCAATATCAAAACCTAATAGCCTCAATCCGAGAGATTTTTAGTTCGGTCAATTACTCAATACAGCAGAAGGAGTGAAATAAAATGTTAAAACCGTACAGCGTATTCCCAGCCCATTTTCGTTTTTCAACAAGTTGTCACGGAACGATTTTGATTATTTTTTGTCAGGAGTAAGGTGTTAGTATGCCAATATCAAAACCTGATAGCCTCAATCCGAGAGATTTTTAGTTCGGTCAATTACTCAATACAGCATAAGGAGTGAAATAAAATGTTAAAACCGTACAGCGTATTCCCAGCCCATTTTCGTTTTTCAACAAGTTGTCACGGAACGATTTTGATTATTTTTTGTCAGGAGTAAGGTGTTAGTATGCCAATATCAAAACCTGATAGCCTCAATCCGAGAGATTTTTAGTTCGGTCAATTACTCAATACAGCATAAGGAGTGAAATAAAATGTTAAAACCGTACAGCGTATTCCCAGCCCATTTTCGTTTTTCAACAAGTTGTCACGGAACGATTTTGATTATTTTTTGTCAGGAGTAAGGTGTTAGTATGCCAATATCAAAACCTGATAGCCTCAATCCGAGAGATTTTTAGTTCGGTCAATTACTCAATACAGCAGAAGGAGTGAAATAAAATGTTAAAACCGTACAGCGTATTCCCAGCCCATTTTCGTTTTTCAACAAGTTGTCACGGAACGATTTTGATTATTTTTTGTCAGGAGTAAGGTGTTAGTATGCCAATATCAAAACCCGATAGCCTTGATCCGAGAGATTTTTAGTTCGGTCAATTACTCAATACAGCAGAACGAGTGAAATAAAATGTTCAAACCGTTTCGTATTCCCAGCCCATTTTCGTTTTTCAACAAGTTGTCACGGAACGATTTTGATTATTTTTTGTCAGGAGTAAGGTGTTAGTATGCCAATATCAAAACCTGATAGCCTCAATCCGAGAGATTTTTAGTTCGGTCAATTACTCAATACAGCAGAAGGAGTGAAATAAAATGTTAAAACCGTACAGCGTATTCCCAGCCCATTTTCGTTTTTCAACAAGTTGTCACGGAACGATTTTGATTATTTTTTGTCAGGAGTAAGGTGTTAGTATGCCAATATCAAAACCTGATAGCCTCAATCCGAGAGATTTTTAGTTCGGTCAATTACTCAATACAGCAGAAGGAGTGAAATAAAATGTTCATACCGTACAGCGTATTCCCAGCCCATTTTCGTTTTTCAACGATTTCGATCATTTCTTGTTAGGAGTAAGGTGTAAGTATGCCAAAATCAAAACCCGATAGCCTTGATCCGAGAGATAAGGTGTTAGTATGCCAATTTCAAAACTCTCTAGTCTTAATCCGGTAGATGTTTATTTCGGTCACTATAGGGCTCTAATAGTGGCGGTATAGAATTTAATGCGTTAGCATAATACGCTAAATATTTTATATTGTAGTAATTTACAATTTAATGTTCAAGTTTAATTTTCATTTTTTTTTTAAATAAATAATTTAAAATTTGAATTTACTTTAAATTTGTTTTTGGGTTGGTGCTTCATATTTTCTTCAACATTTACACTTTTACTGGATAGCTACACTTTAGTTAAGAAATGGACCAAATTATTTCTGGCTGGATCTTGGGATAACTTCATATATGCTGGTATCCATATATTAGCTGGTACCCTAGCCTATAGCTGTATATGGCCAGCTAGTGGCCACTAGTTAGCTTTATCTTTAGGTATGTCTTTGTATAAATGTTTACTTTGCCATAATATGATACACTTAGTTTAATTGTTCTAAAGTACTATGTTTTTACAATATCATAAATTTACAGGTACCTATGTATATAATATAAACAATTTTTTGGATGATGATCTAAATATCAGGGTTGTGGAGTCGGGGAAAAAATACCCGACTCCGACTCCGACTCCGACTCCGACTCCTACAGAAGTAACGAAAATTTGTTAGAATAGCTGCAATTAATAGCGAAAATTTGTTGTTTCTTGCTCAGGTTAGATTAAAAATTTCATCACCATTCAAATTCAACAGAAATATAATTACATCTGAAGTGTTCTTTCTCATTTCGCTCTATCGCAAAATAAAATTTAAAACAATATAAAGAGAAAGGAACAAAGTGTCAGAGGATTGCAAACTATGTATTAACGTTAATACATATTTCAGTAGAACATCATCTATTATATATAAAAATGTTAATTCCCTGCGCAATAGTTTTCTATTTCTTTCTATTTTATTGTAACGTTTTCTCATTTCTGTTATAGTTTTTATATACATTCATATACAACAAAATAATTCCTACGCATGCATGAAGTTATAAAACGAATTAGTGTTTATTTTTGTTTTTTGGAGTCGGAGTCGGCTCAATTTTGTCCGATCCGACTCCGACTCCGACTCCTGCAAAAATCGATTAAAACTTGACAAACTCCCGACTCCGACTCCCGACTCCGACTCCGACTCCACAACCCTGCTAAATATTATGCAAATATAGTTGATTTACATTTATATTTCTCGAGTCATAAATTATCAAAATTTGAAATTTGTTCATGATAATACTACATTTTATACAATAGCTACACTTTTTCTGGATAACTACACTTTAGCCAAGAAACGAACCACATTTTTCGGGTTGAGATTTCGGGCTAACTTCAACGACTTCAAACAACGTGTAGGAGCGTAAAAATTGAAACGCATAAGTTGTTGATCACAATCAATACATGAGGTCAAAACATCTCGCACAAAGATAGCCGATGCTATATCTCTTTGAAGATCCAATCGTTGTAATTTTAATCAATTACAGCGATCTTTATAAGGTAGAAGAACATGTAGTTATTCACTCGCTCAGAAGTAGGCCGCGAAGAGAACACAGTACGAATTGCTTCTGAACGCTTTCAATTCTATCTGAATGACACTGATAAAATTGTGACCAGGCCTGAGCAGCAAGTTCAAAAATATACTGTACAACGGACATACATATATAAAAATTTTAGTGTGAGCGAGTCACAAAAGATTTTACAATTGCGCCTAATGAAGCCTAACATAATGTAAGTCAAACATGAAGTCAACTCTGTCAACCGGCATATTTTTAAAAAAATACTGTTGAAGAATAGGTGGTCACATTTTAAAAAAACAGATAACCTTACATTTTCCTACAATCAACAATAATTTGTTGTTAAACGACCAACTGGTTAGTAATTTGTATACAATCAGAAATTGTAGAAATCGAAGAACAAGAAATCGAACAAAGAAATCGAATACGAGTACCATTTGATAGGGATGAACTCTCAATTTAGTTCCTCTGGCTTATAGATAAGAATCGAATGTTCATTTCATCAAAATTTTTTGAAAAGTCAGCTTTTGAAACTACAACCACTTCTGGCGGCACTCGATCCTGCTGTATAAATTGTGGAGATGTGGATTGGGATAAAATGCATGTTGTGCAGGTTAAATAAAAGATTGCACATGGAAAAGTAAAAACATCTGCCCCATGGCTTCGAAAAGTTTAGGTATGGCAGAAATAATGGCAATTCCTCGATAATGGCTAATTTAGCATCTTTTGCTAGATTTATAAATCAGATGAATAAAGGATATTTTGCAGTGATAATAAAAAATGCCAGTCAGAAGGCTTCCCCCTTCTTTACATCAAGAAGAGACAAGCAGTCGTAAACCTCCGTTTCAGAGAATATTAATCAATTTTAATCAGTACAATGACCAGCAAGTGGAGACATATATATTATATATGTAATGGAGATGACATCGCGGATGTTCATACACATCAGAGGGCTAACTCGCGAATGTATTCTAATAAATCATCGGTGTAGGTAATCCAACTGTTTTTCTTTTACCATTTAGTAGATTCCAGAATTTTCTTGGATTTGTCGTCAAATCCAATCAATCAATAAATATTTAAGTCAAAATTACTAAATTTACATTAGTTCTGAAGGGAAATTAGAAGAAGTAATATTTACGCCCGTATTAGGGCTTTTTCTTCTATAGTTTAAATAATAGAAAGGTAAAAACAAACTGAAGAGTAGTTTGAAACAAAATTTTAGGTTTAAACGTTACTTTAAATAATCCTTCTCCTTATAAACGCTGATGACGGATATAATTCTTGCTTAGTAAATGGTTTGAAGTTTTGAACTTTACAGAAAATAAAACAATAATTTTTAAAATACGGTAGAGGATCAGAAATAAACCAAACTTATGGTTAGAAATGGTTGGTTTATCAAGAAATTCTTTATAATAAACTTGCGATTTTAATGTTTATACCAATCCAATACTGGTGTTACTCCAGAATAATACAGACAATCTGTTTGTCTTTCTAAAAAACAAATTATCATAATACAATGAATAATACAAAAAATTACCTCTCACTTTGCTCGTGACTTGTATTATACACTAAAAGCTCTTCTGGCTATAAAGTATACATAAATCCTATATAGCACATATATGTAAACCCACTCAGTAATTTTTCTTAATTTCTTAAAATCGTTTTTATTGTAAAATACTGGATTTCTTATTACCAGATATACAATGTACCAACTTATACAAAAAAACAAAATTAAATTAGATAAAATATAAGAAAATTTAACAGAAAATGAACACATACACTAGCAAAAACAAATTAATGATAAGACAGACAGTACTGTAGGATTTTTTCCCCATCATGACATTTTTATGAATTACCTGAAATAAATTGTGATGATCTTTGTACAGGACAAAAGGCGAAAGGATGCAAGTCGTTGTTTTAATTCGTTACGTAAATTGATTGATAAATAGAGGACGACATGTTTTTTTTTGTTATCACGTCATGGCAGCCAGAATATTATTAATTGCTTTTCAGGGTAAAAGTTTGCAGAAAGAATTTATTTGGTGTGTGTGCAGAATGTGTTTTGATTGATGGTGTAACTTAAAACAGAAACATTACATTATAATGACTATGCATTTATATAAGTATGTACAGACATACAGCCGACAATTATCTAGATATTCACTTCGATATTTATTGGTAGTTTGGTACGTATACATATGTGTGCACAAAAGATAAAAAAAACACAAATCATGTATTCAAATGTGGTTAATAAAGAAACATATACGACCTTGACTTTGATAAAATAAAAAAAGTTGTTTTATATAATTTCTTTGTTTCAATCTTGATTGTAACTTAATTCATATAAAGCTTATTGTTTCGCGTTAATGCGATTCAGGTAAATACTATACAAGTTCTTTTTTTTGTATTAAGATTGTGCCATACGATATAAGTTGGTCAGGGAAATTATATAGAATTTCAAAACTTATCTAGTATAATTCCTTGTAACACGACAAGATAATCTCACAAACCACTTGTGAATATACATATGTACTAACCGCAAAGTGGGTATTTTGTTATACAATTCGAATGCACGCGAAAATCTTGTATAATTATTATACACACCCAGCTTACTGTTTACAACATTTTACGTTGTACATATACATATATGCACAGCTCTCGTGTGCATAATCAAGTTTACTACTTTTAGACGTAATTAAATTTTCCAATCATTAAATATAAAATATAATCATCTTGTAAAAAACATCAAATGACAATTAAAATAAATAAGATTCAAATTAAAAAAAAATCTTGTTATTTTGTTCAGATTTTTTTATGTTCTGACACGATGTATGGAAAATTCCTTAGTTGCACAAGCTTAAGTATTTATTACCTATAAGTCGTATATTTAAAAAAAAAATTTGCTACCGCACATAAATTGTGATTGAAATCTGTATTTCCATTGTTCACGCTATATGTATAAACAGCCTTTTGCCCTCTAAATCGCTTTTATATATCTTTACTAATTTACTTCAACAAAAGGTTGAGGTGCATTTTAAACATTACATGCATCTTACACAATAAACAGCCGTTGCAAATGGTCAATGGTTACAATCTAGTATTTCGAGAAAAAACACTAGACTTTAATCCATATGCTCATGTATGAGTTCGACCTATCTGTGAAACGTTCGATAAAAGTTTGATTTCGGATAGCTTCTTTGGTTTCTAGCGACTCTTAACTCTAATAGTTATTAAGGAGCCTTCCGAAATCGAACTTTAAAAATATTATTAAAAATCATTGTTACTAAAAGGAAAATCGTTTATTTCAATTAAATTTGAAATTTACCAAAGTCATTTCATTTGCGGAAACTTAAATAAGATAATTTTGTAGCTTGTTAAGGGTTGGCTCAATAAATTTTGCGCTAGAAACAATATTGTGTTTAGAGCCTTGAATGGCGAAGTGCCTCTGTGGGTGATATTTAATGTTATGTCTATTTGGATTGAACGATCAAAAGACATCTGTAATCTCGACGAAACCGGTTTATTATAAACAGCGCTGCTTACTAAATCATTTGTAAAGGAACAAATGCAGAGGGCTTCATAAAATGTAAGCAACGAATCACCGTAATATTGTCTGTTAATGCCATGGGGCAATAAAGAGAAACCTGGTGTAATCAACTCGAAAATTTGATAGAAAAATTTTCAAAGAGAAACGAAAAATTATTTTGGTGTTGGACAATGCAGCAAGTCATTCAAAACACGTTCAGCTTAAAGCTCTCAAGTTATTATTTTTATCGGCAAATAACACCAGCATTTCTAAACCGCCTGATCTGGGAATCATCCGAATTTTAAATTGCATTATACGCGATGAATATACATACGGCTATAATCGCAAAAATGGAAACCGCGCTGACAATTTGGATGAATTGGTGAAACAAATTAGTTTGACTGATGTGATTGATTATGTAAAAGGAGCTTGGCAAAACGTCAACGAAAAAACAGTTGAAAAATGTTTCGCTAAATGTGGTATGGTAGCATCGAGTTCCAATAATGACACAAATAATTGAATTTGGTGAAGTGCTTGCATAAAGAGATTGAGGCGGACAAGGAGAATAATAGTCATTTTTGACAGCGGTATGAAGCCAAAATATCGCAAAAAAAGAACGTTTAACAAGAGGCAAAGTGGAAATGGTTAATGGCCGAACGATTCAACCTATTTACGGCACTACAACTCTCACAGAATCAATAACTATAAGCTTCCAAAATATTGATTCATCAGAAGCAATAACTAACAAACTGGATGACATTTGCCTTAGTAGCTAAGTACGTAGCTATTTGAAATTTTTGGTTACACTTAAGGGGAAACGGTTACACGAAAGAGGAAATAAGAGACCAGCCTTAAATGAAAACTTGCTAAATGATTGGCCTCGGCCTTTTTTTTCGAATTACGTTCAATTAGCTTTTAGTTTCAAAATTATTACTGAAAATTTGCATAAGACCATGTTAGGAAGTTAGCCCAATTTGCATCCCCGGAAATGCAATGGTAACGCTAAACATTGCTATCGCGACACTTTTTACTTTCAGCCCCGAAAATCCTGCTGTCACGAAAGTTTTTAATATTTTTAGTGAAGTTAGCCCAAAATTCTATCCCAAAACAGTATAAGATGTCATGATACTATATTTATATCCTGTTAGTTACTTAATGCTATTATACAGTTTTGCTCTCAGCCATTGGTAATTCTAACCAAAATTTCAAAAATCTTTCTGGGAAAAATTACTCTACAGATGATGATGTTTAGTAAGTAGAAAAGTAAATTATTTGCTACCCTGTTCTGTAAAATGCGATATAAACAACAAGAGATATAAGAGATAATTGCATGGATTAATGCATTTGTTGAACACGTTTTATAATTTTTGTTGTTGGTGAGTTCTTTGAAGCCAGAAAATATTTCTTGACCGGCTCAGATAACAACAGCATGAGATACACATACATTAAACTATCCACTGTCTCATGATATATTCATCTGCGAAGGCCAACAAATATTTTGTGATTTCAAGGAACTATTTTCATATATCTCAGCTCACCAACATACAAAAATTCTAAAAATTTACAACAAATGCATTAAACCATCCTCTGACTAATTCCATAATTATCGAGGCCAAATTTTCTGAATTTTGGGCTAGTTTCACAAAGGTGATAATATCGGTAATAATCAGTTAATCCGGTAACAGTCAAATTGACTGATTTGTGGAAAGCACAAAAAATTAAATTTGACTGTGTTTTTCAGCGTACTCATTTCAGCCAAAGTAGTTCATGTTATTGATATTGTAAAAGATTGTTCCACAGTTACAGAATACACTAATATTCTTGTTTACCGATATTCAATATTTGACAACAAAGAATGAAATTTTTGAAATTAAAAATGTATTAAAATCCATGATCGCTTCACCGTGCTGCCCGCTCGGTTCATGTCCCCCCCCCCCCCCCCCCGCTTTATATTTTGCCGGACAGTTTCTAAAATTTCAGTTTTGATATAGACACGGGCCAAGAAAAGTATGTCTTTATTTCCCGTGTTCATCCCTGAACCACGTTGGATTCAATTTGTAATTATATTAACAGATTTGATTCGTTGAATTGTCATGCTTCTCCCCTCTCCCAAAAAACGAAGACCATCTGAGTTAACATTCAAATCTTTTAAACTATAAATAGTATTGTTGGTCTGGTGGTCTTTAAGTGGAGGAATTGCGCGATCATTGTCGTTCAAAAAACTCGAAACATGAACATCGGCCACAAAATTCTAAATTTGTTAACTCTATAGCACATTTATTCTAAAAATCGTATCCTATTAAACTTTAAAATTGTTAATTCTGATTCATACAATTCTATAGCAACAAAATTAATAGTCCTCTCAATGTCAGTAATGGCCAATCAACTTTTTAGTGTAATTGTAGCGGCATTGTGGTGGTTAAAATAAAAAAATGTCTGTCTTGGAATCCAATTATGACGTAATAGTTCTGACCGAAATGTGGTTGACAAAGGTTAAAGGAGATGGGGTGCTTATTGCTGTTCGGAAAAATTTCTGTTTCTAATTTTTGTTTTCCGATCCAATTTTGGAGATTATTGCGATCGAGCTTAAATAACATAAATTTCATATAATAATTAGCGTAGTATACTTCCCCTTGATTCTGTTATAATTTTGTGTCGAGGCTTCCTCGACAGTTTCTCATGTAATCTATTGCCATGTATAAAAGGGAATTTTGACTTTAAGATTTTCGACAATTCCAACTTGCCTTGGATGTCTTGACTTGGATGTTTGTTGACAAACAAACAACTTAATTTCATCCAATTCAGATGATTCATCCGCCTTATGTAGGTGCTTCCGTGCTGCAGGTAAATAGACGTAACATTTGTTTGGATTTGATCTTCTACCCCCAATAATAAATCTTACATATTTAGGCCGTGCGACGATCTGGCTGGCTCAACAAGGGTTTTTGACACCCCAGTTTCAATTGAATTTCTGTTTGGGATTCACGACACCACATTTTAATAAGATTTTAGTTGGTGTGGACTGGACAATAAAATTTTTGTGCAGCATCGATACAGATATTAACAAAGCATTTGCAATGTGCGGTTCCAGATCCAGTTCGCAAGCTTCAATTGATCTCCATTGTACGACTCTAACAGAATTCAGAGAATTGAAAAACAGTTTTTGCTATTCGTTCTACTCTCCAAACACTAGCCGTAAATGTGAAAGTGTTTTTTTCTCTCGTGCCATTATTTGTGGTAAAGTAGACTGCGACGTATAATAGCTGCTTTCGTGTTTTAATATTTATCCTTCAGCGACGTAATTTGCGCGTATGAGATTTTCTTTTTTTGCCGAGAGCAAATAGTAACTATATCGTATATTGCATGCAACGCGGTGTCAATAACGTTGCTGAACAGTTTGACTTGCATATTTCCCGTAAAACATTAAAATTTCGGTTGCATCGGTTATGTTTTAATTTTATCAGTCAAGCCTTCATTAATCTGTTTGAGCTACGAGATTATTTTAGATCAAATTATGTATGCAATTGTTAATTTTCTATCATTCCCGGCCTCAATTAAGCCGGTTCAGAAGTTTATCGGGATTTTAAATTATCATCATCTTGTGTCGCGAAACTCGCCGATTTATTGGCATCTATTCATAATCACCGTAATCCTATAGCGAAGAAGAAAACTACGAAAATGTTTACTTGGCCTGAGGTATTTTAAAAAGCATTTGTAAATTATTAGTGTACCCGAAACACTTCAAAACACTTTTCGGCAGCAAAAATCGGACGATGAGTGATCTGTTATTTTATTGAACACGTCGAACAATAACAATTCCTCAAACAGGCTCAATTTTGTCAAAATAGCCGACAGCACTACCAGAGTGCTTCGTAGAGAGGTAACTCGGGTTAACATCCGATACTTACCTAACAAACTAAGACGAATAAATTGCTCACATGAACAAAAATGTTGGAATGGATCGAGGCATGGGTGTATTGCCAAAATTCAAAAATTGTCCGTTATACCAAATTTGAACAGTAGATTTGGGCTTGTTCATTTGGACATAGCTTGGTAACTACCACAGTCAAAGGAGTCCACCTATACTTTAAAGGATGTAACCATATAAACGGTCGCGAAAATACTGTCGATGAGTGTGTTTCGAGAATTGGTGCTCCTGTAATATTAACAGATAATTTAAGTATTGTCGCTAATTTTCGTACTTAATCCTCGGCACTATTCTCGGACCAACGGCACCGTGGTACATGGGCAACATCTAAAAGTGCCGGACGAAATATTTATACCAACTCCAAATGCAGATCGATTGATCTAACTAATGTGATGCATACGATTCATTAAGAGTGATGTAGAAATTGAAACCCGCAGAAACACAACAATTATAATATTATACAAGTTTCTAGGACACTGCAGCATTGCGAACATGTTTTCGTGCGGGTGGATGAGGTGAAACTTGGTCTCAGTTTTCTGTACGATGGACCTTTTAAGGTAATACGTCAGTTCCGAAAAATTTTCATCTTGGTCATTACAGAACCAAACCTGAGCGTTTGGGATTTTGGTTATAAGCGATAATACTAGGAAGTCGGTGGCAGCCACAGGATGGTGCAATTTATTACGACTTCTATTTTCATTGTTTACAGCGACCATATAAATAACACTCAATATTTGCATCAAATGTTGTATGGTTTTCTGCCGACGAAATTTGTTCAACAAAAATCTAAAGTCTCAAAGTCAAATGATTTTTCTCGAATATCCGTAGAATGCACTTAATGAAAAAATTATCAAATGGCCGGTCCCTGTAGTCGGCCATATACATAACAAGCTGTATTTGCATCAAATGTTGTACGATTTTCCGCGGGCGAAATTTGTTCCACAAAAATCAAAAGTCCCAAGGTCAAATGATTTTTCTCGAATATCCGTAGTATACACGTGATGTAAAAATTATGAAATGGCCGGACCCTGGGGTCGGCCATATAAATAACACGCAATATTTGCATCATATGTTGTACGATTTTCCGCGGGCGAAATTTGTTCCACAAAAATCAAAAGTCCCAAGGTCAAATGATTTTTCTCGAATA